>BTRK01000006.1:10519169-11119169 GCA_036245805.1 Pristionchus mayeri
GTTTCACTATTTCTATTTAGGTAATTTGGCATACAGTGTGGAAATATCTTCTTCTGTCTTCATTTGTCATACGGTCTGAGCTCTCGTACGGTCTGAGCAAATGTTGTACGGCAACAATATGGCATGGGAAAGTGAGGAATATCATATAACAAAATTTTATTTTTCCGAATGAGGTTATTGTATATTCTGCAGCGCAATGAGGCTACGCCGTTTCATCGTGCAGTCTGTTCGTGATTGTATACTGAGCCTGTTGCGAATGAAAAGCAAGTGAAACTAAAGTTCTGGCAGTAAAATATTTAACACAATCGGTAATTCTTCTCTAATCCATTCCTCTGTGATCTGTCATAGTTTTTTTTATTTCGCTTTCTCTGCGATCTCTCATATTTATTTATTTCGCTCCTAATTTATTTCTGTTTCAATATGTAGCCAAAGATTCGCTGAAACTACATGCCCCACTCGTAAGCAGGAATTGTGGTATACAAATAGTAATAGTTGTCAGTCTATGGCAGATTGTAGAATAGCCGACTAGCTGATCGAGGAAGGCTTAATACGAGGGAAAGTTTTTTTAATTACGATTTTATTGAAGTTGAATGGTCATTTCTGTTCAACCATTGGTCAATTGTTTTGGAATTGGCCTTTGCATATAAAGGTCCATCTAATTGAGATTGCTCGGGTACATTGAGTGTAAAAAGCGTTTGCTGGTTGTCCGAAAAGTTTCTTGTTTCACGTTTGTCATAAATGGTGACTGACATGTCATTTAGGATATCAAAGAGGTGTCGTGTTTCTACTTGTATGCATAAATAAATCAAATCACTTTTTATCAGGAAGTTGTACACAGCGTGTCAGACTGACTCGAAAACCTCATTTGCGTGACGGAGCCTCTCCACTTAATCTCTCTCAGTAATCCTTTTATTTCACTTCCCATTCACCCCTCAGCCCGGTCTTTTGCGAGAAATCAGGGGAGAATGAAGTGATATGTTTCATATTTTCTGTGAAGCATAACTCAAATGATTTTGAATGAAAATAGTTTATTGATACATATGTGAAATACTATTAAGTGAGAATGAGAATGCTTCTGCTGGTAAATCTGGTAGAGTGGGTCAGAAGCATAGTTGCCCAACACTGGCGGCGATGTGTTTTCATACCATGACCCCCTATTCATGGTTTCGCACTGCTCCCCTCGATTTGAGGGGAGCAGTGCGAACCATGAACCCCGGGTCATGGTCAAAAATCAATTGTAGGTCAATGGTAGGTCAAGACTAGGTACCGTACCCAATCGATAGTACAGTACCCCCAGATACCGTATACCACTACCGTAACCCGCTATTATCGCAAACTAACTTTATTTTTAAAAAGTCCTGGTACCGTGTCTAATCGATTCTACAGTACGCAAGTGACTACCGTAACCCAGTTCCTTTGGTCAGATCCAATTCCCTGGGTCAAGCATTTTTCTAAAAATGCCAATTTTTTTCTAAAAATCCTAAATCGATTACAAAATGATTCTACAGTAATGAGATATACGGTAGGATACTTTGGAAAAAATTTAAAAAAATTAAGAAAAAAAAATGATTGATTTTAAATTTTTAGAAAAATGTTTGACCCAAGGAACTGGATCTGACCCAAGAAACTGGGTTATGGTAGTCACATGCGTACTGTAGAATCGATTAGACACGGTACCAGGACTTTTTAAAAATAAAGTTAGTTTGCGATAATAGCGGGTTACGGTAGTGGTATACGGTATCTGGGGGTACTGTACTATCGATTGGGTACGGTACCTAGTCTTGACCTACCATTGACCTACCAATTGATTTTTGACCATGACCCGGGGTTCATGGTTTCGCACTGCTCCCCTCAAATCGAGGGGAGCAGTGCGAAACCATGAATAGGGGGTCATGGTATGAAAACACATCGCCGCCAGTGTTGGGCAACTATGCTTCTGACCCACTCTACCAGATTTACCAGCAGAAGCATTCTCATTCTCACTTAATAGTATTTCACATATGTATCAATAAACTATTTTCATTCAAAATCATTTGAGTTATGCTTCACAGAAAATATGAAACATATCACTTCATTCTCCCCTGATTTCTCGCAAAAGACCGGGCTGAGGGGTGAATGGGAAGTGAAATAAAAGGATTACTGAGAGAGATTAAGTGGAGAGGCTCCGTCACGCAAATGAGGTTTTCGAGTCAGTCTGACACGCTGTGTACAACTTCCTGATAAAAAGTGATTTGATTTATTTATGCATACAAGTAGAAACACGACACCTCTTTGATATCCTAAATGACATGTCAGTCACCATTTATGACAAACGTGAAACAAGAAACTTTTCGGACAACCAGCAAACGCTGTTTACACTCAATGTACCCGAGCAAAAGATGGACCTTTATATGCAAAGGCCAATTCCAAAACAATTGACCAATGGTTGAACAGAAATGACCATTCAACTTCAATAAAATCGTAATTAAAAAAAACTTTCCCTCGTATTAAGCCTTCCTCGATCAGCTAGTCGGCTATTCTACAATCTGCCATAGACTGACAACTATTACTATTTGTATACCACAATTCCTGCTTACGAGTGGGGCATGTAGTTTCAGCGAATCTTTGGCTACATATTGAAACAGAAATAAATTAGGAGCGAAATAAATAAATATGAGAGATCGCAGAGAAAGCGAAATAAAAAAAAACTATGACAGATCACAGAGGAATGGATTAGAGAAGAATTACCGATTGTGTTAAATATTTTACTGCCAGAACTTTAGTTTCACTTGCTTTTCATTCGCAACAGGCTCAGTATACAATCACGAACAGACTGCACGATGAAACGGCGTAGCCTCATTGCGCTGCAGAATATACAATAACCTCATTCGGAAAAATAAAATTTTGTTATATGATATTCCTCACTTTCCTATGCCATATTGTTGCCGTACAACATTTGCTCAGACCGTACGAGAGCTCAGACCGTATGACAAATGAAGACAGAAGAAGATATTTCCACACTGTACTTGAGGATGATAGGAATATGGTAACAAGAAAGGCGTGAGGTAGGCCAAAAATGAAGTGCTCGCGGAATTTTAAAAGTTGACTGTCATAATCTGTATTTCACATGCTTCTCAAAAGGAGTTGCAAACTGCTCCAGCAATTTTGAAAAGTCTTTTTGGAAAAATAAACAACTACTGAAGTTGTCTCGCAATGACAGTTCACCCAACGATATCAGGCTTCACAAGCATCCTATCAGTGAGCAAATTTGCTCTGAAATGATTGCTAGAATATTTCGTCTTCCAAGCACTTAAAAACCTACATCATCAAAACGATGTACTTAACAAAAACAATTATCAGCTGATAATGAGCCATGAACTCAATGTGAACGGGTTGAACTTTGGGAAATATATCATTCTCGATCATGTTCAATTCAGCGAATACGGAGGCAGGGAAACTAAACAAATGAAATCGATCAGGACAGCTATCAGCGTTACTGGAAACACAACGATCAATTATTAGGTTGTAGCATAAGTTTTGTCGCATTTCGGAGGTTCACAATATTTCCATGAAGGATTCTTCTCAAACATTCCCGTTGCCTGACCTCCTAGTATATGTTTGGGGTGTGCATGCACATTCAAACTGTAGGGAATAGCTGAACTGTCCATGCCGGCTATGTAAAAAAATATTAGTAAGAACAAATTTAAATTTTGTGGAAATTTTATTAATTTGTTTAACCTGGTGCTAGATCGCAGAGACGAATAATGAACCAAACTCCCATAGCTTTGTGATATGCCGTGTGAATGATCTTTCAAAAGATATGTCAGATATGATGCTATGTTAAGCGGAACCAAAGATATAGTTCACTGAATCTATGGTTAGCCGATGATTCGTTGCCAACTTGATCAACTCTCCTGAAACCAAAATTACAACAACATTGACTAACATAAGTGCGTTCCAATTAACACTCATGGGGGTCTAATTTATCATTAAACATGTGCGGCAGATACTAATCTACTTGCGGGAAATTTGAAATGATCATTAATTCAATTCGCGCACAATTTTGCCAGAAATGCAAGTTTAGGTGTTTCGAATTCAAGATTGTCATTCAAAAGCTATTGACTTACAAAATTATCCCAAATAGATAATGGTAAAGGAAGGGTTGATGGTTCGGATGGGCACAATAAATCAGATATTGAACATGTGTGTGAGGTAGGAATTTTAACAAAGTGCAAATTTCAGTAGTTTCATTTACATACCGTCGTTCTGTATCGAGCCACTTATCTGAACAGAACCCAATCGACCCCAAACTTTAACTGTATACTAAACACTTTGGGTGAATTATATTCCATAACTATTTGGATCTCGATATCTATTGAGAAGAAAATTCTGTTAGCAAAAGTTTTCCCAACCGTCACCTACCATCCACATTACACAAACTCGTCTAACTTTCTAGAAAGCTTTTCGTTTGTCATTATTCGTGAGTGGTTCAAAATGATGCTCATATATAGTACTTTACTCAAATCACGTTAAATCGACATAATTCCTCCTTTTCAAGAAGACATGATACGTGAAAATTATTTGTAATCCTAATCTCACTACAACTTTGTCTGGCTACTGTGCCTCCCTAACTGTCTTGACAGGATTGAAGTAAAGCGCGTAAGAAAGGGTACGAAGGCCCTCACTGATTATGAATAACGAAATTGAGATTAAATTAATTCGAAGAATTTCTGAGGTTAGAATGCTTAAGAGATAGGACGCGACAAAACTTATGTTACAACCTGATACACCGTTACCCCGAAATCAATAGATCATGCAATAAGTTATTTAGCTCATTTTTTTCTAAAGACAAGTTTATTTGTTTATTACTGAGGTGGCTGCCAACTGCGAATTGCAGTGTTCACGATCCGATTATTCTTCATCTCACAGTGAAACGCGTGAACGCCTGGCAAAACTACGCATAGCATCTTGAATAGAAAAAAAATCAACAACGATTTTTTTCCGGTTTAAAAATTCGCAGAACGCACTAATATTATTATTGCTTGGTAATAATTTTCGCGAGAAAAGTTGTCTCCCCTCTCGCCTTTTTTCAGTATGATTACGAGAATGATAGTTCTCCCTCTACGATAAAGAGCACAACAACTCAGTAAGGATGGCCTGATTTTCTCCTTCTCCAGCCACTTGCGCGCTTCATCGGATCGCGCTTCATCGGACAAGATATATTTACGTTTATTGAAATGGGCAGTGCAAGAAATATAAGCAGCCAGTGCATACAATCTACAATTGGGAAGAAGATTGCTAAGAGAATACTGAAAATCAGTAATTTTTCACTGAGAGAAGTTGCTTTTCACATAATCCGCATAATCCCTCAGTAATCGCATGCACAGTGGTAGCACAAAAAATCTAACGTAACTTGTTAACGCAGCATGGGATCTTCACACGCATGTAATCTGCAGGTTCTGCATGTACTTGATAGACCATCGTGGAATATCCGAGTTAACATTCATAACTCGATTATATCATCATAAATAGCTACCGCATCAAACTACCAATTCAACAATAATATAAATGCGCACTAGATCGCACTATTACGTCTGGACGTTATCATATTTAAAAATCTACATGCCTTTCTTTTTTAAATCCAACCTATTTTCACCGAATCTCTCCTTCTCGCGACGTCTCCGCCCTCGATCAGTTGTCGTTTTCACTCCGCCCGATCATTATAACGAAGAAGTTCGCCTTTCTGGCCCGGGAAGATCAGCAAGGAAGTAACGCCTATGGATGATAGTATACGCTTGCAATCATATAATATTTTATAAGCCTGGTCGTGCAATACCATCAATTATAATCGAATCGCGATCGCAATGAATGAGAGGTGAAACCACAGATTCACTACTCCCCTTTGATTTTTTAAATACCCTTGTCTGGCGGCGCCATCTCAAAAAAGCTAGTGATTCCCACCTTCTCCTACATATCCGCCAGCAGTTCTCTCATCTTTATCTCCGAATTCAATAGAACATCTATATTGCAGCTAGAGAGTTTCACATAATCTTTATGATCAGCAGGAAAACTCTACAAGAATAAAACTGATCATCTGCGTTCATAAAATGCAAACCAAATCTAGCTTGGCATCGCATCGTCGTGCTTCACAAGCATGTTATCTGCATGTTTTTCAGCTTGCAAGTGATAGAACTTCGAATATCCATGTTCTAGTCGAATATCCAAATCTCTTAGTCGACCATCCAAATTCTACTGCTCGTCAACTGTTCGCTATTTTTGACTCTCACAAAGACACGAAAATTGTCTACATGGTGCATCGGCTTTTTTAAACAATCCTAGCCATAATTATCAAGTCCCGCGTGGCCCAAAAGCATTCTACCACCAGTCACTCCATTTTCGCTCAGAAGCATTCCCAAACCAATCACAATTGATTTTGCAATCCCTTCCTCTGTCAGCACCCGCCGCTCTCGCAAAATGGGTGACGTTTTCGTGTCAGATTTCACTAATGACAAACTCTATTCCCTTCTCGATGAGCTCAAGCCACTTTTCGACAAAATCAATCTCGAAACATCGAGACTGCCCCAGATTTCGAGTCTAAACGATATCCAGTCACTGAGCTCCCACATGGTCACTACCATTGGTGACGCCGAAGAAATCATCACCAGTTATGCAGGAATCGCCGAGTCGATCGAAGCGAGAATCGAAGAAATGGCCAAGAAGATCGAGGACAATGAGAAAGCTGGAAAGGAGAAGAACCATTACGACCAAGTAAAGAAGGCCGAGCATGGATCGAGCAGTCTTCCGATGAGCGCAGTCAGTTTGGCTTCTCTTCTCAAAAGTAAAGAGTCGAAATACGAAAATACCCTCACTAGATCGATACGGCGCGTTCGCGCAGTGTCGATGCTAGGAAATTTCGTTGACCAGGGCGCATCTCTCAATCAGCCTTCCCCTCAGTCTTTCGCACCTACGCCCAATCAAAACGCATTCACCGAGCAATCATCCCCTCCCTCCCCTGTCACTCAGTCTCATCCCGCGCATGTCAGCCAGGGGGGAAATAGTATCATCGACAGCCGTTCACTTACTGCTGTTCCCTTCCCGCCAGCAACCGGCACTCGGGAATCAACTCTCACTCATATTTCATCACCCAATGCAATTATTTCGTCATCGACGGAATCACCTCCCCCACTCGATTCAGTGTCGCATAGGCCTAACCTCTCACTTTCACCCATCAGACTCGAGACTTTCGACGGCAGTGATATTACTCGATGGTCCGCCTTCAAGTATCAGATTGAGTCCCTCATTATCAACCAGCCACACTTGTCAGAAGTAGAAAAGATTTTCCACATTCGCTCTAATCTGAAAGGAGAAGCGCACTCTCTAATCGCATCACTTCCCGTTCAGCCTAGCTACCTCACCAAAATGCTCACTAGACTAGAATCAGAATACGATCGATACGACCTCACTCAAGCTCGTCTAATGCAATCACTTCGTTCCATTCGAGCCAAATCATCCCGAGTAGACGACCAACTGTCAGCTGTCCGTGCCATGATCAACATAGCTCACTCCATTCATGGAGACTCGGGAATCAATGCTCTTTGTATGCAACAACAACTTGCCGAAAGCATCCACCCCAAGTTTATTACACTTGTCACTCGTAAAAAACCTGATTCACTTGTGTCCGCTCTCGAACTAATTGAGGATAAATTGCGCGAAGAGCGAGAAGATTCAGTCATGATCAGCGCTTTCACTTCTCAGCGTTCAAACTCTGTTGTCAACTCACAATACAATAATGGCTCGCTGCCTTCCAAGGCGCACGCGTCGACAGCGCCTCACACTAAGTCGTCCCACTCCTCAGCCTCCCACTCCTCATCTACACCCAACCACTCTAGGAAGATTCCACTGTGTGTTTTCTGTGGCACACATCAGTACAGTGGAGAATGCGCTCGTGTCACTTCAATCAGGGAGAAGAAAGAGATTCTCAAGAACAAATCACTCTGCTTTTCTTGCTTCTCTCCCAACCACTCTTCTGATGCCTGCTACAAATCGTGTCCACAGTGCAAGGCAAAGCATCACAAGTCCCTATGTACAAAGCAATCTACTCCTAACCAGTCTGGCGTCCATTCATTAGCTACTAGTCCATGCATTCAGCTCAACACTAGACTGTTCACAGCACCCGTCATGCTAGCAAACACGATCGCGCTCAGAAGTTCCTACGCGAATGCACTACTAGATGCTGGTGCACAAGTATCTCTCATCTCTCGAAGACTAGTCAATCAGCTTCACCTCAAACCAATCGACCAGTTACATGCTTCCATCACAGGAGTAATGATTGCGGATCAGAATTTCCTTCCCTCTAGCCACGAAATAGTGCAATTTGAGCTCATCACTGACCATGGTAGGGAAGTCATCAAAGCTATTGTTCATGATACTGATACCATCACTCACCCGATACATCATCAGCCATTGTCTGAAGCTGATTTAGATGTAATCAGGACAACTCTCACTACCATCCCAGTTCATTTCACTCAGTCGACTGTTAGTCCCGATTTACTTCTCGGTGTCGGAGACACACTCAAGTTACTGGAGAACTCAACATCGACGACACTTCCTGGAGGATACCGCTTGATCCAATCTGTAATCGGTCCCCTCGTCGCCGGTTCCGAGAACCTGACGCCACCACTTCCGACCAAGAAGAATAAGGCAGCTCCTACAAATCAGAGTCAGGGTCTTCCCCCAACAAACCCCTCTGATCACCAAGTCACTCCTTCACTCACAGTCGCCTCAGTCACCACGGTCAATCATTCAGTAGATCAATTAGCTGAGCGTTTCCTTTCTGTGGATCCGATCTCGCGCATATACGAGACCACAGAGAAGGAGGAGCGAAAACTGGCTGACGAATTAGTGACGAAACATTTCAACGACACCGTCCAGTCTCACGATGACGGATACTATGTTCAGTATGCCATGAAGCCTGATGCCAAGGATACATTGCCAGATAATTACAATCTGGCAGTCTCCCGTCTTTCCTCCACACAGCGCAATCTGTCCACTGACAGAAACCTGCTGCTCTCTTACGATTCTGTAATCCAAGACCAGATTTCATTAGGGCAAGTAGAAGCAGTCGACCCATCTGACACTAGTGGTATCATACACTATCTTGCTCATCAAGCAGTCCTTCGCCCAGACAAACCAACCACTCCACTGCGCATAGTCTATGATGCTTCAGCCCATCTCAAAAACAAACCATCACTCAACGACATGATCTACCCTGGACCAAGTGACCTGGAAATGATCCCGTCCCTCCTCATTCGTGCCAGACTCAGGCCATTTCTCATCGTTGCCGACGTTGAGAAAGCATTCCTGCAAGTGAAACTGTGTCCTTCACAGAGAAATATGCTCAGATTCCTATGGCTGAAAGACATCGACAAGCCTGTCTCCCCCAACAACATTCTTGTCCTACGCTTTTGCGTAACGCCTTTCGGTGTCAACCAGAGCCCGTGCCTTCTTAACAAGGTAATCAACCATCACATCCAGCACGAGGGCAAGAAATGCGACCCCCACTTAGTCCATCAACTTGTTTCCAATCTTTACGTAGACAACATCATCATCACTGCTGACAACCCATCTTCCCTCATGTACACACAGTCGAAACACCTGTTCCAATCGATGTCCATGAACCTTAGAGATTACTCATCCAATTCATCCTCATTCATGTCGTGTGTGCCAGATTCCGATCAATCAAAGGATAGTAACCAGAAACTTCTCGGTCTCATTTGGAACACTGAGGAAGATTCTCTCTCTATCAATATTTCCGTCTCTACCAAGAGAGAAAAAGAGTCGAAGAGATCCATGCTCAGTACCGTATCGAGTTCATACGATCCACTCGGGCTTCTCAACCCACTCCTTCTCCCTCCTCGACTCACAGTCCAAGGTCTATGGAACAGTCCAATCAAGTGGGATGAACCAGTCGACGAGAGCACTAGGGAATCCTTCCACAATCAGATTTCAGACCTCGAACAGTTCTCACTCCCAATTGATCGATTTACGCATATCTCTGAATCAAATGACATCACTCTAGTTGCATTCTGCGATGCTTCAAAATCAGCAATGGCAGCCTCGGTCTATAGTTACGTGTCTGGTCAAAAACCTACAATTATCATTTCCAAAACTAGGCTAGCCCCCATCAACTCCAAGTCCACCATACCCAAGATGGAACTTGATTCACTTGCCATGGCACACAATTTGCTTCAGTTCACGGTGGAGACTATCCGAAAAGAGTTTCCCACAAAGCAAATCCATGTATACTCTTTCTCGGATTCAGCTGTGACACTTCACTGGTGTAGGCCTGGGTTCAACAAGCCAGTCGGTGTATTCGTTTCCAATAGAGTCAAGCTCATTCATTCGATCAGAGACGCCCTTACGTCTGATAATCTTCTCTCTTACCACTCACCGAGACATGTCAGAGGCGAAGAGAACCCTGCCGACCATGCAACTCGTGGCCTTTCCTCATCAGACATGAACGATCCTTCGCATCAATGGTGGATTGGCCCTCCGTGGTTATCATCCAATCCTTCTGAATGGCCTGACACGAATCTATCCGAACTTCAGTACCCGGATATCGATCCATTCCCAGTAGTGATCAGCGCTCAGGTGATTGAGACACCACCAGAGTCTCCCATCAATCTCCCTCGCCATTCGAGCCTCAAAAGGGCTATCAATGTGACAGCGCTAATTTATAGATTCATCGCCCGATGCGCACATAAGACCAGTAATGCAAGCATTCTCGAGAAACTGAGTCACCTCCCCCAACCCACTGCATCTACTCTGGATGCACGGGAGAAGAGATTCGCTTTCAATCGCCTCATTTTTTTCAGTCAGCAATCGCTCAGTGACTCAGTCATCAAGAAGATGTCTCTAATCAATGATCCATCCACTGGATTGTTAAGAGTCAGCACTCGAGTTGCTAACTCGAATCAACATGAGGAATTCAAATCCCCCATCTTCATCCCCACTTCTCCTGATAGCACTCTAGCTCGACTTCTCATTAGGGACATTCACTCTTCCACCCATGCTGGTGTAGACGTAGTCCTCAATACACTCCAGAGTAAGTTCTTGATTCCTCGAGCCAGACCACTCGCCAAATCAACTCTCAGACAATGTGTCCCATGCAGGAGAACGAACAACCTGCCATTCACTTACCCTCAGACTCCACCACTCCCAACTGATAGAGTCACTCAAAGTCTCCCATTCGCACATTGCGGAATCGATTATGCAGGCCCATTCCACTTGAAAGGCGATTCAAAAGTCTGGATAGTAGTTATCACTTGTTTTTCCACCAGACTTACCCACTTGGAAGTTGTCGATTCACTACTTCCGTCTGCATTCATTCTAGCATTCCGTCGATTCTGTTCACGTAGAGGCACACCCCAGAGAGTCACCTCTGATAAGGCCACGACTTTCAGACTAGCCAGTACACTACTGTGCAAATCAGAGATCAGCCCCGACATCAATACTCTCTTCTCATCTCTAGGAATCACCTGGTCTTTCACCACAGCACATTCTCCATGGAAGGGTGGCATCTATGAGAGACTCATTAAAATAATCAAGGATTCTTTCTCTCGATCTATCGGAAAGAGGAAACTTGATAAGGACGAATTCGAAACCATCACTTGTGAAGTCGAGGCACTTCTCAATTCTCGACCCCTCACTTACGTTTCATCAGACGATATTCATTCATTCCATGGACCTAGTCTAAGACCAATTGATCTCATTCTGCCCCAGTCATTCCTAGGATGCTCACTCTCCCTCACTAATAAGGAGGACTACATCCCTCCAGAAGAAGATAATTCGAGTAGGGAGAATGCAGTCAAATTGCTGAAAAGATCAATCAATATCGTTGATTCATTCTGGCAAAAGTGGCATACTGAGTACCTCGCTACCCTCAGAGATTCGTTCAATAAGTCTTCAGACACTCTCCAGTCAAACCGATCATCCAGTTCCACCCCCAAAATCGGTTCCATTGTCTTAGTCATGGATGAGAGTGGTAACACCCCGAGATCAGCGTGGAAAATGGCAAAAATCCTCACTCTCATAGATTCCTCTGCGACCCTGCGCTCACTTGCTGGCAGAATCATTGAGAGACCACTCAACTTCCTTATTCCACTTGAAATTCATTCATCTGAAGAGTCACACCCGGTGGGCCCTGTAGCACAAACATCTCATCCAATGGTCACTCGATCAAAGAACGCACGCCGAAATCACTAGGATTCATCTCCCTTTCCCATTTCCCATTCCCCCCCCCCCCCGAGGTTTCCACTGTGAATTCACACTGTAATTATCAAATCATTTATCTTTCAATCATTCTCTCATTTCATCAATCCCATTCAGCCTCTCGCGAACGCAGAGGAAAGCAAGATGGACGAGGAAGCCGAGCTTCTCGCCGTTTCCTACCAGGGTAATCATTGCACATGATTTTTCATATTCTCCAAACCAATCTAGTCATCCTTTCATAATCACTGCCATTCTCAAAATCTTATGACGAATCAATAGTATCTCAATTTCATATCAAATCACTTATCATTTATCCTCAGGATTACATCGAGTCGATGTACACTCACCTCACTCAAAAGGTCAACGATGTCAAGGAGGACGTCAGTGATCTCAGAGCACTCGTCTCCAATGAGCTCAAGGCTATCAAAGACGACCTTGGATCCATGACGCTCACTCTATCTGCCATTCTGACCAAGATCTCCCAGCCTTCTCCCATTACCCAGTCGGTATCTACCCCCAGAACTCCCCGAGTTATCATTGCCCCTCGCTATCAGTATCGTACCCCCAATTCAATTGACCGTCCCAGTCACACAAGAGATCGTAGTCGATCTCTCAGACCGTCAAATGCACTTTCTGTTCATCTGTCTGTCATCTTTCTCGCAATTGCACTATTGTTACCCGTGTCTCCACCCGTCTCTCCCTCATGTCACCCATCCAGTGCCATAGATGTTTCCGTCACATCGGTCCCACCCATAGCGCCTCATGCGAATCCGAAATCTGCACACGCCAATGCTCGGACGAGCTCGGTCGTGGTCTCCGCCACATACAGTTCTTCTGCCCTCGCAACCCCGACCTCCAGCCCTAACAGGCAATGAAGAAATCGACCACCCCGATTGGTGCCTGGAGTTACCCCTATTAGTATTTCGGCCATATTGGCATATGCTTGTACCACCTGTTGTCACCTAATCGTTTTTCGTGCTAACTTGTTCTAGTTCGTTGACTGTTTTACGTTTTCCACTTTGCTACTCTAGCTTCATAAAGCTCGACCAATTAGTCTCATTCATTCATCACACAACAATCAGAACACTTTCCTTCTTTCTCTTTCGCCTTCCTCCCAGTATAGCGAAATGTCACTTCGCTACTACAATTCATTCATAAAATAATCAAAATAAATAATCATTCCAAAAAAAAATATATTCATTTTACGATTCACTCTCCACAACGCAGTTATACTGTAGCCAAGTTCGCCGCGGCCTCTCGGCGCCTTTTTTCTTCCCTTCTATTTATTTGAACTTTCCCGCGTTCCTCGAAGCCATTCCAATATGTTCCGCCTTCATGAGCGTCATAAAAACGGCCGCGACTCGCGATGATTTTTCTTCTTCTGGTGAACGAATCTCGGCGAAGCTCACGTCGTTTTACGTCCCTTTCATTTTTTTTCTTCAACCATTCACTAGGCTCACTTGCCTAATTCTCATCATCATTGCATTGCTTTACTTGCGTGCGGTCACACCGTTTCACTCGTTTCCTTCCACGTTCCAATTATCATCACGTTCCTTGTCAGGCAGACTACAACGGCTGCAAAGGAACTCACCACACCTCTCCACCACCGCCCACTCCACACACACACGACCACCACGGTTGCCAAGGATCGAACCTAAGGTACCGTTCCATTCATTCCACCAATCAATATTCCCACTTCAATCCCAATTTTGACCATAGTCGTTTCTTCCATATTTTCCCTTGTAAATTAAAGTAAATAAATATATTTTATTATCACCCCTTTGCCTTTGCCTCACACCACAAAGACACGAAAATTGTCTACAGGGCTACAACACATTATTTTCTGGCTGTGCCCACCCTCCCTTTCAGTAATTCACACTGTTATCCCCATTTTACTAGAATTGTGTTTCACATGTGCCTAGTAATAATGAACTGATCTGCGTAATCAGTCATTTTCATCATTTCCGCGAAAATTATCAAACACTAAATTCGTCTACCTTCTTAATCTCGTTCGAACGTGAACAACTTGATTCTTTGAGGTAAAATAATTTCCTGATCACCTTTTTGAAAAACGTTCCCAACCGTACCTCCCTTTCTGCTCGTTCCTCCGTTCTTCGTGCCCCTCTCAGTTTTTGCGACGAACTCTCAAACACGCTCTTCTCGTTCTCACAGTCGATCCAGCTCTCTGAGTAGAAGGGATATGCCTCAATCGAATGAGGCCGAGATAATCGCTCACCTTCGAGGTTCATCTGTTGCTCAATTATTCAACAGATCTTCCCTCATAAATTACTTACGCAGTATCCTACTCGATACACTTTTCACAGTTAGCATCGTGTCGCAGTTAAAGCAGCAGATGAACCTCGAAGGTGAGCGATTATCTCGGCCTCATTCGATTGAGGCATATCCCTTCTACTCAGAGAGCTGGATCGACTGTGAGAACGCGAAGAGCGTGTTTGAGAATTCGTCGCAAAAACTGAGAGGGGCACGAAGAACGGAGGAACGAGCAGAGAGGGAGGTACGGTTGGGAACGTTTTTCACAAAGGTGATCAGGAAATTATTTTACCTCAAAGAATCAAGTTTTTCACGTTCGAACGAGATTAAGAAGGTATAGGAATTTAGTGTTTGATAATTTTCGCGGAAATGATGAAAATGACTGATTACGCAGATCAGTTCATTATTACTAGGCACATGTGAAACACAATTCTAGTAAAATGGGGATAACAGTGTGAATTACTGAAAGGGAGGGTGGGCACAGCCAGATAATAATGTGTTGTAGCCCGAATCGTACTGGTGGTGTTGCACGAGAGTCAAAAATAGCGAACAGTTTACGAGCAGTAGAATTTGGATGGTCGACTAAGAGAAAATAAACTTAAAGAAGGACTGTCAGCAAAGTTGAAATTTTGACGTTGTCATAACCATGACCGACCTTTGTACAACCATAAGAGATTCTGAAAATTTCAAAATCATATCTCTATTTTGAACATAGTTATCATTAGTTGGCAGAAAGCCAAGGAGGGCTTGAAGGGAAGGGACGTGCGGGAATTCAAATATCTAGAAGATTTTTCAAAAACTGGTGGGATTCGAACCCGCAACCTTCCGATTACGCTGCGACTGCTTTACCACTGAGCTATGCGAGTGACCCTTGCCTATCCTCTTAGCTCGCGCTATGATCGTTGGATGATTGTCTAGGTCATGGTTATGACAGCGTCAAAAATTTAACTTTGCTGACACTCCTTCTTTAAAACAAGCTTTTCGGGAGAATCTCTCTTTTGTAAATGCTCACGTCCGATCTCGACGCACATCTGGAGCAGTGGGGTTCTAAAATGATATGGAGTGGATCGATATTAGGGGGTCTTCTCACTTGCCACAAAACCCAGATTCCCAGAACATCCCAGATTACTCTAATATGTCAGTTATGTTGCGTACTCATTAAAATGTGGAGTTTTGCATGTACAAAGCAAGAAGATGTTGAATTATTATTCGCTTCATAAGAAAATGGAATTACTTCTGAGAAAAAATACAAATAAAAATAAATAGTAGTAAAAGTTGCCTGGTAATTGCTCGTTTCGTAAGTGGATGATCATCATTCTTCACACAATAACTTTAGTGAGAGTGCTAAAAATAAGAAAAAAAATCTTTTAGGCCCTCGTTTTAGACATTCATCGGGCAGCTAGTCTTGTGAAATTCAATCATCTGCAATAAACTGACAATTATTATTCGTGTAGACAGCAATTCACACCTACGAATGAAACATTTAGTTTCAGCGCGTGAGGCTACAGCCCGTGTTGTGTGCGATTTCTGACCTATTTCTTAACCCCTGTGGTCTGGGTGGATCTGCAGGCGAGGGGGTCGAACTCGTGACCATCGGATTCGCATTCCTGGCACACAATCACTGCGCCACCTCGCCTTCAATGTCAGTTGATTTCAGTTTCAGAGGGTGGTCAACATTGAAATAATACTTTTTCTTCAATGGTTTGGGGATATGTCGTGGTAACAATTAATCTTACTTAGTACATCGAAAATATTGCGATCTGCAAGTCATCCTTTCATAATCACTGCCATTCTCAAAATCTTATGACGAATCAATAGTATCTCAATTTCATATCAAATCACTTATCATTTATCCTCAGGATTACATCGAGTCGATGTACACTCACCTCACTCAAAAGGTCAACGATGTCAAGGAGGACGTCAGTGATCTCAGAGCACTCGTCTCCAATGAGCTCAAGGCTATCAAAGACGACCTTGGATCCATGACGCTCACTCTATCTGCCATTCTGACCAAGATCTCCCAGCCTTCTCCCATTACCCAGTCGGTATCTACCCCCAGAACTCCCCGAGTTATCATTGCCCCTCGCTATCAGTATCGTACCCCCAATTCAATTGACCGTCCCAGTCACACAAGAGATCGTAGTCGATCTCTCAGACCGTCAAATGCACTTTCTGTTCATCTGTCTGTCATCTTTCTCGCAATTGCACTATTGTTACCCGTGTCTCCACCCGTCTCTCCCTCATGTCACCCATCCAGTGCCATAGATGTTTCCGTCACATCGGTCCCACCCATAGCGCCTCATGCGAATCCGAAATCTGCACACGCCAATGCTCGGACGAGCTCGGTCGTGGTCTCCGCCACATACAGTTCTTCTGCCCTCGCAACCCCGACCTCCAGCCCTAACAGGCAATGAAGAAATCGACCACCCCGATTGGTGCCTGGAGTTACCCCTATTAGTATTTCGGCCATATTGGCATATGCTTGTACCACCTGTTGTCACCTAATCGTTTTTCGTGCTAACTTGTTCTAGTTCGTTGACTGTTTTACGTTTTCCACTTTGCTACTCTAGCTTCATAAAGCTCGACCAATTAGTCTCATTCATTCATCACACAACAATCAGAACACTTTCCTTCTTTCTCTTTCGCCTTCCTCCCAGTATAGCGAAATGTCACTTCGCTACTACAATTCATTCATAAAATAATCAAAATAAATAATCATTCCAAAAAAAAATATATTCATTTTACGATTCACTCTCCACAACGCAGTTATACTGTAGCCAAGTTCGCCGCGGCCTCTCGGCGCCTTTTTTCTTCCCTTCTATTTATTTGAACTTTCCCGCGTTCCTCGAAGCCATTCCAATATGTTCCGCCTTCATGAGCGTCATAAAAACGGCCGCGACTCGCGATGATTTTTCTTCTTCTGGTGAACGAATCTCGGCGAAGCTCACGTCGTTTTACGTCCCTTTCATTTTTTTTCTTCAACCATTCACTAGGCTCACTTGCCTAATTCTCATCATCATTGCATTGCTTTACTTGCGTGCGGTCACACCGTTTCACTCGTTTCCTTCCACGTTCCAATTATCATCACGTTCCTTGTCAGGCAGACTACAACGGCTGCAAAGGAACTCACCACACCTCTCCACCACCGCCCACTCCACACACACACGACCACCACGGTTGCCAAGGATCGAACCTAAGGTACCGTTCCATTCATTCCACCAATCAATATTCCCACTTCAATCCCAATTTTGACCATAGTCGTTTCTTCCATATTTTCCCTTGTAAATTAAAGTAAATAAATATATTTTATTATCACCCCTTTGCCTTTGCCTCACACCACAAAGACACGAAAATTGTCTACAGGGCTACAACACATTATTTTCTGGCTGTGCCCACCCTCCCTTTCAGTAATTCACACTGTTATCCCCATTTTACTAGAATTGTGTTTCACATGTGCCTAGTAATAATGAACTGATCTGCGTAATCAGTCATTTTCATCATTTCCGCGAAAATTATCAAACACTAAATTCGTCTACCTTCTTAATCTCGTTCGAACGTGAACAACTTGATTCTTTGAGGTAAAATAATTTCCTGATCACCTTTTTGAAAAACGTTCCCAACCGTACCTCCCTTTCTGCTCGTTCCTCCGTTCTTCGTGCCCCTCTCAGTTTTTGCGACGAACTCTCAAACACGCTCTTCTCGTTCTCACAGTCGATCCAGCTCTCTGAGTAGAAGGGATATGCCTCAATCGAATGAGGCCGAGATAATCGCTCACCTTCGAGGTTCATCTGTTGCTCAATTATTCAACAGATCTTCCCTCATAAATTACTTACGCAGTATCCTACTCGATACACTTTTCACAGTTAGCATCGTGTCGCAGTTAAAGCAGCAGATGAACCTCGAAGGTGAGCGATTATCTCGGCCTCATTCGATTGAGGCATATCCCTTCTACTCAGAGAGCTGGATCGACTGTGAGAACGCGAAGAGCGTGTTTGAGAATTCGTCGCAAAAACTGAGAGGGGCACGAAGAACGGAGGAACGAGCAGAGAGGGAGGTACGGTTGGGAACGTTTTTCACAAAGGTGATCAGGAAATTATTTTACCTCAAAGAATCAAGTTTTTCACGTTCGAACGAGATTAAGAAGGTATAGGAATTTAGTGTTTGATAATTTTCGCGGAAATGATGAAAATGACTGATTACGCAGATCAGTTCATTATTACTAGGCACATGTGAAACACAATTCTAGTAAAATGGGGATAACAGTGTGAATTACTGAAAGGGAGGGTGGGCACAGCCAGATAATAATGTGTTGTAGCCCGAATCGTACTGGTGGTGTTGCACGAGAGTCAAAAATAGCGAACAGTTTACGAGCAGTAGAATTTGGATGGTCGACTAAGAGAAAATAAACTTAAAGAAGGACTGTCAGCAAAGTTGAAATTTTGACGTTGTCATAACCATGACCGACCTTTGTACAACCATAAGAGATTCTGAAAATTTCAAAATCATATCTCTATTTTGAACATAGTTATCATTAGTTGGCAGAAAGCCAAGGAGGGCTTGAAGGGAAGGGACGTGCGGGAATTCAAATATCTAGAAGATTTTTCAAAAACTGGTGGGATTCGAACCCGCAACCTTCCGATTACGCTGCGACTGCTTTACCACTGAGCTATGCGAGTGACCCTTGCCTATCCTCTTAGCTCGCGCTATGATCGTTGGATGATTGTCTAGGTCATGGTTATGACAGCGTCAAAAATTTAACTTTGCTGACACTCCTTCTTTAAAACAAGCTTTTCGGGAGAATCTCTCTTTTGTAAATGCTCACGTCCGATCTCGACGCACATCTGGAGCAGTGGGGTTCTAAAATGATATGGAGTGGATCGATATTAGGGGGTCTTCTCACTTGCCACAAAACCCAGATTCCCAGAACATCCCAGATTACTCTAATATGTCAGTTATGTTGCGTACTCATTAAAATGTGGAGTTTTGCATGTACAAAGCAAGAAGATGTTGAATTATTATTCGCTTCATAAGAAAATGGAATTACTTCTGAGAAAAAATACAAATAAAAATAAATAGTAGTAAAAGTTGCCTGGTAATTGCTCGTTTCGTAAGTGGATGATCATCATTCTTCACACAATAACTTTAGTGAGAGTGCTAAAAATAAGAAAAAAAATCTTTTAGGCCCTCGTTTTAGACATTCATCGGGCAGCTAGTCTTGTGAAATTCAATCATCTGCAATAAACTGACAATTATTATTCGTGTAGACAGCAATTCACACCTACGAATGAAACATTTAGTTTCAGCGCGTGAGGCTACAGCCCGTGTTGTGTGCGATTTCTGACCTATTTCTTAACCCCTGTGGTCTGGGTGGATCTGCAGGCGAGGGGGTCGAACTCGTGACCATCGGATTCGCATTCCTGGCACACAATCACTGCGCCACCTCGCCTTCAATGTCAGTTGATTTCAGTTTCAGAGGGTGGTCAACATTGAAATAATACTTTTTCTTCAATGGTTTGGGGATATGTCGTGGTAACAATTAATCTTACTTAGTACATCGAAAATATTGCGATCTGCAATAAATCAATATTAGCTTAATTCCCGTCTCTTTCTCAAAGTTGATGCTGATCTCCGAGTCGAAGGAATCGACTTTTAGGTCATAAAGACTGCACGCAGCGAACCTCACCGAACTTGCACTCCTGAAATAAAGGAAAGCAAAGATCAGATAAGGCAAATCGTTATGTGGAATATCTTTTCAGAACAATAATAATGAGCAGATTGAATTAAACTGCACAAATAAAAAAAAAATCATACGACATTTTTTTAACTTCCTGCCCCATCGACGTGATATAAGGTTACAGGCACTTAAGAAAAAGGTGAAACATGATCGCACCTTTTTTCAATAATTGCCATTTTCATTTCTTTGCAGTGAGTTTATGTTTCGCCGATTCTATGAGCTTTTCAATCTCTTTCAATCGTCGATTAGTAACCTTACACTTACTATCCATTTAAGATTATTAATCGAACTTCTTCACCGATCATTCGACCCCCTTCAAGTTCTTCTTGCCCCCCCCCCCTTTCATCTCCTTCTCGCTGATCAATTAGCATTCTTTCTCTCTGGAGCGCGCGAGCCTTCTTCGACTCCAGCTCGTCCTTCGAAATTCCCGCCAATGCGATCGAAGATTTCGTTAAAATTATTTAAACAGTAAGAGTAACATTTATAAAAATAAATGTTGAATAAATGCAGATATATCGCTTTCCATAGTATTGTTTCACGGATAGTATGTTGGTGAAACGGGGTTGTTGCTGTTCAAAATGCGCAAATGAGCCATTGATATTTGTTTTCATCGAAATCATATCCGCATTGTTTTAGTTCCGATTTTTTTTAACATTTGCTCTACAAATAACCAAAGTCGTTTCACAATTAAAAATACCCATTTACAGCTACTGAAAGGTAGCATTGCATTGCTAAATTTGCTGTCTCGAGGGCGCGGATTAGGAGGACGAAGAGAACTGGCAAGGAGGAGTAGCAGATGCAGATTGAAAATTAGAAATAAATCTTTCTTCTCCGTTCGTTATCTTTTGCTACGCCACGTCATCTGCTCTCATGACAAGAAATGGATTGGCAACAAATATCTCCATTCAACATGCGTATTCTACCTACTTAGCGAAAGATCACGAGAAATTAAGAGAGTCATCTGGTCATCCCTTACTGCAGATCGCAATACAGCAATACACATGTAGCGCCAAATATCGTAGCATTCACAGCAAGCGTCATTGTATTTTCTCTGTTCAGCCCAAAAGCGATTGACGGATGATCCAATGTTGAACGCCCTCTGAAACTGAACTCCACCTGGCATGAATCTACATGTTTTATTGATTCCTAACCTTATATTGTTTGATTTTGATTTCTCTAAGTTGTATAATCTATAAATCAGGTTGCACAGCTCCTGCAATAAGCCCAGTAGTCGTACATCCCCTAAACGTTTCTACCAATCGTAATATTCATTATCCTAGACTCACCCCACCGGCTCCGTCGATCTTCTCGGAGAGCAGGAGTACCAGAAAATGTATTTTTTTCTCCATTATCAGCTGTTATGGTGTGAACGAACCTATATTTTCAGTTTTTTTTTAAATTTCATGATTGAGTTATTTTCCAATTTCGATTATAATGCTAAAAATACATTTTCTGGTACTTTTGAGAACATATTAATAAACTGGTAATGTTTGAAAGAAAATCTAAAAAAAAAAATTTTTGACGAAAATAACACTTTGCCAGATTCGGACAAAAATTGTAAAAAAAGTCCCCCAAAAATGAACTTTTTATTTTTTTATTGTAAAGGACAGGAGTTAGTCTTCAAATATACGCAATAAAAACCCGAGAAAGTGTCCTCACACAAATGATAAAAATTAATATATTTCACCAAAATCAAACTTTTGCTCATACATTTTTGAATATTTTTTTGATTTTCTTATGTTCCAACACAAACTTTGTTCACAAATTTCTTCCGCACACTTTGATACCACTGTCAAAAAATACAGCATAGCCAATTTCAAAACCGGGAAATTCCTAAATGCCGGCTCTCGGAACAATGAACTATTTTTTCGAAATGTTACCTCCAAGGCATGTTATCACCATTATAGGGGCAAAAAATTCAAACTTTTTACAAATTGTGCTCAAGGGGCTCAACTTTCCTGCACTGACTCGTGATACACGTGATATATACTGACAAGTGACACTATTCAGAAAATAAATGTCAATTGAGTAACGAAAACCAACCAAATAAATCATATGTTATCATATTTGTGGATATTTGCGAATCAAATCCAAATATGTTTCATTACGATTTCGACTATTTTGTTGGACTAAACAAGGATTTTACAAAATTTCCGATCTTAAATGGTCGAGATCAAGTAGCTCGATGAATAAAAATATGTCATCTGCATCAGTTTCAGAATCGTCTCGGCAAGCGCTACAATCTTATGGGGCCGGATTTTTGATAAATTCTTGTTCATGTTAGAAAAGTTTGAAAAATGGCCAAAAACAGCTGTTTTTCACCTAAATCTATCGAGATCTAAGCTCCTACTTATGATGAATATTTTTGAATTCCATAGAACAGTTCAAAAACCATCGCCCAAAAATCGTATGGTTTTAGAATTTTTATTTTCGGGCTAGGCTTCGCTCAGCATCGATGCAAAGAAGATACTATGAAGAAAAATTGTGAGTTCGACCGCTCAAAATGACAAATGATTCGAATCACTCGCTCCCCACGTCCGCCACGCAAATGAGGTTTTTGATTCACTCTGACACGCTGTGCACAGCGTGTCAGAGTGGATCAAAAACCTCATTTGCGTGGCAAACGGAAATTGATCGCTTCTCTCGCTCCATTCATTTCATTGTTGCTCGCATTCCCCCCGTCGACCGGTCAAAGACAATTACTGTTGCAAATTCGAACGAGACCGAACTCGAACAGGTGAATCGAGGAATGAGTGGAAATTGTTCGAGTTCGGACGAACTAGGGTTGGCAGAATGAATCTCTACGTGCAAATCATCAAGTCAAATACAGATGAGGGTGAATATTTCCAAGGGAGCAAGCTCACACAAATATTATCTTGATATGAAACATAGTTGACAGAACCCATTTGACGCAAAATTCATTCGAAATGTTAGTTTTACCAACGGCTGAAACATAACCCAGAACTTTTAAAACGAAGCGCAAAAATATTTTTAAAAATATATTAGCATCCGAAATCATTTGTTGAAAATGTTCTGAAAGAACGCACTCGAAAAAATATTTTTTCCTTCGAAATTCGAATTTTTAAAGTGATTTTTGAGCAAAGATTCAAATGAATCTCGATTCAAACGAATCGATTCAGTTGAATCTTTCGATCAGGAGATTCAATTAGGAAAGATTCGAGATTCAATAGGAAAGATTCGAGATTCAAAGATTCATTTTGCCAACTCTAGGACGAACGTTCGAATGTTCGATTCCGCTCAATTTTATGCAAAATGCTGAACTCAACTTTTAACGATGTATGAAACTCAATTTTTCAATGTCATTTTGAAACAAAATTGAATCAATTATCCAAGGTCAGTAGTTTCCTTCGGTTTCGCCAGCATGAGTTTCACAACCCAAACAAATATTGAATGAGCTCGCCAGAGCAGTTTTGCATAAGTCGAACGAAATCGAACATTCGAATGTTCGTCCGATTTAGAGGAGAGTTCGAACAAAAATGGAAATGAGGCGACCGATCATTTTGTTCGAAATTCGTCCGAATTCTTTGTTCGAATTTGCAACACTAATGATAATATATGAGATGGGAATTATTATTGTTGTTATGAAGCATAACTGAAACGCAACTATCCCATGGTGAAAGATATCTCAAAGTGAATACAATAGTACATTTATCATAGATATTAGGCTTGCGTAAATATTAGTTCAAGATGCTTCTGCTGGTGAACCTTCCTACGACAATTGAGAGACGTCTTTCCAAAAGGGTGACAGTTGCGTACTTGGCCCACAATACATTGAAACAGTGATGAGAGTGTTCTACAACTTCGACCTCTCGCCCTCCGTGGCCCTCTCGCTCCATGTTCTCCTTGATGTGGGTCAACGCGTGCAACTTGAGAGTGACGCTTTCGTGGGATCCCAGACAGTCTGAAGTCGTTGTAGGTATACTCCAGTCATTTTTCTCTTTGGAATCCAGCATGAAGAATGGAAAAAAAGGAATTGTGAACAATTCCACGCCTAGTTGTCGAGACTGCAAGAGCAAGAGTAAGGTAAATTGAGAAATCAATACAATATAACCTCTTCGTCTTCCACAAGTTCCCATAGTTGTTTAGCATGTTGTTAGCCTTCTAGCATCGCTTCCCACGAGGTCGGCGTAGTACAAACGTGGGTAAACCCCAGAATCAAGCTTGAGCTTAGATAGTAGAGCATCAAGCCTAGCGCTTGATGCTGATTTGTGGCATATGCACCCTTTTATAAATCGTCTTGCCAAGCACTACAATCGTATGGAAACGGATTTAGATAAATTTTAGTTGACGTTAGAGAAATTTTAAAATGTGCGAAAAATGGCTAAAACAGCTGTTTTTGACCTAAATCTAACGAGATCGAAGCTCCTAGTTATGTTGAGGACTAATGAATTGCATGGGACAATTTAGAAACCATTCCCCCACAATCGTATTGTTTTAGAATTTTCATTTTCGGCCTAGGTTTCGCTCAGTATCAATTCAAAAAAGACACTTTGAAGAAAAATTTCGGGGGGAGGGGGGACAATCCGGCAACGGATCGCCCTTCGCTGGAGATTCGGGCTAGCTACTTGGGTGTTGTTTCATTGTAACCAGTATGTGCTACTCTACCTTTGTATATACAATTATTGTTACCATGCGAACTTGAGTTTCACTCCATATCTATGTATAGGGGTTCATCGTCCAAAATTGAGAATTTAAGTGGAAAATCATGGTTAGATAAACACCAAACATCGTAGCCAACCGATACACAGCGTGCCAGAGAGATCGAGTTCCTTTGTTCGTCGCGGCGCTCGAGCAATCTCATTCATGTCCACTTGCTAGAGTGGAGTGGTGAGACTTTGACAAAGATCATTTATAATATCGGTGAAACACATGGCATAACACTGTAGGAAATATCAAATATGCAAATTTAAATACATATATCTCTAATGTTACGAGTTTAGAGTCATTTCCACCGTTCCCAACCATGTAGAACGGTTTTTAAATTTTTTTGAATGGATTTAACGTAATTCTAAAAATTAACACACTAAAAATCGAACTCCTCAGAGGGGAATAATGAGAGACCCCACTTGTGGGGTGTTTTCTGAATCCTCATGAGTAGCTCTACAATTGCAACAGACAGATTTTTGATATTGTTTTTAGTTTTCGAGTTATCATGAAAAATGCTCCTTTTGTTGCACGTTCAGAGCCGTTTTTCGAATACTAAAAACAATAGCAATTGTAGAGCTACTCATGAGGATTCAGAAAACACCCCACAAGTGGGGTCTCCCATTATTCCCCTCAGAGGAGTTCGATTTTTAGTATGTAAATTTTTTATAATTACGCGAAATCCACTCAAAAAAATCAAAAAAGTTCCACATGGTTGGGAACGGTGGAAATGACTCTAACTCGTAAAATCAGAGATATATGTTTTTAAATTTGCATATTTGATATTTCCTACCATGTTATGCCATGTGTTTCACCGATATTATAAAGGATCTTTGTCAAAGTCTCACCACTCCCCTCTAACAAGTGGACAGAAATGAGATTGCTCGAGCGCCGCGACGAACAAAGGAATTCGATCTCTCTGACACGCTGTGCGATACCCATGTTACCGGGTTAGAGTAGTTACTGGAATACTGGAATCTGAATTGGTTATGATATTTGGTGTTTATCTAACCATGATTTTCCACTTAAATTCTCAATTTTGGACGATGAACCCCTATACATAGATATGGAGTGAAATTCAAGTTCGCATGGTAACAATAATTGTATATACTAAGGTAAGGTAGCACATCGTGTTTACAATGAAACAACACCCAAGTAGCTAGCCCGAATCTCCAGCGAAGGGCGATCCGTTGCCGGATTGTCCGCCCCCCAAATTTCGAGTTCGACCGCTCAAAATGAGAAATGAGGCGAATATCTCGCTCCCCTCGTTTGCCACGCAAATGAGGTTTTTGATTCACTCTGACACGCTGTGACAGGCTATGTGAAGCCCTTTCAAAATAGTGCAGTACCAGCGAGATTGGCGCACCAAGTATTGATGAAGTATGTTTGGCCTGGGTCTGCAGCAATACACTTCCAATTTCGTATTTAAAAATGTTCGATTTTGTCGCTGATAAAATTGTGATATACTTGCCTAATATGCTTTTCTCATGACTATTTTTTCGAATCTTACGCTACTAATTTATCTTTATCCAAATGTTTATTGCTTAAAACTAAACAAACAAGTGTAGCCTATTAATATTGGCCAATAATGCTGTTTATTCAGTATCACCGTCACTGAAGCGGTAGCTGGAAACCACTGGATAAGAACTTCAGAAACTCGCAGATAACTGTAATTGGATTACAAAATATGATTCGGAATGTTTTCGCATTTATTTGGATTGATTGTGTAACGACAATGGAACCACGATTGATTGCATGTCAGAGTGAACTCGAGCTGTTAATGAATGGCTGAAACACACAGTGAAATGGAATGTTATTGTGCATTTTGAATGCGCACATTCATTGGATGTGTAAGACACAGACGAATAAGCTGTTCTTCCCCTCAAGGCGAGGAGAGCCTGAGAATGGTGGAGGTATGGTTGAGAATTATCAATAATCTGTACACACTCAATCCTGTTGAAATATAGTAGATGTACTCGATTCGCGAGTGATTGTGAGCAGCTGAGGAACCACGAATGTGAGTAATTAACGCTCGCTCTGTCCATTCTTCCCATGCTCTCTGAAAACCCTTCGATTTTTGGGCAAAATCATTCAACTTGAGATATATTTCATATGGTTTGCACGCCGCCTTTTTCCCCCGTTTGACACGCTGTGTGATGCTTATGAAAAGCTAGTGAAGCTAAATTTCTTGCGGTAAAATATTTTTAAAAATTTTATCTAATCCATGCTTTCTCTATCTTTCATAGCTGTACCTTCAAGTAATATATTACTCTGCAATTTGATATTCACTTCTTTGTTTCGCACCTGATTTTTCCATGTTTCAATATGTAGTCAAAGGCTCGCTAAAAGTAAATTCTCCATTCGTAGGAATGATTTTGAGTGTACAAACATAAATAATTATGTTTATTGCAGGTACCTGAATATCCGACTAGCTTCTCAATGAAGGCCTAAGACGAGGGACGAGGTATTATGAATGAGCATTTATTTGTAACGCATATTGGGAAATTATTGTGGGATTGGTTATATCTGAAAACAACTATGCCAACTTGTTCGGGGTAAGGTTCGTGTGAAAATGTCTGTTGATGAACTAAGTGTTCCATGTTTCACTTTTGTTATAAATGACGAGTGTAATGGAATTTCTAATAGCAAAAAATTTTATTGATAAGCACATACACACAATTCAAATAAATATTTCAGGACATTCGGCCTTCCGATCGTGCTTCTTCCGTCCTCTACACCATTGTGACGGCGACTGCTACCATGCAACTGATGGACTGAGGAGGGAAGGAGAAGGAGGGATACGTAGAAAACGATTACCGTAATTTGCACAGGATGGATGTGATTTCTGCAAACCAAATTGTTGGTTAGTTGTTAATAGCTGTTGCATCTTCGTGTTCGAGTCAACTCGATCAGATGAGCGGGATCGAGAATTAGCTGAACCGGGAGGGTCGAGCGATCGGCTAGAGAGATTGATTTATAATATTTAGTATTTGATAAAGAAGATCGAAAAAGGAAGTTCAAACTGATGACGCAGGTTTTCTGCTAAGTATAATGATTATGTGAAACACATTTTCCTAAGTGAAACAGACAAAAATTAACCTAGCAAAAAACTTTAATTTTCGTTTTGAATTGTGCTCTACGATGTGTTTCCCGTTGTGCAAGGCTCACCTCGGTATTCTAACAATGGCTTGACCAGTACACTCTATAGAAATAGGGAGTTCGAGAGAAGAAGAGAGTCACTATGATATTCTCACTCGCGAGTGTCATGATCAGGAGTGCAGAGGAGGAGTGTGGACATTCTGGAAGCGCTAGAGTATTTCAGTTAGTTACAAAACTATTTGAAAAAAATATTTTCAATAGATTGTGTGTTGTGTGGATGGCCTGCGTCTGTGGAATGCCTGCCGCTTAATACTGTGTATAGACAGATGGAATGCGCTTTCTTCTGAAATCGTTACAAGCTCGCCTAAACGTTTCCGTTCCCATATTTTTTCCCGAATCTCTCAATCCTCAACGACTCTTTCCCTCCTCGTCATCAAGTTAATTCCCCATACTCGAGTCAACGTCGTTAGTGTCCCTGGGGTCGTTCGACTCGAGGTGACCCCGTATATAAACTGCATCCACCGCAAGATACAGAATATTTTCCGTAAATTTCCGCATAATTACCCCGGTGGATAAACGATTGAAATTGAAATTGAAATTATGAAATCGCTCAAACTATGTGTTCTAGTTTCATTTCGCGAAATGTGTTTTATAAATATAATTACTGATCGATTGCAGGACTTTATGAAGTCTGATGATCCATCGCCCGAAGGGAGCTAACGACGGGAAAAGTACACTTACATTAAAGGAGTAGTAAAGGCAAACGCGCGCCCTGTTGAAATATGTATCAATTAGAGGATAACTCTCTTCAAGCCCGAAAATTTCGGAGCTTCTTTTTGTTGTGGAGCTCTAGGCATTGCATATGATAGCTTAAAAAATTGAGTAATTTTAAAAAAATGGGTTTACTCCTCCTTTAAAGGCGTCAGTTGCTATTATTGCTGCTGATAGCCATCGGGCATTCAATTTAATTAGGTTGTTTCTGAATTTTTGTGATCCGCAAAGTATTTCAGGTATTGTAATGAGAGCGGAAAATACCGCTTTTATTGGGTAGGTGACAGGTAGACAAGCGAAATGTTGGATCCACTTGGAAAATTTCGGTGTCACTGGCTTCATGAAATCGACGGAGAAGAGGTAAATCGATGAATTGTGCGTTTTAATTGTACTACTACTGAATACTGTGCAATAGCTTAAACACAGTTTCTATTATATTTGCACATGTCAATATATTAACAATAGTTTGGTTAATTCATATCTCTCACATACTTTGGTTCAAATTTTCATCGTTCTTTTCCGCCGAAAAAGTTATGTTTCAAGATCGATCCGGCGCCGTGACGAACAAACTTTGGCACGCTGTGCAGTGGGCAGAAAATTGTTGCAAAGTTTTCCTGATGATTATACGGATTATGTGAAACAGAAGTTGTATCGGTGAAACTGAAAGGTGAAAATCTAACTTTACCTCGCTCCTGCAATACTGCAATTTCACTCTCCATAATTCTTCATACCTACCGTAATACTCACTATCCTAGATTCAACACACTCTATACATGTAACGAGAAAAATGTGCTTTTAGTATTTTAAATTTTGACAGGTAGAAATTATGCTTCGTAAACTCCTCGTAATCAGCAGGAGAACCGTACATGCAGTGCTGCCACAGATGGCTTGTCAAAATAAACCAAAAAATACTGATTACTTTTCCCTTTCGTTAAAACGCAGGTTGGGCACTAAGCTTCAAAACAACAACAGGCTTTTCAGCGTGTGTTACACCCGTTCCTTTCACATGCTCCTTATAAACACAAGGAAGTAATATATAGTGGATCACCTCCACTAACGCGAAATGCTACATGAATAGTCTTCGAATTAAAACTCTCTAAGACCAGCTTGTTTCGTGTAGTACAGGGATCTCATTAGCAGGTACGTCAACAGACGAAATATCATACCAAAGATCGCCATTAAAAAAGGGCTTCCACGAAAGGAATTCAATGCCTCCCACCACGACAATACTGCAGTGCAATTACAGTATGGTGTGTTTACGCAAATAATCGCGCACGTCGCGCGCTCTCTAAACTCCGCCCCCTTTTCTCCAGTTTTCCTTTATTTTTGTCCAATTTGATGTCGTTTAGATTAGTAATTGTATTCGTATTTTGTTCAATAATGCCGTAGAAATCACGAAAAATCATATTATGCCGTTTGAATAGGCTGAAAATAGTTTAAATTGTCGAACGTTTTCATTAACGTATAAATTTATATTTTGTTGGTCAGTAGTTGTTTAGGAATCCTCGTAATATCTTTATAACTATTTAGATTATCCATATACAAAAATTATTCATTTATTCATAATCCCTCCCCCCAATTGTCCACGTGTTGTTTACAATGTCACCTCGCGCGCTTTTCTCTTTTCTCTGGCACTCTCTCGCTTCGCGCGCTATCTCGTTCTCCTCTTCCCTCGCGTCCACTCAGTTCGTTCATTCTGCCCTTTATCCCTTTCACCCTCTAGTAGTCCGTCTCTATATTTGCATTTGTGCCGTTCCGCTATTTCTAGTGTCTTGTCCTAACGAATATACTACTTCCAGGCATAACACACTGCCAGCCAGCAGTAATGGGGCGCATGCACAACCCTGGCAAGGGTATTTCCCGCTCGTCGATCTCCTACCGCCGCTCGGTCCCCACCTGGCTTAAGCTCTTCGGTGACGACGTCACTAGATTTGCAAGCAGATTTGCAAGCTTGCCGAAAAGGTTTGTTAAGACTTCCTGTGTTGCCTTGTTTGTTTGTATGTAAGCTTTTCAATTGAATGCGTGATGCTGTAAAAGTGGTCTAACAGATTTATTGTCTTTGTGTTCATAATTTTTGCGTTGCTTTACAGGTATTTCGACCCTCCGGATCGGTATGACCCCCAGGGATTCGCACGAAGTTGCCCAGATCCGTCGTGTCACTGGCAACAAGATCGTCCGTATCGACTAGGGTTGGTTCATTTTTGTTTTATTTATTTCAAAGTGTTCTTTTTCCTGTTCATTATGGTTTTAATGTGCGTTTCTCCGCATATCCCCTCGTTTCCAGTACTGGCAGCTCTCGTCGAGAAGGAGAATGTGATGGCCACCGAGGAGCAGCAGCAGTTCGAAGTCAAGAAGCCCCGCGTCGAGCCTGCCGATGATAAGGTAAGCGGAGATTTGTTAAATCATTGTAGCTGACAGTGAGCACGTTGATGTCATCGGGGCTTGCGTTAGTTTGACCCTTTAGCTCTTGCTATTAGGGATTCATTGTTAGTATATTTAGTGGAGCTAGCTGTTGGGGAGGAAGTATGAGCAAGGTTTGCAAGTAGTTAAAACCCGCGCAATAATGGCAGAAGGAAGTAAGAGGCGTCTTATGTTTTAGCATTGCATCCTTTTAATTTGACGAAGTCCATTTTAAAATATTCGTTGCAGTTCAAGAAGGCTATCAACATCCGCAAGCACCTTGAGCGCTGCCGCAAGGACCGCGACGGAAAGTACCGTCTCATCTAACGGTGAGTTATTTGCAGTGGGTTGACCGCTATTTAGGTTGTAGTCCTAGATTATTTGTCCAAAAAATAAATTTGTCTTGTTTTTTTTTTCTATTGAATTTTTTGATAATATATTTATTTATTGAATATCATGAATCGAAAATAACATTCGAAATTGCGTATTTTTTAAATAACAACTAGATAATATCACGCGTGTCGCGTAAGAATCGAATAAAATCAGTAGGTCTTGATCACAACTTTTTACCCCTAGGTTTATATACATTTTTCGAAAGCTAATAGGGTCCCCTACAAGATAGCGTCGAGCGTTTTTGAATATCACAAATTTCTGACCTTATTTAGGGCATTAAAGTTTGTGAGGCCCAAAAAATGCGAATTTTTGACGATCACAACTCTTTTCAAATGCAATATGGTGACAAACTGAATACAACGATTTGTTCCCAGCATCCATAAGAGTGGCCATATTCCATTGGGTTGTCATTATTTTAATTTGCATTTTTATAAATCGATTAAAATTAGTCATTTGCACCACAAATCGAAGCCGGAGAATTTTTTAAGCTCAATGTATAGATAGAGACCGCAGGCTCCACCCACTTAGGAGGAGAAAGAGGCGCGTCGAAATCTGGCTTTCGAAATGACGCAGCGAATGCTTATCCAAAAAATATGGAAAAAATATTTTTGGGTACGTCTAACTAGTGTCTATAAACGACAGGGTGCCCGTCATGTATTATCTTATCAGAAATATCTAAAAAAAGACCGATTTAGGGTTCATGATAGGGAAATGGAAAGGTTCCGACGACAATTCTTAACACGGGCATGGTGTGATGAATAGTTACTGCTTTTAGGCGTCGATTGACACCGAGAACGTATTTTTAGGATTTTTTTCCGATTAATCATTTAAGTTCGAAGGTTCAAGAGCGTGCGCTAATGGAACTGCAAAGGGGTGGTGCTTCCTCTCTCCTTTCTCGCTTGTCTCTCACCCGGCGCGTGCAGAGAGCGCGCGCTCTAGAGGACCTTTGCCTTTCCTCTCCACCTCGAGCCAAGCTCGATGCGAAGCTATGCTCAAACTTTGGAGAAACGAGGCAGAGCGGGCTCCGCCCGCTTCGCCCTCGTCCCGATTTCGACTACCTTTCCGTTGTGACTCTTTCGAGGTGTTTTTGGGCCATAACTCGAGTCAAAGATACGATATCGCCAAACGGCAAAAAGTATGACCTTATTTAACCTCAAAGGGATACATTAGACCCACAAATGACACTGCCAAAGCATTTCGGTCACCCACCTTGCGGTATCTATGTATAGATCTCGCGCAGACGAATCGAATGATATGCCTAAAGCATGGTCTGGTGAGGTGCGATCTCGAGATACGTCATCAGAAGCGTTTCCGGACCTCTCATTTCGAGACGAAATCCATTGTTCTCCCTCTCATTTCGACTGAAACATAACCCGTTTTGACCTCTGAAAATTAATGATATTGATTTTTCTTCAAATTGTTTATGAAGCATACATGATTTCGATCAATAAATCCAAATGAAAGGTCTGGAAATGCTTCTGATGATGTATCTCGAGATCGCACCTCACCAGACATTGCTTTAGGCATATCATTCGATTCGTCTTCGCGAGATCTACACATTGCGCTTAAAAAATTCTCCGGCTTCGATTTGTGGTGAAAATGATTAATTTTAATCGATTTATAAAAATTGAAATTAAAATAATGACAACCCAATGGAATAGGGTCACTTTTATGGATGCTGGGAACAAATCATTGTGTTCAGTTTGTCACCATATTGAATGTGAAAATAGCTATGATCAACAAAAATTCGCATTTTTTGGGCCGCATAAACTTTAACGAACTAAATAAGGTCAGGAAATAGTGATATGGAGAAAAGCTCGGTGATATCTTGTTAGGGACCCTATGGACTACCAGGAAATGTATTTTGCTCAATTTAAATTTTTCGGTTGTGATCGAGTTTATTGGATTCTTAGGCGACACGCGTGATATACTTAGAGTAACTAATAACGAGAATAGATGACTCAGTTCCTCTCCTGCTCCTTGAGTCTCATGTACTCATCCTCCTCCTCAAGTGGTGCGACAGGGGTATTGACCAGATTCCAGTAGTCCTTGAAATAATATATTAGGTTGAAATAGTAAAAAAATGTGTTCATTCATGGGTAATCGATAATAAATTTCGCCGGTTTACGCAAATTATTATGTTTTCAGGTCCCGAGTCTCGCTCAGCCTGGTGGGACCGAAAGAAGAACTAATCGATGCATCTTCGAGCTGTTTCAAGTGAGTGATTATCAAATTCTCACCTTCTTCTTCTGCTTTTCTATCTCCTCCTTCTTCATGGTAGAATAGGGAGTAGCAGTGAGAGAGAATCGGATCTGATGGTTGAGGACTAGATAGCGCACAACGGGAAAAGGAACCTCATAAGCTTTATCCTTGATGGCACTTCTCCAAGCGTTTTTGGCCTTTGTCTTCACATTTCTGGCCACTGGCTTCCTCAGTGTCTTGTTCACATAAGTCTTCGTTCCAACCTGAGTAATTTTTTATTATGGGAATATTAGTAATTAGGAGAAGGTTATAGTTATTTAGGAATTGTCACACTTACAACTTTTCTGGTTCCTTCAATCTCGTCTCTCTTCAATTCATTCCAGTGAAGTATAGTCATCTTAGTACGGAGCTCATGGCCTTTTCTGAAATTTTTTCTATTATAAAATAACGAAAATCAAGGGATGGCGGTTCAATATTACCTATCGAAGTAGCACTCCTTCTTTGCATATCTCCATGCTAATGCGTTCAAACTCTCGCATGTACTGGTTTTGAGCAACCACGATACGTGAATGATATCGTCTAGGTTCTTCTCAGTGTAGATCACAGTAATAAGCCTATTATATTCATCGGAGTCTTTCTTCAGGTACGGGTAGTTCGCAGGTGGAGGGGAATGCGTGCACTTTTTGAATTTACACCTCTCTATTTGTCCCTCCACCGAAGGATGCGAAAACCCTCTGGCAGGGATGCGTGCAGGGGGTAGGGGAGGGGCTAAGCGTGCGGTGTGTCCTACTATGTGAAGAGGCGTAGGTTGATAGACCAGCGATAAACTCAATAGGTTACCACCATGGCGTAGGAAATTAATCGCTCTCAGCTTGGAAGCATCCGCTCTCATAATGGAAAGGCATCATCCCCTCTATCCTCTCTCCTCTGGCCCCTCCGCACGCTTTGTCACCCCCCCCCCCCCCCGCACGCTTTGCCCCTCCCCTACCCCCTGCACGCATCCCTGCCAGAGGGTTTTCGCATCCTTCGCTGGAGGGACAAATAGAGAGGTGTTTTGAATTTCGTGAACGACGGATCCTAGAAACGCATATATTTAAGCAAGCGGATAGATACTTCAGGGAACTCACGTTGCTGAAATCATGCACTCCGAGGATGCAGAAGATCGAAGAACGAAACATTTCCCGCGCCATAATGCCATCCCCTTGGGCCGTGACCACAGCCTCGTAGGCCTTGTTGATGAGCGTTCTCCACCAGTACTTGACCAGGTCCATGTAGGCTGGCTTGATGATCTGTAATGAATATGGAATTTTTTTAAGTAGGCAAAGAAATATATTATTAATGTAGTCCATTGTAGTGTTCTCACCTTGAGGAAATTGAGCGTGAGATTCCGGAAAAGTGCCAAGGATCAAAATGATGATGGATCGAAGGAAAACGACCCTTCATCATTTTGATCACGGCTGCGTGCCGATCGGTTACTAGAGTGGTGATATTATGCACTCCCCCGATCTTGTCAGCGAGAATCCCGAGCGCCTTCTCGAGACTGGCCACCTGGTAATTTATCTAGCATTAGTGTTCCAAGGCGGTATACAGTGAGAGAGCTGAGTCCTTGGTTAGATTTTCTTACTGCTATTTATTTTTTTTCTCTGTTAATATCAATAATCCGTCACTCAGTACCTCCAAAGTGCCACTAGATCCTGTTTCCTTCTTGTTCATCAGCACGTATACGAGGGCCTCCCCCGTTATCGCATCTACCAGGAAGTACCTGCACCATTCGGCGCTGTACCCCCTCGAATCGAAAGAGCCGTCTCCGGCCTCGTGTAGTGCCTCCCCCCTTAATAAACAAGCAATTAGCGCTGTGGAGTCTTTAAAATTATATTATCAATGCAGCCGTTTAGATTCAATCTGTTCTTTATGTGTATTTATAGCGAAATACCTTGGCAATCCTATCCCTGAGTCTTGCAAAGACAGCTTCTTGAGCTGAAGTGAAAACTTCAGTGACTGCTGGGAGGAGATACTCGTTCTTCAGTCGATGAAAAGTCGTCGTGGAAACCTTACTGAGGCCCATGGCGTTGAGAAAGTTGTTCAAACGCTGAAATATTTATGTGAGAGTGATTGTAATACTCTATATTCGGGTAGATTGCGTAGTAATTTCTTGTTTTTTTGCAATTGATTTATGATTGGATCTCTCAGACTATCACTAACCGATGTTCCGATCGCTGTGACAGCCGAACCAACGACCATGTCTACATTGACCTTTCTCAGCTTTTCCCTCGGGGATGCATTGGCAGTGATCAGCACAGGGCTGTTCGACCACACGTATGCAAACCCACAGCTGGTGCATTCACACTTGCACGAAACGGCAAGTGCGTCTTCCGAGAACGTGAGATTGTTCTCTCCGGAAGGGCACCGTCTGCATCGCGAGACCACCTGCACTAGGCTTGGTGTGCTCACGATGAGGTACTCGGACTTGGGCAGGTTGTGCACGGCGGGGGCCGGGGGTTGCCAATTGGGGTCCTTCCCTAGCTCTTCGACCTGAAACGCATAAGAAATAGGAAAAGTCTAAGACAAAGATGTATTAGAACAAACTGAAACTATTAAAAATAACTAACCGTCTCTCTCTTGCAGCCGCAACGGCAGCAGGGAGGGATCTTCTCGTCGGCGAGGCGGAAGGGAGGACGAGCTGATGAAGACGGACGAGCGACGGGCGAATGAAGAGGGGAAACAGGTGGAAAGGGTAGGGGTACGGTAGATGTAGTGTAGTCAGTAGTCGGCGAATGTCTCTGCAAAGAGACACTAGTCGAATGGATTATTTGACAGTAATGATGACATATGTTTTGAAGAGGTATTAGTACGATAAAGATTTTTTTTGTTCGGAATAAATGTGTTACGATTGATCTGGGAGTGCCATTCCTCTTGAGTACACGTGAGTGTGGGGAGATGTCGTAGGCCTCATCTGGGAAATGAGAAGCACATACGAAGTGCCTTCCCGGAGTGCTCCTCAGGTAGATGTCTAGCTTGGCCTTAGATGCGTCATCCGGAGTGAGTGCCGATAGCCATTGCTCGCGTAAATCGTCCCTCGACGTGAATTGGTGTGCCTCTTTAGGCGAGCACGAGTTCCAGCAAGAAACACAGGTAGGCATTTCTGAAAAAATGAAAGACATGGGTATCGTACGCGTAGATATGAGATATTGCTTATTTCGTAGGCAACGAATTTTCATTCTCGATTCGAAATTATGAAACGTTTATTCATCAATATCATCATGGGGATAGGAAAAGCCAGTGTAGGAAGCACTAGGTCACAGCTCCCTCACTGCTGCCACGAAGCAAGCAGGGGGGCGAATACGCACTCCCTTCCCTAGATGGCCGATCGCCGTTGCCACGAAGAGTCGATAGGCCCCGTACCGATAGGATCTGAACTACTCTATCTGGCATTGTAAAGAGATCCTTCCTCACTTGTTTCTATCGATAGCTTCTTTTCCTGTCACCATCGAGAAAGTGGCAGCAGACGAACGAACTGCCTGAAAGTCGAGGTAAGGAAAGGGTGAGATTCTTTGAAAGCTATCGTAGCATTGCTCGCATGGCATGTTTTTTTTTAACTTCAAGGGCAAATCATTGTGAAGTTAGTGTATGAATTAGATGGCAGATATCAGAGTAATATTACGTAAGCATAGTAGTTTATGTATTCTATCGTTCAACGAATCAGATGGGAGAGTAGGTCATTCATTGCTGTTGCAATAGCTAGTAATAGGAAGGACTCACAATCTCCGTCAGAATGAAATCACGGAAGAGGGGGTGCTTGATGATGCAAGGGTGAGAGGAGTAGTCGGGCATATTCGAGATGAGACCATCACGGAGAATCTTCCCCTTTCGAAGAAGAGGGAGGGAGAAGAGCGAGGCGCAACAGTAGTCCGAATGCTCCTGCGTATCTCTAGGGGGACAGCGCTCACATTGACAGCGAGCTGCTTCCTCTGGGTCAACGGTGGCGGCGAATACCCTTTGCTCATTCTCCTTACGTTCCTCCATCAATCGAAGAACGGCAAAAGCGCCCTCGATAGGCGGTAGCTCGGTCATGGCTGAAATATGTGAAAGACTACGCAGGACAGCATGGATACAACAAAAAAAGGTAATAAAAGTTGAAATGGAGCCAGAACGGCTCTCTCTGGATGCAAATAGGGATGCAAATGAGAATCAGACATCAGACATCTGCCAATTATTTAAGCGATATTTATGCAATGATTGAGATGCCCTGTTTTATTAGCGCGCTCTCTTTTCTACGGTTGATATACTCTCTCGCACTCCCGTGCAGTAAGGAGCTGTAGTGTAGTGGGTAGCGCCTCCGACCCGAGAACCGCAGGCCGCAGGTTCGAGTCCCGCGGGCTCATGTTTCTATTGCTGGATTCTTTTCGACTATCAACATCACGAAAATCAATCGCGCGAATACAGAATCTAAAATTCGCCTGCAGCGTCAATGAATATTGAAAATTTTGCTGCGCGATTCGTAGGCATCCGTATAACTTCGGACCAAGTGATTCCTGATCGGATAGGCGTTCCCTACACTTCCACGTTGCCAGTTTAGCTGCCCAGAAGTTCGTGGAAGTCCTTTTTTAAATTCCATTTACAAATTCCAGCTTCAGAAGCTTTGATGGGAGATATAATCGCTCATCTCCGAGGTTCCTCAACTGCCCATACGAGAAGATCCGCGAAGCAGAGAGCGTGTTGAATCTAGGATAGAGAGTATTACGGTAGGTAGGAAGAATTGTGGAGAGTGAAATTGCACTGCATTATTGCAGGAGCGGTGTATCAAATTGGAAATTATCACCTTAGGCTTTCTCTCGTTTTAAGTTTCACCGACACAAATCGTGTTTCACATGTTCTGTATAATCAGCAAACAAGTTCTGGAGCAATGAATCAGCCCTCCACACAGCGTGTCAGATCAGACAATTTCCTTTGTTCTCGCGGCGGACCATTCTTTCCATTCAACGTCGCTGAGCGGTGATGTGATGGAGAAAGTGGTTGAAACATATGCCATAATTTAATTAAGAAATTAATAATTAATAATGCGCATTAGCCATGGTCTCTAACGATACGTCATGCACCTACTGCTAAATTTTGGAATTTTTGTCTCGCTCCCTGTCCTCATGGAACCACAATTGCCATTATTGATGCATTTTCAACTTCAAATGAGAACTCCTCCGAGCACAATAAAGGCAGACCCCACTTCTGGGATATTTTCTGAATCCTCATGATCAGCTCTACAATTGCACCGGGTAGATTTTTGATATTGTTTTTAGTATTTGACAGCTAGAAAAAACAGCTAGAAAAAAACAGCTAGAAACGCCCAAACTTTGTGATTTTTTAACGATTACGCGAATACTAAAAACAATATCAAAAATCTACCCGGTGCAATTATAGAGCTGATCATGGGGATGCAGAAAATACTCCAGGAGTGGGGTATGCCGTTATTGTGCTCGGAGGAGTTCTCATTTGAAAATCGACATGTATTGCTTTTCGAAATAGTTGTTCCAAAATGAGTTTCACACGACGTATGAATTGTTTCGATATATTTTGCTCTGCAACCCTCGTGGTGGAATATGTTTCACGGAATATATTTATTCAGTTAATTCTCTTCGATAAGGTGCAATCGAGAGAGCGAAAATTTCCATCCGCCACCAGATTGTCTGCTCTGACACGCTGTGCTCCATAGTGTAATAGTGTAACAATAAAAGCCGTCATATCTAGCTTAATTCAGTCCGCAGTTACTCCCATCTCTATTACAGTAATTACAATTTTCTTTCATCCTCCACCTTACTCATCCTCGACACAATAAACCCGCATCGCAGATCGTCTCGTACGGCAGTGAGAGCAGCAGAGGAATATCGAAGAAGAGCCATTATTTCTCGATATCAAGCTATTTCTCGCAATCTGTAGGTAGAATTAGTGAAGCGTTTAGTTGAATGCCCGTAATATTGGGGTTTCCGGAAAGTTCGTATAATTTTTTGTTTTTATTTTTTATTCAATGCTTTACAATTCTCAGTGACCAATGTATGCCCCCTTCTTTCTCACTACCTCCCTCCAACGATTGGGCAGGGTCTCGATTCCTCTCTTCCAGAATGCGGGTTTCTTCGAGACCCCCCAGTTCACGAAAGCCCTCACAACTGCATCTCGATTCTTGAAATTCTTTCCTTTGCAGAAGTCAGAGAGAGAGCGGAAGCAGTGGTAGTCGCATGGGGAGAGATCCGGGGAATACGGTGGATGGGGAATCCTCTCGATCTTCAGCTCGTCCATTTTCTTCTGGGTCACCTTCGCTCGATGTGGGCGAGCATTGTCCATCAGATGAAGAATTTTGCCCTGGTTCAGGAGTCTGGGAGGGACTCTGATCGCGACATCTTCCAGTTGTTCAGAGAAGAGGTCGGCATTGATGCTGGTGCCAGGGGCGAGGATCTCCCAGTAGATGGGACCGAGTACTGAGAAGAAGAAGCAGAGGAGTTCCTTCTTTCCGTGCTCTTCCTTCTTCGGGACGGGCGTGGGCTTCTCATCTGCATCCACCCATTGCAGTCTCCTCACAGGGTTATCGTACGTGATCCACTTCTCATCTGTAGCGATGATGGAATTGACCCATCGAAGATTGGATCTACGATGGAGTAATTCCCGACAGACTTGAACACGATTTTTCAGCTGTTCGGAGGAGAGGTCATGGGGAATCACTTGTGGGAGTTTCGGCTTCTTCCCAGATCGATGGAGGATATCGGACACCGTTGATCTGGGAGTTCCAGTATCCTTCTTCAACTCACGCACACTGGCCATGGACTTGCGCTTCAGTGTGCGGAGAACGAGAGGCTGATCGAGGGAGGGAGGGCGTCCAGAGCGGGGTTGATCATCGAGACCAAACTCCCCTTTCTTGAAGCGGGAGAACCACTTATAGCAGAAGGGTGGGGGGGGGGCGTCAGCTCCTTCCGACTGGGCCAGGGCAGAGTGGGCCTCCTTCACGGATCGGCCAAGACGGTAGTAATGAAGTAAAACTGCTCGGAGGTAGAGATGGGAGTCCATCACAAGAATCAATGTAGCAACTAGGAGACTGATTAAATCCTCTCACTACTCAACGTCAGAATGATGCAATACATTGTTGACAAACAGATTGCGCAATCACTGCATTTGATCGCGAACTGACTTTTTTCCGAAGCATTATACGAACTTTCCGGACACCCCAATAGATAGATGGAGAAGAGAATAGGTCCTAGGACACTGCCTTGTGGTACTCCTGAGAGGATGGGGAAGGGGTACAATTGATGCGACCGCGAGAGTAATTGGGAAGTTCTGAATAGAGTCCACATTACGCGCAATCGTTCTTTCATGTCCCACACTCTCTAGATAGGTGGAGCAACGAGATAGTGCGGGAAATAAAGATACAATTACTCCCGAATTTCGAACATACATGAACATATTGTTTCGGTAAATGAAAATGAAAACGATACCTGAAGGAGCGATGAGATGGTGTGGCCGAATGGTAAAGTATCATGATATGCCACCATTCCAGGTGAATGGTACGGGTTTGAATAAAAAAAATGTGCCCTTCGGATCGATGCAATTATTTTTCTGCTGAATATATGGAGTCCGTGAAACACGATTTGTTTGGGTAAAAATTATTTTTTGAAAACGAACACAACGTAGCGAGTTGTTTTCTATCACGCCTCTCACGAGAGAATCGACTCAAAATTGCCGATCTTGGGAAAGGAGGCGTTTTTGGCTATCGCGTTTTCGATGATTTTGACCTCCCATAGGCTCAACTAAGACCCCTGTAACCGGAATAGTCAGCACGGCCCTTCATCTCCGAGTTGCTGCAGAGGTTGCCTGCTCACCTCTCACTTTGCCGATCACTTAGTACCGTTCAAAATATAGTATGTAGTCTCATTTTTCAAATCAATTTTTGGTGTCCCCGGTTAACTTTCCGAGCTCTTTCGACCAGCATGGTTCATTTAGCCATATTTTATTTTTTCAAGGCACCACATTCAACGAGGGGTAATTTGAAACCTGCTCGAATGCGGGTTTAGCTTTTTATAGAGGAGATGCGTCTTCTCAGGACGATTCGATTAAGGGGAAGGAAGGATTGTGGAGAATACTACAAATAAATGCGCGATAGAGAACAACAACACAGCAGCCACTGTGCCCAGGAACTTATCGGCCTGCGAATGCGAGTTTGATTCTGTTTTTGTTCCCGAACGGATTGATATTTTTGACGATTTTTTCTTCCAGTTCACGATGCATTTATGTTTCACTGATCTTATGAAGCAAATGCTCGCTGCGAGTCCATGATTGTCACTTATTCCATGATTGCCTTTTAGAAAAAAAATTACTTCACGCATATCACATACGAATCGAGCTGAACGCCGGATTGGGCGAAATTAGCACATAATTCTAGTATTTCCTTCTTTAATATGCTCATAAAGAGAGCTCCTCGCTACACAAATCTGCATTGTAAAACAAGTACGGGGCTTGCACTCACCGACTCGCTACGTCTCCCGTGTTCATCCCCGTGACGCCGCCCTTCTCGATAAGTCGTCGTGGCCACCACTCCATTTCAATCGAAGTAAGGATGACGCCTAAATGGCCAACGAAGATATGGGAAAAGAAGACAAGTGAAAAATACTAATGACGGTCGTCATAATTTGCAATCATATATCAGATTCTATTTTTTATAGGCCAGGATACAAATGAAATCAACTATAATAGAATCAGGTTTGTCAAGAATGAGTGGTGAAACCGCAAATTTGCTTCTCACATTCAATTTTCTTAGAACAGACTATCTCAGAAAATCAAAATATTCTTGACACTGGCTGAAAAATCGAATTCGTTGTAACTTTGCCAATAGGTAGTACTCGGCGAGGGAAACATACGAGCGTCGGTAGAATTTCGATCCGCATCCGCGCACGCGGCCGCGCGGATCTCGAATAAGACTACCGTAATCCTTGAAAATTTTTGTTTCGATTCCAATCACTGCGGACGTAGGGGGAATGAGTCCGCGAGCAAATTCTAAGACTTTTTTACTCTGGACCGTTTTTCGATCAGATTTTATCTACGGCCGGAAATCGAAATTTTATTTTAAATATATTTTTTAAAAATATTTCCCATGAAGCCAGCAGGAACTTTATTTGCTCAAAAGATGCTAGTGTTATCAAGTCGTCTTTGATTAAAATATAAAATTTAAAAAAAATATATTATATTCGAAAAAGTTAAAAAATGCAACTAAATTTGAAGTGTAAGAAATACTGTATCCGCCTTTCCCTAACTTTACTCTGTTTTAACATGAAGTGGATTTTCCTTCTCAGATAGTCTTCTCGTAGTCATTAGACAACAGTTAACCTTGAAATCATTTCATTTTCGAGAATACTGTAAACATAGAGAAAGGCGGATACAGTATTTCTTACACCATAATTCAAATTTAGTTGCATTTTGAACTTTTTCGAATATAATATATTTTTTTTAAAATTTTATATTTTTATCAAAGACGAGTTGTTAGCACTGGAATCTTTTGAGCAAATAAAATTCCTGCTGACTTCATGGGAAATATTATTGAAAAATAAGTGAAAGTGAGAATATCGATTTCCGGCCGTAGATCAAATCTGATCGAAAAACTGTCCAGAGTAAAAAAGTCTTAGAATTTGTTCGCGGACTCATTCCCCCTACCGCCGCAGTGATTGGAATCGAAATACAAATTTTCAAGGATTACGGTAGTTTTATTCAAGATTCGTGCCGCCGCCCGCGCGGACGAGGATCAAAATTCTGGCGACGCTCGTATGTTGCCCTCGCCGAGTACTACCTATTGGCGAAGTTACAGGGAATTCGATTTTTCAGCCAGTGCCAGGTCGCTGAAGAAATATGTTGATTTTCTCAGAAATCGTGTTTTAGACAGTGGAATGCACCCGGTACATCAAAATGCTAAAAGAAAAACCTCTCAATTAAACTTCTCTACGACTAACGTGTTTCTTGCAAAAACAAGATCCAAAAATAATAATTAATTGAGACGAACATAATTAGCCCATTTATGAAACAAGTGAAACATGGTTGATCCTTTTCGCAATAATTGCATCGATTCGCAGCGAGTTTCACCGTTTCTCTGAAGTTTCACCGACGAATAGGTTCGCATTGTGTATCAATATTACCGAGCACGTTCACCTGCATAAAAATATATGTTGGAGCACAGTCTTCATTCGCAACCAAATCATACGCTCAAAAAAAGTATTCGACAGCTCTTTTCATCCAGATTCCAACGACGCATGGCGAGCACGAAAAAGTTTACTCTGAGTGCGTCAGAATACGATTTTTATGGTGCGACATAGTTGAGAAAACTATAAAACTCGTATGCCAACCTACTCAGAGTTAACTTTTTCGTGCTCGCCATGCATTTTTGGAATCTGCATGGAAATGGTTTTCGAATACTTTTTTGAGCGAGTGATTTGGTTGCGAATGAAGACTGTGCTTCTTCGAAGCCAAAGCGCGCATGGCTCGCGACTCTCACCCCTTCATCTCCTCCCTCTCCCTCCCCTCCCTCCACCAGTCTCCCACCCGACGTGACTAGGGAGCGCCCCGCCTACGAGAGAGCTCGCTTTCTTCCCCTGGGCGAAGCTTCGGCGAAGCCCTACCCGATCGTTTCGAAAATTGAAACGGCAATGGAGAAATAGGCTCCGCCAATCTTTCTGTCGTCTTTTTGGGCAACGTTATGCTCAATTCACCCGCAATTTGGGCCATATCTTGGCTCAAACATTAAATATCAACCGATTTCAAAATGCAAGGTCTTATTTAGCCCTATGGGAATACATTAACCACATAATTAGGCCTGTGTGACGATTTCGGCCATTCACCTTGTGGTCCCTAATTTTATTCAAGTATTTACTCGGAGCATTTTCGTTTAGAGTTTGCATGACTATAGTTTGCACGATATTTTATTATTCATTTGTTCATGAGTTTTACATTCAATTATTCGATGTTGGCACGGCCTCTTTAGTAGACTTTCAAAATGAACTAGTTATGTCAAAAGAACTAGTTCTTTTCTATTCGATGGAGCTAGTTCATTTGTAATTGAACTATTCAATGAGTGGTTGAAAGAACTACTTCCTTTTTCATTGAGGGAATGAATTATTGAGTATATTTGACCCTGAAACATATCATTAAAATTGAACTGCGATTTCTACCCATCGAGACCGCTCCGTTCAAAGCGGATTTTATGAAATAAATGAACTAGTTCCGTGCAAAAGAACTAATTCATTTTCTGAAGATGAACTAGTTGGATTGAAGAACAAATGTACTAGCACATTACATTTGAAAGTCTACTCTTTAGAATATTTTTTTGCATTTTTGCCATGCCTGTTCATATCCTATTGCTTGGAACCAGTCTCGCAGCTTACGAAAAGTCTCGCACCTTACGAGAAGTCGTGAAACTTTTTTTCTACTTGTGAAAACTGAAAATTTTGTATTGAATTTTTTCACTATTCTGATCGCACCGATTCAATTTTCGGTCCATCTGGGTAGTCCCCGTGCTCGTTGGCCTACCTTATCGCCTCAATAATAATTTCCTCAGAACTATGTAATATTCTTGCTTTAATGGACACACTGGCCGAGATCATTTCCTCGATTTGCTGGAAGAGGCTGGGGAGTCTCGAAGAGAAAGAGCAATTAGCGCTTTTTCTGTCTATTTTCCCATGCTCTCGTTCGGGATGATCGACGAGTGTTGAAACATTTAAGAGTCAGATGATTTCTCATGAATGACAGTAAATTACTCAAATTAGTGTCGCTGTTTTCTTCGCACCGATCAATCGCAGAAATGAAAATAATTTAACTTTGGCCGAGCGTAGCATACTATTTGTTTGGGTATTAAATTGACGTGTCGGCATACATATCGAAGCTATGGAAGTGTTAGAACAATGTTCTGACATTTTTTAGATCCGGAACGACACTCTCATTGTTGTTGCACTTTCCCCCCTGCTTAGGAACTCCGTGTATGCCTTTTTTTATTTATCGTATGTGAATTTACCGAACCTCTTGGCATACCTCGCCGCTACCGTCGTATTTTCCTTTAATCAATGCAATCCGAAAATATCATTTCAAGCCCGATGAATTGATCTCTTCGATGCATTGTGAAAGATAGCAGCTGAGGAACCTAGTATATCAGACCACTCACGACAGAATCTTGACAATGCGTTCACATTAAAAATAAAAATATTTAAGTTGAAACGTTTTTTATGGTGGGATTGGGTAGCAGAATATATTCCTACATCGATTCCAATCAATTCGCTCCTGCAGCTGCAGCATGCTGCTGCAAAGTTGAAACGAAAGTCCTCGATTGTGGGGGTTTCCACTTGTAAAAGTGGTGATTTTATGATCAAATTAACCATTTTGGCTCACTTTGTTCATTTCTCACTTTTGCGACCCTTGCAGCAGATGCATGGAATACAGGTTTTTAATGTACCGCGGAGACATACATTTTTTGCTTCACTCCAAACTTTACCAGTTTGTAGAGCTCGAAATTCTGCATGTACCCTATTTTTTGCAGATTTTATCTCGGTGGTCCTGATAGTCTCCCAGATCGACGAAACTCTCGTAATGGGCTGCACAGACCACCCTCCTTGAAATCGAACTCGCAAGATCGCAGGTTCGAGTCCCGGTGAATGCAAACAAATTTTTGCCGACATGGTAACGCTATGAATAAGACAATACATGATTACATCGATGAAAACCAATTGCAAAAGACAATTTTTCATTTGCCGGGACTCGAACCTGCGACCTTGCGAGTTCGATTTCAAGGAGGGTGAACCGTGCAGCCCATTACGAGAGTTTCGTCGATCTGGGAGACTATCAGGACCACCGAGCTAAAATCTGCAAAAAATAGGGTATATGCAGAATTTCGAGCTCTACAAACTGGTAAAGTTTGGAGTGAAGCAAAAAATGTATGTCTCCGCGGTAAATTAAAAACCATCGAAAATTCGAATGTCAACTGAAATCGCCGATTTGTCCCGATTCTCTCGTGAGAGGCCTGTTATGAGTACACTTATACTCTCAACACGGGAACTCCTATCATTTCCGGGAAAATGGCTAGCTAATATGATGCTTGTGAAGCATGGTTATCACTGGTAAGCGCTTAGTAAGATAAATCCAGTATTTATGTATTTTTCTCCGGTGGGACAGCATATAATTGCTATGGTAATGCGTTTCTTGTTTAAAATAAGCCTGTGAAACACAGGCTACACGTGTGAAATTGTAATGTTCCTTTCGCTCAACTATTCTGTACTCTTCCGTCCTCAATATTTAAAAAAAGCTAAAAGTGTTTATGGACGTTCTAGGCGGCGTTCTTGCAACCGTATTCCTCCTCGATCGCAGCTTAGACGCATCCCAGATCTCATCGATTCACAGTGAGAAATCTTGTTGTAAATTGAATAAAAGGAACGTCATGAAGGACGAATTTGTATTTTTTGCCCACATAATACTGACTCGGGACTGATTGAGTAATATTTTCCGCTGCTTACAAGGAACACGTGAAACACGATTTCTTTCAGTGAAATTGCAAAAAAACCGTTGCGTTAATATTAATTTTTTATCAAATTTCAATTGCTTCAGTAGGTATTCTTCCTTAATAATTTTCAGAAGTGGAGAAAAAACGCGAGGAATGAGCAACCTTCAGAAATAAGGCCAGAGAGGAGAGAAACGAGCAGAGGGAGAGGTACGGTAGAGAGTACTTCATCTATGCAAATGGCACAATTTAAACGTATTTAATCAATATATATAGGGGAGAGACGATATTTCCGGACGAACGAATCGTGCACAAATAATTGGATTATCGAATTCCTTTGTCCGGAGATAGGGAGGGGGGGGCGAGATAATTGATTTTGAGAGAGTGTGGAGATTGGAGAGAGTGATCATTTCGTATTCATTCGAGGAGGGCGAGCGGTGTGAGGGGAGGGGGGGGAGAGGGAAAAGAGGGGAGGGAGGGAGGGAGGGAAAGGGGAGATGGGGATAGGGGGAGAAGGAAAGCTGGAGGATAGGAGAGGGAATGAGAGGGTCCTAGAGATAGGAGAGGGGGAGAGGGTCCTAGAGATAGGAGAGGGGGGAGAGGGTCCTAGAGGTAGGAGAGGGGATGGAGAGGGTCCTAGAGATAGGAGAGGGGGAGGGTCCAAGAGGTAGGAGAGAGGAAGGAGAGGGTCCTAGAGATAGGAGGGGGGGGAGAGGGTCCTAGAGATAGGCGAGGGGAAGGATGGGGTCCTAGATATAGGAGAGGGGGAGAAGATTGTCCTAGAGATAGGAGAGGGGATGGTCCTAGAGGTAAGAGAGGAGGATGAGAGGGTCCTAGAGATAGAAGAGGGGAAGGAGATGGTCCTAGAGATAGGAGAGGGGGAGGAGAGGGTCCTAGAGATAGGAGAGGGGAAGGAGAGAGTCCTAGAGGTAGGAGAGGGGGGTGAGAGGGCCCTAGATATACGAGTGGTGGGAGGAGTTGGTCCTAGAGATGGGGGAGACGGTCCTAGGGATCAAAACACATGCCACCTCCTAGCCTCCTAGTATTGTATTAACGAGCGAGAAAATAATCAGAATTTATTATTTTTTTCAAAAGTGCAATGGAGACTGACTACTTTTTCAATGTTTCTACTGATTACAAGGAGAACGTGAAACATATTTTATATAGGTGAAACTAAACTTTCGATTAAAACTTGCTTAGGTTAATCTGCACGATGCTATAACTCCAGTATAACTTTGTCTTCCATATTTCCTCGGTAAATTCAATAATGCAGATTGTTGAGATTCAGTTGATCGCCCGTCAGCTGGAGACATACGGCGATGCGGGAAAGGTACGGCGTAGGTTGATATCGATTTGTATTGACAGTAAATTGGGAAATAGGTGCAGCATAGGTCAATTGTTGCTGAAAGGGATTATTCTCAAGAGTTCGGGCAGGAAAGAGTCCGTATGAAAATGTGAATTGATGAAGTAGCCAGACCCTTGTCGGTTTCAAGCGTGTCTTTAATGTTGACTAGAATGACTATTCCGATATCTCTTCTATTGGGGTGTTCCAAAAGTCCTTGCACAAATTTTATTAAATTTTTCTCTTTTGAACTACATTTCGCAATATCAAATACTGTTTTGTATTTATTGCATGTGCACGTATTCTATTTTATTCCGCTACCAAATCGTGGAAACACTACCCCATTAAGATGCAAAATGCTAAAATGTCGATTTTCAGTCATTTTTTATAATAATGTCTAATAGGGATGGCTAAACGATACCGATATAACGAGCCCGTAACACGCGCGCGCTTCTTTTCCGGTCTCGTTACCTCGGGTCAGAGATAACGAGATGGGAAGCGGTCTCGTTATTCTCGTTATTCTCGTTATCTCGCTCTCCCCCTCGATCCAATACACTCCCTTCTTTGCGCTCTCTCAATTTCCCATGCTCTCTCGCCCACTTCCCTTCCCTCTTGCTGGCGGCAACCGTAACGATAATAACGAGAATAACGAGACCGCTTCCCATCCCTCTCTCATAACGAGACCGTAACGCGCGATCTACTTTTTCCGGTCTCGTGACCTCGCATAAGGAAGAGGGAGAGGAATAGCGGTCTCGTTATTATCGAATTGCCAACTCTAATGTCTAACTCAATTTGAGATTGCTTCGAGATACCGAGATGGAAATACAAGAAGGGCAACTACTCGCACATAAAATACAAAATGTCGAACATGATCTAATTCTTAAAGGAGTGCTCCGAGGAATGTTCAGACACCCAGACACAGTGTGGATATTGCAGAGGCGACTCACCCGATCAGGAATCACTTTGCACGAAGTTTCACAGACGACTCTGAGGCTATTTAGATACTCTCAAAGTTCACTGACAGCGCAGGGTAGTGGCTTGTTCATTTATGTTTCAATTGCTCTTCTTATTTCTCGTCTCTTTGTCGGGGTAATTTCGCTACAGTTTCCCATTGACAGCGCAGAATTTTCGTGGTGGGACTCCCTAACATTCATTCCCCGGAGCACCCCTTTAATATTGCTAAAGTACAACAAAACTTTCACCACTCATGATTTTTCTGGAAGTAGATTTTCGAAATTTTCGATTTTGCATGTTTCTTTGTATGCGTATTCCATTCAAAAAATAATAATTATTAGTTTTATTCTATTAAAAATTTAATATACCCAGAATTTGATGGAAATTCGAAACTTTTTAAAAAAATGTGTGGAAAATTACGACTTTCGCCATGATTAAGCAATGCCATTAGAAAGATAGAGATGACGCGCAATTAGCTTACAGTGCACTTCCAATTCACAAGACACCATAAACTGGCTTATATCTCTTTATATCAGAGAAATTGCGATAGGGTGATTTTGATGAGGTCAATATTTTTTCGTTATTTTGGCCAATGTGCAAGGATTGCAACACCTGAAGTGTGGATACGTAACAGCGGTGGATGGCATATCCAGTGCCGCTTAGTTGTACCTCATCCGTTTCATGACAGATGAAAAAATATTTTTCAAAAAAGTAGTGCAAGGACTTTTGAAACACCCTAATAGTAGCTGGACAAATCATAAATAATAACATTTTTATCATTACTCTCCCACTCATTTTGCATAGATTATCGGGAATGGGTAGGAATCATTCCATCCTCTATCGGGAAATGGATCGGCCATTTTTCCCACGAAGCCAACCCTAGTCTACATCTCTAAACTCTTCCACTCTTCCCCCTCTCACTCTCTTCCCATCCATATCACTTCCCCTCTGCCTTTACCCTAACCTCCGCTCTCCCCATCTCATCATGTCCTCATCTTCCCCTCTCCCGCTTCCCTCCACTTCGCCACATTTTTTTAAAATAAAATATATTTGAATTTGCCTAGACAATGGAAATCAATAAAGTAATTCGATAGTAGAGTGCCATAACATATTTTGTCACGTATTCTCTTCTTCCTCTCGCACTCGCCCTCCGTTTTCCGTTCATTCTCATCTCTTCCCTCCGAGGCGGCCGGTCACTCGCTGTTTTGCAGATATGAGTAGCAGGTACGTGGAGGATTGTTAGAGCGGATAATAATGCTAGGATTGCGTAGAGAGGTCCTAAATACGATATCAGGGGCTGGAGGGTATAGTTTCAGGGTGTCTGGCAAAATGAGTTAGGGTCGTTTCACAGAGATTCACACCACAGATTCGTTTCAATTCCTATTAGGGGTTCAATTTTCAGATAATTTAGGCTCATTTTCGGTTTCACAGGTGCACAATACAGCTCTTGATCATGAGCTTATCAGCCTTCTAGCGCACCTGAAACACATCACAAAATGAACCAGAATTACCTGAAAATTATTTTTTTAAAACACTAATTCCAATTCTTTGAAGAAATCGCACTTCGTCGGATGGGCTTCAGAGAGTTGTCAACGTTTATGGGAATGCATGGGTAAGCTCATTTACTAATTTTGTTTTTTTAGCCCGACGGCTCCCCATTCAGGATTTGTTCAACAACAAAAAAGAAAAATACTGGTGATCAATATTCAAGTTTACTCTCTTTTAGGATCTCATTTGATTCAGTATTTTCACCTTGGTGACGATAACTATACAGTCCGGTTGAATCCCATACTGAAACAGGGAATCCCGGGGAGTCCCGCGGAGTCCCGGGGAGTCCCCTCGAGTCCCCTAATTAATTTATTGCGACTCCGGACGTTCATTTTCAGAATATAAGTCAGGACACGCCATGTTATCAATCCCCGATGTGATTCTTCAACGACTGATGCGTTTTAAATATCAAATTTTATTGTTAAAATTTCGCAAAAAATTGCGATCTTAGGTCTGACCAACCGAAGCGTCAAGCGGACTCATCAGGGTATTATTCTTTATCCTGGTTTCGATTCAAAATTACCCGGTTTTCAGCCGACCGATTCATTTCACGGTTTCCCATTTGTGGCTTGTTTTATAATATTTAAAATGTTACAACAAAAATTTAAAAAGTAAAAAATTAAGCAAGGGAAACCGTGAAATGAATCGATCGGCTGAAAACCGAAAAAATTTTGAATGGAAACCGGGATAAAGAATAATACCCTGATGAGTCCGCTTGACGCTTCGGTTGGTCATACCTAAGATCGCGACTTTTTGCGAAATTTTAACATTAAAATTTGATATTTAAAACGCATCAGTCATTGAAGAATCACATCGGGGATTGATATCAAGGCGTGTCCTGACTTATATTCTGAAAATGAACGTCCGGTGTCGCAATAAATTATAAATTAATAAATTAATAAATTAATAAATTAATAAATTAATAAATTAATAAATTAATAAATTAATTAATTAATTAATTAATTAATAAAAGCAATAAATTGATTAGGGGACTCGAGGGGACTCCCCGGGATTCCCCGGGAGTCCCTGTTTCAGTATGGGATTCAACCGGACTGTACATTTTTAGGTCACCATAGAGGAGGGAGAGGAAGCGAGAGTGGCTGGAGAAGAGGCCCGAATGGCAGGAGAAGAGGCCCGAATGGCAGGAGAAGAGGCCCGAATGGCAGGAGTAGAGGCCCGAATGGCAGGAGAAGAGGCCCGAATGGCAGGAAAAGAGGCCCGAATGGCAGGAGAAGAGGCCCGAATGGCAGGAGAAGAGGCCCGAATGGCAGGAGAAGAGGCCCGAATGGCAGGAGAAGAGGCCCGAATGGCAGGAGAAGAGGCCCGAATGGCAGGAGAAGAGGCCCGAATGGCAGGAGAAGAGGCCAGAATGGCTGTAGAGGAAGCACGAATGGCTGGGGAGGAGGTGAGGTAGAAGAAATTGTTTTAATTTGTGTTCGATTCTTTTAAAAAAGTATTTTAACCACGGAAAAATTGATAGAAGTGTCATAGTATAGATTTTCATGGAGTTTTGGGCCTTGTCTGCCATTTTCGCACCAGAGTCTTGGGCCAAATATTAGTACTCGGTATGTGACCTTCGCCAGCTAAATATTGAGCGGGTTGGAAAAAAGTCATCCGTCGACCCCCTAAAACTACGTTGTGTCGTTGAAACTGTTTTATAATAATTAAATAGCTACTTTTAGGTGCTTGCCCAGTTCGAGTACATTTCTCAGCGATTTCTTTTCGAGTGATCTATCAATAGGCCAAGCGACCTTTCCTGACTCCAGTTACCTACCTCTGTTCTGCTCCACTCACTAACCACGAAGTATAAACAATGTAATAACCAAGAAATACAATTACCAAATTTTCAACCATACGCCATCCTTAGAGAAATAAGCATAACACATGAGAAGTAACAAATTACTTTCGTTGAGTCTGGTTCGCCGGAACAAGAGTGCGTGGGCAGGGAAGGGCGGAGGGTAGGGATGGCAAAAATAGTCATTTCGATTGTCCCCGACTATTGTTGTCCTCATTTTGGGGACAGCGCGGTGTCCCCGACAATGAAGTGGCTACTCTTTCCATCGCACATTAGTTCAATCATATACAATTTGGTATTGAGGCCACTAGAAGAAGACAAATGTGCTTCAACAAAGAGTAGAATTGATTACGTTTTTTGGCAATTATTTTGCAACCGCCGAAAAGTATGTCATCCTCTTAATTAATTAATTATCTTCTAGGTGCCGTCCCAGCTCGACTACGTCTCCCAGCGTGCTCCCTTCGAGTGATCTCCCAAGATACCAAGAAACCTTTACTGTCTCCAGTGACCTACCACTGTTCTGGTCTAATTCATTAGGCATAGATAAACGATGTAGAAACTTGAATATCCATCTCAAAACAATGCACAAATAATGAAACATGCATATTTTTAACGACATTCTCTCTCGCGTAGGTAGGTCTGACAAATGAATGTCTTATTGAATCTCAAATCTTTCACATTGTAATCACACGGTGGAAAAATTGTATTGTATCGAATAATTTGAATTGTGAGTCAACTAAAGTTTTGCTGGAAAATATAAGGAAAGACCGAATGTCTAATGAACGAAATCATCTCCTGTCTCACTGCTCCCCCTTTCGGTCCCTACGTGTATGTCTACATTAGAGTTAGATAGGTAGATAGATAGATTTATACATGCCTTCTTTTTTGCACGTGGGTTTGTTACAATGAAATAAGTAGGAAAGGAGGGGGGAGGATAATCTTGTAAATATCTTCATTTCTTTCCATCAAGGAACGCTTTGATGAATTCTGTGGATGACGAATTAAATTTCGACGTCTGTAAAACATACATTAGTGATTTTGTTATTCGAATAGCAAAGCTATTCTCGCGTAATTTTGTTTTTGGCATATCTACAAAAATCTTGTGACCGGCACCACGAGTTCGAGTTTTCACAAACGTAAAGAATTTATCCCGTGACAATGCAAGCTTACCATTACCAAATATCATCTGGGATGCAAATTTTGCATCATTTACACGCCGTCTATGCTCCAACGAATGCAAATTTAGTAACGAATGCAAATTTAGTAAGCTTGCATTGTTGGATTCGTGGGAAGGAAAACGGGATCCCAATGGGAAATTGCTCATTTTGCATACTTCCCAGATCTCCTTTGTTCGCAAGATGGGAATCCCACATTTACTGGGATTCCCATTTCCCACTCATTCCCTGTCTTCCTCAATTTTGCGAGCGGTTTCCTCGTTCTCGGCGTCCTCTTCCGATTCTTCTCCCCATCAATTCATTTCATCCATCGTTCCGCATCACTCGCTATAGCCTAGTGGTTATGTTATAGAGTTCTGTCGGTTTCGAATCCCTCATATTGCTTCCCTTTTTGCCAAATATGTGACGATATTTTTGACCGTTCTGTTTAGATAGCAGCACAACAAACTAATTGATTGGCGAATGATTGGCTAAACTGATGTTTGTGTTTTTGCGTTATAGAAATCCGGAACGAAGTAGGATTCCTGCTTCACTTGGAAATGCCAATTTCCTGATTACTCTCCCACTCATTTTGCATAGATTATCGGGAATGGGTGGGAATCATTCCATGCTCTATCGGGAAATGGGTCGACCATTTTTCCCACGAAGCCAACCCTAATCCATATGCCGATAATTTCCTGGGGTTCATCTCTCGAATGCTCCAAACCGTAAGTCTTTATCTCAATTTTGAAAGAAGTTAAGATCATTTGAAATTTGGTGCTAAACTTTTGTCCGCTACTGTATGCAAATGGCATAATTTAAACGTCCGAGGAAGGTGGATGAATCGCTGTATTTAATATTGTACTAACGAGCGATAAAATAATCAGAATTTATTATTTTTTTCAAAAGTGCAATGGAGACTGACTACTTTTTCAATGTTTCTACTGATTACAAGGAGAACGTGAAACATATTTTATATAGGTGAAACTAAACTTTCGATTAAAACTTTCTTAGGTTAGCTCTTCCGGGAAATCTGCACGATGCTATAACTCCACTATAACTTTGCCTTCCATATTTCCTCGGTAAATTCAATAATGAAGATTTCTGAGATTCAGTTGCTCGCCCGTCAGATGGAAGCATACGACGATGCGGGAAAGGTACGGCATAGGTTGATACTGATTTGTATTGACAATAAATTGGGAAATAGGTGTAGCCTAGGCCAATTGTTGCTGAAAGGGATTATTCTCAAGAGTTCGGGCAGGAAAGAGTCCGTATGAAAATGTGAAAAGACCAGACCCTTGTCTGTTTCATGCTTGTCTCAAATGTTGACTAGAATGACTTTCCCAATAGATCTGTCCTAGGAGCCGCCAAAAGCATAATTCATAAAAATTTGTAATTTCAGGAAATTCTCATGCAGAGGTGCAGTTGCACACCCGCTCTCTGGTAGTTTCATGAACGGATCGCATGTTTAACGCATGTGAGCACCCTTACAATGTTGCAATGGACTGTAGCACACAATTATTCAATTAATGCACACTAGTTTGTTTCGTAGAGAGACTGTTCGTAGGAATTATTATCGTAGTGTTATTATTTTTCTCGCACTCTGCACAGTACGCGGGTATATGAACACTCTGTATCCAGTTGCAGATTATCAACTGGGCAGTCATTTCGAGATGTATTTTCGTACCCTATTGGTACTTGTTTCATGAGGTGATCAAGAGTACAGTGGGTGTCAACCATCTGATTCTCCACAGACTTGTAGCCTCAAATATCAAGTTAATAATTATAATTTTGCATTGTCGCTAGGAGCCGCCACGAGCTGCTCTCCCATTTCAAGGTGATCAAGGACAGACAGAGAATTAACGATGCGGATATGGAGGAAGTGAGGAGTGAATGTAAATTTAAGATCAATAATGTAATGCTTCGTTATCGTAATGGATTTTTATTGTCCGTGTATAAGAGACCAGTGAAATTAATATTTAATATAAATGCTTTACTCTTGGTGAAAAATCGAAAATTCGTCATATTTTGCTAAAACTCCGTCAACATAAGGTAATAATTCGTTCAGATGGTTGGGTAGTAACACTTCTTATTTGTGAATCGTATAGCTCCAACTGAGCACTAGCTAATAGGAGAAAATAATGAAAATTAAAAATAGAATTTGCGAGAATTTTGTGAATACGCTCGATCAACTTGGAATAAAATTAGTTCGTGATGAAGACAGTGGCCTACCGTACCCCGCAACAGAATCAAAGGGACAATGTTCTAGAGTTAGCCTGCACACAATAGTCGATGAGGGAAATCTCTCAGTATCAATATCATTTCGATACGCATCCGCGCGCGCCAGTGCGTTGATGTTGAATATCTACCGTAATCTCTCGATAATCTATACCATCAGCGCACTGGCGCGCGCGGTTGCATATCGAAATTATATTGATGCTGAGAAATTTCCCTCATCGACTACTGTGTGCAGGCTAACTCTGCAACATTGTCCCTCCGATTTTGTTTGGGGGTACGGTAGGTAACCGGCTTTATCACGAACTGACTTTATTCAAGTTGATCGAGCTTATTCACAAAATTCTCGCAAAGTCTATTTTTTAATTTCCTTTGTTTTCTCCTATTAATTAATGAGCAGTCGGATATTTATAAATAAAAAGTGTTAAAGAAGGAGTAAATGCAAACGCGCGCCCGGTTGGAATATGTTTCACCTAGGGACGCACTCTCTTCAAGTCGCGTGCTATCTCGCCCCCTTCCCTGAGCTTTCCCTGATCTGGCTCCCAGCCAACTAGCTATAACTCTGTTCGGAATGGAGATACGAATGTGACAATTTCGGAGCTTCTTATTGTTGTGGAGCTCTAGGCAGTGCATATGATAGCTTCAACAATTGAATTTTGAATTTACTCCTCCTTTAATACCCTACCATCTGAAAGAACTATTCCTAGTTATGACTATTAGGTTGTTGCAAAAGTCCTGTGGAATTTTGATATTTTGCCTTCCATCTTCCTGTTGGATTGATAGATGAACTTCGGGATATTGATTACTAATGAGGCCTTGCAAACTCTTTCATATTCGCACCATATCAGCATTGCCCTATCAGAGAGGCGAGAACAGGATCCAGTTAAAATTACGAAAATTCATCCATCGAAAACGCAACATTTTTCAATATTCTGTTTCCTCTGAAGCATGAACGCTCAATTCATGGTGGTTATATGAAGCTCCCATCTTTACCCTATACATAATTTTTCTTATGGATCCTGGAAGTTTGATCCTTTCGAGGAATGAGTTGATCTGCAAAATGACTGCATGTTGCATTTATGTGTTCATTTTGCATATTTCTGAAAAATGAGGAATTCAGATTTTCTGAAAGGGGAAACAAGCAGGCGCCAATATTTCTTATGAGGGTATAGCCTCTTCGTGGGAGCATACAGCGCACACATAACGGAGCCTGTATGCTTGGTCTTCCATTCAGAAAAACAGGTACAAGTCACATGCAGCCTGGGTCTGCTCATATATTTGCTAACATGTAATTTGGTTCAAACCCATTCACATGACAGGTCTAACCTATTTTTTGAAAGAACATCAATGGTACTTCTCACCCAACATTATGAAGTTGTTTCATGAATTTTTCCTTCAAATATCTAGATAAATAAATTTAAATCTAAATTTTGTGCTTTTTTTGCAATTGGGTTATTCATAATTGCTTGCGTTGGTTGCACGATCGCTTTGATTGAAATATACGTGAACAAAGTTCAAGCATATCCCTAAACAACACCACGTTTGTTGGCCATCGAGATTTGAGACACGCAAGTTATGATCGTTCAAAGTACTCAAAGTACTTCAAGTCGTTCAAAGTTCCGAAATGGCAAAATTCGAAAATGTGCATTTTTGAACGTGTCGCGTGTCGCGAAGTGTCGCGCACTTCTCAGCGCGCAATCTAGAACACTAAGTAAGCCACGCCTGAGCTATGCTCCCCATGTACTACACATACACATTTAGGGAAAATTCAATTTTTCCTACTTTGCCAAAGGTCTTCACAAATATGTTCACTCACTCAGATATTCTCTCTTAAACTTTCCTTTTCGGTTGATCATATCATGATTCACAAATGATTATAAGGTTTATTGCGATTACCCTCGTCGTTCACTTGGGTGCTCCACATCACAACCATCACAATACTTTTTACAAATATTTTTTTAAATATTATTTTTCTACCATTAGTTTGTTGATCCTCGACTTGGCTTTCTTTCTACCATAAAAATTGGTCGTGAACTATCGATTTGATTCAGTTGAAAGAGTTGAGAAATTCATCTTAGAATGAATAAGATAACTTGATTGAAAATTATCATGGAATTCGACCTCCTCTGAATCATGAATTCCGTACGCTTCACGATCGGAATCTGGTGATAGGCGAGTACTTTCATGCCTAAAATTTAGCCTACTAGCCTTCTATTTGTTTTAATTCTCAATATAATGCGTCATCTTTACGCAGTTGAAACTTCGCTGCATCTTTTTTTGTTGTGGTATTTTTATTTAACCAGGCCATTGCGCGTTTCATATGCGGATCAAGTGCAGATTTCTCGCAACAGTTCTGTAGGGGATGAGTAACCCTGCCTTGTAAATAAATTACGGATGGATATACCATCCTTACACTCTGCAAGTTCGCGAGCAGGTGCAAACACTGTCTCAACAAATGCACGACGGAAGGGGAGGTATTGAAAGGCGGAACTTCTCCCTAATTGATCAGGATAATTAGTGAATAGTTTTATTATGCGATTTTAAAAATACAACTACTTCTCACATGCTCTTTGAACCTCACTAGAACTCTCAGTTGAGCAGCTGACAGATATGGAGATTGAGACATTGTCACATTTTTTAAATTTTTTTCTGACCATGTGGAATCCCTGCGCTGTCCTATGGATTGTGAAGCAACGGATTATGTGTAACAATAATGGTGACAATATTAGACTATCCATAGCACGGGGAAATTGTCTGCAAGCGTTGACAGACGTTTTCTGATATTTTTACACATTTCATACTCGGAAAATTGCGTTTGGGTGTTACCCGCTGCTTACGAGCACTCTGTGAGACCTATTTCCCATCGGTGAAAATTGAAAAATTGAAGTAGAATTTTACAATTCCGCTCACACCGTTTATATTTGCAGTTCATATGGGTATTGACCGTCCTGCTTGTCCTTCCTTGTTAGCACCGTAATAATTCCACTATTCGTTGTAATTACCTTCTATATTGCAGATTGGACGCACTGGCTCGATGCACGACGAATGCAAGCAGCTTAATAATCTCTAATGTGAGTAATTATCAATCCCTTTGTACACCCTTCATGTTGCCGTTCGGGATGATTGATGACAGTAGGAAAATGGAGAGTCACACAAGTTATCATGAAGAAAAGTGAGTTATTCACGCGATTTCGAGTGCAATGAGTATCGCTATTTTCTTCGCCCTGAGCAATCGCAGAAATGAAGCATATTTAACTTTGGCCGAGTACAGTATACTAGGGTTGCACGGTCGAGATCGGGATCGGGATATCCGCACCATCTTCCCATCCTCTCGCTCTCTCTCCCCCAAATTCGTGAGCGCAAGCCGCCCTGCCAGTGGGCAAGAAAGTCCCGACATTGGACGAATTTTTCGCGCCTCTCTCCCTCCCTTCCCTTGGACTGATCGGAAGTGATAGAGATCCCTCCAAGGTGGGGCGAGTCATGAGAAAGGAAGGGGAAAGGAGCGCGAAAATTCGTACTATGTCGGGATTTCCGTGCCCACTGGGGCCTTTCCCGTAAATTTCGTGGGGAAGAGGGGCGCGACCTCTCTAAAGAGCACGTACGAGAGGGAGATGGGAAGGGGTGCCAGAGGGGACGAAATTGCCGATCCCGATCGTGCAACCCTGCAGTATACTGTTTGTTTGAGTGTTATTTTGACTTTTCGGCATACATATCGAAACTTTTGAAGTGTTAGTACAATGTTGTGATATTTTTAGTTCACGAAAGCAGCTCTCATTGCAATTGCGATTTTCCCTCTACTGAGAAGTAACCTGTGAAAGCTACATTCTCTCGGACGAAATTGTGCACATCAAAGTTTTGCAACTCCGTGTACGCCTTTTTATCATTTATAGTACATATGTGAATTCACCAAAAACTTGGCATACCTCGCCGCTCGCCGTAATCATTTCCTTTAATCACTGCAATCCGAAAATATCATTGCAAGACCGTTGAGTGGATCTCCGATTCGTTGTGAATGAGAGCACCTGAGTAGCCTAGTAGGTGAGTGATTACTTAAATATTTTAAAACATGAACTCAGCAGAATATAGACCGAACATATATTCAGCGGATAGTGATTTTCAAGGTGTCCTGGTGAGATGTAACTTTTTTCTCGGAACCATTCATCTTGGAAAATAAATGTTGTAACTTTATTTTTGGAACTTCTTCCTCAGAATCAATCGGCTTGTAACCGCTAAGCGGGAACTCGCAACTCGGAATGTGAGAATGTGGAATGTGGAATGTGAGACGGAATGAACTCGGAAGGGAACTCGACAAGTGAGAAATTATTTTTCAGAAACGTTCATCTCGGAACTTTTTCCTGGATTTTATCAAGTCTAATTTGGCTGTTTTCGCAGAGTTATTTTATTGCTAACTATAGAATAGTCATTTCGAGGCCTCTATTTTAAGGTTTAATTGATGTTAACGACCGCTCATTTCGATTAGAGTGTTTGGGAATGGTTTAGTGAAAAAAGTTCCGAGATGAACAGTTCCAAAATGAAAGTTCCGAGAAAAAAGTTCCGAAAGTAAAGTTCCAGGCAAAATGGTTCCCAGCGCAAAGTTTCCAATATGAATTGTTATGAAATTAATGTTCTGAGAAAAAGGTGCCAGAACTCATGTTCCGGAAAAATAGTTACATCTCACCAGGACACCATTTTCAACAATCAATGCAACAATCATGTATAATAGCTAATTTAAAAAAAAATTGCATACCTCAAGAATGGAGCATCGTGTTTCATGTGGAATACATTAATTTTGCAGCTCGAACCAAGCGCATAATTAAATGTGAAAGATTGACACTCCTTTATGATGATTGAGAAGCAGGTGCTCGCGGGGTTAATTATATAGCTAGAGAAAATAAGTACTGTATTTGCTGTTGTACCTGCAATGAGCAGTGCATTGTTGGAGCATTTTGCAACCGAAAAAATATATAATATTTCCTACTTCATTGATCTATCATTTAGTTTCTACTATTTCAATGTTCCTTGATCTACCACTCTTTCTTTCTACCGATCTTTTTCAAGTTTTGAGAAATGCACCTTAGAGTGAATAGCCTACCTTGATTGAAAATTGTCCATGCAATTCGACCTCACATGAATCTGGAATTCCGAACACTTCACGATCGGAATCTGAAGATATGCGAGTGTTTTCATTAGTCTAAGTTTCTGTCTACTAACCATTTATCTTCTTTATAATTCTCAATACACTAAATCTTCATATTCAGTGGAAGCTTCTCTTTCGGTTTTGTTCTGGAATTTATTATTTCGCCAGGCCATTGCTCGTTTCATATGCGGATCAAGTGCGGATTTCTCGAAACAGTTCTCGTGCGAATGAGTACGGTACCTTGCAAAAATAATTATTGACTGTAATATCGTCCTTGCACTCTGCAAGTATGCGAGAAGGTGCAATCCTGTCTCACCTTTTAGATTTGCTGCTGGGTAACCATTTTGCGACATATTTTGTACTCAATTTCGCTCGTTTCACGGGCTGATTAAGTGTGCACTGCGTATTGTCTCATCTAGTCATTATAATATTTTTTATGAATATATTATTGCGTTCTCGATTTCTTTCCTCCAACTCAATCTATATTGCAAGAACGCAAGGTCGTAGCGGCTTCGTTGTCTGCATCCTTGATGGCCGAAGCTGCCGATTCCTTCCACCCGGAGAGCAGCTTCGAGATGATATTACTAGTCGCGAATGTGGAGAGAAGATGGGACTAGTTCGATTTTATGTATATGTAAAAAAATAATCTTTGTGTTATTGCTGAGTGCACCGTACCTACCATTGCTTGATGGATAATTACGGGTAGAAAAGGATTGGCTGAAGCGCACTACTAACTGGCGAAAAAACAATGTTACTCCGACGGAATCTGGAATCTGGCGCGCTTCGAAGTCACGCCAATTGCTTTAAGAGAGTGCTTTCATTAGTGTAAAATCCTGCTCATGCATGACGTTTAACGACTTGACGGTTCTAAGTTCTCATTATCTTCTTAATGCATCGCAATCGTGTCTTCACTAACTGAGTATCGGGAAGCACCAACTGCGTGCCATTTTTGCCAAGCGGTCGGGGTGTCACTCAGAATTCTACCCGCCATGGGAATACGGTACAATTTGAAGCAGAGATGAAATACGTGCGCTGGATTTATGTCCGAGTGGTAATTCAGGCATTGATGGAAATTCCTCGCTTCGTGTACTGATCAAGTAAATTATGTTGGTGTTGGTTGCACTGCCATTTAAAGATTATTCGGTGTATTCTAGAAAAAAAATTGAATACAAATCAGAAAAGCAAAAAGAAAGGCATGAGCCGTCAGCTGGAGGCAGCAAACGGCGAGGGAGAGGAACGACAAAAGCAGTTGCACGGTAAATTTATATAGTTTTAAATAGGGTATAAGTGGTAATTTATCTCTGAAAATGTACTCTTCCATTGCTTAGGACAGACATCAGTCCAAGTAAGAGTGATAAAACACACTATCTGAGATAATCGGAATAGACTTGGCACTGACCGAAAATTCCAATTCCTGCTAACTTCACCAGTAGGTCGGCCTCCACGAGGGAAACCGACGAGCATCGCCAGATTTTCGATCCGCATCCGCGCGGTCGCGGGCGCGGATATCGAAAAATTAACTACGGTAGCTTCGAAATTTTTATATCGACTCCAATCACTGCGGCGGTAGGGGCGCTGCATCCCTCGACAAATTCTAAGACTTTTTTACTCCGGAGAGTTTTTCGATCAGATTCCATCTAACGCCTGAAATCGATAATTCCACTTTTAGTTCGTACATGAAAGCAGTTCCCCAGAAATTTTTCAAGAACTCCCCTAAATATTATTGGTGATCTAGCTTCTGCTTGACTCGATACATTCTCCCGTAGAACAGCGCGATTCAACAAGACGCGTAAGTTGGTCAAAATCAATTTTGAATGAATTATGGTGTAATTTTTGGGTTACGGTATGCGAGTGCGAAGTTAGGGCGACATTTCCCAACAGGTGTTAAATGGTCTGAAAATCAATTTGAAGCTATCCTACACCAATTGGGAAAAGTCGTCCAACTTGTGCACTCACCTACAGTAACCCAAAAATTACACCATAATTCATTTTGACCAACTTACGCGTCTAGTTGAATCGCGCTGTTCTACGGGAATAGGTATCGATTCAAGCAGAAGCTAGATCACCAATAATATTTAGGGGAGTTCTTGAAAAATTTCTGGGGAACTGCTTTCATGTACGAAACAAAAGTGGAATTAGCGATTTCCGGCCTTAGATGGAATCTGATCGAAAAACTCTCCGAAGTAAAAAAGTCTTAGAATTTGTCAAGGAATGCAGCGCCCCTACCGCCGCAGTGATTGGAGTCGATATACAAATTTCGAAGCTACCGTAGTTAATTTTTCGATATCCGCGCCCGCGGCCGCGCGGATGCGGATCGCAAATCTGGCGATGCTCTTCGATTTCCCTCGTGGAGGCCGACCAATTGGCGACGTTAGTAGGAATTAGAATTTTCGGCCAGTGCCAAGTCGCTGAAGAAATATGTTGATTCTCTCAGATAGTCTGTTATAAAGCTCACATTGTGTGAACTGGGCTTTTAGGGTTTCATATGTATCCTAAATGTCGATAGAAAAAATCATTTACAATGGAGTTACACCTTATAGTCTAAACAAACAAATAATGATCATGCATATTTCAGGGAGTAAAATGTGATTGTGATTCTTGAACGACCGTTTTGGCGGGATGTATAGGGAGGAGACGAAGCGGCTGCTCTCTCGTCTCAAGGCGATCAAGGAGAACAGGAGAACTGACGAGACAAATAAGGAGGAGGTTTGGAGGAGGAACTAATGTTGATTTTTTACCGATGTCTATTCCATCGGATTCAATGGTCGTAATCACAGTATAACAGATTAGTGAAACAGAAATTGACACGGTTTAAAATGTCCAATTCCACTGATTATTTCTCGTTTCACTATTTTTTAAAAGGCTGCTTGCGATTGCTCAAAACTCACACTACGTTGTTCATAATTATCCTCAGGTGATGATTCTTTCTGATTTTCCGTTTCACTAGTTCTCAAAAGGCTTTGTGCTTGTTGTGCATTATTTGATTTCCGCTCGATCCCGAATTCAAACAATTCTGATGTTTTATAGTTTAAAATTATTTATTCCTGGTGCACAACTATTTTGTACTCTTCCGTCGTCACAATTTCAAAAAGTAACTGCAGTGTTCATGCGTGGCGTTCTTGGAACCGTAATCATATTTGATCGCAGATTGGACGCATTCCAGATCGAATCGATTCGCAGTGAATGAATTCAGCTAAGGAATATCGCAGGTGAAAGGCCCTTTTCCTTTTCCATCCAATTAATGAAATCTTGATGTCAATTGAATATAAAGAACGAAATGAACATTATTGTTTGTTTTCCCAAAAGGATTGTTGATCCGATTGTTTCGTTAGCAAATGATGGCAATTATGTAACTGTCGTAACCTTAAACTAGCTGGAAGTTTTGAATAACACGCGTCTTCTGATAGAACGCAGGTGCAGTGTTAAAAAAATATTCACAGTGCTCCGACCTTGACAGAATTTGGACCAATGATTCATGTTAGAATTTATAGTTTTTTTGTGAAAATTCTGGAGCCGTAAAGTAAGAAATGCCTAAAATCCGGCTCTGAGAAATTCAAAAGTTCTGTAATCAATAACTTGGTTCAAAATTATCGTAGAAGGTCGCTCAAAAACAGAAATGATCATCTCAACGAGTTCCACAACTTCCGGTTAAAGTCATCGTCGATTGGCTTCGAAATCACATGGCAAACTTCGAAAAACCGAAAATGGGTGTACAATTATTAGCCGCCCTGAAAAATATTTTGCCTTTTTCCAGTTGGTTTATTGCAGAATCGAGTTCTCCAGATCATTTTACATCGGATACCTTAATTTCAGAATTTTAAAATTTAATCCCGGGTACTTATACCTTAGCTCACAAAGTGCATGTGAAACACAATTCCAATCGGCAGGAAATATTGGAAAATAAAATTTTTTTGAACCTGTAATATTTCAATTTTCTTCGACAAATCACATGAATTGTTCTCCATATTAATTCCTTCTCCTTACAGACTTCACTGGACGCGTAGGTCTCCTCGATTCATATGGAAATGAAGCAGCTGAGGAATCTCTCGGGTGCTCATTCGTTCTCCCTGATTCCGCTGGTTCTTTTTGATCTTCGAAAGAGTTGGGGGAAATGGAAAGAGTCGATCAGATATCTTGAAAGTGCGTGGTAGAGTACCGATCTTGCGGCATAAACTGTGATATCTGAAGATTTATATTTGAGTTAATTTGAGAGTTTGCTGATTTAGAGATTTGGTAGACTATAGTCAAGGTGTGAATGGTGTTGAATGTTCACATGAACATTCGTCGAAGTTCTACCATGTTTGCTTTTAAGGCGCTGAAAAAACTGCAGAACGTGCTTGCGAACCGAAGCGGGGAGCTTTGCTCACGGACGATATGCATCACCATGAGAATTTTGTGTTTGTTTATTTGCAGCACTAGCCGAGGGATCATTACTTGCACAATTTTGAATCTACTTACAATGAGAACGTGAAGCGCAATTCCATTAGGCAAAATATGATAAAATAGAAAAAGCTTAGCTACCTCATTTTTTGCTTTCACAGTAGAACCGGTGTACTTTGACACAGCATATGGTTTCCTTATCATAATAATCCTTTCCAATTTCCGAATGGGAATTCTGACTGCGTAGATCTCGTGAAAGGAAGCAGCTGACGAATCTCTCTCTCTCTCTCTCTCTCTCACACGCTGATTCCCCTACTCGATATTTCAGATAAACGAGAGAGTAATTTATTGCTTGTGGGAAAATTGTTCATTGATAATGCGCTTGAAGCGGGTCGCTAGCAATTTGATTGAGAAAGGAATGGAGTGTGAGATTTTTCGTTATTCGAAAAAGCCGAACTATTATTGGTGAATAGGGTTCCGAAATTGACTCACTCTAGGCCTCGAACAAAGGAGAGAGTGAGGTATCTTTTTTTTAAACGCATTCTCTGTAATAGTGGGACAGTCGCCTCTATGGGGTGGCACAATGCTTCAAAATTATCGTATCGAGCTGTGACTTGGAGGAGGTAACGTATATGAGTAGGGAATACTTCCACATAAAAAGTAGGTCAATAGCTCAACTTTTTGACATACCTACACAAATCAAAAATACCGCTACATGGTATATACCATTCGAAAGAGCATCGAAAGTTGTGCATACACCTCGCTTTTCATCGAGTTTCATTTTTATTGACGTCCTGTGTGTATGAAAACGTCAATATTTTAAAGGTTTTTGATTTTTAAAGATGCAAAGCTGTCATTTCATATTTCCAATTTTATGACCAGTAGATGCTCCGTGAATTTTTACATAAGAGAACTATTTTCACCTTAAGTAATTAGTTCCTCCTAGTAGTCATTTCATGCATTTTCTAACAACAAAATCGTAGCGTGGGTTCGAATATCACAACTTGAAAATATGTTTCAGTGACTACTAAAAATTATCTAATCAGTCAATTGTTAAATATTCACTGGAACATATCTACAGCAATCCACCATCATCCAACTCTCTCTCATTTCCTGTCTTGCTCCGGAAAGCTCGCGGTCAGACGCATATGATTTTTGTTAGAAAATGCACGATATGACCACTAGGAGGAACGAGATTGTTTAATTGAAAATAGTTCTCTTATTTAAAAATTCACGGCGCATCTACTGGTCATAAAATTGGAAATAGGAAATGACATTTTGGCATCGATAAAAATCAAAAACCTTAAAAATATAATTTTTTCAAGCACAGAGGACGTCAATTTGCATGAAACTCGATAAAAATCGAGATATATGCATAACTTTTGATGCTCTTTCGAATGGCATATAACTTGTGGTCATATCTTAGATTTTTGTAGGCAGGTCAAAAACTTGAACTATTGACCTAATTTTTAAGTGGAAGTGTTCCCTACTCATATACATTATCTCCTCCAACTTACAGCTCGATACGATCATTTTGAAGCATTGTGCCACCACTCTCCCATTCTTACAGAGAACGCGTTTTAATTAGAAACGTGACCATAGTTGCCCAATTGGGTGACGATTGGCCAATTGGCCATGGCGGTGAGGTATTTTCAGACCATTTTCAGGCCAATTGGCCATGGCGGAGAGGTATTTTCAGACTAGAGTTCTCGAATTGGGCGGTGCCCAGGCCGCCCAATAATTAAATCAACGTGATGAATATTGCCCATTTCGCCCAGTTGTGAACAAAGGGATTTGTCTGGGCGCCCAATGGGCGCCCATTTCATTCAATATTTTCTCTGTTATTTTCAACACTTATATGACATATGAAACACATCAGAAAAAACATAAAAGAAAGTCCATTGATGTCCAATTGTGCGAAATTGAACGAAAATACGTTATGTTTCAACCCCCTGTTAAACTTTTACGCCCATTGGGCGCGAACAAAGGAATTCGGCCCAATGGGCACAATGGGATTCTCGCGCCCAACTGGGCAAATTGACCGCAAAAGAAAAGCCTGATTGGGCGGAATGGCCCGATTCAAGAACTCTATTTCAGACCATGACCCCCATTCACGGTGAAGCAAAGGTCATGGTCAAAAATCGATTGGTAGGTCAAGACTAGGTACCGTACCCAATCGATAGTACATTACCCCCAGATACCGTATAAAACTACCGTAACCCCCGATTATCGCAAACTAACCTTATTGAAAAACCCTGGTACCGTGATCAATCGATTGTACAGTACACAAGTAGCTACCCTAACCCAGTTCCGTGGGTCAGATCCAGTTCCTTGGGTCAAACATTTTTCTAAAAATCCAAAATCGAGCAGAAAAATAAATTAAATTATCTCTCCGTATTTCTAATTACTGTAGAATCATTTATGATCGATTAGGAATTTTTAGAAGGAATTTCAATCGATTGGTCATGGTATCAGGGCTTTTTAAAAATAAAGTTAGTTTGCGATAATCGGATGTTTACGGTAGTGGTATACGGTATCTGGGGGCACTGTACTATCGATTGAGTACGGTACCTAATCTTGACCTACCATTGACCTATCAATCGATTTTTGACCATGACCCCTATTCATGGTTAAGCACTTCCCCCCTCTATTTGAGGGGGGAAGCCCTACAAGAAACTCGCCGGGCTGGATTCACCTCGATTACTCTAAGCAAAACCAATCATTTATTGCTTTCGTATGGTACAAGATCTCTCTATGGCACGGGCTTAGTAATTCACTCAAAATGGGCCAATTTTGCCGATTTCCATAATGTTACCGACCGCCTCTCATACGTAGACATCGATAAAATGGGATTGAGAATTGTCTCAGTTTACCTCCCAACAAGTGCCTCTCCCGACGTCGACTACGATGCCTGATTCATGGGGAGACGTCGAGTGATTATCTGTGGGGATTTCAACTGCAAGGTCGGATCAAAGCAAGATTCCCATGAGACGTGGATAGGAAGGCACGGCCTAGGACAAAGAAACGAGAGAGGCCAAGTACTTGGAGATTTCTGCGCCGCTAACCGAATGAGAATAATGAACACGCGGTTTGATAAAAGGCAGAGCAGGAAATGGACTTGGCTGTCACCCGATATGAGAACCAGAAATCTCATTGATTATATTCTATGCCAAGACCTATCGATCTTCCTGGATGTCTCCATTGTCGGCTCTCACTCTTTCTCATCCGACCATAGAATGTTGATGGCAAGAGTCCGAATCGATTCCACAAGAAGAATGAAATACAAGCCCCCAAGTACCGATCAGAAACTGTCAGTCCCATCGTTTACTGCCTCTATGAATTCCCCTCAACTCGATCTTACAAGCTACTCAGCAATTGTGACTACAATGCGGAAAGTTGCTGCAACCTCTATGGTTCCTGACCCGAAGCCAGAACGATTAAGCGATAACACCAAGCGATTGATGAAAAGCAGAAACGAGCTCAAAAAGCAATCTCCAAATTCTATCACTAGGCTCAATCTGGTATTGGGGTGTCCGGAAAGTTCGTATAATGCTTCGGGGAAAAGTCAGTTCGCGATCAAATGCAGTGATTGCGCAATCTGTTTGTCAACAATGTATTGCATCATTCTGACGTTGAGTAGTGAGAGGATTTAATCAGTCTCCTAGTTGCTACATTGATTCTTGTGATGGACTCCAATCTCTACCTCCGAGCAGTTTTACTTCATTACTACCGTCTTGGCCGATCCGTGAAGGAGACCCACTCTGCCCTGGCCCAGTCGGAAGGAGCTGACGCCCCCTCCATAGCCTTCTGCTATAAGTGGTTCTCCCGCTTCAAGAAAGGGGAGTTTGGTCTCGATGATCAACCCCGCTCTGGACGCCCTCCCTCCCTCGATCAGCCTCTCGTTCTCCGCACACTGAAGCGCAATTACTCCATCGTAGATCCAATCTTCGATGGGTCAATTCCATCATCGCTACAGATGAGAAGTGGATCACGTACGATAACCATGTGAGGAGACTGCAATGGATGGATGCAGATGAGAAGCTCACGCCCGTCCCGAAGAAGGAAGAGCACGGAAAGAAGGAACTCCTCTGCTTCTTCTTCTCAGTGCTCGGTCCCATCTACTGGGAGATCCTCGCCCCTGGCACCAGCATCAATGCCGACCTCTTCTCTGAACAACTGGAAGATGTCGCGATCAGAGTCCCTCCCAGACTCCTGAACCAGGGCAAAATTCTTCTTCTGATGGACAATGCTCGCCCACATCGAGCGAAGATGACCCAGAAGAAAATGGACGAGCTGAAGATCGAGTGGATTCCCCATCCACCGTATTCCCCGGATCTCTCCCCATGCGACTACCACTGCTTCCGCTCTCTCTCTGACTTCTGCAAAGGAAAGAAGTTCAAGAATCGAGATGAAGTTGTGAGGGCTTTCGTGAACTGGGCGGTCTCGAAGAAACCCGCATTCTGGAAGAGAGGAATCGAGACCCTTCCCAATCGCTGAAGGGAGGTAGTGAGAAAGAAGGGGGCATACATTGGTCACTGAGAATTGTAAAGCATTGAATAAAAAATAAAAACAAAAAATTATACGAACTTTCCGGACACCTCAATAATAACTTGTAAAGCCCTGAGGGTTTCCCTCAACGAAGATCTAAACCGAAATCATGTCAAGTATGTTAACGAAGCAATCCAGTTCGGGAATTGCACAAAATTCGCATTACGAAAGTCAGAAGTTGGTCGAACAAAGTTAACCCGGTTAGTGAAGGACGATGGTACCATCGCTGCAAAAAGAAACCAAATTTCCGAAGTGGTACAGAAATTCTATAATCGACTTTACTCATCAACAATCCAACCTTCTCGAGTGATTTACAAGAGCGACTTTGAATTCCTGCCTATCCTTACAAGTGAAGTTAAGTTGGCTGTATCTCGTCTGAAGAACGGAAAATCCCCTGGCCAAGACACTACAACAGCAGAGATGATCAAAGCCAGTTCCGATATCATATCAACGAACCTTGCCTCAATGTTTAACGAGTGGATTGAAAGGGAGGACATTCCGGACCAACTGACGGACTCAACCATCTCGCTAATATACAAAAAAGGATCGTGCCTCGAAATCGGAAATTATAGGCCAATAGCTCTAATGAACTTGATCTACAAAACATTCACTTTGGTTATTGATAACAGAATTGAGAAGGATCTCTCGGAAAATCAACCTATCAAACAGGCAGGATTCCGACGCAATTTTTAAACGGTGGATCACATTTTTACCATATCGGAGCTAATACACAAATCAATCGAATATCAATACCCTCTCTACCTAATATTCATTGATTTTCACAAAGCATTTGACACCGTTGAATTTCACCACCTATGGGAAGCACTGAACGACCGGGGAGTGCATAGCAGCATAATCAACACCATACGTGCTATATACGAGAAATCCAAGGTCTCAGTGAGATTAGGCAGCGACAAAGTACCAATTGAAATCCAAAGGGGTGTGAGGCAGGGCGATCACATCAGCCCTCACCTATTCAATGCTGTGATAGAAGGAGTATTTCGGAGATTGGAGTGGTCAACCTATGGAGTTACTGTAAACGGAACGAATCTAAATCACCTCCGTTATGCAGACGATATAGTTTTAATCTCTCACACAGCAAAAGAAGCTGATATTATGTTGCAAGAACTGGCTGCAAGAAGCAAGGAAGTTGGTCTACAAATCAATAAGAGCAAGACTGTAATCATGTCCAATGCAAAACAAGTTCCAATCCTCATCGGAAGCGACGCAATCGACTACTCCGATTCATTTGTTTATCTGGGCACACGAATCTCTTTCGACCTATCCCTCACTCATGAAATCAACAGAAGAATTGGCGGAGCATGGAGAGCTTTCAACAAATTTTACACGTTTTTCACGAATAGAAGATGCGCAATCGGATTGAAAGTACGATTGTTCCGAATGTGCCTTGAACCATCGCTGACCTACGGAAGAGAAACGTGGAATGTCACTCAGAGAGACCGAAAGCGACTCATTGTTGCTCAGAGAAACATGATGCGCAAAATGATAGGTGTTACAAGGAGAGATCGAGTATCAAATGAGTCACTGGCACGGAAAGTCCCCCTTCCAGATATCCGAGTTAGAATTATGATACGGAAGAGGAAATGGGCAAGAATATTAGCGGAGTGTACGGATGATCGATGGGCTAAGCGAGTGCTCGATTGGACACCTTGGAATAAAACACGACCCGTCGGACGACCAAGAACCCGATGGAGAGACGAGCTTACTAAAGAATATGGCGTGCAATGGCAAACAGTTTGCAGAGAAGAACCATCTGAGTGGAAGAATAGCATTGTTCAACAGGCCTCATCCTTGATGATCGAATACATATTGAGATGCCTGGAGAGCAGCCACTTCAACTCGATTCGTTGATGTTCCTTCTTGAATAATAAATAGGTATAAGCAGTAAATAAATTTATTTTAAAAGATTGAAGCTGGCGAAAACTAGATGAACAATAGTGCACTCTTGGTCAGCTCATGAAACAAACAACAAACGGGCACGAAATGTTATATCACGCTTCTCATGAGAGAATCGAGCTGGGAATGGGAATTTGGAGAAAATCCCCAAAGCTGTTCTAATCATGTTTGGCCATCCTAAGGCATGCCTGAAAGTCCCCCAACGTATTAGTTTGCATACTTCATTTTGAAGCTCCTTGCAGCATGTCGCACATCGGCAGCTTCTACTTTGAGTGCGATTTTCTCCGTCCTGGTTCAATATACCCGAAAATCAACCTCTGAGTGACCCCGGCTAATTTTTCAAGCTCTATCGATCGGTATGTGTCATATCCCGTAAAAGTTAGTTTGAACCGAGCTACATCTCAGGCTACTTTTCTCAAAAATGTAGGCAAAGGAGCAGGAATAACTTTCACAGTGGGTGCAGCTCAGCAAGGGCTATCGAATAAGGTGCCTGCGCCAAAAATAGCATCTCACCTATGCGAGTTATCCACTTTTTAAATTTTTGAATAATTTTAAATCATTTCATTGCACACCTCACAGTTCACTTTTGAGCGCGTTGAATGGAATGACTCGATCGAACAAAGAAATGAGAGTGAGAGTCAAATCATTTCACCCCGCGCGCTCAAAATTGCACGGTGAGCTGTGCAGTGAAAAGATTTCAAATGATTCAAAACTGTAAAAAGTGGATAACTCGCATAGGTGAGATGCTATTTTTGGCGCAAGCACCTTATTCGATAGCCCTGGCTGAGCTGCACACACTGCGAAAGTTATTCCTGCTCCTTTGCCTACATTTTTGAGAAAAGTAGCCTGAGGTGTAGCTCGGTTCAAACTAACTTTTACGGGATATGAAACGATCGATAGAGCTCGAAAAATGAGCCGGGGTCACTCAGAGGTTGATTTTCGGGTATCTTGAACCAGAAAGGAGAAAATCGCTCTCAAAGTAGGTGCTGCCGATGGGCGACATGCTGCAGGGAGCTTCAAAATGAAGTATGCAAACTAATACGTTGGGGGACTTTCAGGCATGCCTTAGGATGGCCAAAAATGATTAGAACAGCTTTGGGTAATTTCTCCCCATTCCCAAGAATGGGGATTCTAGCTCGATTTTCTCATGAGAGGCGTGATATTGAAGTGACTGTCTGATTGCCCCAGTTGTGAATCTGAAGCTGAGGACAATGGGAGCTTCTATTTGCGTACACTGCTTGTTTTATGGAATACGCATTGAAATTTCATCAAAAAAATCTCCCCCTAATTGCATTAACGTATCAGTGGACGGTACACTAGGGTTTTATGTGTATCAGGCTGACATGTTCATGAAACAGAAAGGAATATTCAATGTATGTTCCTTAAGTAGTATAAAATCCTACCGTAATGCTCCTTATCATAGACTCATCACATTCATTGCGCTATTCCGTGTGAGAGCAGCTGAGGAACCTCGAAGGTGAGCGATTTTTATAGGTGAAACTTTTAAAAAACCGATGCTTTAATATTCTTTTATTTTAAATTTCAATTGTTTCTGTTATTACAATTTCTCATTAATAATTTTCAGGAGTAGAGAAGAAACGTGAGGAGTGAGCAGTAAATGGACATGAAAGGAGAGGAAGGCGTACGGTGTACGGTGGACACTCTCGTGCGTACTTTATTTAGGCAAATGATTCAATTTAAACGTCCGAGGAAGAAGGATGAAACGCTGTAGTCAGTCGTGTATTAACGAGTGAGAAAAATAATAAGCATTTAATAATTTTTTGAAAGTTCAAAGAAGAATAATTGCTTGTCCAATGTTTCTGCTGATTACATGGAGAACGTGAAACATATTTTGTATTGGTGATTTTTTTAAGAACTTTTGATTAAAACTTGCGAAGATTAGCTGTTCCGTGAATTGATCACCCGCCCATTTTTTGATGATATAACTCCAGTATAACCTTGTCTTCCATATTCTCTCTGTAAATTCAGTAATGCAGATGGCTGATAATCACATAATTGCCCGTCAGCTTGACTACAATGCGAATTTTTCATCCACTCCCACTCTTTCGACCTAAACGGCAGTGATAATAAAGGGGGGGGGATAGAAAGGTGGAACTTCTTCCCAATTGATCAGGATATCTTGATAATGTTTTTTAATGCGATTTTTTAAATAAATTCTCGCATGTTCTTCAAACACTCTGTAAGTTTACAGATATATATAATACTGAGACTGTATTTCACATTTTTTTCTGACCGTTTGAAATCCCTGCGTTCTCCTGTTGATTGGGGAGGAACGGATTATGCGTAACAATAATGTTTGCAAGATTAGACCAACCACATTACGGGAAATTGTTTGCTAGCGTTGAAAGTAAAAAATGCTGAAAATTTTGCACATTGCATACACGGAAAATTGCGTTTGGAGGTTACCCGCTGCTAACGAGCACTCTGTGAAACATATGTCCCATCGGCGAGAATTGAAAAGTTGAAGTCGATTTTGGGCAACGTCCATCTGGGTATTGACCCTCCTCCTTGATGTCCTTATTGCTACCGTAATCATTCCACTATTCATTGTAATTACCTTCTTTATTGCTGATTGAACGCACTGGCTGTGTAGAGCTCCTCTATTCGTTGTGAGAGCAGCTGAGGAATCTCTAATGTGAGTAATTCTCTCTCCACCAGTTCATTCTTCAGCTGCTCTTAATTGACCGACGAGATTTGGGAAGTGGAGAGTCAAACGGGAGAGTTCCTTCATTGCACATAAAGTCGTTTTAAGAGTATACGATATCAGTGAAACAGAAATCGAAATGCTTTCGTTGTATTCGGCTGATCATTTCATGTTTCACTAATTATACAAAGGTTGTCTCCAAATCTCTAGTCAGTGATATCAGTTTACATGTTCTAAAAACTAATTTTAAAATACTTGAAGTAAACTAAACTTTATGTATTTATTTTCTGCAGCTAAATCTGTTTTTTGTTCTTTTTCTGAACAACACAATTTCCTAAACCTATTACTCGTATCATGTAAATTCTCTGCAACATTTCATGTGCTCGATGGCTGCGGGCGTTGACTTCGACTCGAAGATCAACGTCGACTTCGAGAAAAATACGAGAAACCTGCTGGCGGGCATATAGGAGAAGGTCAACATCAGTAAGGGTTTATTTTCAATAAGGGAGTTTTGTCGTCGGAAATTTAGAGAATTAGAGGAGAGATGGGAGTCGGGTTTTACCACTATTTCACTACAAGCTTGGTTAGATTAGAATCGATATAGTTGTCGTCTTTGTCGTATAAAAAATAAAGCCGATTATATCTTCGCTAGCGTAGACTATTCTTCATCGTTATTAAGCTCTTGCAGATCTTTCTGTTAGAGAAATACGCCATCCTTCCTTCTATCGATCAGGCGGAGTGGCGGCGACAAGGACAAATACGTCACTCTAATCATCGTGGAGACGGGGGCGTCTCGGTGGGTGCAAGGTCTCTTTCCCAGTGGATGTGATAATTTAGCCTGCTCCTTAAGGAGAAGGAGCCGTGAGAGGCGAATGCATGGTGCTTAGAAATTTAAAAAAATTCAAATATTCTATTTGATGCAAATCGCTTCTTACAATCCTTATTCCACAAGCAGTACCATCGAAAGACTTAAGGTGTTCATGTACATCTTCCTTAAAGATATGGGTTATCATTTTCGGAAGTTAATCATTAGGAGATTAATTTATAATATGTATTCTGAGATAATGCGGCCGAACGTAGAACTATCGAGACACACCGCAAATCTCTCATTTCATAGAATTGATGAAACGTAAACTCACCGCAAAGAGAAGAGATAATGACAATTATTGAAACAAGGTGCAGCTATGTTTCAGCTGATTCTTAAGTGCGATTAACTTTCGTTTGCCTCGGTGGAAGAGTAACTTTTTGTTGAAAACTAAATCCAATATTTGAAATAACTGTAAAACGCTTTGCATCTATTGCTTAATGTTTTGCATTATTGCCTTCAGTTTATTCTTTACATTATTCTTGTTCGCAACTATGAAATTTCACACATTCATAGATATTCTCTCATCTTCGCTGTACTCATCCCTGATTGCCGATGCGACAGATTCCTTCAACTCAGAGAGCAGCATCGCCCATTTATATTTTAAATTTACTCCATGCGCTATACAGAATGAGATCTGGCTACTCGTGCATCACCAGGTGTATTGCTCTGGGTGGGTGTATGTAGTATATTGATGAATCTACTGATTAGTTGTTAATGGCGGTTCGTAGTTCTGCTCAAAAGTGCGGGATCGAATATATTATTTTTGCTAAGTTCATCCTACTCATATTGTGTTCAAGTTTTAATACGAGCAAATAATCACGTGTAGTAACGCACATCGCGCCGGCGTAGCACTTATAAAAATGATTTGATATTTTTTTTAAACCGATCGCAGAAAACTATCATCTGAAGGGAAATTTGCTCACTGATAGAATGCTGGCGAAGCATGCTTCCCTCTGGGAACCTGTTAGTCTGAAGAATTCAGAATTTGCATATTTTTCTCCAGTGAATCGATGGATCATTGATGAGGTAGTGAGTTACATGTTTACGAGAAGCATGTGAAACACAGTTGGTGCGCGTGAATTTAATATTCCCGACCTTAGAATAAGTGTATTATTCCTTGCGCGGATCATCTGTGACCTTAAAAAAAAATTTCTGTAAATTACCACTGTGAGGAATTTTTTTTTGAATTCCCGCCCCATGCATGAACCGCAGGCCCAAGCGCGGCAATTCAATTTTTTTTGTATTTCATTGCGAATCGATTAACTAATCGATTTAAAGCATAATCCAAAAATTAGTTTAAATTGCCGGGCCTGCGGTCCATGCATTTGGTGGAAATCCAAAAAAATCGTTCCTCACAGTGGTACTTTAAATGCGACTATTTGTAGTGTACTTCTGGTAATTATTGAACGAAGATCGAATGATATGTTGTATACCATCACTTTTAGTTTTTAACTTTCAGAAGAAGAAGACGATAATCGCTGAGCTGACGGACTGCACTCAGCAGTGGCAACTACTTGTGAGTGGGACTACTCGAGATGACCCACCAAGTTTGCGTTATATTCTTTAGAAGATAATGACGATCATCGAATTATGTATTTACTTGATTTGTCCACCCGCCGAAGTGATTTCAATAGTGGTGTAAATGAAACTGGCTTCTTCTTGAAGCGGAAACTTAACTGTAGATAAGAACTTCTTGAAACGCGCAGAGAGCTGGTATATTGTGAAGTAGCTTTGACCAATTACATGATGCAATGTTTTCGCACTTATTATGGCATAAATTGTTTGGAAGCAAATAAAGGGATTAATGTGTCGAGCATGAACGCGTGTTCATAACGATTGGATGAAACACGCAATGAGATGGAGTGATTGGGAATTTTGAAGGCGCACTGTGACAGGATTCAGTCACGATCAATATGTTCGGGTCGAAAAAATGACGAGCTGCTTAAAATTCACTGCATTTTTGAAAGTAACTCGCTCTGGTTCGTCCTTGCTTTACAATATGCAGAATAACGTCGCAATCATCGATGTTTTAGTTGATTGAGATCTTTCAGTTGGAAGGTAACAAACAGATTAATATTTTCCGAGTAACTGTCGCGTATTGTCTATTTGTTTACAACCTGAACAGTTTTACTATTGGGGTGTCCGGAAAGTTCGTATAATGCTTCGGAAAAAAGTCAGTTCGCGATCAAATGCAGTGATTGCGCAATCTGTTTGTCAACAATGTATTGCATCATTCTGACGTTGAGTAGTGAGAGGATTTAATCAGTCTCCTAGTTGCTACATAGATTCTTGTGATGGACTCCCATCTCTACCTCCGAGCAGTTTTACTTCATTACTACCGTCTTGGCCGATCCGTGAAGGAGGCCCACTCTGCCCTGGCCCAGTCGGAAGGAGCTGACGCCCCCTCCATACCCTTCTGCTATAAGTGGTTCTCCCGCTTCAAGAAAGGGGAGTTTGGTCTCGATGATCAACCCCGCTCTGGACGCCCTCCCTCCCTCGATCAACCTCTCGTTCTCCGCACACTGAAGCGCAAGCCCATGGCCAGTGTGCGTGAGTTGAAGAAGGATACTGGTACTCCCAGATCAACGGTGTCCTATATCCTCCATCGATCTGGGAAGGAGCCGAAACTCCCACAAGTGATTCCCCATGACCTCTCCCCCGAACAGCTGAAAAATCCAAATATACTATAGAGAGAAACCATATTTCCTGTGGTCAAAATCTGGCGCATTTAATTGGTTTTTCGAACAAAGGAGGGAGGGAGATAATCCCTTTGTTCGAGAGAGGGAGAGGGGGGGGGGGGTACGAATTGATTGGTTTTTGAGAGAGTGTGGAGAGCGATGAGAGTCATTCAAGTGGGATGAGGGAGGGAGAGGGGGCGATCATTTTCCGCTCATTCGTGGAGCGTGCGCGCGCAGGAGGAGGTCGGAGGAGCAATGTGAGTGATATCTCTGTAGCCTATTTTCCAAATCAGTATGGAGGAAGCGATGGTGGAGGAAAGGAGCGATTTAAAGGAGGAGTGAGTCGAGGAAGGGGAGGGGGGGCTACCTAGCTTTCAGGATTTTGGGATCGGAGTAATCCCAGGGAACACTGAGGCGATGGTCTATCTAGAAGGAAGCGGATGAGGAGCAGGTACTCGACGGCACCCACCGAGTCTGATTACAGGAGCTCCGGTTGGTGGAGTGAAAGGAGCAAGGGGAGGAAGACGGAACCGACCATGTTGGAGCCGTGCGCACTCGACGAGGGGACGGCACCCGGGATACAGTAATCCTAAATCGTTGGCAGAGTGCCAATTATGCGAAGGGATACGGTATCGGTACTCCGGTTCGGGGAGCATACGGAGGAGCGGGTGTGCGCACGCGGGGAGGGGACGGTACCCGGGATACAGTAATCCTAGGGTGTTGGCACAGTGCCAAGTATGCGAAGGGATACGGTAACGGTACTCCGGTTCGAGGAGCATACGGGGGAGGGGGTCTGCGCACACGAGGAGGGGACGGTACCCGGGATACAGTAATCCTAGGGTGTTGGCACAGTGCCAAGTATGAGAAGGGATACGATATCGGTACTCCGGTTCGGGGAGTATTCGGAGGAGGGGGTGTGTGCACACGGGGGAGAAGAGAAGGGAGGCAATATCGCTTACAGTAACCCTCCCGTTCTGGAACCGTGCCAAGAAGAGAAGGGAAGCAATATCGCTTACAGTAACCCTCCCGATCTGGAATCGTGCCAAGAAGAGAAGGGAGGCAATATCGCTACAGAAACCCGGAAGGGATTGGGGCGGGGGAAATAGAGGCTTCTAGAGATAGGAGAGGGGGGCAGGGTAATAGAGATATGAGAGGGGGAGGAGAGGGTCCTAGGGTATTCGGGATACAGTAACCCTAGATCGTTGGCACAGTGCCAAGAATGTGCGGGATACGGTGAGATAGGAGCGGGGAAGGGAGGGCCATAGAGATATGAGAAGGGGATAGGGTCCTAGAGATAGGAGAGAGGGAGGAGAGAGTCCTAGAGGTAGGAGAGGGAGAAGAGAGGGTCCTAGAGATAGGAGACGGGGGAGGAGTGGGTCCTAGAGGTAGGAGAGGGTCCTAGAAATATGAGAGGAGGAGGAGAGGGTCCTAGAAATATGAGAGGAGGAGAGGGTCCTAAAGGTAGGAGAGGGAGAAGAGAGGGTCCTAGAGATAGGAGAAGAGGAGGAGAGGGTCCTAGAAATATGAGAGGAGGAGAGGGTCCTAGAGGTAGGAGAGGGAGAAGAGAGGGTCCTAGAGATAGGATAGGAGAGGAGGAGGAAAGGGTCCAAGAAATATAAGAGGAGGAGAGGATCCTAGAGGTAGGAGAGGGAGAAGAGAGGGTCCTAGAGATAGGAGAGGGGATATGGTCCGAGGGATAAGAGACGGGGGGGGGGAGTGGGTCCTAGAGATAGGAGAGGAGGAGGAGGAGAGGGTCCTGGAGATAGGAGAGGAGGAGTAGAGGGTCCTAGAGAAAGGAGAGGAGGAGGAGAGGGTCCTAGAGATAGAAGAGGATTACGCGTTCCCTGGGGATAAAAACACAAGCCACCTCCTAGCCGCCTTTAGGCGGCTAGTCCAAATATACCTAGACGCGAAACCATATTTCCTGTCACCAAAATCTGGCGGAATTAATCCCCTTGTTCGAGAGAGAGAGGGGGAGTTAATTGGTTTTTGGAGTCGGGCCATTTCCAACCTATCATTTCTCGCCGCGCGGCACCTAGCGAGCGGTCTCTTCGCGCGCAGCGCGAAGAGACCGCGAGCTACCGCGTCGCGCAGCGACGCAGCCCCCGCAGGGGCTAGACTTAGGTCGTAGGCCTAAGGCTAGTCCAAATATACTATAGAGAGAAACCATATTTCCTGTGGTCAAAATCTGGCGCATTTAATTGGATTTTCGGACAAAGGAGGGAGGGAGATAATCCCCTTGTTCGAGAGAGGGAGAGGGGGGGGGGGGTACGAATTGATTGGTTTTTGAGAGAATGTGGAGAGGGAGGAGAGTCATTCAAGTGGGATGGGGGAGGGAGAGGGAACGATCATTTTCCGCTCATTCGTTCAGCGAGCGCGCGCAGGAGGAGGAGCAATGTGAGTGGTATCTCTCTCTCCCATTTTCCAAATCAGTTTGGAGGAAGCGTTGTTGGAGGAAGGCTGCTTGGATGAAAGGAGCGATTTGGAGGAGGAGTGAGTTGGGGAAGGGTAGGGGGTCTATCTAGCTTTCAGGATTCGGGGATTGGAGTGATCCCAGGGAACACGAAGGAGGAGTAGGAGCAGGTACTCGGAGGCAATGGTACCTACAGAATTTGAGTACAGGTGCACCAGTTCGGGGAGTGAGAGGAGCAAGGAGGGAAGGGCCAGGCGCAGAAGGGAGAGGAGCTGTTGGAGCCGTGCCAAGAGGAGAGAGAGGGAATCCACCTGAGAGGGATACAGTAATTATGGGGTGTTGGCACAGTGCCAATAATCCGCAGGCCTAGAGATAGGAGAGGGAGGAGAGGATCCTAGATATAGGAGAGGCGGAAGATAAGGTCCTAGATATAGTAGTGGAGAGAGGAGAGTGTCCTAGAGATAGGAGAGTGGGGGATGCTCCTAGAGATAGGAGAGGGGAGGAAAGGGTGCTAGAGATAGGAGTGGGGGAGGAGAGGGTCCTAGAGATAGGGGGGGGGGGGGGCTCCTGTAGATAGGAGAGGGGGGGGAAGGTCCTAGAGATAGGAGAGGGGGAGGAAAGGTCCTAGAGATAGGAGTGGGGGAGGAGAGGGTCTTAGAGATAGGAGTGGGGGGGAGAGGGTCCTAGAGATAGGAGTGGGGGAGGAGAGGGTCTTAGAGATAGGAGTGGGGGGAGAGGGTCCTAGAGATAGGAGTGGGGGAGGACAGGGTCATAGAGCTAGGAGAGGCGGAGGATAAGGTCCTAGATATAGTAGTGGAGAGAGGAGAGGGTCCTAGAGATAGGAGAGTGGGGGATGCTCCTAGAGATAGGAGAGGGGAGGAAAGGGTCCTAGAGATCGGAGTGGGGGGAGGAGAGGGTCCTAGAGATAGGAGTGGGGGAGGAGAGGGTCCTAGAGATAGGAGTGGGGAAGAGAGGGTCCTAGAAATAGGAGAGTGGGGGGAGGCTACCTAGCTTTCAGGATTTTGGGATCGGAGTAATCCCAGGGAACACTGAGGCGATGGTCTATCTAGAAGGAAGCGGATGAGGAGCAGGTACTCGACGGCACCCACCGAGTCTGATTACAGGAGCTCCGGTTGGTGGAGTGAAAGGAGCAAGGGGAGGAAGACGGAACCGACCATGTTGGAGCCGTGCGCACTCGACGAGGGGACGGTACCCGGGATACAGTAATCCTAAATCGTTGGCAGAGTGCCAATTATGCGAAGGGATACGGTATCGGTACTCCGGTTCGGGGAGCATACGGGGGAGGGGGTCTGCGCACACGAGGAGGGGACGGTACCCGGGATACAGTAATCCTAGGGTGTTGGCACAGTGCCAAGTATGCGAAGGGATACGATATCGGTACTCCGGTTCGGGGAGCATTCGGAGGAGGGGGTGTGTGCACACGGGGGAGAAGAGAAGGGAGGCAATATCGCTTACAGTAACCCTCCCGTTCTGGAACCGTGCCAAGAAGAGAAGGGAGGCAATATCGCTTACAGTAACCCTCCCGATCTGGAATCGTGCCAAGAAGAGAAGGGAGGCAATATCGCTACAGAAACCCGGAAGGGATTGGGGCGGGGGAAATAGAGGCTCCTAGAGATAGGAGAGGGGGGGCAGGGTAATAGAGATATGAGAGGGGGAGGAGAGGTTCCTAGGGTATTCGGGATACAGTAACCCTAGATCGTTGGCACAGTGCCAAGAATGTGCGGGATACGGTGAGATAGGAGCGGGGAAGGGAGGGCCATAGAGATATGAGAAGGGGATAGGGTCCTAGAGATAGGAGAGAGGGAGGAGAGAGTCCTAGAGGTAGGAGAGGGAGAAGAGAGGGTCCTAGAGATAGGAGACGGGGGAGGAGTGGGTCCTAGAGGTAGGAGAGGGTCCTAGAAATATGAGAGGAGGAGAGGGTCCTAAAGGTAGGAGAGGGCGAAGAGAGGGTCCTAGAGATAGGAGAGGAGGAGGAGAGGGTCCTAGAAATATGAGAGGAGGAGAGGGTCCTAGAGGTAGGAGAGGGAGAAGAGAGGGTCCTAGAGATAGGAGAGGGGATATGGTCCGAGGGATAAGAGACGGGGGGGAGTGGGTCCTAGAGATAGGAGAGGAGGAGGAGGAGAGGGTCCTGGAGATAGGAGAGGAGGAGGAGAGGGTCCTGGAGATAGGAGAGGAGGAGTAGAGGGTCCTAGAGAAAGGAGAGGAGGAGGAGAGGGTCCTAGAGATAGAAGAGGATTACGCGTTCCCTGGGGATAAAAACACAAGCCACCTCCTAGCCGCCTTTAGGCGGCTAGTCCAAGTATACCTAGACGCGAAACCATATTTCCTGTCGCCAAAATCTGGCGGAATTAATCCCCTTGTTCGAGAGAGAGAGGGGGAGTTAATTGGTTTTTGGAGTCGGGCCATTTCCAACCTATCATTTCTCGCCGCGCGGCACCTAGCGAGCGGTCTCTTCGCGCGCAGCGCGAAGAGACCGCGAGCTACCGCGTCGCGCAGCGACGCAGCGCCCGCAGGGGCTAGACTTAGGTCGTAGGCCTAAGGCTAGTCCAAATATACTATAGAGAGAAACCATATTTCCTGTGGTCAAAATCTGGCGCATTTAATTGGATTTTCGGACAAAGGAGGGAGGGAGATAATCCCCTTGTTCGAGAGAGGGAGAGGGGGGGGGGGTACGAATTGATTGGTTTTTGAGAGAGTGTGGAGAGGGAGGAGAGTCATTCAAGTGGGATGGGGGAGGGAGAGGGAACGATCATTTTCCGCTCATTCGTTAAGCGAGCGCGCGCAGGAGGAGGTCGGAGGAGGAGGAGCAATGTGAGTGGTATCTCTCTCTCCCATTTTCCAAATCAGTTTGGAGGAAGCGTTGTTGGAGGAAGGCTGCTTGGATGAAAGGAGCGATTTGGAGGAGGAGTGAGTTGGGGAAGGGTAGGGGGTCTATCTAGCTTTCAGGATTCGGGGATTGGAGTGATCCCAGGGAACACGAAGGAGGAGAAGGAGGAGTAGGAGCAGGTACTCGGAGGCAATGGTACCTACGGAATTTGAGTACAGGTGCACCAGTTCGGGGAGTGAGAGGAGCAAGGAGGGAAGGGCCAGGCGCAGAAGGGAGAGGAGCTGTTGGAGCCGTGCCAAGAGGAGAGAGAGGGAATCCACCTGAGAGGGATACAGTAATTATGGGGTGTTGGCACAGTGCCAATAATCCGCAGGCCTAGAGATAGGAGAGGGAGGAGAGGATCCTAGATATAGGAGAGGCGGAGGATAAGGTCCTAGATATAGTAGTGGAGAGAGGAGAGGGTCCTAGAGATAGGAGAGTGGGGGATGCTCCTAGAGATAGGAGTGGGGGAGGAGAGGGTCCTAGAGATAGGAGTGGGGAAGAGAGGGTCCTAGAAATAGGAGAGTGGGGGGAGGCTCCTAGAGATAGTAGTGGGGAAGGAGAGGGTCCTAGAGATAGGAGTGGGAAAGGAGAGGAGGGAATGAGAGGGTCCTAGAGATCGGAGAGGGGAAGGAGACGGTCCTAGATATAGGAGAGGGGTGGAGAGTGGAATATGGCTCTAGAGATGGGAAATGAGACTGAGGGGTGGAAACAAATTATTATTTTAATCATTGCCGGGAGATAAAAAAAACACATGCTACCTCCTAGCCGCCTTTAGGCGGCTAGTCCACACATACCTAGACGCGAAACCATATTTTGTCGGGGACAGAATCGAGCGACGTAATTGGATTATCTGCGAGTCTATTGTGTAGTAATTGGATTAGCGAGAGAGTGCGGGGAGAGGGGGAGGGTGGAATTTCATTAGTGAGAGAGAGGGAAAGTGCAAGGGCCGAGAGAGTGTGGAGATGAGAGAGAGTAATTCCAATGAGGATGAGAGAGGGAGGGAGGAGAATTTTCCACTCATTCGTCGAGCGATACCAGAGAGGAGAGGACGCGGGGATAGCGAGACGCGCAGGTACCCTGGGGTTACGGTACCTACTGAAGTTGTTCACATGCTTCATGTTACCAAGAGAGGAGAAAAAAGTGAATGAATTCGAAGGAAGCGGGAGTCGAACTCAAGAGAGAAGATGGAATCCCACTTACCGTATTTCTTCTGATCTTGAAACCGTGCCTAGAAGGGAATGGAGGCAATATCGCTTACAGTAACCCTCCCAATCTGGAACCGTGCCAATAAGAGAAGGGATGCAATATCGCTTACAGTAACCCTCCCGATATGGAACCGTGCCAAGAAGAGAAGGGAGGCAATATCGCTTACAGTAACCCTCTCGATCTGGAACCGTGCCAAGAAGAGAAGTGAGGCAATATCGCTTACAGTAACCCTCTCAATCTGGAACTGTGCCAAGAAGGAGGAGGGAGCAATCGTCTGACTCTCTTCAGTTTGCACGCTCTCTCGTCTCTCTGACCGGCGAGAGAGCGTGCAAACCGAAGAGAGTCAGACGATTACTCGGAGGAGGAGTGAGTTGGGGAAGGGGAGGGGGCTATATCGCGTTCAGGATTCGGGGATCGGAGTGAACCCAGGGAACAGGGAGACGGTGATCTATCTTGAAGGAGGGGAGGATGAGGAGCAGCTACTCGGGGGTTACGGTTCCGTATCGCCCGCCTTCCTTATCCCTCCCATGTTGGAGCGGTGCCAACACCGAGGAAGGAGAGCTGTTGGAGCCGTGCAAAGAGGAGAAAGAGGGAACCCACCTACCGTATCCGTTTCATACTGGAGTCGTGCACAATGGAAGATGACAGAATCCGCGTACCGTACCCATCACATGTTGGAACCGTGCCAAGAGGGAGAAGACGGAACTCACCTACCGTACCCCTCTCATGCCGGAGCCGCGCAAAATCGGAGATGATCATATCGTGGACTCGCTAACCATATCGTGGGGAAGGAACGGTACAGTAATACTACAGTAATCCAAAATCATTGACACTGGGAATGGGTTTGTTGGCATTGTGCCAGGGAGGGGGAAGGGTACTGTAGCAACAATAATCCAGGGTTTGTTGGCATAGTGCCAGGGAGATTGAAGGGTACTGTAGCTACAGTAACCCAGGGATTGTTTTCATAGTGCCAGGGAAATGGAAGCTGCACTGTAGCTGCAGTAACAACAGTATGTTGTCACAGTTCCAGGGGGAGGGGAGTTGAAGCCGAAGATTGGGGTTCCGAGAGGGAATAAGTACGTGATGAATATTTTCGTAGAATCAACATTTTGTGATTTTAAACACATTCGATTGTGGCACTTAGCGAGCGGCGTCGGCGCGCGCAGCGCGACGACGCCGCGAGCTCCCCGTCGTGAAGCGACGGTGCTGTCTGCAAGACCTAGCCGTCTGCAAGACGGCTAGTCCAAATATACTATAGAGAGAAACCATATTTCCTGTGGTCAAAATCTGGCGCATTTAATTGGTTTTTCGAACAAAGGAGGGAGGGAGATAATCCCCTTGTTCGAGAGAGGGAGAGGGGGGGGGTACGAATTGATTGGTTTTTGAGAGAGTGTGGAGAGGGAGGAGAGTCATTCAAGTGGGATGGGGGAGGGAGAGGGAACGATCATTTTCCGCTCATTCGTGGAGCGAGCGCGCGCAGGAGGAGGTCGGAGGAGGAGGAGCAATGTGAGGGGTATCTCTCTCTTCCATTTTCCAAATCAGTTTGGAGGAAGCGTTGTTGGAGGAAGGCTGCTTGGATGAAAGGAGCGATTTGGAGGAGGAGTGAGTTGGGGAAGGGTAGGGGGTCTATCTAGCTTTCAGGATTCGGGGATTGGAGTGATCCCAGGGAACACGAAGGAGGAGAAGGAGGAGTAGGAGCAGGTACTCGGAGGCAATGGTACCTACAGAATTTGAGTACAGGTGCACCAGTTCGGGGAGTGAGAGGAGCAAGGAGGGAAGGGCCAGGCGCAGAAGGGAGAGGAGCTGTTGGAGCCGTGCCAAGAGGAGAGAGAGGGAATCCACCTACCGTACCTCTTCCATGTTGGAGCCGTGCCAAGTTGAGGACGACGGAACTCGCCTACAGTACCCCTGTTGGAGACTTGCCAAGAAGAGGAAGATGGAACCCACCTACCGTATCCCTTCCATACTGGAGCCGTCCAAAATGGAAGGGGACAGAACCCGCCTACCGTACCCATCACATTTTGGAGCCGTGCGAAGAGGGAGAGGTCGGAATTCGCTTACCGTACCCCGCCGCTGTTGGAGTCTTGCCAAGAGGAGAAAGGCGGAACCCACCTACTGTACCTCTTCCATGTTCGACCCGTGCCAACAAAGAAAGGAAGGGAGGCAAGTGGAGGGGTACTGTAGCTACAGTAGTCCAAGATTGTTGGAACGCTGCAAGGGAATGGGAGGGGTACTGTAGCTACAGTAACCCAAGATTGTTGGCAATGTGCCAGGGGAGGGGTGGGCGGGGCTGGAGAGTGGAGGCAGGGGGTGGGGACAGTATCCGGGATACAGTAATCCTAGGGTGTTGGCACAGTGCCAATAATATGAAGGGATACGGTATCGATGCTCAGGTTCGTGGAACATACGGAGGAGGGAATGCGCACACGGGATACAGTAGTCCTAGGGTGTTGGCACAGTGCCAATATTCCGGAGGGATACGGTATCAATGCTCAGGTTCGGGGAAAATACGGAGGAGGGAATGCGCACACGGGGGGAAGGAACGGCACCCGGGATACAGTAATCCTGGGGTGTTGGCACAGTGCCAATAATCCGCAGGTCTAGAGATAGGAGAGGGAGGAGAGGATCCTAGAGTTAGGAGAGGGGGGAGGAGAGGGTCCTAGAGATAGGAGTGGGGGAGGAGAGGGTCCTAGATATAGGAGAGGCGGAGGATAAGGTCCTAGATATAGTAGTGGAGAGAGGAGAGTGTCCTAGAGATAGGAGAGTGGGGGATGCTCCTAGAGATAGGAGAGGGGAGGAAAGGGTACTAGAGATCGGAGTGGGGGGAGGAGAGGGTCCTAGAGATAGGGGTGGGGGAGGAGAGGGTCCTAGAGATAGGGGGGGGGCTCCTGGAGATAGGAGAGGGGGAGGAAAGGTCCTAGAGATAGGAGAGGGGGAGGAAAGGTCCTAGAGATAGGAGAGGGGGAGGAAAGGTCCTAGAGATAGGAGTGGGGGAGGAGAGGGTCCTAGAGATAGGGGGGGGGCTCCTGGAGATAGGAGAGGGGAGGAAAGGGTACTAGAGATCGGAGTGGGGGGAGGAGAGGGTCCTAGAGATAGGGGTGGGGGAGGAGAGGGTCCTAAAGATAGGAGTGGGGGAGGAGAGGGTCCTAGAGATAGGGGGGGGGGGCTCCTGGAGATAGGAGAGGGGGAGGAAAGGTCCTAGAGATAGGAGAGGGGGAGGAAAGGTCCTAGAGATAGGAGAGGGGGAGGAAAGGTCCTAGAGATAGGAGAGGGGGAGGAAAGGTCCTAGAGATAGGAGAGGGGGAGGAAAGGTCCTAGAGATAGGAGTGGGGGAGGAGAGGGTCCTAGAGATAGGGGGGGGGGGCTCCTGGAGATAGGAGAGGGGGAGGAAAGGTCCTAGAGATAGGAGAGGGGGAGGAAAGGTCCTAGATATAGTAGTGGAGAGAGGAGAGGGTCCTAGAGATAGGAGAGTGGGGGATGCTCCTAGAGATAGGAGAGGGGAGGAAAGGGTCCTAGAGATCGGAGTGGGGGGAGGAGAGGGTCCTAGAGATAGGGGGGGGGGGGCTCCTGGAGATAGGAGAGGGGGAGGAAAGGTCCTAGAGATAGAAGAGGGGGAGGAAGGGTCCTAGAGATAGGAGTGGGGGAGGAGAGGGTCCTAGAGATAGGGGGGGGGGGCTCCTGGAGATAGGAGAGGGGGAGGAAAGGTCCTAGAGATAGGAGAGGGGGAGGAAAGGTCCTAGAGATAGGAGAGGGGGAGGAAAGGTCCTAGAGATAGGAGAGGGGGAGGAAAGGTCCTAGAGATAGGAGTGGGGGAGGAGAGGGTCCTAGAGATAGGGGGGGGGGGCTCCTGGAGATAGGAGAGGGGGAGGAAAGGTCCTAGAGATAGGAGAGGGGGAGGAAAGGTCCTAGATATAGTAGTGGAGAGAGGAGAGGGTCCTAGAGATAGGAGAGTGGGGGATGCTCCTAGAGATAGGAGAGGGGAGGAAAGGGTCCTAGAGATCGGAGTGGGGGGAGGAGAGGGTCCTAGAGATAGGGGGGGGGGCTCCTGGAGATAGGAGAGGGGGAGGAAAGGTCCTAGAGATAGAAGAGGGGGAGGAAGGGTCCTAGAGATAGGAGTGGGGGAGGAGAGGGTCCTAGAGATAGGGGGGGGGGGCTCCTGGAGATAGGAGAGGGGGAGGAAAGGTCCTAGAGATAGGAGAGGGGGAGGAAAGGTCCTAGAGATAGGAGAGGGGGAGGAAAGGTCCTAGAGATAGGAGAGGGGGAGGAAAGGTCCTAGAGATAGGAGTGGGGGAGGAGAGGGTCCTAGAGATAGGGGGGGGGGGCTCCTGGAGATAGGAGAGGGGGAGGAAAGGTCCTAGAGATAGGAGAGGGGTAGGAAAGGTCCTAGATATAGTAGTGGAGAGAGGAGAGGGTCCTAGAGATAGGAGAGTGGGGGATGCTCCTAGAGATAGGAGAGGGGAGGAAAGGGTCCTAGAGATCGGAGTGGGGGGAGGAGAGGGTCCTAGAGATAGGGGGGGGGGGGGCTCCTGGAGATAGGAGAGGGGGAGGAAAGGTCCTAGAGATAGAAGAGGGGGAGGAAGGGTCCTAGAGATAGGAGTGGGGGAGGAGAGGGTCCTAGAGATAGGGGGGGGGGCTCCTGGAGATAGGAGAGGGGGAGGAAAGGTCCTAGAGATAGGAGAGGGGGAGGAAAGGTCCTAGAGATAGGAGAGGGGGAGGAAAGGTCCTAGAGATAGGAGAGGGGGAGGAAAGGTCCTAGAGATAGGAGTGGGGGAGGAGAGGGTCCTAGAGATAGGGGGGGGGGGGCTCCTGGAGATAGGAGAGGGGGAGGAAAGGTCCTAGAGATAGGAGAGGGGGAGGAAAGGTCCTAGAGATAGGAGAGGGGGAGGAAAGGTCCTAGAGATAGGAGAGGGGGAGGAAAGGTCCTAGAGATAGGAGAGGGGGAGGAAAGGTCCTAGATATAGTAGTGGAGAGAGGAGAGGGTCCTAGAGATAGGAGAGTGGGGGATGCTCCTAGAGATAGGAGAGGGGAGGAAAGGGTCCTAGAGATCGGAGTGGGGGGAGGAGAGGGTCCTAGAGATAGGGGGGGGGCTCCTGGAGATAGGAGAGGGGGAGGAAAGGTCCTAGAGATAGAAGAGGGGGAGGAAAGGTCCTAGAGATAGGAGTGGGGGAGGAGAGGGTCCTAGAGATAGGGGGGGGGGCTCCTGGAGATAGGAGAGGGGGAGGAAAGGTCCTAGAGATAGGAGAGGGGGAGGAAAGGTCCTAGAGATAGGAGAGGGGGAGGAAAGGTCCTAGAGATAGGAGTGGAGAGAGGAAAGGGTCCTAGAGATCGGAGTGGGGGGAGGAGAGGGTCCTAGAGATAGGAGTGGGGGAGGAGAGGGTCCTAGAGATAGGAGTGGGTAAGAGAGGGTCCTAGAGATAGGAGAGGTGGAGGAGATGGTCCTAGAGATAGTAGTGGGGAAGGAAAGGGTCCTAGAGATAGGAGAGGTGGAGGAGAGGGTCCTAGAGATAGGAGAGGATTACGCGTTCCCTGGGGGATCAAAACACATGCCACCTCCTAGCCGCCTTTAGGCGGCTAGTATTAGGCGGTTAGGCGGCTAGCCTTTAGGCGGCTAGTCCACACATACCTAGACGCGAAACCATATTTTGTCGGGGACAGAATCGAGCGACGTAATTGGATTATCTGCGAGTCTATTGTGTGGTAATTGGATTAGCGAGAGAGTGCAGGGAGAGGGGAGAGTGGAATTTCATTAGTGGAGAGGGAAAGTGCAAGGGCCGAGAGAGTGTGGAGATGAGGGAGAGTAATTCCAATGAGGATGAGAGAGGGAGGGAGGAGAATTTTCCACTCATTCGTCGAGCGAGCGCGCGGAGGAGGAGGTCGGAGGAGGAGTGGGTGAGCCTGGGGGGGGGGGGTATCGCTGCAGGTTTCAGGTATCGTGGTTTGGAGCGATACCACAGATGAAAGGACGCTGGGCTAGGGAGACGCGCAGGTACCCTGGGGTTACGGTACCTACTGAAGTTGTTCACAGGCTTCATGTTACCAAGAGAGGAGAAAAAAGTGAATGAATTCGAAGGAAGAGAGAGTCGAACTCAAGAGAGAAGATGAAATCCCTCTTACCGTATCCCTGATCTTGAAACCGTGCCAAGAAGAGAAGGGAGGCAATATCGCTTACACTAACCCTCCCGATCTGGAACCGTGCCAAGAAGAGAAGGGGCCAATATCGCTTACAGTAACCCTCTCGATCTGGAACCGTGCCAAGAAGAGAAGGAAGGCAATATCGCTTACAGTAACCCTCTCGATCTGGAACCGTGCCAAGAAGAGGCGGAAGGGATCCTCACTTACAGTAACTCTCCTTTCTTGGAACTGTGCCAAGAAGAGAAGTGAGGAAATCCCGCTTACAGTACTCTCCCTTCCTGGAACCGTGCCAAGAAGAGAAGGGAGGGAGCCCTGCTTACAGTAACTCTCATTTTTTGGATCCGTGCCAAGAAGAGGCGGAAGGGATCCTCACTTACATTAACTCTCCTTTCTGGTACCGTGCCAAGAAGAGAAGGGAGGCAATCTCGCTTACAGTAACCCTATATCTCTGGAACCGTGTCAAGAAGAGGAAAGGGAGGCAATCTCGCTTACAGTAACCCTATATCTCTGGAACCGTGCCAAGAAGAGAAAAGGGAGGCAATCTCGCTTAAAGTAACCCTCTATTTCTGGAACCGTGCCAAGAAGAGAAGGGAGGCAATCTCGGTTGCAGTAACCCTCAACTTCTGGAACCGTACCAAGAAGAGAAGGAAGGAACCTATATGAAGGAGCGAAGAATTGAATTATGATAGAGGGCTGAGACGGTCCTAGAGATAGTAGAGGGTAGGAGATGGTTAGAGAGAAAGGGGAAAAAACGGAGGAGGGGTATGAACACTCGGGGAAGGGGACCGAGAGGAGGGGAGACAGTCTCAGGTCTAGGAGAGGGGGAGAGTGTCCTAGAGTGAGGAGAGAAGGGACAGCCTTAGAGATAAGAGAGGGGGGAGAGTTTTCTATAGTTACATTTTTGTGATTTTAAACTCATTCGATTGTGGAAACTAGCGAGCGGCGTCGGCGCGCAAAGCGCGACGACGCCGCGAGCTCCCCCGTCGCGAAGCGACGGTGCCGTCTGCAAGACCTAGCCGTTGGCGTTAGCCAACGGCTAGTCCACATATACCTAGACGCGAAACCATATTTCTCGTGGACAGAATCTGGCGCAGTAATTGGATTATCTGCGAGTCTATTGTGTGGTAATTGGATTAGCGAGAGAGTGCGGGGGGAGGAGAGGGAGGGGAGGGGGGTACGAATTGATTGGTTTTTGAGAGAGTGTGGAGAGCGAGGAGAGTCATTCAAAGGGGATGGGGGAGGGAGAGGGAAAATCATTTTCCACTCATTCGTGGAGCGAGCGCGCGGAGGAGGAGGTCGGAGGAGCAATGTGAGTGATATCTCTATAGCCCATTTTCCAAATCAGTTTGGAGGAAGCGATAGTGGAGGAAGGCTGCTTTGAAGAAAGGAGCGATTTGAAGGAGGAGTGAGTTGGGAAGGGGAGAGGGGTGAGTAGGGGGGGGGGGTACTACCTGGCCTTCAGGATTGAGATCGGAGCGATCCCCGGAAATAAAGAAGGGCTGATCGTGGTAAAGAACAAGAATACGGCGAAGTGTGGAGGAACAGGTACTCTGGGTGCTACAGTACCCACCGAATTTGCTTGCAGGCTCTATTGGTGATGATTGAAGGGTGAACTATGAGTTGTTGGAGCCGCGCCAAGAGGGAGAGTACTGTGCCCACCTACCGTAATCCTCGCAAGTTGGAACCATGCCAAGAGGAAAGGACGGCACCCGCCTACCGTACCCATCCATGTTGGAACCGTTCCAAGAGGGAGAGAACGGTTCTCGCCGACCGTAATCCTCGCAAGTTGGAACAGAGTCAAGAGGGAGAAGACGGAACCCGCATACCGTACTCTTCCCATGTTGGAGCCGTGCCAAGAAAGAGGGAGAGAGCACGGACCCCGCCTACCATAATCCTCGTAAGTTGGAACCTTGCAAAGAGGAGAGGACGGAACCCGCCTACCGTACCCCTCCATGTTGCACACCGGGAGGGATAGTACCCGGGATACAGTAATCCTAGGATGTTGGCACACTACCAAGATTGCGCGGGATACGGTATCGATGATCAAGTTCCGGTAACATACAGTGGAGGGGAATGCGCAGATGGGGGGAGGGAACGGTACTCGGGATACAGTAATACTTGGGTGATGGCACAGTGCCAAGAATGCGCGGGATACGGTATCGATGCCCAGGTTCGGGGAACATACGGAGGAGGGGAATGCGCACACGGGGGGAGGGGACGGTACCCGGGATTCAGTAATCCTAGGGTGTTGGCACAGTGCCAAGAATGCGCGGGATACGGTATCGATGCCCAGGTTCGGGGAACATACGGAGGAGGGGAATGCGCACACGGGGGGAGGGGACGGTACCCGGTATGCTGAATAGTGTTTCTTAGAATAATGAATTTTGTGATATTAAACACATTCGATTGTGGCTCCTAGCGAGCGGCGTCGGCGCGCGCAGCGCGACGACGCCGCGAGCTCCCCGTCGCGAAGCGATGGTGCCGTCTGCAAGACCTAGCCGTTGGCGTTAGCCGATTCGGGGAACATACGGAGGGGTATGCACAAACACACGGGGGAAGGGACAGTACCCGGGATACAGTAATCCAATGATGTTGGCATAGTGCGAGAGGTAGGAGAGGGAGGGTCTTAGAGACAGGATAGGGGAGGAAAAGGGTCCTAGAGATTTGAGGGAACTGAGGTTTAGGATAACCAACATTTTTGTGATTCTAAACATTCGATTGTGGCAACTAGCGAGCGGCGTCGGCGCGCGAAGCTCGACGTCGCCGCGAGCTCCCCCGTCGCGAAGCGACGGTGCCGTCTGCAAGACCTAGCCGTTGGCTTTTAGCTAACGGCTAGTCAATATATATAGGGGAGAGATGATATTTGTCGACGACAGAATCGGTAACAATTAATTGGATTACACTTTCTTTGTCCGGAGAGAGGGAAAGGGGGGGGGGGGGTACGAGTAATTGATTTTTGAGAGAGTGTGGAGATTGGAGAGAATCATTTTCCGTTCACTCGATGAGGGCGAGCGGTTTGGAGGAGGGGGGAGGGGAGGGGAGAGGGAAAAGAGGGGCGAGGGAGGGGAAGAGGGAGAGGAGGGGAAAGTAAGGGTGGAGGTGAGATACGGATAGGGGGAAGGGGGAGAGAGTGAAGGAGAGGTGACGGGTCAAGAGACATGAAAGGGGAAGACAGTCCTTGAGATAGGAGAGGGGTGGGGAGAGTCCTAGAGAAATTAGAGGGGGGGGGTAGATGATCCTAGAGATAGGAGAGGGGATATGGTCCTAGGGATAGGAGACGGGGGAGGAGAGGGTCCTAGAGATAGGAGAGGAGTTGGAGAGGATCGTAGAGATAGGAGAGGAGGAGGAGAGGGTCCTAGAGATAGGAGAGGAGGAGGAAAAGGTCCTAGAGATAGGAGAAGGGGAGAGGGTCCTTGAGAAAGGAGACGGGGAGGGTCCTAGATATAGGAGAGAGGGAGAAGAGGGTCCTAGAGATAGGATAGGGGAAGGGACGGCCATACAGATATGAAAAGGGGGAGTAGATGGTCCTAGAGATAGGAGAGAGGGAGAGGGTCCTTGAGAAAGGAGAGGGGGGAGGGTCCTAGAGATAGGAGAGAGGGAGAAGAGGGTCCTAGAGATTGGATAGGGGAAGGGACGGCCATAGAGATATGAGAAGGGGGAGTAGATGGTCCTAGAGATAGGAGAGAGGGAAAGGGTCCTTGAGAAAGGAGAGGGGGGAGGGTCCTAGAGATAGGAGAAGGGGAGGAGAGGGTCCTAGAGATACGAGAGGGAGAAGAGAGGGTCCTAGAGATAGGAGAGGATTACACGTTCCCTGGGGATAAAAAAGACATGCCACCTCCTAGCCGCCTTTAGGCGGCTAGTCGTGTTCAAGTCTGTCGGGAATTACTCCATCGTAGATTCAATCTTCGATGGGTCAATTCCATCATCGCTACAGATGAGAAGCCCACGCCAGTCCCGAAGAAGGAAGAGCACGGAAAGAAGGAACTCCTCTGCTTCTTCTTCTCAGTGCTCGGTCCCATCTACTGGGAGATCCTCGCCCCTGGCACCAGCATCAATGCCGACCTCTTCTCTGAACAACTGGAAGATGTCGCGATCAGAGTCCCTCCCAGACTCCTGAACCAGGGCAAAATTCTTCTTCTGATGGACAATGCTCGCCCACATCGAGCGAAGATGACCCAGAAGAAAATGGACGAGCTGAAGATCGAGAGGATTCCCCATCCACCGTATTCCCCGGATCTCTCCCCATGCGACTACCACTGCTTCCGCTCTCTCTCTGACTTCTGCAAAGGAAATAAGTTCAAGAATCGAGATGAAGTTGTGAGGGCTTTCGTGAACTGGGCGGTCTCGAAGAAACCCGCATTCTGGAAGAGAGGAATCGAGACCCTGCCCAATCGCTGGAGGGAGGTAGTGAGAAAGAAGGGGGCATACATTGGTCACTGAGAATTGTAAAGCATTGAATAAAAAATAAAAACAAAAAATTATACGAACTTTCCGAACACCCCAATAGTGTTACGAGAGAATACTGAGAGAATACTTTCTTAGAACGAGGATTCCCCATCCACCGTATTCCCCGGATCTCTCCCCATGCGACTACCACTGCTTCCGCTCTCTCTCTGACTTCTGCAAAGGAAATAAGTTCAAGAATCGAGATGAAGTTGTGAGGGCTTTCGTGAACTGGGCGGTCTCGAAGAAACCCGCATTCTGGAAGAGAGGAATCGAGACCCTGCCCAATCGCTGGAGGGAGGTAGTGAGAAAGAAGGGGGCATACATTGGTCACTGAGAATTGTAAAGCATTGAATAAAAAATAAAAACAAAAAATTATACGAACTTTCCGAACACCCCAATAGTGTTACGAGAGAATACTGAGAGAATACTTTCTTAGAACGAAATAATTAAATAATTTATTACTATTCAAATTGAAACTATTGCAAATAGCATAGATTTTCATACCTGGCTGCTACGTGCTTCGGGATAAGATCAAGTGATCAATGATATGTATTTGTTTAGTCGCAATACCACATCTTCGAAAAAACACAAAACAATATTTTCATTTTTGTTTCTGTGGAGCAGTTAGTAATGTCAACTGTAACGACGAGGGGAAGGTACGGTAGATGCCGGGATCGCTAGGTCCAGATTCGACCGTGCCGTCTCTTGGGGAAAGTGTTCAGGATGCGCAGTCTGTTCCTCACGCAGAGCTCAGTGAAGCAGCGTCCGCGTGAGTTCGGTGTGGGAGAGGCAAAGTTACCGACAAATCTTTCATTGCCAGGTTCCCTCGCCACTCGACAGTTGAAGTCACCAACCAGAACTGGCATATGGCCTTTTGGGGCACTCCGCAGGGCGGTCTCAACCTGGTCTAGGAAGTCTTCATACGCGTCGTCATCGTAGGAATACGTAGGGGCGTAAGCGCAGACCAGGAAGAGCCGTAGGTCGGGAAGGAGCAGAGTGGCCAAACGAGGGGAGAGGCCATTGAACACAGCTCCGCGCGCGAGTTGCGGTCGAAGCAAAAATGCCACGCCATGGGAAGCAGTGGGCCCGCCCGAGTGGTAGACTACAGTGCCTGAGGATGTAAGATTGAACGAGGCACAACCCACAATCCTGGCTTCCTGCACTGCAACCACGTCCCACTTGATCTTGTCGAGGGCGAGTTCCATCTCCGACTGCTTCTCCCTTGGGCCGAGCGTCCTGGCGTTGATGGTGCCGATGTAGAAGTGGCGACCCATCGTGGCGGCGTACAACTTCCGCGTGCCAACGCGTCTGGGAGAGGGAATCCGGGCGGGCGGAACCGGAGACGGAGAGACGAAATCGCACTCAACCGCTCGCCACACACTTGAGAACCCAGAATGATCATATTGCATCATTCTGACGTTGAGTAGTGAGAGGATTTAATCTCCTAGTTGCTACATTGATTCTTGTGATGGACTCCCATCTCTACCTCCGAGCAGTTTTACTTCATTACTACCGTCTTGGCCGATCCGTGAGGGAGGCCCACTCTGCCCTGGCCCAGTCGGAAGGAGCTGACGCCCCCTCCATACCCTTCTGCTATAAGTGGTTCTCCCGCTTCAAGAAAGGGGAGTTTGGTCTCGATGATCAACCCCGCTCTGGACGCCCTCCCTCCCTCGATCAGCCTCTCGTTCTCCGCACACTGAAGCGCAAGCCCATGGCCAGTGTGCGTGAGTTGAAGAAGGATACTAGTACTCCCAGATCAACGGTGTCCGATATCCTCCATCGATCTGGGAAGAAGCCGAAACTCCCACAAGTGATTCCCCATGACCTCTCCCCCGAACAGCTGAAAAATCGTGTTCAAGTCTGTCGGGAATTACTCCATCGTAGATCCAATCTTCGATGGGTCAATTCCATCATCGCTACAGATGAGAAGTGGATCACGTACGATAACCCTGTGAGGAGACTGCAATGGGTGGATGCAGATGAGAAGCCCACGCCCGTCCCGAAGAAGGAAGAGCGCGGAAAGAAGGAACTCCTCTGCTTCTTCTTCTCAGTGCTCGGTTCCATCTACTGGGAGATCCTCGCCCCTGGCACCAGCATCAATGCCGACCTCTTCTCTGAACAACTGGAAGATGTCGCGATCAGAGTCCCTCCCAGACTCCTGAACCAGGGCAAAATTCTTCTTCTGATGGACTATGCTCGCCCACATCGAGCGAAGATGACCCAGAAGAAAATGGACGAGCTGAAGATCGAGAGGATTCCCCATCCACCGTATTCCCCGGATCGCTCCCCATGCGACTACCACTGCTTCCGCTCTCTCTCTCTGACTTCTGCAAAGGAAAGAAGTTCAAGAATCGAGATGAAGTTGTGAGGGCTTTCGTGAACTGGGCGGTCTCGAAGAAACCCGCATTCTGGAAGAGAGGAATCGAGACCCTGCCCAATCGCTGGAGGGAGGTAGTGAGAAAGAAGGGGGCATACATTGGTCACTGAGAATTGTAAAGCATTGAATAAAAAATAAAAACAAAAAATTATACGAACTTTCCGAACACCCCAATAGTGTTACGAGAGAATACTGAGAGAATACTTTCTTAGAACGAAATAATTAAATAATTTATTACTATTCAAATTGAAACTATTGCAAATAGCATAGATTTTCATACCTGGCTGCTACGTGCTTCGGGATAAGATCAAGTGATCAATGATATGTATTTGTTTAGTCGCAATACCACATCTTCGAAAAAACACAAAACAATATTTTCATTTTTGTTTCTGTGGAGCAGTTAGTAATGTCAACTGTAACGACGAGGGGAAGGTACGGTAGATGCCGATTTGAGGTAGGTCTTTTCTTTTCACATTCTTTTCTTAGTTTATACTCCGAAATTTAGTTTTTCTGTTAAGATTTAAACCGTTTGTATAACTGCGTTAGCATGAAATTCTGCATTTATTTATTGTTGCTGCAAACGGAGTAGCAATTCTATTATGGTGTGAACAGTGTCGCCGCCTAGTCGCATTTTATAGTCAGACAAATCGATTTTATAGTCAGACAATACAGGGTTTAGTCGAAAATGAGGGGGGAGACGAACCCCCTACAGTACCACCGTCACCTACCGTAACTAGTACCGTGGGTCAGATTCAGTTCCTTGGGTCAAATATTTTTTCTAAAATTATGTAATGAATCACAAAATGATGACGACACAGTCAGGGCTATGACAATTTACGGCATAATTATTTTAACATCGATATGTGAATTTTATAAAAATATTTGACCCAAGGAACTGAATCTGACCCAAGGAACTGGTTACGGTAGCTGATGGTGGTACTGTAGTAATGATTGAATACGGTAGTCCCAACTTTTAAGAAGGTCTCCCAAGCGAGTTATGCTGTGTTGCCGTATTGGTCGTTGCCGTTTTGTCCGCCCCCCGGAGAGGGAAATGAGACACAGCGTGTCAGAATGGATCGAAACCTAATTTGCGCGGCAAACGAACTCGAAGGGTCGGATCATTGTCCGTCACTCTGAGCGAGATGAGCGGCGATCAAGAGGAAGGGAAATGTCATTGATCGGAGTGAAACATATCCCATTATTCAAATGTAAAGTGATAATATGCAAATCTTAAACTAAGGATGTGTTTAGTGTGACCTCAAGTATTGGCATACTTGTTTTGACGAATTGAGGTCACGTTTGCTGCAAGTTATAAGCGAACAGTCGCGCCAGAAAGTGAGTAGACGATTTTTATTTTTGATATAACTTTTGTTGTAGCTGATTTCGCAATTTGGATGTTGTGGTACTATATACCAAATCCATCGAAGAATACGATGCGTGCATTGCGTCATCAATTGCATCATCGCTGATTGCGTAGTGATGACGCAATCAAAGTGTACTTTTTCAAAACGGCATTATTCTTACATACATTTTTTCCTACTCGCCAAACTTTCTGAGGTTGGAGATATGGCTGAGGACTACCAATAATAATTTTTTGAAGTTGCTGCGCGACCGCACATTTGCTGCAGCCTTGCTGCAAAAACAGGGTCGTAAAGTCAGAACTCGGCTTATAGATGAGCTAGGTACACATCCAAAGCATCAAAATGATCGTCATCATGAGTGCACATGATCCTGAGAATGAGAAATCTATATCTCGAAATTTGCCCTCGGGGCATGAAAAAATCACTTTTTTGCATGACCATTTTAGGACATTCATAACTTTACGGAAAATGTATTTAAAAATCTACTTTTTGCTTAGGCATGTTCAAGATGTATTAAAGATATGATTCCCAACTTTTTAGAGCGATTGGATTCCTTTCCTGCCCGCGGCGTTCGTTTTTCTGAGGTATACTGGTGTCGAGAAACACCCTGTTTACCCCTATGAGCGAGAGAGTACAGGCATAAACAAGGTGTTTCCCTGCCCTAGTATCCCTCAGAAAAACAAACGCCGCGGGAAGGAAAGGAATCCAATCGCTCTAAAAAGTTGGGAATAATATCTTGAATACATCATGAACATGCCTAAAATCATATTTTTAAATAAATTTTCCTTAAAGTTATGAATGTCCAAAAAATGGTCATGCAAAAAAGGGATATTTTCATGCCCTGAGGGCAAATTTCGAGATATAGATTTCTCATTCTCAGGATCATGTTCACTCATGATGGCGATCATTTTGATGCTTTGGATGAGTGTCTAGCTCATCTAGAAGCCGAGTTCTGAATTTGCGACCCCGTTTTTACAGCAAGGCTGCAGCAAATGTGTGGTCGCGCAGCAACTTCAAAAATTTTTTCTGGGTAGTCCTCAGCCATATCTCCAAACTCAGAAAGTTTGGCGAGTAGGAAAAAATCTATGTAAGAATAATGCCGTTTTGGAAAAGTACACTTTGATTGCGTCATCACTACGCAATCAGCGATGATGCAATTGATGACGCAATGCACGCATCGTATTCTTCGATGGATTTGGTATATAGTACCACAACATCCAAATTGCGAAATCAGCTACAACAAAAGTTATATCAAAAATAAAAATCGTCTACTCACTTTCTGGCGCGACGGTAAATGCATTTTTCTCGATTTTGATACCATTCCCGCTCTAAAAGCTCGATTCCTGTAGTTGGAAACCACTACACATTTAGTATTATCTGAAAGCTGAGAAAATTTCCAACATTTCTCAGGAATTCGATTTTTCAATTTTTCATTTGTTTTCGAGAAATGTGCGTTAAATTGTTAAAAATATTGTTCAATTTCACGTTTCTCGAATACTAATGAAAAATCGAAAAATCGAATTCCTGAGAAATGTTGGAAATTTTCTCAGCTTTCAGATAATACTAAATGTGTAGTGGTTTCCTTCTACAGGTATCGAGCTTTTAGAGCGGGAATGGTATCAAAATCGAGAAAAATGCATTTACGCTTATAACTTGCATCAAACGTGACCAAAATTCGTCAAAACAAGTATGCCAATACTTGAGGTCACACTAAACACATCCTTAGTTTCAGATTTGCATATTATCACTTCGCATTTGAATAATGGGATATGTTTCACTCCGATCAATGGCATTTCCCTTCCTCTTGATCACCGCTCATCTCGCTCAGAGTGACGGACAATGATCCGACCCTTCGAGTTCGTTTGCCACGCAAATTAGGTTTCGATCCACTCTGACACGATGTGTGAGAGGGGGGAGGGGAGAGGGTTCGTCTCCCCCCTCATTTTCGACTAGACCGACCCCTCTAGTCGATTTGTCTGACTAGAAAATGCGCCTAGGCAGAGACAGTGTTCGCAACATTACTCGCATTGTTTTGCTGCTTCTTGTGAGAGCCTGAATCACAAGTTCTATTAGTAAAAAAAGGCATAAAAATCGCCTAATATTCATTGTTCTCTAGGTTCTCTCTCCGTTTAACTTGAGTTTAAGGTTAGTTCTATTATGGTGCAGAATTAATCCAGACTTCGGAAACTGCGTATTTTGTGTCAAAGCGGGGTGAGTAGGTCAGAGAAGTGAAGTACAATCAATACCTTGAATGTTCCTGGCTTAAAATATTACATTATCAATATTCATAAAACACAATTGTTCGAGTTAGTTTGTTAATTGCAGTTGTTATATATTGATTATTTATAGTAATTTGTTACTCTAATCGATCATGTTTTCGCATCATAGTAAAATCAAATGATAAGCTGATTTCGTGACAAAAGTTGGCGGTAAACACTCATTTAGCCGCTACCTCGCCCTCCCATATTCACATGCTCTCGCGTTACAATTCTGTACGTTAATTTCCACACAACGCCACTCGATACTATTTTCCAAAAGAATAAAAAAATCTGTAAGAAAAGTCAGTTCCTAATTATGTCACGGTTGAGGTTCGGAGGGGTACGGTACCTTAGCCTCTGCGTTAATTTTGTAAATTCGCTTAATTAAGTTATTTCGCAAAATTTTTAATTTTTTGTTGTCGAAATCGTATCGACAGCTCATAAACCATCGGATTCTATGCACATTTTTAGTTTAGAAGCATTTTGAAGAAACCGACCCTGCGCTCCCCACTGTAAAATCGCTTGAAATAGCTGCACCTGTTTTTCATAATTATTGTATCTATATTTATCACTTTCTGTTTAGATGCGACTCACTCCGAGTGAAGTGGAGCGTCGTTGCGAGAAAGTCTTCGTGTATCTCACTTCCAAGTTTCAAATTACAATGGGGAATGCAGGCAGGGGCAGTGAGTCGGACTTTTTTCTTATTTATTGTTATTACTTAGTTAATATTCTTATTTATTGCGCAAGTACGTAATATACTCGAATATTATATAGGATCACTGTGGTGGCTTATATTTGTAATGTGTCTAAAAACGCAAAGATTTTGTGGGAATAAGAAGGAATAGGTGTGGAAGTTTGTTATAATTATTCAAAGTTGACACAAAAAATCTAATATTCCTTGTTTGCATTTGCGTTCTCCTTTGGAGTATAAAAATAAACATTTTTTGTGGATTTCGCGCTAATGCAATTGTAATATACATGTCTTATCCAATAGTTTCTTACTGAGTGTACTAAAAATACAAATTCAGCTTCTTCAGTAGCGCCCTGAGTTCATTTAGCGCAGCCTCCATCGTAATATTGAAGATAATGCTTGACAACAGTGGATAAAAACTTCTTGAAACGCGCAGATAACTGGTAGTGGAGTAGCTTTTAAAATTACAAAGGATGCCACGTTTTCGCTTATATTTTTTGAAAGTGGTAAGCTATCAGGCTGGTCATAAAGTTTTGCGCGATTTTGACTAAAGTGCATTCTGGCATCTACAATCGTTCGTTGTTGTCCAATCAACTTAGATCTTTTAGTGGTAGATAGGGGCTTTTATACTCTCTTTAGAGTACACTATCATAGATCTGTCCGATCAGGGGAAAGAATAATGCGATGTACCAAACTTCATGTGGTTGATCAACGACCTGACTTTTCAAATGATTTGCTTTTCATTTAGAACGGAGATAGGACCCAATCTAAACCACAGTAGTAAAGTATGATGGGAATATATCGTACTGGTGATGTTGAGACTGACCAGCCACAAAGGGCATATTAGAAATATGCGCGTAATCCGAATTTGGGTTTTAATGGCACTTACCAAGATAAGTTTTGGAGTACTATATCTATACCGACAGTTCTTGAGATTTCAATTATTCATGATTGTGAACTACCTTTCCAGTACAAGTCACAATTCCCCTTGGGGGAAAATGGGGCTCTCCATTCACGAACGTGGTTCTTCAGATTTTAGGTGCCCAATTTAGAACATCGAAATACACACTTTAGGTTTTTTTTGTGCTAGCCATGTGGTTTGAAGGGCGGTATTTTCCTGTTAAAAGTAACGAACAACCCTTGCCCTATCACTCACTATTTAGGATTATTGTGGAGGTCGCTACTTTTTCTAGGGTTAGCCGTGCTTGAAGACACTCCATGTCAGGTTTTTCGACGTTTTCATTGTAAAATAATTGAGATACAAATATCACTTTTTTAGATGAGAAAGGAAAGTGGGATCTTAAATATTGATATAATAGAGAACCATGCAAGTAGTGATTACAGCGCCCATAGGTAGAGGTCACCCGCGTCAATCCTCGAAACAGGTGATTTGCTCGATAGAAATCTTATTTTTCTAAGTGCCCGTGTTTCATTGACCTTTACGAAGCCCATTTCGAATTCGGCAGGTCTCTCTTTTTGAAACTAGGTAGTGCACGCCTAGTGCTTTTTAATAAACTTTGTGAGTCTCCATCTAAAAATTTATCTGCGAAGTAAAGCAACTTTATACAACATCTTATTTTTTCTGAAAAATTCAAAGTTACGCAGATCTTGATTTCTCGCATAGCAGAGATACTTGGAATAGTTCAACAATAATATTCTAAAGGTCGAACATGTCCCTATATATCATCATCAGGACAACAAGTGGCGATTTTAGCAAAAGAAAATATACGAACTCAAACTCGGGGTCCGAAATCGCGCAAAACTTTATGACCAACCTAATAGTTGTAATTGTGTGCGTTGTAGTTGACAACGAATGGCTGAAATACGAAGCGGGGTGTACTTTGATTTGATTGTGTACTTTGAATGAGCATTTTGACATGATGTTTCTCAAAGGATAGACAAGAAAGACGGAGTAATTGTTTTATTGTTTTGGGTGAACAGCGTGCTTGCATGTACAGAATCAATTGTGAAACACCTCAACACAAATCTGCCGGCGTACTCTGCTTGTCTGCCGCTCTCGCCATTTTTGATTATTGTAGTTTTCAATTTTCGAGTATCAAGAATTGCGTTATTCTCTTGATTTTTTTAAAATTTAAATTTTATGATGAAATACGGGCTACGAACAAGCAAACTTGCTAATAACGCGCTTATCGCTTGATTACAAAAAGAAAAAAAATAATTACAATTAGTTTAAATTGTCGATCCTTCTTTGTATGGTACAAGTATGGAATAATTTCTGCAGTTAAATGTGGCAAAATGATAGAATGAAAAACCGAGAAATCATAATAGCTAAAGTATTTATAAAAACAATTTCTAACCGGTTATTTAAAAAGCAGTGTATACTGGAAAATGTGCGCAACATGACACGAAACAACAACCTAGTGGTCTAAAATATCTGAAGTACGGTGGATTCGCTCGGGTATACGGTGTATAATTAGAGGTTTGAATCCCCGCACTTGTGATGTATTCGTCTGTGTCTTCTCGGCGAATTTTACCTACACCGGCAGTTAGTTTCACTGTGATTGGTCTTATTTGAATTTGTACCAAGTCGGGAAAAAATCCCAGATTTCTTTAAATTCGCTGCTATTAATTTATGAAAGTTATTTTTCTAGCTGCAAGTTGGAATAAGTTAATAAACAAAAATATTTAAATGTCACATACAGATGCTAGAGAAGCAGTTTACGATGCTATCTGCTACGACGTGGGAAGGTACGGTAGGTAGTTGTCAACTGTTCAACTCTCGTTGATGTTATTTTCGTTTTTATAGCGCGTTTATATTTCTAGTGCTCTTATTTAGAAGCAATCAGATCGAACTTCTCCCTCGATTACTTTGTTTTGTATTTTTTCCAATAAAAAGCAACGAGGAAGTCATTGGAATTGTTGTTTGAGCGTTTTTTTCCTGTTTGCGTTTTTTCGTAGTTTGTAAGAGCATTAGCAAGCTGTTATTCCTAGGAAGAATTTTTAAAAAAGTTACGGTACGTCAATCGCGGCGTTTTACAGGGGATTTGTCACCAGCGAAGTTGGCTTGTCATGCCGACCGTTGTTCTTCACGATTTTCCATTAAATCTCATTGATAAACTAATTTCCCGGTCTATATTTCCCAGAACGACATTTAGATCAATTCGGAAACATATTTTCATATCATTTTATTTCAAAAAACGAAGTAAAATAAATAATAAAAAATATAGAGTAAAAATTCAGTTCCTAATTCGGTCATGGTTGAAGTCGGAGGAGTACGGTACCTTAGCCAATGCGTTAATTTAGGGACCGCGGAGCCCCGTCCTTTCTGCCGTCCATCACTTTTTTATGGTGTAGCGACTACCGTATTATTTGACTAGTGTAGCGCTGTGCCATTCAATTTTTCGTCGGCTTTAAATATCGATTTTTTGGTTTGTATAACTTTTTTTGATAATTTTTTGCCCTCATATCGATAGTACAGCTTTTTTTGCACTGATTTTCGACTGGTTCAACCTACGCATGATAGACACGCCATTTCTACAGGGGTTCGCAAATTTTCGTACACTGTCGAAATTTTCAAAATTACGTTTTTCTCCTATAATCCGCGTGTCCCCTCAAATTTGTTTATATATTTGAATAGAGCAACTCTTTCTTGACACTGTGTTAGCATAGGTCATGACCAATTTTTCTTCGTACGGGTTCTGTGACTGTATTTATAACGAGAGTTTACACTTTTCACGGTTGTTTTCCATTTTTGTTGAGATTTTCGCGTGTCCCCTCTAAGTTTTTTATATATTTGAATAGAGCAACTCTTTCTAGACACTGTATCAGCATAGGTGATGTCCAATTTTTCTTCGTACGGGTTCTGCGATTGATTTTATCACATAGTGGACTACTTCGTCATAGATTAGATTATTCATCTGTTCACTCAGAATAAACATTATTTTCCGGCCAAAAATGAGTTCAGAAGCAAGAACCCGCTCTTTAAAGTAATAAAACATATAAATAAATGAGAACAAAAAATGATGCGAAAGTTTGTGTAAAAATGTGCCTCATGATGCGCTCCAACTCTTATCGGTATACGGTAGTCAAGTGGACCAAAGCGAAATTTTAAAGGTGTCGGTATTTGCTTAAAATGATTTATTTATTTGGTATTTTCACTTCTAAACGTTTCACCATGTCCGATAGCGTAGGTTCATACCGCGAAAGTATTTTTACGAAACTTTAAATATAGCTGCCGCGGTCCCTACGTTAATTTTGTAAATTCGCTTGATTAAATTATTTCGCAATTTTTTAAATTTTTTGTTGTTGTAATCGTAATGGCAGCTCATAAACCAATTCTATGCGATTCTATGCGCATTTTATTTTAGAAGCATTTTGAAGAATCCCGCATGTGATCCCTAGACTCTATTTTTCGAATTTTGTAACGGTGTGTCTAAATTATTCATTATTTACTTATTCCATCCTCTTTTCGCATCATGGGGAAATCAACTGATGAGCGATTTATCTCAATCGCTGATTTCCTTTAAGTAAAAATCGATTTGGCGCGTAACCTCAGATTCCTATTTTCATATACTATCGTCCCTATTCTCTGTGAACCCTCTCCTATTCTCTGTAAACCCTCTCCCTTTCAACTCGACTATATTTTTCAACTTTGCTTCCGTCCACAACGTCTGTTTATCTACCATCTCTCCAAATCCCTCTCCCCGCTGTTGTCTCTCTATCTCTCTTTCTTTTTTTCATTTGTTCTGCTCCTAGTATCGTAATATATTCATTATTACTGTTCGAATTTCGTAGTGGCATGTTTTTCTCTAGAACACACGTGGCGATCCCGTGATTCGCATTTCGCGTTCGTATGTCCTTCTGTTTTGAGAATATTATTTTACTGATACTACAAGATTCTAGGTATGAGCGTGGCTCCGAATGAAGGATGGCAGTCGATGCCATTGGAGTACCAACGCCGAAGAAACCAGAATGAACCAAGGAAGAAACCGGACTACTTCACGTGGCTCTGCGCGGTGAGAAGGGTGGGAGTAGGTGTCGAAAGGGTAGTAGGGATGGTGATTCGATTCGGTTAATTGATTATCCATTATCAAATGCACTATCCAAACCGCCGCGACGCGCACTCCACTAAAAGAGGTTTTGATAATCGAATGGATTATTCAAAAAGAACGGTTAGTTTAGTTTATCCATTTGACCGCGACGCGACGCGTTTAAATGGATAATTTATATCTATTAGGCTATCCCTTAAGGCTAGGCCGGAAAAATCTGAAAAATTTGTATGTATTTCCAAGTTTTGCAAAATATTCGTTTAAATATGGAACATTTTCATTTTTTCCTGTTCCGAACTCCAAAATTTCACGAGTTATGTTTTTGATCTAATTTCCACTACTATATTGAAAAGTACTTGACGAATTGTGAATTATGCATTATAGAGAGGCGTATGCACTATTAGAGAGACTTGGATTATCCCAAAAGAAAACGGATAGTTTGAATTATCCTTTTTTGACATCTGTATCGAAGAGTACTTGATTGTGAGAAATATGGGGATATTTTCGCTTTTTCCTGGTCCGAAATCCAAAAATTCACGAGCTTGCATGTTTATGGATTTAATTTCGGCCTCTGTATCGAAGAGTACTTGACGAGTTGTGATTTATGCTTCCAGGTCGGTCGCGATCTATTCAAGCAGAAGTTCGGTGAAGATTACAATGGAGACAATCGAGCAGACCACCGGGCTTTGATCACTCCAATGTGGAATGTAGGTTACTGTAGCTATCGATTGCTGTACATTTCAATTACTTTTCGGTTATTTATTGATTAGTGATTACTGTATTTTTTTTTAAAAACGTTTGCAGTAATCTTGGGTATCCGTGCGTAGTTTATACTGTATTTGCAACTACAAAATATGTAGGTTACTGTATCTAACGATTATTGATTATCATATCAGGAAGCGAGAGCGAATGGCGGATGGGAAGCTGGTCCGAAGAGAGTGGGTGGAGGAGGAGATAAGAGCAGAAGAGAGGAGAAAGAGGAGAGAAGGAAGGCCAGAGGTGGAGAACAGAAGAAACTGCCAATCACCATCAAACCCCTCCGCTACGCCCAGCCTCCCCCTGAACCAGAGCAACCTAAAGTGAAGAAGGAGAAGAGAGGCAGGAAATTTGTGAGTTTTCCACACTAGAACTGCGGGGTCAATGATGGTGGTTTTCTTTTCGAACTGATCGTTTTGGAATTAAACCGAGGTTGTTTTTGAACGTTTTTAGAAGTTTTTCATGACTTTTAAATATACAGTAATCGATAGCTCATGATCGTTTTTCTACACATTCTACTTTCATATAATCATAAGTGGAGTTAGAGGGCAGCAGTAGTAATGATATTACTGTAGCTATCGGTTAGTCGTTACTGTATCTGTATCTATCACTTCCTGTTGAGATGCGACTCACTCCGAGTGAATTGGAGCGTCGATGTGAGAAAGTCTTCGTGTATCTCACTTCCAAGTTCCAAACTACAATGAGGAAGGCAGGCAGAGGAAGTGAGTCGACCATTTAATCGTACTATTTTTTGTTATTTTTATTTATTTAATTTTTTTGTTCTTCACTATACGGCTGCTTCAACAGGTACAATGTGAGATAGTAGTAGCGAAAGTACTTTATGATCATACATGGGCAGGTATTGCTGCTGAGTTTCAAAATCCGGATGGGTTACCACTAGTTCAGCCACAAAACCGGCAATGTTTACTGAAACTGGTATCCTACAACTGTTAGAAGTTTGATGCGCACTATCCAAAAACTTGAAAAAAATAATAAATTGAATTTTCCTATGTTCATGGCGTCTAAGTATTAGTTTTAGTGTGTTTAGTGTTTGGTTGGAAAACACTGAAAATCAATCAAAAGAGGAAATGAATGCGTCGTTAATTCAGAAGCAGAGGAGGATGCGCTCCGTGACCTTCGCTTCTTCTTCCTCATCGCACACGAGTACACCTCCAACATCAAGGGAGATCGAGTCTGTCCTGCTGAGATTACGGTACGTGACAGTGTGAAATTGTCTTTTGTTCTGCCCCAGCTCTGGCCCAGATACGAGCATTTGAAACTTATTTTGGCTGAAAAATGCCTTGCGAATCAAACTCTGAAACACCGTAAATCGCTGTTTCAGCTGCTCTCGTTCTCCCTCAATCGCGGCATGCAGAAGCTCTTATCAGGAGTTCTGACGTGAGTATTCTTGATCCCACTTTATTTCGATTCTTGACGTTTGTGGTATATAAGCGTAACCCCACCTGCATGTTCGCCTCGGGGCGTAAAGGGGGCGGGTAGTAATACGGGAGTATCAAAGTGTCGACATAATTGCGAATGCTCCTTCAGATACGAGCACTCGCTGGTGACGGACAAGGACAATCTCAACGAGAGGGAGTACAACACCCTTGTGGACTCGTGTAAGTCATGGATTGAAAGTCTATTCGTGGATATGGATAAGTAATACCATGGAGAAGCCATGCATTGAAATAGTGCGCCTTTTTAAATATTTTTCTTATTGGATAATTACTTAAAGTTACCCAACAAGGACGAAATTGACCCAATATTTTTTGTCCTCCATCGAATAGCCGATGGTTGAATTAGTATAGAATGAATATACAAAAATGCCAAAAATCAATAATAGCCTCAAGGGAAAGCCGGAAATGATCAGCGTAATCCCGTGTTCTCTCACTTTTGCATACTCTCTCGTACACGCGACGGGATCAGAGTGAGATCAGGGTTTCGTCCTTGTTGGATAACTTTAACTAACATTCTAGACCGTATTTTACCTAACGTTTGTAGAAATGGGATTGATCTTCTAACAGTTTTATATTTTTAAAATATATATTTTTAATAACGTGTTTTACAGATGAGAAGACGGGAATATGTGCCGAACAATTCATCCCTCAGAGCCATAATCCGAGAGGGAGCACTGTGATCGGCATTCCAATACTCAAATCAGAAGTACGTTTCTATCTCTTCATAAGCTAACGTTTTTTCAATAGTGTTGGCTTTTGTAAACGCACGAGAAGAAATCGTACATGCTTGTTCATGACGGTGGTTGCAAGTGATATGTCTAATGCACTTATGTTTCTATTCCATTAGAGTCATTGTATTCTCACAGTACACAATGTGTGAATGATGATCCTGCTCTCCATGTATTTTATTTTCTCTGTAGTTGCTCCGTTTACTCGCCAACAAAAACACGCCGATTCTGCTGCTGAAGAGCAATTTCAACGAGGCAGCCGGCATGCTCCACACGCTCTTCCCCGAGCATTGGGGTGAGATCTTTTTTTATTATTTTTAAAATTACGTTTTTATACTCTCGATATAAAGGAATATCTTTGCTTCTTTAATGAAATAACATAGTATGTTGTTAGTATGTTAGTATGTTTTCCATAAATTCCTGCATTTTATCCATGTGATATTTCTTGAAATAGCACTGGCCTACCAGTGTTCTCCTTCGAGATCAGTTTTCTATCGTATCCTTCCTCTGTGCCTCCCGGGAGTTTAAACTTGGGATGCATTTTTACCGTAATTACACCTTTATCGATGTAATCGTAGATCATCTCGAGGCCCGGATCTTCTTCCTCGATGATCTGTTCCGTGTCTACACTCGTCTCAATACTGGAAGATGCGAGTCGGTAAGCGAGGGGAGAAGAGGGAAGCTACTATGTCTATGATCATCGGCGGATGAAAACCAAAACTAGTACACTTCCCTGACACATAACACGCCATTCAAGAGAGAATCGAGCTAAAATTTCCATTCCTGGGAATGGAGCTGAAATCGTGAAATGAGTTCTACCCGGTTTCGGGCACCCTGAGGCATGTCTGAGTGATCCCCGAAATCTTTTTGTGCACACTTCATTTTGGAGCTCCCTGCGTAGGGCCGGATATCGGCACCACCAACTTTGAGAGCGGTTTTCTTGGATACGGCGTAAGATAGAGCAAAATTGACCCCTGAGTGACCCCAACTCATTTTTTGAGCTCTATCGATCTATACAAACCATTTTCTGTAAAAACCATTTTTAAGAGTGGTACACTGTAGGTCAATTTTCTCAAAAATGTAGGTAAAGCAGCAGCTGAAATTTTCACAATGGATGCAGCTCTGCGAGAGCTTTCCAATGAGTGGTTTGCCAAAAAAATACGGGCACGCTGGTGAGAGGTTCGCCCTTTTAACTTCGTCTGGGTCGTTTGAACTTTTTTTTCTACAGGCGATTTCATTTCACACCGCACTTTTCGAAGAGCGCGGCCGAAAATGATTGATTTCCAGTCGCAATCCCTGTAGAAAAAAAAGTTACGATCCAGACGAAGTGAAAAGGGCGAAACTCTCACCAGCGTGTCCGTATTTTTTGGCAAACCACTCATTGGAAAGCTCTCGCAGAGCTGCATCTACTGTGAAAATTTCAGCTGCTGCTTTACCTACATTTTTGAGAAAATTTACCTACAGTGTACCACTCTTAAAAAGGGGTTTTAGAGAAAATGGTTTGTATAGATCGATAGAGCTCAAAAAATGAGTTGGGTCACTCAGAGGTCAATTTTGCTATATCTTACGCTGTATCCAAGAAAACCGCTCTCAAAGTGGGTGGTGCCAATATCCGACCCTACACAGGGAGCTCCAAAATGAAGTGTGCACAAAAAGATTTCGGGGATCACTCAGACATGCCTCAGAGTGCCCGAAACCGGATAGAACTCATTTCACCATTCCCATGATCAGCTCGATTCGATTCTCTCATGAGAGGCGTCATATTTGGTTATCATATTGACGGTTATCATCCGTCGGGGATCATCCGGCGTAATGCAAGGAGGATACATCAATGAGGGGTACTGTATCTTTCTTTCGATATTAAATTTACCACAACTCGTGAAATTATTTGCATTCTCGCGTGCCTGATCACGCCCGCTATTAGTGATGCCAAATCGGCGCGCGCTCTCCACATTTCACACGCTCTCTCACAGGTCAGACAGAGCGAGAGAGCGTATGAAACGAGGAGAGCGCGCGCCGTTTTGGCATCACTACCCGCTATCTTGTTTTTGCCGTGAACACTTACGCGCGTAAATCTAAATAATTTCCGTGAACACGTAAGCGCGTAAAAAATAATAAGCGCGTAAAAAATAATTTCGCGGCTGTTAGGTAACTTTGACACATTTATCACATGACAAGCTTTTGCAAAACGGAACCGGGACTTTCCTAGCTTTACAAGAAGGCAGGGTAAGACGAGTGACGTAGAGGTTGCGAAGCAAGAGATGAGGGTGCGGAGCAGAGTACGAATATTGGTGACCAATCAGTTATTATACAAGGATACGTGCGCGTGTTAAATACGGTAGTGATCACGCTTTCTTCTGGGTGGTTGTGATCAAAGGGCTCTTTTATTTCTTCTTACTAGTCGAGGGCCCATCCAATAATACGGTATGAAGGAAAGCCCGGCAATTCTTCGGTTTCTGGCCACCCCCCCCCCCCCCAATTTCCCATTCCCGACCATTATTGAGGGGTTGAGCGGCCGAAAATCGGGGAGGAATGCCTAGAAATGAGTGGGTTATATGAGGGAGAGGGGGAGGGGGTGGCCAGAAGAAACCGAAGAAGTGCCGAAAGCCCTATTACAGCCGCCGCTCCGTGGTAACTCCAACATCCATCTCGTTCATCCCTGCCCATTCCACCAAGATCTGATCGAGAAGGGAAGAAATAAGGAGTGTACTCAGCAAATTGCCATCTATGAGATGTGAGTACTAGGGATGGCAATTTGGTTCGGTTAATCAATTATCCATTTTCAAATACACGCGCATAGCGGCAGTTTGGATTATCTATTACCTAATGGTTAGTCCAAACCGCCGCGTCGGCGCGCACGTGATGCTCGCGGGATGCACTAACATTGTTTATATTATTATTTATTATTTTTATTTTTATTACTATCACAAAACAATATTATAAATAAAGTGACTAATTTGGCGCCATTTCCAGGCAGATTCTGTTCAAGAATCTCTCTGATGCACGAGTGCTCAGGATGGATCGATTCTACGAGAGATCGAAGCACGAACTGTGCACGCAGGAGGTAAGTGTTGAGAATGTACTACGCCGGATGACAACTATCACATCATGACGCCTTTGATATATCAAAGGCGGCACGACGCTAGAGTTCTCACTAGTGATGCCAAAACGGCGCGCGCTCTCCTCGTTTCATACGCTCTCTCGCTCTGTCTGACCTGTGAGAGAGCGTGTGAAATGTGGAGAGCGCGCGCCGATTTGGCATCACTAGTTCCCGCCCGACCTAGTGCCGTTTAGAATCCAACCTCTAAGATGATATCATTTCCATTTGCGATCACATGCTTTTCAATTGACTGACTCTAATTTCTTGTCTATCTGCGGTGATCCAGAATGATATTAACCATCTTACCTGCGTTCATTGCTCTTGTTCGTATATAAGTAGCACTCAAAAATGACTCAAAATCATAGGTGGGCGGGGGTTGAAGCTGGAAATCGAAAACCGGGGGTGTTTAGGGTCAAAAGGGGGAGGGGTGATCGTAAATGATCGTTTTTGTAACAACATTTTCCAAAAAAAATCGAGGGTGTCCAATCCGAAAACCGGGAGTGTTTCACAGCTGGCTTCGATGGTGCCCACCTCTGCTCAAAATATTCCGAACAAATGTATATTCTGCAGGACTGGTATGAATTCGGTCCGCAGATTCAGTGGGAGCAAGGAGAGTGGGAAAGAAGAAGGAAGGAGCAGGTGAGTGAGGGAGGCAGAGGGGAGGATGAATAGGACTGTGGTAAGGGATCCCTTCCAAAGAGTAGATCTTAAATTTTTTTTTTTGGTTTTTAAATTTTTGCGTTTTTTTAAATAAAAATTCGGTGGATACGTTTATTTTTAAAAAAATTTATCAAGATTCGCTGAATCATGGATGCTTTTCTACTTTGTCACTTGCCCCAACTCAACCAGTACTTTCAATAAATGTTTTTTCCGATCAATTATCCTATTCAATTAATCAATTATCAATTAATCAATAATTCAATTATCCTCTGCTCCCTCAGGGTCCTCGCGATGACTCCTCCAATAGTGACAGTGATCTCAGTCTCGACGAGATGCCAGAAATTGACGATTACGATAGGTACGTAGACTATCGAGGACTGAGTGGTTACGGTAGACTATTTTCCAGATTTACCTTTGATAATCTCGTCCATTTCAGCCGCTCCGATCTGACCGATGCGAGAAACAACAACGTTGATGATGGACGCGGAGGAGGCAATCAGGCCGATCGATACGAGGGCGGATGGGAGTACGGTAGACGGGAGGAGTACGGTAGCAGAGAGAACACTTCGAATGGAGGGTCGCAGCAGGGAGACTACTATGGAGGGTGAGTGATGGGAAATGAGTTGAGTGTTAAGAATTTATTCGTCTCTCTCTTTAAAAACATCTTTCTGTGATTATACGATATTTTGATGTTTCAGTTTCGAGCACTCGAATGAGATGTACTGTGGAAGAGACGGAAATGGAAGAAGCGATGAGGGAGAAACAAGAAGTGCGATATTTTGCTATTATTTGCTTATTATACAGTATCACATGTTTTATTTTTCCAAGTAACCGTAAATTAATGGGTTGGTTTGACGGAAATAAGTGAAGAAGGCAGTTTTTCAGCCCTCCATCGCCCTCCTTCTCCAACCTTCATCGCTGTTCCCGAAATGAGTGAGTATTTTCTTTCTGCTCACATCATCTCACATCATTTCGTCAGATGCTCGTCCTACTCCACGTCCCCGTACTTCGCTCTTTACTCAGAGAGGACATGGAGGAGTGAGGGATGATGAGAGATGGATGGAGTATCAGAGGTACTGTAATTCACACCACCTTGGAAATCGCAGAAACTGTCTGACCTTGTGTTAAGCGGAATTAATTTTTTCGCGCGTATTCATAAAATGCTCGACGTAAATGAACGATCGAGGTTGGATCAGGAGTAGAACATTTTGTGTTCCACGCGATGCATAAATTGCTCTCGTCTTAGATCGGCCGCAGCGCGTGAGCAGTCGCCGCAGATGCAGCAACAAGCGAGGGCCGAACCTCAGGGAAATGGTGAGCAGGGGAGGAGCATCAGACAAGGGGGTTTATCACTTTAGAACTGGTCGTTTTAGAACTCTTTTTTAGGTCGTTTTAGAGAAAAAAAAGAAAGATGTATTGTTGCACGCTTCTGAAATGAGTTCAAATATGACACCCCCCCCCCCCCCCCCCCATCGGAGCATTGGATTTTACCAGTATTTTGTTAAACAAGAACCGATGTCCTATGCAAAATAAGCAAAAGTATGGGTTGAACACTATTGCAGAAAAGAATATCTTGATGTTCAGGAATTTTCTCGACGCTCCCACTGTTCAATTCATCCCCCGTCAGTGCGAGAGGAGAACCTGTGAACCTCCTTCGCGACAACAACAATAGAGTGAGTGTAGGATGATTTCATCATTTGACTATTAGTAGCGGGAAGCTATAGTATGAATGGCAAACGTATTCAGGACAGGGCTCGCGGGAGACTGTTGCTCTAGGACAGTGGCTAGAATGGGATAGGCGAGTGCGCCATCGATACCGCTCACGGGATATCACTCTCTTCAATTAGCTTGATTTCTCACCGGTCTGAGAGGCGACAGAGCACGCAGTATCAAGAGAATCATTGCTAAAACATCCCAAGCGAGAGTCATGCATCCACTTGCCTTTCGTATGCATATAGCAGAGAACGATGCCAATGCCTATTCACAAACTCTCGACCAGTCGATCGGCGAGAGAGTGGCCCTAGGTCGGATGGGAACTATGACGTCATTCCGCCGTAATATATCAAAGGCGCCATGACGTCATATTTCTCATCCGACCTAGTGCCGGTGAAAGAGTTAATAGAATGAACAAAGCGTGATATTCTCGAATTCCTAGCCTTTATTATGTAATTGTGTTGCAGATGAGATCGGACCGCAACAGCGATGATATGTTCGGAATGGAGAGAGAGACGTGCAGTGGAGGCGGTCGCCAGTCGATCACCACTCCTCCTTCCCGAGACGGAGCCAACAGACGAGAGTAAGCAACCATTGCCATGTGGTCTTGTGGTGTAGTGGTTATCACGTCTGCTTCACACGCAGAAGGTCGCCGATTCGATCCCGACCAAGACCTGTCGTTTTTGCTACTTCTTTTTCAGGGTTCGCCCCCATTCCGCTCTGGGCGGTAGTTCATTCTTCAGCAGAGGAGTCATGCCCGCCACTCTAATTAACGTACCCATTAAGGCAAAGAAGAGGTGAGAAAGAACTACTTCTAACAAAATATCTGCCATTGTTTCGCATAATGTGGTATTCTTAAGAGTGCCGAATGAGGCGGAACTGAAGGAGGATCAGGAGATACAGAATTCTGTCATGGTACGGTCATGTTTCAATGGTCCGATGATTAGCGTAGGATTATTAATTTATAGGGGATATCCAAAAATACCATCCCTCAGCATTTTCACAGTAGATTGACTCACCAACAGAGACTCTACTACCAAAATCTTGTGGTGGTGTGCTTTTTTATCAACTGGCTGTCTTATCCACCTATTATCAACCAAAATGCTGCACATTACCACAAGATTTTGGCAGTGGAGCCTCTGTTGGTAAGCAATCTGCTGTGAAAATCTAGTGTGCCTTTCATGAAGGGAAAGAGATGTGATGAATGGGCACTACGTCGGATGATAGCTCATGCGGCCTTTGATATATCAAAGGCGGCGTGACGTCATAGTTCTCCTCCGACCTAGAGCCTGATGGATATTGCAGATGCTGCCCCGTGGCACTTTCGACAAGCACACGAGGGAGGTGTCGGGAGGAAGAGACCCGTGGGCCGCTCCGAGTGAGTGCTAGTTGTTTGAACGGCACTAGGTCGGTTGAGAAATATTGCGTCATACCGCCTTTGATATAGTAAAGGCGGCATTACGAAATAGTACTCATCCGACCTAGTGCTTGTCTGCACGGTATGTAATGAAGGGGGAGGCGAACATTAAAAAAAGATTCATTCCAAGTATAAATGCGGGACACTGCTTGCCTTTTCTTTGTCAATGGCAAGAAAAATTGCTAGTTCTAGTTCTCTTTATGGGAATATTTTTGTTGTCTTATTGGGTAGCTTTCAGATGCGCTAAATACCTTCATAAATAGTTGAACTTTAGCGCACTTGGGACCTAAAAGACTGCGCAAATTTCCGATACGGAAACTATATTCTAGTTATCACGATTCCTTTCAGCCTTCCGTCCGTTCTCGTGCCCGCCTACAATGGTATCGAATGAGGACCCGATGCCCCCTCTTGAGGTACACCAGAGTTACTGTGAGAATAGAATGCGTAGCAACGTGGTGTACATTATAAACTTCTTGAAGTATAACAATATTCGCGGAACGGGAATATATTCTGCTGTGAATATTTTTGTTTCACGAATATTCTTGTACTTTAAGAAGTTTATCATGTACATCACGTTGCTACGCAGTCTATTCTCACAATAATGCTGACAAACCGGCGCGTACTCTCCTCGCATCATACGCTCTCTCACCTGTCAGACAGAGCGAGAGAGCATGTGAAATGAGGAGAGCTCGCACCGATCTGTCATCCTAACCGGAGATTGGAATTCACATACACCCAATGTATCAGGTTGGTGAGAAAGTAATGCAAGATTTTCAAATTTTTGATTATGAGATACCCCGTCTTTTGTTGCCGCCTATTAATCATATTGTTATTTATTCTCGTTGACTGCTTGGATACTCTATCCATCGCACATTGGTTCAAGCCTATCCAATTAATATTCAAGTCATAGGATGAAGACAAAGATCCATCAACAAAGAGTTTACCCTATTCCGGTTTGGCCCAGCAATCCATGGAGAGCTAGGATAGGGCAAATATTTCGTAACAGCTAAAAAGTACGGCATACGGATATCACAATACAGCATCTGAATCTGGTCCCCTGCGAAAGGCCTATTAGAAACTGAACAAAATTATGAACTTCACCCTATCTGAACATCAACAGAAATACTTGTCTTTACCCTGTATCACTAGCAATATATGTATCTATCCCAAATGTATTAAGAGACCCTCCACCAGAGAACGTCACAGGTCCACGGATGGTGAAAAATTCGATAATTTCCAAACTTTTTTTCTGAAGTGTAGGTACCGAGTGCTGATTGACGACCGCAATAGCTAAGGTCAGGGGTCGATTTTGAAAAAGTTACAGATACCCCCAGTTTTTGGGGTCGAAAAAGTTGATATCCCATAATGATATGACAAATACATATTCTGGTGTATTTTAACTCGTAGATAACGAATTTGCTTGTTAAAATGGGAAAAATTGCGAAACAAAACAGCTATCGCCAAAAAACCAATTTTTCGAAAACATTTTGGAAGATCGAAAAAAATAGAAAAATTTCGGAATGTTCTCACTATGAGTTTTGAATTCTACGTGAAAAACTCTGCTAGATATGATTTTTTCAGATTTTTAAAAAAGTGCACTTTTTGGGAAAGTTGATTGAAAGTAGGCCAAAGTGGCCTAAATGCCATATAGGGCGTCAGGTAATTCTGAATATTGGGCCAGTTTTTGCATCCACTGGACTAGAAACAGTTCTAAATTAGTAATAGTAACATTTTCATTGTGATAGAACCTAAAAATTGCGAAAAATATCAAAAATTCAAAAACTCATATTTTGCTCCCTGGTTGGGAGGCCAAAAAATAAACATTCACAAAGTAAGCCGGACTAAATATTTTCTGACGTATTTCGACCCGTAGAAAACGAATTTGAACATATTTTCTCACCAAAACGAAAATGAACGTTTGTGGGCTCAACAATTCGTGATTTTTGGCCAAAAAATCAGGTTTTTCTGAGACATTAACTATTGAAAGTGCATTGGAAAGCTGTATTTGTATTTTTTTCTGATACTACAGATCTATTTCAGCGTGATAAGCTTTGATTTTGATGTGTTTATGCATCAATTATTTGAAGAAAAAAATTCCAAAAATCCTATTAATTTGTTCGGCATGAAATTTCAAAATTTTTCAGAATTCACTTTTCAAAGGTTCCACATATCTCAGAAGACGGAAAATGTTATGTTTTCGTATTTAAAAGTGTTTCTAGTCAAATGGATGCACAAACTGGCCCAATATTCAGAATTACCTGACGCCCAATATGGCATTTAGGCCACTTTGGCGTACTTTCAATCAACTTTCCCAAAAAGTGCACTTTTTTAAAAATCTGAAAAAAATCATATCTAGCATAGTTTTTCACGTAGAATTCGAAAATCATAGTGAGAACACTCCGAAATTTTTCTATTTTTTTCGATCTTCCAAAATGTTGTCGAAAAATTGGTTTTTTGGTGATAGCTGTTTTGTTTCGCAATTTTTCCCATTTTAACATGCAAATTCGTTATCTACGAGTGAAAATACACCAGAATATGTATTTGTCATATCATTCTGGGATATTAACTTTTTCGATCCCAAAAACTGGGGGTATCTGTAACTTTTACAAAATCGACCCCTGACCTTAGCTATTGCGGCCGTCAATCAGCACTCGGTACCTACACTTCAGAAAAAAGTTTGGAAATTATCGAATTTTTCACCATCCGTGGGCCTCTGCACAGTTGTTACGTTCTCTCGTGGAGGGTCTCTTAAAATGAAAAGCACTTACTATTTTTACTTAAAATTATATTTACGTGAAAATGCAATACTTCTACCAAAATATGTAGCATTTGTCATCCTGACTATGAAGTTTGATCATCGAAATTCGACTATTACAAAACGCACAGTTTTCAACATTGCTGAAAATCCATAACTTTCGTGGTTAACTGTTAAAGCTACTCTTTATATATCAGTATTCGGCTGGGCTGACTCAGGGACAAGCTCCTTTTTGAGGAAATTTATTCATTCACCAAACACCAAAAATCGAAATTTTGGCAATGTTGACCTTGTGTCAACAATATTGAAAATTTATTTTTTTCGAGAAGTAGATCTACGTGAATTCACATATTTCCCCGCAAGCGCACTTATGTAGAAGCCAGTCTGGATATTCCTTGAAGCAGGAAACATGATCACTTGTGAAGTGTTTCCTCGGCCAGGATTGAATCCAATGCTGCGTAAGTCGCGCTATGTTGAAGCATGAAAGATCTTAGACCTATTTTTGAAAAGTACTTACAATGGGCTTCACACTCCACTATATGAGAATGGTCGGCTGTTTTTGCCCTCAAAATACGAGAGCCAAAAATTATTTTTAGAAAAGTTTCAAAATATCACATTTGGCAAAACTTAAATTTTCCGGATACCCAAAAATCATGATGCAATTCGAACTTATTGCTATATTGGCCAAGTGAACCCCTAATACGCGCCAAGATGATAGCTTGAGATCTTTAACGAAAAGGATTTTAAGCGGGCTCAAACATCATGGTCCAAATCTAGCATTACTTTCCCACCAACCTAATATTTTTATGGAAATATATTCGATTGATATTTGGATTATTCATTTCGACTTTCGGTTTTAGACTTACAACGTAATTTTTGTGTATTCACAGGAGTGGGAAGACATGAAGAATCTGAATATCAACGGAGGAAGCAAACCCGGATTTGCTGGATGGCGTTGATGCCGACAACTTCAATTCACGATCAAGTTAATCGTCTACTATCTTTTTCTTTTGTGTCCTTTCCTTTAAACTAGTAATTTCGAGAAGTATCACCCCCTCAAACTATTCACCAAACAAGACTTTTTGACCTTTAATGCCGTCTACCCTCCCTTTCTTTATGCGTCCTTTCCTTATGTTTTCAGTGCAATCTCAATTATTTCGAGAAGTGCCAATTTCCTCTCGACATGTTCATCAAACAAGGTCTCCCCTTCCATAATTCTGATTCCATTGTTCGTCTTTTGTTAGAAGTCGTGAAATTTCATTTTGCTCAGTATCCCTGTTAGATGCGGAGAAATAGTTAATCTTCTTTTTTTGCCTTACTTAGTCTACGCTTTGGACTAGTGATGACAAAACAGCGTTTCATGCCAACTTGATGCCGGCTTCAACCCGTTATTTAATGGCAAAGCCAGCTGGAATGCTCATCCCAGCCGGCTTACCGAATCTGTTTTGTCATCCCTAGTCTGGGCGTATTTAAATATCGTTCGTTTCGTTTTCAGTAATTTAAATACTTGAAGCATTGTTAGGCCAATTTAGGGAAAAATTAGATTTATGTAAATTTGCTTGGCTAAAATCTCGTTCTTGAAGTTTTCTCCGTTTTGCGGACTCCTCGTACATCACGTTTGCGTAACTGACCGTTAAATTGTTCATCTGTGACCTCAAATCACAACGATAAATGATTTTGCGGAAATCTCTCGCAATCAATGGTTTACGGGAAGCTGTAGAAATATAGAGAGGAGAGTAAAATAGGAAATCTAAAACGTATCTGTATTTATGGAACAAAAATATAGAGATCAGATCGAATGATTGTGATTATCGGATAGAGTAGACGGGAAAAGACTGAGAGTAAAGGCCACCGATCATCCCAGGTTGTCGTAGGCGGCCTTCCTCTCGGGGATGAAGTGTCTGCAACACAATAGTCTGGATCTTGGTGTTTCTATACTCTGTACAATCTCGGTGTACAATACGATGTATACTCTCTGATCGTCGAACATAGCGTCTCTTTTTGAAACGGTGTAGAGAAATGCAGACAAATCGGCGTTTCAAGCTAGCTTAAAGTTACCGGACGAGGACGAAACCCTGATCTGACGACCCTGATCTGGTCGCGTGTACGAGAGAGTATGCAAAAGGAGCGCGGGATTACGCTGATCATTTCCGGCTTTCCCTTGAGGCTATTATTGATTTTTAGCATTCTTGTATATTCATTCTCAACTAATTCAGCCATCGGCTATTCGATGGAGGACAAAAAATAGGGGGTCAATTTTGTCCTCGTCCGGTAACTTTAAAGCCGGATTCAACCCAACGGTGAGGACGGCTATCCGATTCAGTTTTGTCATTCATAGGATGGAAAGAGAACTTGTTCACTAATGACCTGCACGCAATTATTGAACTCTTACAGAGCGCCGCATCTAACTATCTATGAATTTTTGCTCATTTCTCAGTGTTGATACCTGCGCAGCGTGTGTCCGACGATGACGCCGATCGAAGAGAGCAGCAGGACGATCTGGAAAGGGGTACTGTAGGACCAGGGAGTACGGTAGGATACTGTGGATGGTGCGATATATCATGTTGTAACATAAGTTTTGTCGCGTCCTATCTCTTACGCATTCTAACCTCAGAAATTCTTCGAATTAATTTAATCTCAATTTCGTTATTCATAATCAGTGAGGGCCTTCGTACCCTTTCTTACGCGCTTTACTTCAATCCTGTCAAGACAGTTAGAGAGGCACAGTAGTCAGACAAAGTTGTAGTGAGAACAGGATTACAAATCATTTTCGCGCACCAGGACTTCTTGAAAAGGAGGAATTATGTCGATTTGGTGTGATATTCGTAAAGTACAATATATGGGTATAATTTTGAACCATCCACGGATAATGACAAACTAAAAGCTTTCTAGAAAGTTAGACGAGTTTGTGTAATGTGGATGGTAGGTGACGGTTGGGAAAACTTTTGCTAGCAGAATTTTCTTCTCAATAGATGTGGAGATCCAAATAGTTGTGAAATATAATTCACCCAAGGTGTTCAGTATACATTTACCGTTTGGGGTCTATCGGGTTCTGTTGAGATAAGTAGCTCCATATAGAACGATGGTGTGTAAATAAAACTACTGAAATTGGCACTTTGTTGAAATTTCTACCTCACACACGTTCAATATCTGATTTATTGTGATCATCCGAACCAACCACCATTCCCTTACCATTATGTATTCGGGATAATTTTAGAAATCAATAGCTTTTGAATGACAATCATGAATTCAAAAACACATAAACTTGCATTTTTGGCAAAATTTTCACAAAATGAATTAATGAAAATTTCAAATTTCCCGCATGTAGAGTACTATTTGCCTCGCCGGTTCATGAGAAATTAGACCCTCATGAGTGGTAATTAGAACGCACTTACGATAGTCACTGTTGTTGTAATTTTGGATTCAGGAGACTTGGTCAAGTTGGCTAGGAATCAGCGGCTAACCTTAGATTCAGTGAACTATATCTTCGATTCCGCTCAACATAGCACCATATCTGGCATATATTTTGAAAGAGCATTCACGGGGCATATCATCATGCTGTAGGAGTTTGGTTCATTATTCGTATCTTCGAACTAGCACCCGGTCAAACAAATAAATAAAATTTGCATGAAATTCAAATCAGTTCATATCGATATTATTCGCATAGCCGGCATGGACAGTTCAGCTATACACTATAGTTAGAATGGGCATGCATACCCCAAACATATACTATGAGGTCAGGCAACGGGAATATTTGAGAAGTATCGTTCATGGAAATATTGTGAACCTCCGAAATGCGACAAAACTTATGTTACAACCCAATACAAGGGCTACGGTAGGACACTGTAGATGGTGCAGTATACAAGGGGATATGGAAGGCTACTGTTGAAGTCGTAGAATGCAAGGGGATACGGTAGAGTCCAGTGCGCCACTCACCCCGGAAGCTACGGTAGACTTGGCCTCGAAGGACTCGCTTAGCGAGCGACGCCGCGTTCGCTCGCAGAGGTAGACTGCAAGCAGGGGTACGGTGTTTATCGATGTATAATTTGCTTTGGGCCGCTCGAGAAATGGTTGTGAAGAGACCTACACTTAATTTCGAATAAACACAATTGTAGACCAATGTTTTCGTTGCTTGACTCCTTTATTTGTCCACTCTTTCTATCTATCTTTTACTTTCTAATGATTGAGATAGCGTTCTAAATGGAATGGTTTTCGAACATAACTACGTCTAGTCTGTTGCTGAGTCTCTTGTTCTATGCTGCTCTTCAATCGCATTTCAAAGCCCGATAAGTTTTCTCTAAGTTCCGTAACCGACCTAATCAAGGGCTCTCTCAATCCCCTGTCCTCTCACATGTGCTGCCCTATAAGTAATCGTTTGCGACCACGACAGTTCGTGCAAGATCTCCCCCGACCGCAGTCCTTCCTCTCGCCCTCTCTCTCTCCTTGTCTAATTATTGAGGGTTTTCGAACTCTGTCCAGTCTGTTGCTGAGTCGCTCTTGTCAATCCCTGAGTTCGATGGATATCAAGTGTTCTACACCGCCCTTCTATCACATAGCAAAACCCGATAGGTGATCTTCCAGTTCCTTAATCAACCTATTTACTGCCCCCATTCCCTAGTCCTCTCAGGGCGCAGATAGGAGTTTTTGGGATACGACAGCCTACTATTCTAGATCATGCTATAGTGAAACGTATCAATAAACAACTCGAAAAACATTCAGTGATTCGTATGTACTTTGGCGATACGCTAGCTCACGGTTATCATCGATAGTAATACGGTAATTGTTATCATCGGGATACGGTAGCTTACTGTTCGAGGACATTCCGTAGGGCTGAATCTCTACCGGCGCGCCGAGGAAAACATCGATCGGCTGGTAGATCTCGTGGGTGAGAGTAGTGTTGATCGTGTCTCTGGTAAAGATAAAAGATCAAACGGAGGAACGTGCACTGAGATCAGTCCTTCTTTCCGTTTGGAAAACTGCCTGCAGATCTCAGCTAGCTATCAAAGACCAAGTGGTCCAGCAAACAATGATGATAGATCAATATTTTGCTGGGTTGGAAAACATCTTGTAAAAGTAGTCATAAGTTCCGAGATGAGATGATTTGGCAAATCATGCAAAGTAAAATCGGAAAACAGAGATCAAAGAGCAGAACCTGCACGTGAACTGCTGCTTCAGCGGGCCCGAGACGACGGAGGATCCATTGGGAGAGAGGAAGACTACTTGGAGGTCTGAAAGAGAGAGAGAGAGATCAAAATTAGAGAGAAGGATAGTGCAGCAGAGTTGGAAAGAATGAAAGATTAGCTTGCCTGCCATTGTCGAACTCTTGTTTACATCATCCACAAGTAAGGGAAATCTACGTTTCACGCTGCATTCATCAACGTTATTGCACGCGATAAAGTAATTTTTGAGCGTTGTCCTACCGAAAAAAACGATTCCAGATTGTTGATTGTAAACAATCTTGACATTTTGCGACTGACCTACCGTTACTACTGTGTCGAGTACCTCCTTTGGCATCGTACCCTAGCCTTCTTATCCACCCAGCTACCCCCCCCCCTTCAATTACCGTACCATCATATGCTTCTGCGTAGGAGAGTTGGAAGAGCGACCAGCGCGCCTGCTCGTAGCGATCCACCACGATGGTTGCCTGAAGCAAATTGCCGGCTCTGCCTATTTTCTGGTTCTTTACATTTCCCGGCACTGCCCATTTCACGGTTCTTACCAAATCCCGACATACACCTCTACCGGTTCTCAGCATTTCCTGGTTTTTTCTTCCATAGTTTTCGATCTAGAACTGGAACCAGAATGTGCCAATTTCCTGATTCAGACAATATTACAGTATCTATCGTAATTCGATCAAAGCCGTCAGTTGTCGCTCTAAACTCCGGCTGTCCTCTACCTGCTTGAAGTTGAAGAGGAAGGTCCTCGTTCGGTTGATGTGCGTGAACTTTGCGGAGAGGTAGGCGGAGTCGTCGGCCTGATGGATGAATAATCTGCTCTCTTTTCCCTTCACCTATCGTTTCTCTCTCACCCGTTTTCAGTCTGGGAGAGAATTGACGTGAAAGGAGAAGAGTAGGGTTGGCAATTACGAAATTGTCTGTCTTTTTCTCACATTATTTCATCGCTCGACCTGCCGAGAGTGTGTGGAATGAAAAGACGATGAAAAGATGGACTACGAACTCTAGAGGAGAGCCTATTGCACGCTCTTATTCCTCCACTTTATGGGGTGTTAGAGTATACTTGAGTAAGGATGGCTTTGAACATTAACTCTCTTCATTCTGTGTTTTTCTCACCCGCCTACTGGGCACGAGAGCACGTTAAATGAGGAGAGACAGTTCTCAAAATCCCTGATGGGGAGTCTTGTCGATGACCTCTTGGTAGATAGAGATATGGCGTGGAAGAGGTTAAAGAACAGAGACCAGAGATCATATTCACCTTTTCGCGTGAGCTGCATCGACCGCCGAGCACGGCGTCGCCCAATTCGATCTGGATTCGTTTTTACTTTATTTTGGTTTTATTTTGACAAGAGCTAGGACAGAGAGGTCAAAAGTTAAAGCTACTCTCCAACTTCACTATACGGTGAAACAGCAATTTCCCAGCCTCAAAATTGAAATGCATTTGGAAGATTGTTGATTATTTTCTCCAGCGGGGCGTCATAACAACACTCTCATAAATTAAAAAAAAAATCGATGACTACAGTACCGGCCTGGCCACCGTATCTGATGACCACAGTTTCTAACAATGAGACTAACATTCTCCAGTTTGGCATCATCGCTAGTCACTTGGAAAGTTAATTTTAAAAAGGCTTGAATAATAGGCAAGTTCGTGCCAAAACTTGCTGTAAATCGATAACTACAGTACAGGAATGGCTACAGTATCTGATGACTACAGTATATGACAGAGACGCCACAGTATCCTACCGTATCATTACCCACAGTAGCTACAGTATCCATAGTGGCCTACAGTATCTGATAGAGACTGAAAAGAGCTCCACTCACATTCTCCAGCGGCGCCTCATCGCCCAGGTTGTAGTTGCGCATCTGCAGACTGAAGGAGAGATACAGGCAGGTTTCGCCATCCGCGTCACTTAATTAATTTAATTATTTTCTAAAATAAGGAAGATAACAAAATCGATATTGAAATTACAAATTTCCCTATATGAATTACTGAAACGCATCCTTTTATGAAACTTTCGATTCAATTTCGTCATTTTAATCTCAGGTTCCTGTGAAGGGAGAAATGTGTTTCACCACTACCTCAATAGACTACTGGGCACATCGACATCGATTCGTCTGGTTCATATGACATAAAAAACGATATCAAAAATCACACTGAACCAAAACTCTTATTATTGCTTTCAAATGCCAATGTTCACAAAATTAACTACCAGTGCTACTTCATGCCTCGCAAAAGAATGTGTGTTTAAAACGCATTGGTTTTTGTTGCATTGCTTAGTCGATTGTGATGCAAGAGGAAGAGCGAAACAGAATCAACAAGATCGAGAAATAATAGAAATTCTCACCGAATTCCGACGCCTCGGTGGTCGGCGAAGTACGTGTACTCGGCTGCCACTGAAAGAGGGAGTAATGGTCTGATTCTTTGGTATCGGGTTTTCTTTGGTATAAGGTATCGGGTTTCTGATGCAAATTTTGCATTCATAGAACACCCCTTAATCCCACAATAACTGCGTAATATTTTCCGCTAATTTATCTGAGCCAAAACAACGCATTTATCGAGTGCGATCTGCAACGGGCCTATTGCAATCTAGGAGCAATCGTCTGACTCTCTTCAGTTTGCACGCTCTCTCGTCTCTCTGACCGGTGAGAGAGCGTGCAAACTGAAGAGAGTCAGACGATTGCTCCAGTCTGGCATTTTAAAAGGAGCCAGCTCTATTTCGATCTCGTATTATTTGCTAATTAATCAATGCTCTCACCCGATCCGACTGCGAGAATCACGGCCACCAGCCTGGGTATCATCACTAGATGGGGATTAGTGGGGAAGAGATGGAAGAAGACGAGTAAAATAAGGCCCGGAAGGGTTGGAGGACTCAAGAGGGGCGGAGGAGAAGAGGAGCATTATGAAGGGATTTGGGGTCTTCGCTCATTCCTCTCTCTATGGGTGGACAGAGCGAGAGAGTGCTCGAAAGTGGGAGAGTACGAGATTATTGCCAGTGTCTCTCTGTTCCACACGCTCTTTTGGCTGCCAGAGATGGGGGTAAGGAAGGGAGGGGGAGAGGGAAAGAGAGGGAGAGAGGGTCCTCATTCTGGAGAGGGTAAAGATGGACGAAATGAGGGAAAAGAACGACGCAATCTATGAGGAGGGGGGATGGCAAGGAACGGACATTGTGTTTTGAGAGACTAGGATAAAAACTGCTCTCGATTTGTGAGAATTCCCAACTTAACGCGATAACACGATTTAGTTTGTATTTTCTGGTCGCGCGCCATGACAGGATCGATGTCGAAGAGCTCAATTGCGTCTTGAGGTGGTGATGAAACACAATACGGCCATCACAGGAACCTCGGATGAAATGCTTGAAATGCAAATGAAAATGAGGTTGAAAAGTTGAAAATGAAGCTAAATTTACCTAGATATTACAAACAGATGAGAGTAATGATGCGTTTCAGCAAGAGCTCAAGTGGCGATCGGAGAATTCGATAACGATTTTCTTCTTCTCCTTATAACGATCTTGGAAATCACAAAAGCTAACAATCGTTTCTTTTTTGCCACCAAAAAAGCGCTGAATCACCGCACATCACTAATTTCCGATCACTACCCCGTCTCAAAACAATCATCACCGTGCAGCATAGGTCGAAAAGTAGGTCCAAAATGGCGCAACGTGCCCAGTTTTCGGGCTTCGGATCAGTGCAAAAGTAGAAAACGTGCCCATGCTTTTGTGATTTTTTTGAAAAAAATGTAAAAACGTACTCATTTTCAACGATTTCATATTAAAATTTTAGAAACGTGCCCACTTTTAACAATTTTTGCGACATACCGTTTCGACCACTGCCGTGCAGCACTCCCTTCGTTTCACATGCTATCTCGTTCCCTATCGAGCGAAGAGCAGAGACTCGGCAAATGTCTTCCCATATCGAAGATATATCGGTTCCTTGGAATCACCCAACCTTACATCTTGAAAAAGTAACCGGAAAGAGCCAAGGAAACCTGAAATTGTAAATTATGAAAAGGAGAAAAAAAATCATTTTCTAAAAATACAAGCTCCACTTCGATCATTGCCCATTATCTCGACGCATTCTATAAGGAGAGGAATGGCAAGGGAGGGGCATCGTTTTTTTGCGATGCATGGAGAAAACCAGGTCCGCGATTTATGAATATCTTCATCTGGAATCGATGACATCAAGATGGTTATATTTTTTTAAGTCCTCGAGAAATGGGCACGATCGTTCTTGAAGTATTCAGTTGCTTCTTGAGGTGGCGATGAAACACAATACGCCCATCACTGGAACCTGAGATTAAATTTCCGAAACTGAATCGAAAGTATCATGATGCGTTTCAGCAAGCCCTCAAGAGGAAATTGAGCTTTTCGAGATCGTTCGTCACTCCTTAGCTTATTCAAAAAATCATATTCGTTCGATAACATGCAAGTGTGCTTAGAATATTGTGTTTAGCGTACTTTGCTGGGAAATTGGTGATGTGCGGACCAATATCTTACATCTCTCGTCATAGTTCAGCACTCGTTTAATGTCGCGTCCTCTCACTCTCTCATTGACAAGCGAGCGATCTAAACGGAAAGAGTCTGCAGATATCCCAAACCATGAAAATTTTTCTGGTTTTTTCCAGGTTCATTTTCACATTCCTATGCATGACTCAAACCAGCACACAGAAATTCCCCAAACGATCGCATACAAGCCATAAATTTAGGAGATATTTCCGTATATTTATTACATTCCAATCATTGTCCACAATCTATCAACACTCATCCATTCTCGAACCTTGTTTATCATCTCTTCCCTTTCCCCTCTGTCTAAGTTGCAAGTATTGAGTTCCCTTTCTTGCCGACAGGTTTTCTTCTCCTCTCTGCCCTTCCTTCTCATTCTTCTCTCCCTCCCCCTTCCTCTCTTCCTCTTCCCCTCTCCCCCTCTCTTTCTTCTCCCTCTACCCCCTCCCCCTCTCTCCCTCTCTCGCTCTCCCTTCATCTCTTCCTCCCTCTCCTTCGATGGCCACCCGAGATAGGGCGACCCTTAACTTACTACACTGTTTCTACTATCTACCATTCTTTCGCAGATTTTTGTTTGCCTGATTATACCGTACACAGTAACCCATCAAATTTTCCCTGTTGTAGTGTTTTCGTGATCAGTGATAAAAATTTTTTTACACACATCGATAACATCACTTCATATCTCTTTCCCTCCGATCGATAAATCGATAATCGATTCGGTAGGTCATGACGGAAAGTATGGAGAGCGAATCGTTCTCTGCCTTTTCCCCGGCAGAGCCGGCTGTGGATGCCGCCTTTGTCTCGCGACACAACCAGAGCGCCGAGATCTACCAGGTGACCGGGAATTAAGAATGCGAATTGACGGCTCTGAGGACAGTTCGACAGTTTTGAGAAAGCCGGGGATTAGATTGATTGGAGTATTGGACGGCTTTCACTTTCTCAAACTCTCACGTGTTTCTTTCTATCATGTGAGATCTTGCATTCTTGGAGCGCACCTTGCAATGCGTTCGAAAAATGCAGTTCAACTCGTACTATAGAGCACTTTTGTAAATTAAAGAAAAATATATTAAACAAAAATAATGCAGATCTTCAAAGATGAGGTGGACGCCTTACTGCAAGCAGTGAAGTCCCCCGGGCTAGATCACACCATGAGGGTTCAGGTGATTATCAGTGTATGATTCGAAAAAATTTTTCCCGACCGAATCCTATCCATTTCATGAATATCTTTGCTACATGTAAGTGAGATCACCATCTATTCTCCCTTGCTCGCTGTGACCGCGCAGACACAGCACTGATCTAGTGATGGCTTTCCATTAAATTCTCTCCTTCTCCTTTTGACTCTCTTCGTTTTGCTTCTCTCTCGCCAGTCCGGCAGGCGAGAGATCACTCAAAATGAAGAGAGGAATTCCTCGCCAAGCCATCCAAACACTGTGACCGAGCAGACACGGCAAAATGGATATGAATTAGAGTTCGAAAAATAACGAAGTAGCACGTTATTGACCATGCAAATCACCCTTCACTCTCTTCATTCTTCCCACTCTCTAGCATAGTGAGCGGTGAATTTGCATTGTAAATAACATGTTACTTGGTTACATTTCGGTCTACTATGAATGCGTTCGCGATAAAGATTAAAGACGAATTGACAGCAGTAACCAAGCAATTAGTAGGGAATTACATTTCGAAATTCCGCTCGTATGATTTATGTTTCACACTGATCTCTTCATTAGAGTGCACTGTAGTCCTCACTAATTTCTGGGCTGATAGGTCAATAAACCAATACAAAGTCAAACAAAAACACTCAAATGTTTATTACTAAATTGCCACCAATTCCAGAACATTCTACGGCATTGCGAGACACTTCACGCGGTGTTCGAAGATGAGAAGCAGTACCTGATGGGCGACATCCTCTGCAATTGGGCCATCAGACAGCAAAAAGTGAGCTCTGCGTTTTTGTTGGCATAATTCCAGCAACATTTCCGTAAGAGATATAGCATGCAATTGCGAGAGAGTTTACTCTTTATGTAGACTCTCTGTAACTGAACTATTAGACAGAAAAAAGTGAGCGATTTGCCGTTTTCCTGCTCATTCTGAACAACTTTTGTTGTGTTAATTGATTTCCTAACTTGTGGTTTGTTACTTGATTTATGGCTTTTGCAATTGGGTCATTAGATAGCAAAAAGTGAGCGCTTACCCTTTTATTTGCGGCTAATAGGGTCAAATATCTGCTGCTAAGGAGTTTTACCAAGAGATGGTGAGCTATGGAAAAACCAAGCCATGTGTGGAGCTTTATTAAATGACTAGTGATGTGATATTCACCGCACGAGATCGTTAGATAGCATTTAATTCTGACCATTTCTCGAGTTCCCTCGCGAACCAATCGATTGATTCGACGCCGATCGGCTGTTTTCGAAAAATCGCGAATTAGTCTCCCAATTCCGCTTGGTGTCTCGCTAGTGAATGAATTGCGAGAGGAGCGGCTCTCCTCAATTCGCATACTCTCACGCTCTGACTGATCGGAGAGAAAACGTGCTATAGTAAGAGAGAGAGAGAGAGAGAGAGAGAGAGAACGAGGGAGGTGTGTCTTATCTCTAGCGAGTAGAAAGTTTTACACGCAGAACACTGGGATGACTCAACACTTTCGAGAGTCGAAATAAAGAGGAAAGTTAAGAGAGGAAAGTAGTATCACGCTAGGGGAAGCGTGACCTGCTGCGCAATCAATCGCCTTACTTGGGGGGGAGGGGGTGCTTTCGTAAACATGAGAATGATATGCCTGACAAACGATCAATTACAATTTCCGAATGAGATTGCAACCATGGCGAAGCAAGATATTATAATTGCCTTACTGTGCACTTCCACAAAATAGTTCAGAGAGTTTGTGTTTCAATCTTACTACGTAAGATGAACGGAAACTCTGAGTTGATAATCGCTCCTTTGCGGGTTACAATAATCTTTATCGATGCTTGAGGAGATCTTCTGATTGATCTTTGCTCTTTCCAGTTGAGCATCGCCACACTATGGACGCAGCAATTGCACTACAAGCAGTTGGACATGATCCATTTGCAGTGAGTTTAATTAGCACATAACTAATTTTTGACAATTATCATTACTTCAAGCTAATTAGGCAATATCAATAGCTATTGTCTGCCTCTCTCCAGTTCTCATGCTCTCTCGCTTCCCTAATAATCGAGGGATAGAGCAAAATGATGGGAGACACATATCCCAAAAAAGGAGAAAGTGAAAGCAAGCGGGATGAAACCAGTCATTTTCTCGCCTAAGTGAAAACAGACAATCTTTCTTGGACGATATTTCAAAGTCTCTAATCGAGTTTTGGCTATACAACTCTTATTCCTTTGAATTTTGACACCTTTTTCAATAAAAAAGAGCAGGCATTTTCAGAAGTTTTCATTAGCCATCCATCATTATTCTCCTTTGAAAAAATTGTTGCGCACTGTTCTTTGCCGAAAACAAAAACGTCATCGATTTATCTCCAGTAATGGCAAGAATTTGTCCATTTTGCAACAACAAACAGCAGTAGGGAGAAAATTGGATCAAATTGGCCTTGATGTTGTGAATTGTGATGTCAGATATTGATTAACGAAAATTATCATTATTTCTACGTAGAATAAGGGACTAGAGAATAAGGGAAAATAAGAGGAGATGAAAACTTGAAAAGCAAACGTAAAAACGCTTCGCTTCATTCTGCAGGCTCTCTCACCGGCCAGACAGGCGAGATAGCACGCGAGAGTTATTTCTTGCCAAGCCAGCTCTGACTGTAGATTGAAGATCAAAGTTCAACGATCAAAGATCACTCGCGCAGGTTCGAGTACTTCGGGGAGCTGCTGCAGCAGACGCTGAGTGGTCTCAACTACCTGCAGGAGATCTTCCCAGGAGTCGGATTCGATGAGGTAGGTCAGAAATCGATAAGTACGACTTCGTCATTCTGCTCGCATTCTCGCTGATGAGGGAAAACGGAAATCGACGTAACTTTATTTGAGTGCCATATTCTAATCGCTATCCCATTTAGCACGAATCCAAAGTCCATGATTATCTGCGCATTTTTGCTTAGTTTGTTTCAAACAGAGAAGTGTGAATACTATTGAATCTTACAACTGACGTGGGCTTACCCTCGACTGCGAAACTCAATTCACTCTCTCAGTTTTCTGTGAAAGTCTGAATTGATTCACTGTCTTCGATGAGTTTCACACCTCGTCCAAATACTCGTCAGCTTTCAGATTAACAATACATTATAGGATATGCGTCTGTAAAACAAAAACAACAACAACCACAACAACCACCATCAGGCGTGGAGTCGCTTCCGGCACATGGCCCACTACTTCCTCTACTACTCGATCATCGTCTCGAGGCAGCCGCCCAGTGTAGTTGTAAGGTTTTATCATTGTTTGAATAGTTGAATATTGAATATTTAATTTACAAATTTTAAAATATTAATTATTTATATATTTTCTTTAAAAGTTTAGGTTTGTCGTAATTTGTCGTTTTTAGGTGAAATGCGGAGACGCGGAGAACCACAGGCGAAGTCGGTTCTGGTTTAACACCGAGCTTAGGTGAGACGAGTTGATCTTTGATCTTTAGGCGGGATTATCTTTGATTGCCTGAATTTATTGATGAAGAGTGAATGCTTGATATTTGCTCCCCAGGACATTATGAATGCAGTGAAGACATGCGATAAAAGCAGGATAAAAGCAATAATATTCAGAGTCCTAGGCGGTGGAGCATTTGGAATCGAGGCGTCCGGCGAGGGGATGGAGGTAAATAGTTCAAATTTGTATTGATAAGTTGATATCGTTCTCCTCATACTCGCTCTAGGGATGGCTTTTCAAGAAATTACCACCTTTATTCTGCTTTCTCTCATTCGGCTTGTTTAATCTGTCAGAAATGTGCGAGAAAAGTTGCGTAAAAAGTTGCGTAAAAAGTTCGCGAACTTCTGATTCTCTCCTGTTCGTGTACTCTCTCTCTTTCTCTAACCAGGTCGTTGAAAAGTTCACGAACTTTTCGACGAACTATGTTCGAAAATCATACTTTTCTTTTGTTTTACTTATTTTTATAAACTATTTTTGCTTTTAACTTATGACTTCTTATAATGACAACCTTCCCTTAGCTGGAATAGCTTCAGAATACAGCGTAGTGAAAGTAAACAGGGTTGGAGTATTTTTTTCGAAAATGGGTCACCACTTTCCCCACCCTGTAATGTCAAGCTATTCCATCAGAGGGAAGGTTGTTCTTATAAGCAGTCATAAGTTGAAAGCAAAAATAATTGATAAAAATAAGTAAAACAAAAGAAAAGTACGAATTTCGAACATAGTTCGTCGAAAAGTTCGTGAATTTTTCAAGGAGCTGCGTGAAAAGTTAGAGAAAGGCGAGAGAGCACGCGTTCTTGAGAGAGGGAAAAGGAAGCAGTGATTGTTTACTTCCTTTTCCCTCTCTCAAGAATGCGTGCTCTCTCGCCTTTCTCTAACTTTTCACGCAGCTCCTTGAAAAGTTCGTTAAAAACCGGCATTAATTCGTTCGAAATTCGTACTTTTCTTTTGTTTTACTTATTTTTATCAATTATTTTTGCTCTTAACTTATGGCTGCTTATAAGAACAACCTTCCCTCTGATGGAATAGCTTGACATTACAGGGTGGGGAAAGTGGTGACCCATTTTCGAAAAAAATACTCCAACCCTGTTTACTTTCACTACGCTGTATTCTGAAGCTATTCCAGCTAAGGGAAGGTTGTCATTATAAGAAATCATAAGTTAAAAGCAAAAATAGTTTATAAAAGTAAGTAAAACAAAAGAAAAGTATGATTTTCGAACACAGTTCGTCGAAAAGTTCGTGAACTTTTCATGGACCTGGTTAGAGAAAGAGAGAGAGCATGCGAAATGGAGAGAATCAGAAGTTCGCGAACTTTTTACCCAACTTTTTCTCGCACATTTCTGACAGATTAAACAGGCCGATTATTTGTGTGAGAGCAGGCATAATTCGAAACCTTTTCTTGAAAATAAAATACTAATACGAATACACAAAAAAATTCCAGGTCCGCTGCTTCCTCATCACTGACGAGACTGCCAAACAGCTGCTCTCGAACGCCTACCATGACGTGTGAGTGGCATTACTTTTTTTGTATTATCCTCTTTTGTTTTAATGTCATTTTAAACGAAGTCGCGACCAATCACTAATGATCGGGCGTGCCCATAGCACAACATATTATTCCTGAAACATATCTGGAACAGGACGAAAAGCTGCAGTCTCTCCACTGAAGTAACAATGAAGTGCGCGAACTCGATCATGACCTAAACGTTTAGTCTGACATCCGCTATAGCATTACAAAGACATAAGAACGCATGACTGTTTTTGTACAAAAAATAAATTGTTTTTATAGAAAGCGAATGCGCAACCTATTGCATTCAGCATTCATCATTTAGAGAAAACCGAAGAGTGAAACGCAACCAAGAATCATTGACCAAATTCTAGAATAGAGATACAACGACCAGTATTGGCCAACGTACCAGCCAAATCCCGCTTAGCACCCTCTTAATTGATGCTCCGCGCACTTCAACGTAGTAACATATTCTAAATAATAATTCAGTTTCGAGAGCGAAGAATTCGTGATCGAGCCGTGCACCGCCGCCTTCCAGAAGAAGGAGAACAAGGGACTGCGATCCAAGTTCGAGGACATGGTAAGGAGAACCAGAACCGGAAAATATGAGGTGGAATCGACGTATTCTGCACACCGAGCAAGATCCATAAAATAGACAACACGAAAACATGGTACGCAACCGGAACCGGGAAATAATCAGGGTCGGATCCATACCATAAACCAAACAGGCGAGCCATCTCGCAACTTTAGAACCGAGAAAGGTCCAGATACGTCAAATGTATGTGGTCTAAGACCGTGAAATTCCCACCCTAAAACCCGGAATCGCAGCGCGTGTCGAAGAAGGCGCAGCTTCGGCGGGATTCCGTCGCTACGAGGAGGTACTGCCTCTGCTACAGCGTGCAGCTGACGACGAGTTGCGGCATCGAGTTGGTCGGCAAGAAGGTGAAGGCGTGATCTTTGACTTTTGTTCAATGCTCTTGGACTTTGGTGATCTTTATTCATGATAGACCGAAATAGTAGAATATTTGGATTGATTTAGTTCGTGATCAACATTGGGGGGATCTCGCGGACGTTTCCTCCTGCTTATAATTATTGTAATTGTTTGTTCGAAGTGCAATCGAAACTAAATTGTCTTTGCTAGTGAAAACAGGAGAAATTAGATAGGTGAAGCATATCTTGCGGCATGCAATTTAAACTCTAAATAAAATATTAACTTTCTGCAAGATACGCTTCATCGGATGCACTTTACGGATTTGAGGGAACCAATTGCAGTAGGCGATGCGCTGAAGAGGCACATAAATAAAACAAACAAATAATTAGTAGTTCTTGTGGTAGTTCTAGGTCATGTCATTCCGCTCTTTGTTGATTTAAGAGAACATGAATTAATGTCTCTCAGTAGACGAATCCCTCCTAGCGGAGTTGTCTCTGTTAAATTTCTCGACGTGGTTACACCTTTTACCTTTAAGGTCTCTCTGCCCTTCGCCGTCCTGGTCGGGCCCAAGACCGATGTGGAAGCGAAGCTCTTCCTCGAGAGATCATTCGCCGATCTGGTCAGTTCGTCATTTTTATCACGCATCTCATGCAAAAATAAACCATAATTTCGCAATCACGTTCTTCATTCTGGGAGCTCTCTCGCATCTCGCATTGTCAGATCTATATTATAAAAAATGATGGGTGATAGTTACTAATTAGTTGCTTACTTCACTCTCAAATTTTTTAGAAACATGCAAAATTAAGATAATTAGTCTAATTAATTTAAACAATTTCAGGTTCGCCGTCCGCTCTCCGATATCCCTGCGCACGCCTCAGCAGTTGAGCTGGTCGACCAAATGGAGATGAAGTTTCAGGTTCATTTTTTGGCCTCAAATACCATAAATTGTGCCACGGAAAGACTTGCATTTGATTAAAATCGCATAAAGTCAATAAAAAAGGCATGCATTTACAAAACAATTACCTGAACAAGCCTAAAATGGGTAAAATTTCGTCAAAATCGCTTAAAATCAATCAAACATGCAGGCGATCATCGAGACGCCGCAGAAGTCGACGGACGGCCCACAGCTGATTCAGCCGAGGACGCTGACGAGACAGGCGAGTTGATCTTTGATCTTTGAACATGTATTGGCCTTTGATGTGTGCATGATTTTACGAGCATCTGATTTCTTAATTTAATATTTTTATTGGTTCCTGTTCTTTGTAAGAGTGAGCATCTTTAGATTTAGAAATTCATTAGATTTAAAAAAAAATAGAAATTATGTTTTTATAATGTAGATAGACTGCATTTGAAATATTGTTGCACCATGCCTCTTGCGTCAGAAGAACGCGTTGAGAAACTCATTTTCACCACTCATTTTTTTAAAACTCATTTTTTTCTTTCGTTCTTCGTCTCCATCTCTGTCTTCCACCCTCTCTATCTGGCCTGACACTAATAAAATGGTGAAAAGAAGCGCGTCATCTCATTCTGTCTGTATTATAGTGCTCAATTCGAGTAATTTTCTCTTCGTTCAACATACAGATCAGATGGAGAAGAGAGCTATTGAGAGACGGAGATTAGGAACGAAAGCGCTGGTTATAATGTGTTTCACAACGCGTTCTTCTGATGTAAGAGGCATTGCAAAGTAATAATCGTTGGGCCCCCGTATGATACTTTCAACAACAAAAATCACTCGGACGCTCACTTTCGGAGACCCCAAAACTCATCCGAATCTCTATTTCCAGGCTAAGGAGCACCTGGCGATGCGATTGAAGCCGAACCCTCAGGGATTCGTACCACTCGAGAACTTTCTCAAGGTGGACTGACCTTTGAACGCTGATCTACGATCGTTGGGAGTATTCAAGCCTTTCCATCAGAACTGATATAGCGGTTACTATAGCAGAATACTATAGCATACTAGCCTAACGCGAGCAAAGCCAAAATAAATATTAATGTTTCAGTTACCAGTAGCGGAGGAGTACCAACTGAAGAAGAACTCGACGACTGAGGGAGATTGGAAGCTCGTGCCCTACTTTGACTGGCGAGTTGATCTTTGATTTCCTGCAAAAAACCTAAGCAAAATACTGTACTTGGTCGCAATGATTACTCTGTTTGCGTTATACATGATTGCTAATTTGATTGGTAATTGATCTCTCATTTCAGAAGCAACTAACAATAACAGCAATGGCTGACGCGAAAAGGATTGATAAATTGCAGGTTCTTCAAACTGGCCGAGATCATCAACAAGTACCTGTACCAGATGTGGCACAATGGGTATGATTCAATCTTCGAACCTTACAGACTGAGATCTCAGTGTCTGACTCCAGTTTGCAATCTTAGCATGCTAATAAATCCCGATTTTAGATTAATATACGGATTCTGCTCGAAAGAGGACTCGGAACGAATGCTTCTGTCAGTTCCGCGATCGGTAAACAATTCTAAAATATCATTTTTTCTCATCAAAATATTAATTATATTATTTATTCAAGGTGCTGCTGGTCCGATTCTCCGACATCGAATACGCGAAGATCAAGATCTCTGTCAAAGATATGCACGGAGGTGAATTATTTCATTCCTACCTTATCCTGAACAGAACCCATCTCTGAAATCCACAACTCTGATTCCACGTCAATATACGCCATTTTCTTTCATTTATGTAATATTACTACAGTTGATCCGAATCAACAATAATTCGACGCTACATTTTACCATACCCCCTACCGTACCCCATACCTAGACACCGCAAGCTCCGTCCACTCGACTCTGACACTTTCCCCCTCGAAAGCGAGATCAGGGGGACACAGGCTTCATTCGCAACCAAATCACTAGTTCAAAATTGAATTTGGAAGCTCTTTTCATCCTCTATCGAATGAGCCTCCGTGACCCTGGAAAATCCATCTCTAAGTAGGTCAGCATACAAGTTTTATAGAGCGACTTAGCCTAGAAAACTATAAAACTCGTATGCTACCTACTGAGAAAAGGATTTTCCAGGGTCACGGAGGCTCATTCGATAGAGAATGAAAAGAGCTTCCAAATTCATTTTTGAACTAGTGATTTGGTTGCGAACTCATCATGTGTATCTTCGATTTCGGAACGCGCGTGGCTCGTGACTCTCTCCGCGTCCTCTCCTCCCTCTCCCTCTCCTCCCTCCACCCGTCTCTCACCCGGCGTGACTAGAGAGCACCCTAAATACGAGAAAGCACCGTTTCTTTCTCCCTAGAGATCGGCGAAGCCCTACCCGATCGTTTCGAGAATTGAAAAGATAATGTAGAAATAGGCTCCGCCCCTCTTTCTCTCGTCTCGCTTTTTGGACATTTCACGTTATGCTCGATTCACCCACATTTTGGCCCATATCTTGACTCAAACATTAGATATCGACCTAATTCAAAAAGTATGATCCTATTCAGTCCCATAGGGACACATTAACCCCAGAAATAGGCCTGCGTGATGATTTCTGTCAACCACCTTGCGGACCCTACCCATACCGTACCTACCACTACAGTAGTCCGGCACCACTGGTACGAGCATTCGGATCTCAACGCGCGGCTGTTGACCAACGAGCTGCTCGCCAATCACAAGTTCGCCCAAGTCGAGTTGATCTACCCGGACATCGATCTGGAGGTTAGTAAAGGAAATGACTAAATTCGAGAAATATGCGCGCGGCGCGTGATGATAAGTGCGCGACATTGCGCAATTCAGCGGCTTACTCGCTCTTTCCGTGAGGCATTAATGCATTATGTTTGTTAAACCGAATTACTCAATGCAATTAATAGTTTTGCCACATTCAGGAGATTAGGGCTCACTGAAACCTATTCATTTTCACTTATCAGAATTTCTGATGCTCAAAAAATGTCGCAACATAACCAAAATATGCAACTTCCGAAGCCATAGGATGATGACTAAGTGAACAAAGTAGTACAAATCATTTAAAAAATCACAATTCCAGGTCGCCCTGGGCGGTCGCGAGAAGCCCACGTTCTCCCGCCATCCTCGCGCCCTCGCAAATGACATCTACTTTGACAATCAGGGCGCTGCAACCAGCACTTTCTGATCTTTGATGTTTGATATTTCTCCATCAGAGGATTGTTTATTGTGCTATTCTGCCTGATCTTCACTTATGGACCTTTTATAGTCGAAAAAACTGAGGATGCACAAGGTTTCTTTGGTGTAATCGGTCCAACACTTTCTTGCAACTCGGCCAGAGCTGGGAACTCTACACCCAATTCATTGTTGTCAAAACAAAGAAATAATTTCAAATCCTATATCATGGTGCTGCAACACGCACTGCTAGTGCTAAATCATGTAAACAGTGAAATTCCCTCGTTCAAATAATCTTTGATCTTCTTGAATATCAACCCTGTTTGTCATTGTTACGTGTGAATAATCATCCAGTGTAAAGATTTGATAAGACCGAAACTTCGAAACTATGCATGATAACAACACAGAGAATGATAGATGATATCGCATTATTTTCGAATTACAAAGGGGTTCTAAAGGGATTCATCAATCTACAAGAATCTTATGGATTATAGATAGTTATCTCATGTAATTTCTAATGGCTATTACTCCACTTTCACTGTATCTCCAAAGGAGAAGTGTTATTCCTCTAGTTCAGGATAATTCCCGCCTCTCATCCCTTGTAGATCTCACTTTGCATCTCCAAGATCGCCTCTCGTGACGGCTGTAAGCCGTTATCTCGGGACAACTTTTACCTTGATTTGAATGATTGAGCGTCTTTTCTCAATTATTTGCATATGATTACATAAATGGAACGCAGATCACACCCTTTTTAGATGCTAACACAATTGGGAATGACCGCTAGACCCAGCCAATGGGTAATTCCCGGCTCTCATCTCTCGCGAGATTGTCCCTCGTAACGGCTATTAGCCCTTTCTTCACTTTCACCTAAGTGATTGCAATCGATCTACCTTCTCGCCTCTCCCTCTCTCTTCTCATTTCTCGGATCAAGGAGGGTATTTAGGGCAAAAAGTGGACGAAGCTACTCAATCGAGGATGCGCTCTCCCCAATCCTCACACTCTCTCTCCGGCCATGGACCTCCCCTAAACTCGCTTGCCCGTTCCACTAACTTTACTCGCCGCTTTTATGTCCTCTTGGTTGTCAATCCACTGACTCTCTTCATTTCCCATTATCTCTCGCCTCCCCCTCTCTCTCCCTCACTCCATTTCCCTCTCTGTGGGCCGTTCTTCAATCACCACCTACAATAACCCTCAGGGGAAGGGTTGATTGGTCTTACGGGGGCAGGCAAAACCCATCCTCTTAGCCTCTCTCTCTCCTTTCCTGTTTTCCTGTCCTTTCACCGCAGCTCATTCTCACTTTCCTTCGGGTTGCGCTGCGGGTGGGTATGGAGCAATGGTCTGACTCTCTTCCGATTGCACACTCTCTCACCAGTCAGAGAGACGAGAGAGCGTGCAAACTTAAGAGAGTCAGACGATTGCTCCGGGTGTGTGTCCGGAACATCGTTCTTTTCTTTATCTATCCTCTATCCCCCCGATCCATCGTTCTAGCAGCTTGATTGATAGGGCTATATTGGTATCATTAGATCCACAACTTCTCAGCGCGTAGTGTTGTGCAGGATTCTCTGACGATAGTTCTAGATGATGCGTGAGATATCTCAGGAACATGATTCCTTATCTCCTCAGAATAGCTTACTGGATTAGACTTGATGAGTTCGAATCGTGAGCGTTGAGAATATTGTGTTTATCTTGTTGAAGGGCTTCCCGGAATTAATATGTAATCAATTTGGTAATGAACACGTGCTATGTTCGCACATCTCTTTCTAGCAGCTTGGTGTGACTGTGTCGCATCCTCATCAACACAAGGACTTGTTAGGTGATTTTAAAGAGATAGTCGGTCTCCGAAAATTAACGAACACTCATATTTTAATAGACTTCATTGGTGCCTGAAACGCACATTCAAAATTTGTTGAAAAAATATCTGTCGAAGTGGGAACAAATTGTATGCCAATTTTCCCTCTTACGCTGTTGTCAACCCTTTCTCTCCCTGCTATTCTGAAAACTGTCTCCTTGCCTATGGCAAGCGATGGATCAGCAAGAACTCTATTCATGCATCGTGAATAAAGTTCTTACTGATGATCAATGGTCTGACTCTCTTCAGTTTGCACACTCTCTCGCCGGTCAGAGAGACGAGAGAAGAGCGTGCAAACTGTAGAGAGTCAAACGATTGCTCTTACTGATCCATATCAACGGCTCACAGACCGGAGAGAGAGCACGCAGAATGAAGAGAGTCATTTTGTTTCCCTACTTCAGACTCTCGTGCCTATCTACTCTCGCTCGTTCGAAATAGACCTATCCTAACTTCCGGCTTTCAGAAATATACAGATGCGGCTCCCGGCCCTCTTCCTGCTCCTCACCCTTCTCGCCCTCGTCCACGCCGCCTTCGACAAGGACGATGCGGTGCGCGTCGTGCGCATCCAGGTAGTGCATTTCCCGGTTAAACCTAATATCTGGCTCCGGTTCTATTACCCGGCTGTGTCAATTGCCGGTTGCGGTTCTGGATCTATTATCCGGCTCTGATTAATTTTTGAGTTTGGCTCTATTGCCCGGCCTTCTAATACTCGGCTGCGATTCTATGCCTGTTCTCCGGCTCTGCCAAATACTGGCTCCACATATTCTCTGGATCTTTTTCCGGTTCTTTAATTCCCGATTTCAGCTGAACTACGAGCAGGCATCGACGCGCGAGGTCGAGCAGATCACCAAATGGTCGTCGCTTCTCAAGTCTTCCCTCTTGGCCTCTCTCAGGTTAATTAATTAATTGTATAATTACATATTTATTGATGTATTTATCATACACGACACGCTTTATCAAATGCAGCATGCGCGAGAATATAGTGAAAAGGAGACGTAGTGAAAGGGGGCAGTCGATCCGAATAAATAATTAAATTCCTGGATTATGTAATCACGTAATTAATTAATTTATCAATTACAGATTCATCAACAAGCACTGGCTGATCTGCGGAGGCTCTGAGGAGGACAAGTAATTTTCCTATTTTGAAATTGAAAGAATTCACGATCTGTGATGTTTAGGTTTCACTCCCCCGTTATCTCATCGAGATTCATGAGGCATTCAGTTATTGCGTGTTTGCTTGAGCTAAAAAAACAGTAATAAAAAACGACACAATAACAAAAAAGAGTGAATTCTCGCAGACGGCTAATTTCAAAATTTACAAAAAATTGTTCAGGAAGTCTGCCACCGACTGCGGCAAGGCGCACATCACCGGAGAGACGCTCAGTGACAGCCACTACAGGGTCAATGTGACGTTCGTCGCGGAGAGGTGAGAAGGATGGTTTTGCAGGAAATGGCTGCCTTCATTCCGTGTGCTTTCTCGTTCTATTGATCAACAAGGGAGCCCGTAAATGAAGAGTGTATTTATTGAGAAGCAATCCTTGAGGGTGTTTTCTTCATTTGTCGTGTTCTCTTATCGATTCTAGATTTTTCTTATTTTTCTTTCATTTAAGATAAAATAAGGATGGATCAAGGTTTTGTTTCGAAGGACACACTTTTCTGTTGGCAAATTGATTGTAACCCAACACTCGAAAGTGATCCATCTCTGATCCCATTCCTTTACAGCTTGAACAAGCGCTTTGGGTGCTGGAACGAAGCGGCATTTCTAGGGTCGGGTTGAATTGGTCACCGGGGTGTGTCCAATGGCACACATAGGGGATGGTGGATGGATCTGTCCATTCCACTCCATCGCCAGTTAGAGAGCGAGAGATATGAAGGGGGGGGGGGAGAGAGCGCAGACAACAATAGGCACATTGAAAGTTGGAGGGAGAGTGAGAGTCTCACTAGGCTGACCACCAAGTTCATACATCCTGGAAAACCCCCAGAGAGCTAAGGGAAAAGGAGGAATTATGAATTGGTTTTCAAATATAAGGTTCGGGAGAACAAAGTTAACTGTACAAGTGGTCGTAAGTGCACTTCCTGATAGATTGTGTATAGAAAAATAGTCAATGTAGCGTTCAGCAAGCATTCTCTGCAATAGATGCTTTTTGATATCGTTTTATTATTTTTTTCATGCCGGGAGTCGGAACAGTATTGAATAACTGTTGTGGCTAGATGAATTAAATGGAATTTGAAACCGAACCAAAACTTAACTGTGCAATTTCTTCAACAGTTCAGCTGTAGATGAATCAGGACCATTAAATAAGAAATTACGTAGAAATAACTAACTATGAATTCAAATATTACAATTTGAATTAAGCCAAAAAATTGCAGAGACCCAGTGAAAAAATGGGAGAAAAAATCAAAATTGTATATCACAGAGTACTCCTCATGATACTCTCTAAATACTCCTCTCTCTAAAATGTTCCTCTCTAAAATTGAGAAAATATAAACTTACAGAGACCCAGTGAAGAACGCGAAAGTGGAGGCGACCTCAACCGTCTTTGGCGTCGTGCAGATCGGACTGAAGGGCGGCATCTTCCAGTACACGAACCCGCTCAAGGTACGATCTTGGTACCCCAATTAGTTCATTTGGCTCCGTGGTACCATCTTGGCTCTGTTTTGGAATCGTGTTAGGATCGTGATGGTACCATATTGATAGCGCCTTGGTATCGTTTCGGTAGCATCTTGGCACCATACCCGTACAATCTTGATACCATCTTGGTCTCGCATATTTACACCGTCACTTCTTAGATTGTACTCTACTGTACAGCTTTTCGAGAAAATACGCGTCTAGAGAGCCTCCCGGTTCCTCATGAACTATACAATAGGGGACAACAACTCTTTCCTGCTCTCCCCTACAAGTCCACTACTTCCTTTCGCGTATTTGCTAAGTAGGCAAAGTGGTGCTCAGGAGTACTGTATGTTTGGTCAGACTAGACCTTGGCAACCAATCGGTCCGAACAACGAGTGTCCGAAACTAAATTTAGATCCAGACACTCCCTTCTTAATTGTATTCACGCACTTTTGGTTATTTGCTCCTGCCGCGAAAATCAATCAAAAGATATATTAGAATTTTCTTATTCTTCCTCCACCATTGAAAGCCATGACTTGGTCTTTATGATCAGCATCTAATTCGATAAAAGCAATCGGATAAGTCTAAAACTCGCATAAAATGAAGTAATTGATCTTTGAACCTTGGTTTACTCCCTCAACTCCTTTCAGATCCTCGGCAAGCCCACGCCCACTCTCGTCCTCACGGAGAAGTACTTCTGCTACAAGGTATACCTTCATTAATTCGAGATCAGGATTTGCCTATTCGGACGATCAGACTCTTGATTTTTGTCACCTCTCTGTAGACCTACACAAAAATCGAAATACCCCAAATGCCCTATTCCGGTTCCGACCTCTGCATTTATTGCACTCTATTGTCTGCAGTGTGCCTGAAGAGGATAATTTTTTTAAAATGAAAATTGATTAAATCATTCCAGGGATTCCGCCTGACTGAGGACGACAAGTGCGTCAGAGATCACAGGTAAAAGAAGATAATATTGATTTTTGAGCTGAATTGTTGATCATGCATCTCACTTATCGTTCTCCACAGTATTCGCCAGTGTTCTAATAGTGCTGATATATTACCTTGCTAGTCTTGCCCTTGTAAATTGCAAGATCCTAACAAGGTTTTTGGTCAAATATTAGGGATTTCGGCACTTGATCTTTGACCGTTTCTTCAACATGCAATCTTTCACAGACTCGCCGACCAGCCGCTCGTCGAAGTGGAGAGGCCCCTGACTCTGCGAGTCTGAGATCGATCTTTGATCTTTGATTTCTACCCACTTACTCTGGTATTTTTTTACCAGTTGGATGCCAGTGAATTACCAGTGGGGTCCAGGCTTGTAACCCACTGGTAAATCCACTGGGATTCCACTGGGAAATCCACTGGGATCCCACTTGTAACATTCCCACTGGGATCCCACTGGGAATTCCACTGGGATCCAACTGGAAAATTCCACTGTCATCCCACTGGTAAATCCACTGGGATCCCACTGGGATAGCGACTTGAACAGACTTTACCAGTGGGATCCCAGTAGATTTACCAGTTGGATCCCAGTGGGAGCGAGTTTCCCAGTGGGATCCCAGTGGGTTTACCAGTGGGTTACAAGCCTGGACCCCACTGGTAATTCACTGAGATCCAACAGGTAAAAAAATACCAGAGTATCCATCATCTAACGAGTAATAATATGTATTTTTCTGTACATACATTTTATCGTAATTTCGGCACGCACACAAGACAATTTATACTCTGAGATATCACGCAAATTGAGAGAGAGAAGGGACAGTCTCTCGATTTCCCATGCTCTCTCGCCTTTTTGAGAGTCATGGTGAGAGACAACTGCCCCCTTGAGTGAGCTAGGTGGGAGAAGTAAGGACAAGAAAACATTGAACACTTGGCATATCGGAATGGAGTGTGAGAGATGGCAGACCCGAATGATTGGAGAGAACTGTGGAAGGGTTAGATCAGAGGGGCTGGGGCCTAGGAGAGATCAGAGATCATATATCAAAGGGGCGTGGTCAGGGAAACTTGGGCGCATTGTTCTGGCTCAGATCGGGCGTGGAGTCCGAGGTCGGGTAGGCGATCTGCAAGGGATACGGTAGTTTGTGAAGTCAGATAGGTCATATGATAGGGCGAACTAATAATTTTGGATGTACTAATGGCTTTATCGTTGTGATTTTGTCACGTGTCTGTTACGTTATGTCACTTGGGAGATCAGTTCACGCGAGAGGCCAAAGAACAAAGATCACGAACCTGCGAGGTCATCTGTGACGTCATCTGCGAGAAGTGCTTCTCATATTCGGTAGAAGAGAAGGAGATTGGACTGCAAAATGATTTTGGTTAATATTTTGTTACCACAGTTGCAATTCATTTACATTAGATCCATCGCATTTGCGAGCTTTACAAATTTATTCAGTGACATCTATGTTTCACGCTTGATTGATAATCAGTGAAATTTATCGGAATCAATATGTCACGTGCCCTGTGGATAAAAATTTAAAAAAGCAAACATCAGCTCACTTCGCGAGACTGGGATTGAATGCTGCCGCAGTGGAGTAGGGCGGAGTGCCGTAGGTCATCGGGCGCGGGTAGGCTTGGTACCTGAAAGAGATCGATCTTTGATCTATATGTTTCACGCATGGCTGATAATCTGTGAAACTTTGGGAAATCAATATTATCTTTCCCTTGCTGTCTAAAAATACAAAAACAACAAGCTTTCATTCCTTCCTGTTTTTACTCAAACAACAGTTAATTCAACCCTCAGTCCGGTAGCCCTTTGAAAAGAGTCTGTTTTTAATATTACAGAATGCGTCTGATATGGCTAGCTTCTTATCTATCATCGCTTTAACTCTTGAAACGTTCAAATTCACCCCGCCCCTGCCTTCATCCTCAGTTATATTTTTGAATATCCCTGCTTCTCACGGATCATCGCATGTTCTCCAGATTATGATCACATTCAAATTCACCCCTCGGAGTGATAGGATTACCAGGCTAGATCTCAGCATGACGTCTAGCAAGTGTGTTCGAACACTGCTCGAACACCCCTAGAGCGCTAATCTCTCCTGTCTTCCCAGCTGTCTCAATTGCCTCTTTTCTGATCCACTCCCTTCTCCTCTCGGCTGCGTCTTACCCAATTTGCCAGCTTATCCTCAAATGTCCCCCGGCACTAATAGGTAGATCATGCCCTGGGAGCATTGGCTCTAATCCTATGAAAAACACTACTTCACAGCCAGTGGAGTTGATTCAGTAGAGTTTGTGTTAAACCGAGCTCGCCAGGCCACAATTCCTTCACTCACTCCCCAATGCCCGATCTGCTCTTGAATTTCCCTTAGTCAATTTGCTTATTCCCCTCCCTCTCCGTCCTGTCCTATTTAGGTAGTTCATGCCCCGGGGCAGATCCCCTCAGGAGCAGTGACGGGTGTCAGCATGATCCCCCCGTTCCTTCCGGGTCAGTGCAGGACGACGATTAGTCCTGATGACACCACGCACCACACCACGCTCTCCCCCCCTCTCGATCCCCCCACTTAGCGCACACGGTCATGCAATTACGGTATCAGAAGAGGGGGAGGAATGCGGGAGACTCTCTCCATTCTATGCACTCTCTCTCTGCTAGGGTGGAGAGAGGGTATGAGAGGAAGAAGGGAAGGAGGGAGAGATTCTCTTGAGAAGCGAGCCTAATGAGTCAAGTGGAGCCAGAGGAGAGACTTGTAGATGGGCACGTTTCTCAACTGGAATTGCTTCGCAAGACAATTTCTATTCATTATCAGCGTTCTCAAAGCTTCCGAAGTACGAGGGAACGCCCACATCATACAAATATTGTAATTTTGAAATTGTAAATAAAAAAAAAACGTATTAGATAAATAATAAAATGCGATCAATCGTACCAAAAATCGCTCCTGGCTTGGATCGGATTGGGGTACATGGCTGGCCGAATGCCGGTCTGAGACGGAGAGAGGAAGGCAGCGTGCGGCAGACTCTTCTGGATCTGAATTAATTAATTAATTAATTATATAACTTGAAATTATATTATTTTATGAAATTCAACGAGAATTCGGCGACAGAATCAAACGAAAACCGGGGAAATGATAGAAATTCTAATGGTGAAACACATGTTCGCCTAGCTAATTGCATCTTAGCTAATTGCCAGAGGGAAACTGATACAAAGACATTTTAGAAATTTTAGTAAGGATGATGAACAAACAACTAGGACTTTAAAGACGCTACGGCTCACTAAGAATTTATTAAGTAAAGTTATGAGGAGAATACAATGAAATGCAAACAAACGCACACACACCTGCTTCTCCTGCTTGCGGTGCTTGGCGCGCCGGTTCTGGAACCAGACCTGCAATTGTGGTTTGTTGGTACTGTTGTTATTGTTTTTTGTTTTTTCTCTCCTGTTTATTATGTTTCGAAGTATCGAGTCTGACAGACACTCCTAGAGAAAACCATGATCTGTTATAGCGTTCTTTTTTCAGCGCTCAACTATCGTATAATGCTCACGTTCTGGTTTCACATCTCTATCAAATTGTTCTCTGCTCTCATTCCAGATGAAGTGCAGAAATCAGCAGGAAAGCATTCGACTACCGTATCACGTTGCTTTCTTTCACGTGTCTGTCCATACAAGCGAGTTGTACAATTAGTCCGCAGGCAGTAATACCGAAGATCAAACACGTAATTCCCCGACTACCGTAACCCTCCTACGAGTCTGCGTCTCCCGCCTACGTGCAAAATCAATTATCAAACTCCTTGCTCTCCGAGACTACCGTATCCCCTCGTCATTCTCCCCTGAGGTAGCAGCAGCCCCCTTTACCCCCGTCTTAGCCTCCGCCGACGGCAGCTCTCTATTGCCGCTTATGCCTCTATCTCTCCTTCTCTCCCTCTCCATTCTCTGACTCTCTCCAAACTCCACCCTCTCTCGCCCCCTCTAACCTGATAGAGAGCAGGGGAAAGTGAGAGAGCGCGGGACAAGAAGGGATAGAGTGGCGCGCGGCTGCCGCAAATTGAGTTACGCAGCATAGAAAGAGGACGGGATTGATTAGAAGGAGAGGGAAGAAGGAAGGAGAGGAGGGGGAGTACGGTAGGAAGGAAGACGGGGGAGGTTGAGGAAGGGGAAGGATGGAGAAGCTGATGAAGAGGATGTGGGCACCGAAGGATGAACTTTGATCTTTCCAACTATTCATCAATCCGGATGACTTTTGGTGTTTGGTAGGCAACATTTGACCTGAGAAGCCCCGAGGAAATAGGAACAGAACTCAAGACGCCCCGGGAAGCCTCGCGCAGAGTTTGTGACAGCTTGGGTGCTCACACTGTAGAGTCACTTCTAATCGAGAGCTCAAGAGGCTCCTAATCGGTCTCGAGTACTGCCCTCAGGGTATGCCAAGAATTTTCGCGCCCATGTTGTTATTTCTAGACATTTTCAGCCAATAAAAGACAGAATTCATCACAAAACTACACTACATTGCTTCCCAGTCCCTGTGCAAATTGTAATGTAGCCTTTCCTATTTACATGTGAAAAGTGCGCGACTGTTCCCGATCCGCGCGCGATTATTACCGAAACAATAGCGGTGAATCAACACAGAAATTAGCTCGCGCATACTTGCTAATTGCCGGGGATGAGCAACTCACTCTCTTCAGTTAATATGATCTCTCGCCTTCTCTACCCGACTAGAGAGAAGGGAAAATGGGAGTATCTAGCTGACAGATGCCAGGGGAGATCGGGGGAAGGAAGGAGGACGGCCAATTAATCATAATTGGCAGGTATGCACCAGAGTTTATGCAGATGATGCCAGAGGCGCAGGCTGTTCGCGCGTTTTGGTAAGAATATTTTACGGTTCAGGCCCTGGCCACTTAGAAGTGGCGAAGATACATCAACACTACTAGAAGAATGCAAGCATTAGAAGGAAGGAAGGAAGGTCACCATGAGAAGATCAAAAGTTCAAACCTGGATTCTCGCTTCGTTCAGGTTCGTTTTCCTCGCCAGATCCTCGCGCGCGTAGATGTCAGGGTAGTGGCTCTTCTGCAACCTTTTTGTTTTGTTTTGGTTGGGCAGGAATCAGATCCGTTGAAATGGGCGCCAAAAGGTGCTGATGTGTTTCACCCAATTCACCAATATGCATGAAGTTGCCTCGAAGTCGATTCCTTCGATTGTTTTCCTTTACACAACATCCCAAAAAAATTTCTACCGTACTTTCTAATTCCCGGTCCGAAATTACGGTCCTATCGTACCCTCTTCCTAATTCCCGGCTCTCCTCACCTGGAATGCCTCATCCAGCTGCGCGAGCTGCTCCTGCGTGAACGTCGTGCGATGGCGTCGCCTGTAACTGCAATAGCTTCATCGAGCCGGCTTTTAGCCCCCGTATTCTCCGGTTCCTGTACTGGTTCCGGATCTCCTAAACCCCGGTCCTACAGTACCTGGCGGGCGTCTGCGGCATGCCTCCGCCTCCCAGACCGGTGCCGAAGAGTCCGGTGCCGGCATTCTCGGTCTTGATCGGCTTGATCGATTTGAACGCGCCTCCAGTCTCTGCAGAAAATGACTTATTTTGAGAAAATATGTGCGCGGTGCGCGGCGAAAAGTGCACGGCAGAGTGAAATATGCTCATTAGACTCATTAGCTCAATGAGAAATCTGCTAAATAAGGATATTCTACTGTGTGTTTATTAGGAGCGTACCGCGCACTAATTTTCGAAAATTTGGGCATTTTACATGGAGCGAGGCAGCTGGTCGATTAGCAGGGGGATAAGTCGCCTATTGAGCAGAGAGAGACAAGCGCGCGCTTTTGTAAGAAGTCTCAATGGAGAAGTTCGGGGCAGATGCGCTACGGATTATTGGTGAGATGTGAGGGGAGAAGACAGAAAGCGGATAATCGACACGGGTTCAGGATAACATTCAGCCTGAGGTACCCTACTACGGTTCAAATGTTGGTCCCAAGCTTGTACCAAGTCCCTCAGGTGAGCGAGTTGGGCAGGTCGGGGTTGCTTCATTCGCTCCCGGGCGTCAAATGAATTCAGTGAGCCCCTGCTTAGCGAGGAGCTGCGTCAATAATGAAAATGAATGAGAATGAATCCGATTGCTTGCTAACCAACTCATGCGTAGTTTCTTCGGGAGTTTCCAAGACCACCTGGATCAAGGAACCGGGTGCCAGAGAAACCCTATTTACTGGAACCAGACATAAGGACTGGATACCGGCTGGGATCGGCTGGGAGTTCGGATATGATCCAAAAGTTCAACTATCAATACACGCTATAATCGATACAATACAATGCATTCTAAAGCTCTCAAAACCATCTGAAAGGCCTAAGGGGCGCGTTGTTCCTAAATCAAATGGGCCGTGCGATCTCAGCGAATGATGCGACAAGGACAAGAGCCGACCGAGCGGACACTGGTAGGGGAGAAACCTCTTCTGTCCGTGTATGCCGTGTGCGACTATATGCGGTTAGTAGTCTCTCCCCCCCTCCTCTCCCTAAGAATCGAATTTAGGAAGAAAATCGAATGACTCTGTTGAGCGGCAGCAGCCAACAGGGTAGTGATTCAATTGGTACCGCAAATCGGGTTTTTCGCGCTCGCGCCTGGCGCGCTCGGTTATGGAACCAAGTACCATAGAGGCCCGGGATACAGGAACCAGAAAGAAGCGCTGGATTCCGGCTGGTACCACTGCTCTGGGTCCGGATCAGCGCGTACAGGGAGAATAGTTCAGGTGTTGCTGGGTCAAGGGCCGGTTCTAGGGTATGGTACGTGGTACCAGACTGGTTCTAGAGTGTGGTACCATGGGTACCTGGTACCGTACCAGACGTGGAGTCAGCGAGTGGCCTGAGGGATGCAGAGATAGTCGGATCAAGTTGAGTTGACGAGTAATAAGCGGTGAAATCGAGCGTCGGAACAGTCACATCGAGAAGTCCCTTCGACTTTGCATCCTTAATTAGCATAATTCGCAAATTTACAAAAACAACAAAGTTGTAAAGTAGCAAAGGTGCTAGGCAGTCGGGACCACGGCCTGCTAATTCGCGAGAATTAGTCGGTCGACTGGTGAAATTGCGGGAATGCAGCTACCCTCTCTCTGCCTCCTCCACACAATTTACACAATCAAATAACCATAATGAGTTTATGAAGAAGAAATATTGGAGAAAAGTTAATTATGGGAGAGAGAGGGGGCAGGGCCCGGCGAAATCGGGTTAGGCCTTAGCCTAGTCGAATCGGGTCTCGGACCCCGGCACGATTTCAGCAGATTACAGTAACCTGGCCTACCGTATTAGGAGAGTCCATGGCTGCTACGGGAGTCAGTGAGTGATGAAGAGTGGGGGACCTTAGCGCCGCGGGTTAGAGACACTACTGGGCTGAATGGTCTCTGTGTCTCGCTCCCCCTCTCTCTCTCCCTCTCTCCCTCCCCCCTCTCCCTTCCTCCGCCCGCTCTCCCCTGCCTCAGGAGCAGTCGGCACTACCGTAACCTCCAGCTCTCCACCTAGGACACGTTCTCTCGCTCCGACTCCGCCCCCAGGCGCGCTCTGCGCCAGCTAGGCTTGATTGGTCAGTAATCTCGTTACCTCCCTCCTCCTCGACTGTGCGCTCTCTCGATTTTACCTGCTCTCTCGCTCCTCTGACCGACGAGATATCGTACGATTTGAAGAGAGCACGTCTCTGCCTTCTCAGTCGACTCGGAAAAGCTTCGAGAGCCGTGTGCGCCGACAACTCACTCTATCTTAGTAACAACTAACAATCGACGATGACGTCATCGGGGATCTGAATGTGAAATCGGGTCAAAACACCGTGAAAGTGGTGTGAAAAGAGAAAAGAGGGTAGGGACAAGGGCAAAAGGTAGAACGAAGCAGGAAGGCAATCGAATTTATAATAATCGTATTCAGTAGTAACTCGGTTGCGAGCCGAGCTGTGAGAGGAGAAGGCAGTCAGCATTCAATGAGCCTCCCGAGACCAGGAGGGTGTTCGCTCCTGGCCTGTTTTGATTGTTTTTGTTGTTGTTTTCATCTTGAAATGTGGAAAACAGAACTTGTTAGTTCGCACCGAAGCCGCAAGTAAGCTGCGTGAGCGAGAGGGAGGACGTTCGCTGTTGGTCCCTGCATATCTTGTTTTCATTTTTTTCATTCATTGTTTTGTTGTGTTGTTTGTATCTTGACAGCTTCGCTCGATGTGATCTCTTGCTACCAATCTCTTGCTAGTTGCTTATTGCACACGGTGTTGGAGTTTATTACTGTGCAACTCATCGTTACTGGCAATTGAGGTTATCATAATATCATACGTTGCTATCTCCCTTCTTGAGAAGGAAGAATAGGTGACGCATGCAATCTTCAGGCAATTCCAGTTCTCCTTATTCCCGCATGTTACTGATAAACATGTTAAAAGACTGGAAAACGTAGCGTGTGTATTTCTTTTCAAAATGCAACTGGAATCCGAATTACCGATGAAATTATGATCACAGTACTTGCAATTCTCGCCACGCTCTATTCAGTTCGTCAACGTTCTCACATTTAGGCCCGTAAATATTGTAGATTCCTTGTTATATTCATTTTCCAACTCTCAGTGCTCAGATTCTTCTAAAATGCATAGCAAACTATCCCTTTTGCAAAATTAATACCCAGAATTATAGTATACGTAGGGACGAGAAGTTCGATCATCAATCTAAACGCCGGACGTATTGACGTAGACGACGGATTCGTCAGATATGCTTCACTCCTACTTTGAGTCTTGACTAATGAATTGGGGCCGATCGGGAAGAAGCGTCTATCGAAAAAATATAAAAAAATATTACTTAATACAGGTGCCAGTTAAATGCGAGCTATACAACTGACCACATTTTAAAGTTTTCCTTTGATCGCGTCGATCAATGAACAATAAAGTGCATTTCAGGAAGCCCTTTTACGTTTCACATCCACTATTAGATTTTGCTGAACTTCCTAGTTTCGATTTCTTCTTCTGTCTCTTATGTGCAACTACAACTATTATCAATTAGACTTTGAAAACTTTCAAAATAAAGATATAATTTTCAGTCAAATCCCTGTAAATCAATTCATTAGTGAAATTATCCTAATCAGATTTTTCAATTTACAATTTATTGTGCCAATTATGTTTTTGTGATCGAATCATGATCAAACGAAATCTGCATTTCGAATCGCTGGCTGGGTTACGCTTCACAGCTATTATGTTATTTCTCATGCTCTACATTTCCGATTGGCGCCTGCATTGTGGTCTATAAATTATAATAATCAATCTATCTTCTCTGTGCATTATTTATCGTATCTAGTACATGTACATGCAGGAGTATCGGAAATTCTTCAACACCAACCATCCAAATGCTGTCATTGGCTCTTCTCTAGTCCTCGTAGAGAATACGGGTGTTGATTGGCCGAGGTTACGCAACTTAGGTACTTCATACCGAATCTGCCTGCAAGACTAGTCTCGAAGACGATAATCCCTTTCGCCCCTCCTGCCGGTAGCTGGCTCTTCAGATTCATACTAAAGTTGAACAAACACAAATCATTTTTGAAAAAAATCAGCGCATTGTAACAGCACGGACTGTCCGTCGTTCTCCTCCCGCCGATTCAACATCCTCTACAAATTGCTTATATAATGCCGTCCTAGAACAATGAGCAATTCCTGGTAGGATTGACTACGTCCGAGGAATTATGTCTTCTGGTCTTTCTTTGTACGTGCATCGGTATCCTGCATTGAATTGTTCAACAACTTCTAACGTTGTAGCCTCATGATGAAATCATTGGAATCGTCTACTTCTTTACACATCGGCCATCTGATTCATGCATTTCACCTTCGATTTCTAAAAAAACAGCTCTTTGTGGTCTCAATTAGTAGTATGTAGAATCGTAAACAATAGCTAAATCGACCGACTTCATTCCGAGGATTATCGCCTTCTTCTCTTCCCCCAACACAACAACCATCTGTCGCCTGCAATGTCCACCCTCTCAAGTGGTCCCCGGATTACATGGCGTGTATCTCTTTCATGCTCCTCTCTCCCTCCTCTCCTCCTCCTCCTCCTCCTCCTCCTCCTCCTCCTCCTCCTCCTCCTCCTCCTCCTCCTCCTCCTCCTCCTCCTCCTCCTCCTCCTCCTCCTCCTCCTCCTCCTCCTCCTCTCCCTCTCATCATCACACCCCTTACTCCATCCTTCTCTTCCTCCCCGTACCGAGAGTGGATATCATGCTGCGCTCAATACAGGCAGTCAAGTGGGGCCAGGGAAGACACCGATCTCTCCTCTTTCTCTGGCTCTCTCCGATTACCACGCTTTCTCTCTCACTCTGACCGACGATAGAGTGTGTGGGATGGAAAGAGTGAAGTGGACGGAAGAGAGTGAGCATATTGGCACATCCTTTGTATGCCCGGATGACCGACTAAATGATACTCGAAAAAACAATGGGATGAGACGAGGATTAGGAGCTGAATGAGGGAGCGAAAGGAATGCAATTGAATCAATGTTTTGACTGTTTTGATAGTGTTTCATGTGATCGCGACACTAAATGTACTACGCCTTGATTAACGAACCTGGCATAGACTTGATTGCACCACAAGAGGCTGCAAGAGAGCGTGCACCAATGCAAAGATCACACAAAGGAAGCGTGTTCCGGATGAAAAGGGAGCAGGAAACAGAGAGGGAGAGGAGCAAAAATAGTAGTGCTTCCATTCAAGGAATGGCTTGCCAAGAACGTCTCTTCATTCTTCCCACTCTTTGGTGGTTCAGTTCTGTGAGAGAACCCGAAGAACGGAGATACTCTATTCACACAACGCCATTCCTCGAACTAGGGACGGCCTTGCAGGAAATCGTCTCTTCATTCTGCGTTCTGTCTCCCCGGTCAAGCCTGTGAGAGAGCATGGAGAATGAAGAGAGACAGTCAACGCCATTCCTCGAAGAGTCCCAAGGAAGAGCCCCACGTCCCTCATCAATTCGCCCGCTCTCAATGGCGAGATAATTCGAGTGGAAAGGGAGAGAGGACTCTGACACACACTCCCGGGCCGATTCTGGTAATTTCATTGCTACAATCTATTCCTTCCCCCCCTCTCAATCCTCTTCCCCTTCCTTCTCCATCCACTTCACTCTACTTTACAGTGTCAACTGAGAAGCTTGAGGAGATGACCGCAGGTTTTTTCGGTTTTGTTTTTGTTTTCAAATTGATTCAAAAATTGATTGCGGACATTGATGATACGGTATCCTTCCTGAATCAATCGCCGCCTGTTGTTATTGCGCATTTAGAGGGATTTGATTGCGCGAATCTAGATAATGCCTCTCTCTATTCTGCGTACTACCTCGCTTTTTTGTTCAAAAAGAGTGCGCTCGAAAGGGGGAGAGTTATTGTACATCCTTACCCGGGCATTCTTTTGTGCTCGCTACAGTATCCTTACAAGAGAGACCTTGTCTCAGGCCTCGTTTGTTAGTCCTCAATCGTGTAAAAATGATGATAGTCGTGCGCCAGATCATGTACGTTGTTTTGAATTTTGCTTCCTGGTTATTGAAATGCTCTCTCCATCTCGAATACTCTTTCGATTTTTCTAACCACCTGGAGAGCATGAGAACGAAAATAGATCGATCATGGCACTCGCTCGGTGGGATGAAAAATATGATGTCACGCCGCCTTTGATATATCTTTGATATAGGTTGTGATATATGATCCGACCTAGTGCCATCGATCAGCAAATAGCATAATGCATTATCAAGCCGTCTCGAGTACAGGTTTAAAACCGGCTTAACACGTACGTTTTGACACCCCTTAAGCCATCATGCTCAGCACATCCTTACTTGGAATCCCTCTGGCTAGACATAATGTGAGCGGCTGGCTAATTAGTGAAGAGATAATTAGTGGGCTCTTGGGGCGTTCCTACCAGCCTGCACTTGATATAATGCGGGTTAGGGCACCACCAGTGTGGAAAATGCCATTCGAGAAAGTATACAGAATGAAAAGAGCGATTTCTTGCGAAGACAATCATACTTGAGATGTCAATGGCATCATCTTCAAGCATATCCTCACTCTACCGTACCCTTACAGAGTGATGGCTGCTACGGGACCGCAATGGAGTCTCTACCCGCTCCTGGCCATCGTCGCCTTCGTTAGTTTATTTTTATTTTCTCATTTTATTTACTTTATATTTCGATTTTTTTGGAAGCCGACATTACTGTTTCCTCATAGCTAACAAGTCGTAAGATGTGGGGAAGGACACTCAATTAGTAAATATTTGCAATGAATATTTTTATTTTTTCATAGGGCGGAGGTCTCGGTGTAATCGTAGTAAACCAATTCTTTCCATATTTCGATTTACCTTGAAACACATGGGAAAAATAAACGAAATCAACCAAATTAAACTCTCGATTGGAGTGGAAATTAGCACTTTCTGTTTTCCTCTGTGGAAGCTGCACTTCGACAATTATAACATAGCAACAACGCTTGCCGATTTTTCCCCTTCCGACTCCGAAGTTCTTACAAGAATCTCGCTTTCCAGTGCACCTTCTCCCTCTCCGGATTGCATCTCTTCTTCTGTCTGCCTCTGCACATCCTCTTCGCGCCTCTGCTGGCAGGTAGGGAGAGTGAATCCTTTACCGGAAAAACAGTTCCTGGGTACTACTCTGCATGCATGTTTGCTCTTGTGTCTCTAATCATGACGAGAGTGGAGAGGTCCGCGCAATAGAAGTTAGAGCCTGAAATTCTTATAATTTATTACCCCAAGAAAACCGTAGAACCATCAAAGACGCATTCCTAATTCACCCTCATGGATTGCCTCTGAAACCTATTCTGACAGTTTATCTGCTCAAATATGACCTGTTTGCAATAAACTATGCTTCAGACTCCGATGAAAACAATAAGAAACGAATGGTTCTTCGATTTCGCTCTGCTTCCAGGGATATAACTAAAAAAAATTCATGTTGCAATAACCATTCTTATCCATGAGAGAGCACGCTTTACGAATAGAGTAGGGATGCCTCCGGAAGAAATTTCTTCATTCTACACATATCAGGAAATACGAGAAATATGTAATAGAGCATTTCTTGCGAAGCAATTCCTTGTCAGGATGCTGGCCAACCACTGGTGGGATGAGATGGAGCCATAGAATCCTATTGAAGACTGATTAATTATTATATTTTCCCGCAGAAAAAAAGACGAGCAATTTAAATGAAGAGCGGGCGAGATCACATAATAACTGTGAAGCGTATCCCAGCCATCGATTAGAAATGCAGATTATCTTACATTGTCTTATGATTAGAATTCAATCACAAACCGTGTAACTGGCTTACAATATTGGAAATTGAACGATATATCATTTGCGACTCTCATTGTCAGGGATCGTGGCGCTTCTGACGGCCTTCCACGCCATATTCCTCAGATATCCTAACAGGTGAATTACCGATTTTTTTAATTTAAAAAAGTTCCTTTCCAGAACCGATTTCGTCCTTCAAGTGATCGCAGCAATCGTCTCCGCCTACTTCTTCTTCACGTCGTCACTAGAGACATTCTGTCTGAGTAAGAGCAGAGGTGAGTACTCTAAGGCATTAGGTTAGCGTTAGATTAGGTGAGGGCTAGGGTTAGGTTAGGGTAGGTTAATTTTTCCATTCTGTTAGAAGGTAAACATGGATTTGCAAGAAACGGCTCTCTCCATTCTCCGCGTTCTTTCACCTGATCAGTGAATACAACCCAGAATGAAGAGACCTTCGGAGGGATGTTTCGTGATGCTGATGAGTTTCAAGAATAAATTATGAGAAAAGGAAATCGAGAAAGAGCAATAACATCCATCTCATCATTTCTCAGAATATTATAAAAAGTATTTATACAAAAGTATTTATAAAGCGTTCAGTGCAACTCTATCAGTGTCTTGCTGTCAGCAGAGCTGCATCATTTATATTCAAAAATATTTATTCAATTATTACTAGTCACTTTTCTCAGCTTACAACAGTGTGCAGTCGTCGATTTAGCAAAATCTGCAGAGTCGGAAACGGTCGCTTGATCTATTTGCCACTGTGAGCACCGCGAATAACATCGAAAGTGTTTATCTATTGTAGTAGACTAAATCCTATTCATTTGGAGCTAGAGAACACAAGAAGATGTCATTCGGTTTGCTTATCGAGACTTCCTTTGTCTCACGTCAAAAAAAAGAGTGGTGTAAGGAAAGCGATTGACAAACAATCAATCGTTAAAAAACGGAAGTGGTCTTGCACATAGAAAGAAAGCGGATGTGAGAAAGGAAATATTGAAACGGATCGGAAACTCGTGATCGGAACTCGTTTACCTTGCAAGAATGGCAACATTGAACCAGCTGCAAGAACAGTGGAACCAGTTCGAAATACATTTTTCTCTGCTGACTCACTATTACTTGCACGCTATTTCGCATCAACTCATCTGCAAGAAAACGTGTTGACTGTCAAAGATGCTGGCTTCTGCGACACTGTCTCCTCAAATTGACATGCATAGAATTGGTTATTCCATCCAACTACAAACGCGAGAAGATGCAGAAGCCAGGAATTGAACCAAATCCTTGAACGATGACGTCACATTCAGACCCGGAAACATCTTCTGGCGGCGACATTTGTGAGGGGCTGACCTACCGCACCGAGTCTCTAGTCGGCTCCTGCAATGGCTTCTTTGGAAATATGCAGGTGCAATGCCATTTTGGTTCCAGATTCATCATGTATTCGGTGGTATCGTACACGCCCGATCCCGTGGATCCGGTACCATTCATGTTCTGGGTGGTTCCGTAACCCTGGGTACCCATCGATTTTGGGTCCAGAATCGGAAAAAAAACTAAAGAGAAGGAATACTTGCAGGCGGTTGTGCTGCGGAATGCAAACTGGGAGATGGACTCTGTCAGGTTTGCGTTGCAAATTTATTGCGTATCGAGATAGGTTTCAGAAGCAATTAAATGTCTTTACTGCGAGCGATTTTCGATAGAATGAAGATGGACACTACACAAATTAAAAAAAAAAAGTTTATAAATAACTATAATTTGTTAATTGAAGAGTCTTCGTCTCCTCCTGTCTCTCTGCTCTCGCTGCCTCCCAATTGCTCATCACCACTGCACTCTCATTCTATTCTGCGCATGAAACGAAGTGAGAAGTGATCTTTGTCCTACCTGCATCGGCAGTCATAAAATACAAAATTAGTTAGATCATTGATTTCTTTTCTTCGGTCAGATGATCTTTCATCTCTTCTACTAATTCGTGCTAATGCCATTTTGCTGATGCTTTCAACATCTGTTCTTTGATCAATTATCAGATTGCGCATCCGCACATTCCACTACCAACTCGTGCTGGGCGTTCTCCTAATCGTAGCAGCGCTCTTCCACTGGCAGTATGTTATTAATTAGCCATTAATTATCTTAATTTTAAATTAATAAAGGTACTGTTGCCTGTACTACTTCGTCTCGATACCTGCAGCGTGCGGGTTGCTCTGCTTCGCGCAGGGTAGGTCAAAATATCGATTTTTTATCGATTAATCCGCAAGTAGGAGGAATAGATCAGAAAAAAGAATAGATCCTCGCGGGAAGAGCCGATTGATTATTTATTTCAGAGAGAATGGGAGCTGACTGAAATTGTCAGTGTCTCTCATTTATTTATGTAAAATATGAAACTCAAAAGGCGATGCTTTTCCTCGGGCATTTTCTTTTAGTTTACTGCCATCTTCGATTATGCTTCGGATGTTATTAATAATCGAGTATTTTAATGGCGATACTCCCCCGGACGCTGATTCGCAATCTCAAAAATTCCATGTTTGACTACTTGCGTCATGCACATATCCTCTCCAAAGAAATATGTTCTGCAATTTTAAATAGCAAAAAAAAACTTAATAGTATTCCCTAACCTTTCCAGGTCTGACCACTCTCCTCCGTCCCTCACGTGTCTCTCGGAGTCTTGATGTAATTGGAACTTTCGCTGCAGTTGCCCTTTGTTCCTCTCTCCTCTTCTCCCTTCTCTGCACCTTCTCGGGGTAGGCTTTTCGGTTCCGAGATTTAAAATCACGCATGAATAATGCGTAAATATCTTAGATTGTTGATGTAATAATGCATCAAATAAGCTATCGCTTTCGTGTTATGATGCGCACAAAAAGTTGTTTAAATTTGAAAATGTTATTGTAAATTAGCAATTTTGTAGCATCTTCGACTGGCGACTGTCCATCCTTCGACACTGTCGATGGGGAGAGGAGGAAGTTATGAAGGTGGGCAGTGTGAGAATTATCAAATTGATCTCTTTCTATATAATTTCGACACTATTACTCTTAATCTTCGAGAGTGCGTTTACATGAGCTTCTGATTACCCATTGAACGAAAGTATTGTATTGCTAAGTATTGTAGACAATCCAACGGTGACACATTAAAACATGCTGTTTTATTTTCAAATGGGGAATGTACGAAACTCAACTCATTCGTTGCATTCCGTTTGTATCAAGTATCATCTCATTCTTACTTCAAAAATATATTTAAAAAAATACACTACTTGAAAATAGTTCAGGGTTGCCGCCGCTATCTGCACTTTTCCTATCCCTACTTCAACTGGCAACCACCACAAGTGAGAGTTGATCTTTGATCGTCAACTCTTCGAGCACATTTATTCCCAAATCTATTAGTTTGGTTACATTCTTAACTTCACTCTCCGAAGACAATCGATACATTCGATAATATCGACAAAATCAATATTTTTAGATCGAACACGAGGTGACGTCAATCCAAATCGCAATCTACACAGTGCTCCTCATGTTTGCTTTCCTCTATTTTTATTTCTCCATCAAATCGACGTTTCGATTGAGCAAAAAGAAGGAAAGGAACGCGTACTTTGATGGGAGATGAGATAGTAGAGCAATGAGTAACATATTTATTATAATTGATTTGAGATTGAAAAATCGAACATCTGATCCTGTTCAATATATTTCTTACATTAGCAATATATCGTGAAAGTTCATCTTCACTCAATTGTACACCCCTCTTTAACTTTGGTTTTCGGTTCCCCCTTCATGTTGTGTAGTACAACCCTCACGGGAGTTGCTTGTTGAAAGTCCTACTTGTTGAAAGTCTGAAACTAAACAGGCGTTGCTGTTCCTTTTGTATTTTATCTTCGTTTATTGCCATCTTCGAGTATGCTTCAAATGCTATTAATGTTTGAGTACGGGCGATAATCCAATCGCGGGTCATATTGTCAATAAAAAATTACACCTGAAAATTATTATGGCAAGTGTGTAAATTATTCACAGCTGCAATTGCAGGTTACATTGAAATTTAGATGAAAGAGAGCATGTAATCAGCGACTTCATTGATTGATAACAAAATAGTGGCTAAATATAATCGATTGTATTGCTAAAACAGCACAATCAAATTTATGAGTTCGCAGTGTCTTCGACTGGCGACTGTCCATCCTTCGACACTGTCGCTGGGGAGAAGAGGAAGTGATGAAGGTGCGCAGTATGAAAATGATACAATTGGTATCTTTCTCTGTTTCAAATCGAGATATTCTAACAGACTTTCTAATACTAACAAGGACGTTTGAATACTCATTGAACGAAATGTTAAGTGTTGTAAACACGCCAGCGAGACATTACTAAGAAATTCAGTCTCATTCTCATATGGGGACTGTACGAAACACAATCCATTTGTAGTAGTCTACTTGTTGCAGCATCCAGTGGATTGTATCAACTCATTGCAACTACAAAAGTATATTTTACAAATATTTTAGGGTTGTCGACGCTATCTGCACTTCTCCTATCCCTACTTCAATTGGCAACCACCACAGGCGAGATATGATTTTGGATCTTTGAGCATATTTAGCTGAACATATTTGCTCTCTCAAAGATCGATAATTTTGATCAACTCATTCATACTCCCCATATCCCGTATAATTCGATAAAATCGACAAATTCAATATTTTTAGATCGAACACGAGGTGACTTCAATCCAAATCGCAATCTACACGGTGCTGCTCATCTTTTCCTTCCTCTACTTTTATTTCTCCATAAAATCGACGTTTCGACTCAGCAAAAAGAAGGAAAGGAACGCGTACTTTGATGGGAGATGAGATAGTAGAGCAATGAGTAACATATTTATAATAATTGATTTGAGATTGAAAAATCGTACATCTGATCCTGTTCAATATATTTCTTACATTAGCAATATAACGTGAAAGTTCATCTTCACTCAATTGTACACCCCTCTTTAACTTTGGTTTTCGGTTCCCCCTTCATGTTGTGTAGTACAACCCTCACGGGAGTTGCTTTCATATCCATCGAAATTGAATAAATCATTTATTGATTGTGTGACTGCGTCGTCTACATTTGTAGCAACATTTAACATTAATTCGCTGAGAAGCAGTGCTTCTTTTTTGGTTCATTTTCTCTTTTTTTGGTTTTCATTCACAAGTAGATCAAAGTTCCTTAGGCGTTCCTTGAGCGGATCCGAATTCTGTTCCCTGAGCGGACTCGCCACGAATCTTAATTTCTTGCCAGCTAGAAAGAGTACGAAATCACTGAAAATTAAGGAAACTACGCCCGCTCTTCTAGCTTCGTTATTCCAGCACTCACATGGGAAGCATAGTGAGATAGCTCGAGAAAAATAAAGAGCTGAGTATAATCAGGTGAGCTTAGTCAGCCTATTTGTTTTTGATTTTTGTTTGCCGAGATTGTAGACACCTTATCTGTCTATGCCGTTTCTTCATCTCCTTTTACTTCCATTGAAACAGATTTAGATACAATTATGCAAAATCGTTCATTCGACTAACATTGATGTGTGTTTTAAAAAAATAATCTTTTTTTTATAAATTGGACCGAGATTGTTTGCTTTCATCCGCGAAATGTTGATCCGCCTTGACGTTGAGTAAGCAAGGACGCGAGGATGGTAGTACAACCGAGATAAGTGTCAACGAGAAGAAGTAGGCGGAAACTATGGTAGCGATCACTTGAAGGACGAAGATGTTCTATATTAGTTGGGCCAGATTGCACCGCCATTCAGTTCATTCACTAGTAGATCAAAGTGGGCATTCATCAACTCCCTGAAAATGAACATTAGTTCGAAATAAAAAGGAATTATTTTTTTATAAATGGAATTTTTGCTGGTTACAAGTACCGAGATTGTTTGGTTCCGCGATGTTTTGATCCACGTTGACAGTGAGTAAGCAAGGAAGCGAGGAGGGTACTACAACCGAGATAAGTGTCAATGAGAAGAAGAAGTAGGCGGAAACCTTACCTTTGATACCATCTCAGATTTCGCATCTGCTTCATTCACCACCAACTCGTGCCGAACGTTCTCCTAGTTGTAGGAGCGATATTTCTTTGTCAGTATGTTATTTATTGACTAATTGGTATAATTAATTGAATAATACATTTATTATAAGGCATTATTGCATTATTATTTCGTCTCAATGCCTGTCATGTGTGGATTTCTTTGCTTATCACAGGGTAAGTTGAGAAATCAGATTCATGTTGATTCGTTTGATTCATCGCTTACAACTATACAGACAGACTGTACCTGGAATTAATTATTTATTATATTCGAACAGATGAGTCCACCATTGAAAAACTCTGTCTCTCACTTACTTGTGAGAGGATTGAAACTCAAAATACGACACCATTCCTGAGTTTTTTCGTTTTAAATTTTTTTAAAAAATATGTTTCAGCTAGCTATTTTTTAATGCTTGGATGATTAGCGGATAATGGTTGTTCGATGAAACCTCCGGGATATATAATATCATAATACATTCATTGTTTCGGCATAGTCTCTGGGTTCGTAAAAACTATTGTACGCAATTCGAGCCCGATTAGACAATCCGATCATACATACGATAGAGCACGCAGAAACTCTTTGTTTCTAAGTTATCCCTGGAGAATTCAGCAACATCATGTCCTTCTATTACCGTAACCTCTTTTACCGTATCCTTACAGTAACCTTCCACGAGTGATGGCTGCTACGGGACCGCAATGGAGTCTCTACCCACTCCTGGCCATCGGCGCCTTCGTTAGTTTATTTAAATTTATATTTCGATTTTTTCTGGAAGCCGACATGATGGGGAAGGAGACTCAATGATTATTTGTATTTTTTTTCATCTGGCGGAGGCCTCAGTGTAATCGTGCTAAAACAATTCTTTCTAGATTTCTATTTTTCTTGAAACTTATTTAACAATTATAGGAAAGCCACCTCTCTCTCGATTAGGACGACAATTAGCACGTTCTTTCGAATTTTTAGATCAAAAGTGAAAATGCAGATGAGAGTGCTTGCAGATGTTTTTTGTCCTTCTGACTCATAAATTCCGACAAGAATGTCGCTTTCCAGTGTACCTTCTCCTTGTCCGGTCTGCATCTCTTCTTCTGTCTGCCTCTGCACATCCTCTTCGCGCCTCTGCTGGCAGGTGAGGAGCGAGAATCGTTACCAGAAAACCAGTCTTTCTGCAATTTTACTCTGTATACGCATCCTATTTGGTGTCTCTAATCATCATGTGAGAGAGCCGAGAGAGTAGTTGCACATCATCGATGTTAGAGTCACAGATATCTTCAATCAATACTTTGACTTTGTTCGTTAATTACATTTCCGGTCTCCGCTACGATCAAAGACGATAGCTCCTTCACCAATATCAAAGGTTTCTGAAACCTATCGTGACTGTTGAACATTTTCCATCACACTTTTGAAAAAAAACTATGCTTCAGAACTTAATGAAAATAAATACACTTGAGCACTAGCCGATCGTTTCAGAGTCTTTTTTTTTAATGTTCAAAACATATCCGGGATATTACTAACAATAACGTTTGTGTAATAAGCAGCTCTTGTATGTTGCAATTAATCTGCCGTAATTCTTACCAATCTTGTCGATGAGAGAGTACAATGAACGAATAGAACTAGCGACCTTCGGTCGCTACGTTGTACGCGGGGTTGTGTGTTAAGGATAATAATTGGAAGTAGACTTTCAAATGTAATGTACTAGTACATTTGTTCCTCAATCCCACTAGTTCATTTTCACAAAACGAATTAGTTCTTTTGCGCGGAATTAGTTCATTCATTTCATAAAATACCCTTTGCAAAGAGCGGCCGCGATGGGTAGAAATCATAATTCAATTAATGAATGTTTTTATGATATGTTTCACGGTCAAATATACTCAATGATTGGTTGTACGCTACGTTGTACGCGGGGTTGTGCGTTAAGGATAATAATTGGAAGTGACTGTTGCAAGCCTGCTGAGAACTTTGCAAAAGGCTCTTCGCTCGCTCCACTCGCTACGCCCCCATAACTTTGTCGGATCTCCCTCGGCCTCACGAGCCTTTCACAATGCTCACGGTGCGGTGATGAGAGCAGGCTGCGATTTATTAAAACCCATCGATGCGTGGATGGTGTTCAGGGTGCAGTGAAAGTTTCTGCAATTTGGCAAAATACATTAACATAATGTGTGGGTAGTCAATACGGTAGTCAAAAGTCTGACCCAAAGAAAAAGAGTTGACCCAAGGCTAATGGTATATTTCAGGCGTCACTGACAGACTAACAGACAGACAGATGCTACGATGTTATAGTTAATGGGAATAGGGATGAATAAATGACTTTCGAAATTTTCCACATTTACTCATGGATCTAACCGAATAGAAATGTCGATTTTTCGAAACCAGTGGCCAACCAGTTCTCTGACCAGACCGGTGACCACTCAAAACCAGAGATTACGAGGAATGGAAGGAGCATTTTTTGGCATGTCTTGGAAGTCTCCCTAGAATAGCGTGACTTGCGATGTCATCTCTCATTTTCAGGAATCTTAGCGCTGCTGACGGCCTTCCACGCCATATTCCTCGGATATCCTAACAGGTGAACCTAGAACAAGATTTATAATATTTATAATCGATAGAGAAATCCAAAAAATCAATCTTGTTCGCTCTTCTCGCATCATAATTTGCTCCTGAAACTCACTGTAAACTTTATTGCTTTGTGGCCCCATTATCGGGCCTTGTCTGTTCCAAATTCGCTAATTAAATTTTAGTTAATTATAATTGGTTACCCAATATTCCAGAACGGACTTCGTCCTCCAAGTGATCGCAGCAATCGTCTCCGCCTACTTCTTCTTCACGTCGTCACTGGAGACATTCTGTCTGAGCAAGAGCAGAGGTGAGCACCCTAAGGCATTAGGTTAGGGTTAGGGTTAGGTTAGAGCAATTCCATCCACTTAGCCACTTGTTATAATATTATTAAAAATTGACAACGTGTTCAGTGAACTTCAATCAGTGTCTTGATGTGTTTGATCAGAACAAACACGTCTCAGCAGAGTTGCAATATTTCTATTCTAAAAGAATTATCCAATAATTAGTAGTCGGTTTTATCAATTTCCAATAGTGTTCTATCGTCAATTGCAAACACCTCTGCAGTATCGGAAACGGTCACATGCTCTACTGTGACCACAGCCAAATAACCTTAAAGGTGTTTATCAATTTGCTCGCATCTTCTTGCTTTCTTACTAGAGAACAGCTTACTAGATATCAATCGGTAGCAACGCTGTTCTCACCGATCTCATTATCTCAATGCAGGGTATTGAATATCACTGTAGGAAAGAACAGCGTATTTGAACACCTTTTCATATTTTTTTAAATTGGACATAAAAAATCAAATATTAGGGCAGATCTCTCGCGCTTTCCAAACCGATAATAACGGAAGTGCTCTTGCACATAGAAAGCGGAAGTAAGAAAGGAAGAAAATCAGAAAAATCGAGGGTACCTCGTGATCGGAACTCATTTCTTTTGCAAGAGCAACAACAGCGAAAACCCTGCAAAAGCAGTGGAACCTCAGATCAGCCGAGTTCGAAATACATTTATTTTCTGCTGCTCTCATTCTCAAATAATCTCATATCGTATCATCTGAAAGAAAGCATATTGCCGCTTAATGATACGACAGCTCGAATTACATTAGCGAATTACATCAACATGCAGGTGCAGTACCATTCTGGTTCCGAGTGGTTCCAGATTCATCATGTATTCGGTGGCATCGTACCCGCCCGGTTCTCGTGGATCCGGCAAAATTCTAGTTTTTACATATACCCATGTACCCATCGATTTTGAATCCACTACCGCAAAATACTAAGGAAATGCAATATTTGTAGGCCGTGGTGCTACGAAATGCAAACTGGGAGATGGACTCTGTCAGGTTGGAAATTCAGGAAAAGTTCCGAAACAATCGGTCGGATAGGTTTCGAAGGCCATTCAATTGCCTGGCTTCGAGCGATTTTACGATGCACCTCCCGTTGGTTGCCGACATAAAATAATATTTGCACAAAAAACGATGTAATTAAAAAAGTCATAAATACTTATTTAATTAACGTAGTTAGTTAATTAAAGGGTCTTCGTATCCTCCAGTCTCTCTGCGCTTGCTGCTTCTCAATTGCTCATCACCACTGCACTCTCCTTCTATTCTGTGCATGAAACGAAGTTAGACCTGATTGTAATGAGTATCCCACTCAGTAGTCGGTGTTCTGTCCCCGTGGGCTTCCTTCGTGAACTTTTTGGAAATCAATTCAATATCTGATATTTGATCTTTTCAGATTACGCATCCGCACCTTCCATTACCAACTCGTACTGGGTGTTCTCCTAATCGTAGCAGCGCTCTTCCACTGGCAGTACGTTTTAATTAATTAATTTGATTATCAATTAGTCATTAAATATCTTAATAAAAAATTAATTAAGATATTGCTGTCTGTACTACTTCGTCTCCATACCGGCAGCTCTGTTTCTCTGTTTCGGGTTGCTCTGTTTCGCGCAGGGTAGGTCAAAATATCAAATTACGGTCAATTTGTTTATCTACCTACAGTCAATTTGTATCTTTTGAACGCGGGAAAGTTCCGAAAACTGAAAATGTCAGCGTCTCTCACCTACTTGTTGAAAGTCTGAAACTAAACAGGCGTTGATGTTCCTTTTGTATTTTATCTTCGTTTATTGCCATCTTCGATTATGCTTCAAATGCTATTAATGTTTGAGTACGGGCGATAATCCAATCGCGGGTCATATTGTCAATAAAAATTTTTTTATGTTTGACTACTCGCTCAATGTCCTTGCCCTCTCCATAGAAATAGCAATTGTTCACTAATTTTAAGAATCAAACAAACATGGCGCCAGAATAGGTTCAGCCAAATATTGATTTTTCGAGAGAAATTAATTAAAGAAGGAGTAACACGAAAAATTTGTTCAATTAAATACGTAATAGAAGCCGGCAGCCCGATAATGAATCATTTTATCCGAAGTTTCACAGACAGTTCTGAGGTTTTATACATACGCGCAAAGTTCTTTAAGGTTCCCATTTACTACTCATGTTTCCGAATATTTTGGCCCAGTACTTCCGTTTTTTGGCCATGACTTCATATCCTTTGCCATAACCTTATCTTTAAAAATATCCTTAACCTTACCAGGTCTGACCACCCTCCTCCGTCCCTCTCGTGTCTCTCGGAGTCTCGATGTGATAGGAACTTTCGCTGCCGTTGCCCTCTGCTCCTCTCTCCTCTTCTCCCTCCTCTGCACTTTCTCGGGGTGAGTGTTTCGATTTCGAAGATGAGAATGACACATGTCGAATTAAAAAAAAAATTGTGCCTTCTCGTGGTTAGTACACCTGAAAATTATTATGGGAAGTGTGTAAATTATTCACAGCTGCTTCCTTCCTCTACTTTTATTTCTCCGTAAAATCGACGTTTCGACTCAGCAAAAAGAAGGAAAGGAACGCGTACTTTGATGGGAGATGAGATAGTCGAGCAATGAGTAACATATTTATTATAATATATTTGAGATTGAAAAATCGTACATCTGATCCTGTTCAATATATTTCTTACATTAGCAATATAACGTGAAAGTTCATCTTCACTCAATTGTACACCCCTCTTTAACTTTGGTTTTCGGTTCCCCCTTCATGTTGTGTAGTACAACCCTCACGGGAGTTGCTTTCATATCCATCGAAATTGAATAAATCATTTATTGATTGTGTGACTGCGTCGTATACATTTGTAGCAACATTTAACATTAATTCGCTGAGAAGCAGTGTTTCTATTTCATTCATTTTCTCTTTTTTTGGTTTTCATTCACAAGTAGATCAAAGTTGTCTTCCTGTTGTCTCACATTTTCGTGATCTGGGCGTCACCTATTCTAACTCTCTTGACTTTAAAGACCACATTTCCGATAAGGTAACAAAAGCTCGCTCTCGTTGTCCCTTTATTCTCCGCATTTTTGTATCTCGTAATCCCTTACTCTACTCTAAACTATTCGTCACTTACGTTCGCCCCATCCTCGAATAGTGTTCCGAATTGTGGTCCCCTCAGACTAGAGAACTCTGCCTAAACATTGAGTCCGTCCTTCGTAAATTCACTAGGTCGGTGTTTCTCTAATGTGGCTTAGCATATCGTACATACCCCGACAGGCTCCAATTTCTCAACTTGGAATCCCTAGAATACCGTCGCTCATTGATTGACCTATCGTTCATCTATCGTGTTGTGCACAACGACGTAGATATTGGCTGCCCTCAATTCCTATGTATTGCTCCTCCTCGTTCAAGGAGACCTAATAATTTTCAACTTCGTAAGCATCGTTCCTTATCTAATCTATATCACAATTTTATCTCTAATCGTATTGTATCACAGTGGAATTCCATCCCCAATCATGTAATACTCTCTAGGAATTGTGAACTCTATCTCGTTAGAACGCGTATTCACTTTCCTGTTAACTATGGCAATCTGTAATATACCATACTATTATCTTTGCATCCTAGATGATGCATCGTATTTCATGCAGTCTTATTTCATCTTACTTCTCTTTCTCGTCACTTATTTCGACATCTGCATGATAAATGAATTGAATTGAATTGGAAGTTCCTTAGGCGTTCCTTGAACGGACTCGCCACGAATCGTAATTACTTGCCAGCTAGAAAGAGTACGAAATCACGGAAAAATACGGAAACTACACCCGCTCTGCTCTCTTCGTTATTCCAACACTCTCATAGGAATCATAGTGAGATAGCTCGAGAAAAAAAGAGAGCTGAATACACAGCGTGTCAGGCCAGACAAATTCCTTTGTTCTCGCGGCGGACCATTTCTCTTCATTCATCATCGCTGAGTGGTGAAGTGATAGAGAAAGTGGGTGAAACATATTCCATAATATAAATAAGAAATTAAAATTTAATAATGCGACTAAGCAAGCGTTAGTAACAATAAGTCAGGGACCTACTGCTAAATGTTGGAATTTTTATCTCGGTCCCTGGCTCCATGAATCGATAATTACTTTTATTGTTATATTTTCCGCTTCAAATGAGAACTAGTCTGAGCAGAATATCGGCGGACCCCATTTCTGGGGTATTTTCTGAATCCTCATGAACAGGTCTACAATTGCAACAGACAGATTTTTGATATTGTTTTTAGTGCTCGAAAAACGGATTTAAATGTGTAGCAAAATGTGCATTTTTCATGATTACTCGAATACTAAATCCAATATCAAACATCTGTCTGTTGCAATTGTAGAGCTCTTTATGAGGATTCAGAAAACACCCCAGAAATGGGGTCCGCCGATATTCTGCTCAGACTAGTTCTCATTTGAAAATTTACATGTATTCAGTTTCGAAATAGTTGTTTCAAAATTAGTTTCACAAGATGTATTAATCATTTCACTATATTTTGCTATGCCACTCTCAAGGTGGAATATGTTTCACCGAATATATTTTCTCAATTAATTCACTTCCATATAGTGCAATCGAGAGTGCACAAATTGATCTCCGCCGCCATATTGTCTGGTCTGACACGCTGTGGAATATAATCAGATGAGCTTATTCTGCCGATTTGTTCTTGATTTTTGTTTGTTGTTTTTTTTCGAGATTGTCGACTCATCAGTCTATGCCGTTCCGTCATCTCCTTTTACTTCAATTGAAACAGATTTGATCAAATTATGCAAAATCATTCATTCGACTAACATTGATATGTGTTTCAAAAAGGAATTATTTTTTTATAAATTGAATTTTTGCTGGTTACAAGTACCGAGATTGTTTGGTTCCGCGATGTTTTGATCCACGTTGACAGTGAGTAAGCAAGGACGCGAGGAGGGTACTACAACCGAGATAAGTGTCAATGAGAAGAAGAAGTAGGCGGAAACTATGGTAGCGATCACTTGAAGGACGAAGATGTTATATATTAGTTGGGCTAGATTGGACCGCCATTCACAAGTAGATCAAAGTGGGTATTCATCAACTCCCTCAAAATGAACATTAGTTCGAAATCTTACCTTTGATACCATCTCAGATTTCGCATCTGCTCCATTCACCACCAACTCGTGCCCAACGTTCTCCTAGTTGTAGGAGCGATATTTCTTTGTCAGTGTTGTTAAGAGAGCGCATTGCCTTCAAAGAGCCAGGCCTCTGCGAACGCAGTTCTGCTGATAATAGCTTTTTTCCGGAATAAGTTATTTCATCAAACTGGGTTCGAGAGTTGAATGCAGAAGAGAGTGAACGGTGACTTCCCATTCAGACCCCGAAACCTCTTCTGGAGGCGACATTTGTGAGGGGCTGACCTACCGCACCGAGTCTCTAGTTGTTATTTATTGACTAATTGGTATAATTAATTGAATAATACATTTATTATAAGGCATTATTGCATTATTATTTCGTCTCAATGCCTGTCATGTGTGGATTTCTTTGCTTATCACAGGGTAAGTTGAGAAATCAGATTCATGTTCATTCGTTTGATTCATCGCTTACAACTATACAGACAGACTGTACCTGGAATTAATTATTTATTATATTCGAACAGATGAGTCCATCATTGAAAAACTGTCTCTCACTTACTTGTGAGAGGATTGAAACTCAAAATACGACACCATTCCTGAGTTTTTTCGTTTTAATTTTTTTTATTTTTAATATGTTTCAGCTATTTTTTAATGCTTGGATGATTAGCGGATAATGGTTGTTCGATGAAACCTCCGGGATATATAATATCATAATACATTCATTGTTTCGGCATAGTCTCTGGGTTCGTAAAAACTATTGTACGCAATTCGAGCCCGATCAGACAATCCGATCATACATACGATAGAGCACGCAGAAACTCTTTGTTCCTAAGTTATCCCTGGAGTATTCAGCAACATCACGTCCTTCTATTACCGTAACCTCTTTTACAGTATCCTTACAGTAACCTTCCACGAGTGATGGGACCGCAATGGAGTCTCTGCCCGCTCCTGGCCATCGGCGCCTTCGTTAGTTTATTTAACTTTATATTTCGATTTTTTTCTGGAAGCCGACATGATTGTTTCCTCATAGCTAACACGTAGTAAGGTGTGGGGAAGGAGACTCAATGATTATTTGTATTTTTTTCATCTGGCGGAGGCCTCAGTGTAATCGTGCTAAAACAATTCTTTCTAGATTTCTGTTTTTCTTGAAACTTATTTAACAATTATAGGAAAACCACCTCTCTCTCGATTAGGACGACAATTAGCACGTTCTTTCGAATTTTTAGATCAAAAGTGAAAATGCAGATGAGAGTGCTTGCAGATGTTTTTTGTCCTTCTGACTCATAAATTCCGACAAGAATGTCGCTTTCCAGTGTACCTTCTCCTTGTCCGGTCTGCATCTCTTCTTCTGTCTGCCTCTGCACATCCTCTTCGCGCCTCTGCTGGCAGGTGAGGAGCGAGAATCGTTACCAGAAAACCAGTCCTTCTGCAACTTTACTCTGTATACGCATCCTATTTTGTGTCTCTAATCATCATGTGAGAGAGCGGAGAGAGTAGTTGCGCATCATCGATGTTAGAATCACCGATATCTTCAATCAATACATTGACTTTGTTCGTTAATTACATTTCCGGTCTCCGCTACGATCAAAGACGATAGCTCCTTCACCAATATCAAAGGTTTCTGAAACCTATCGTGACTGTTGAACATTTTCCATCACACTTTTGAAAACAAAAAAATATTTCAGAACCTAATGAAAATAAATACACTTGAGCACTTGCCGATCGTTTCAGAGTCTTTTTTTTTTAATGTTCAAAACATATCCGGGATATTACTAACAATAACGTTTGTGTAATAAGCAGCTCTTGTATGTTGCAATTAATCTGCCGTAATTCTTACCAATCTTGTCGATGAGAGAGTACAATGAACGAATAGAACTAGCGACCTTCGGTCGCTACGTTGTACGCGGGGTTGTGTGTTAAGGATAATAATTGGAAGTAGACTTTCAAATGTAATGTACTAGTACATTTGTTCCTCAATCCCACTAGTTCATTTTCACAAAACGAATTAGTTCTTTTGCGCGGAATTAGTTCATTCATTTCATAAAATACCCTTTGCAAAGAGCGGCCGCGATGGGTAGAAATCATAATTCAATTAATGAATGTTTTTATGATATGTTTCACGGTCAAATATACTCAATGATTGGTTTTCTCAATGAACAAGGAACTAGTTCATTTAACCACTAAATTCAATAATACAATGACAAATGAACTAGTTTCGTAGAATTGAAAAGAACTAGTTCTTTTGACATAACTAATTCATTTTGAAAGTCTAATTGGAAGTGACTGTTGCAAGCCTGCTGAGAACTTTGCAAAAAGCTCTTCGCTCGCTCCACTCGCTACGCCCCCACAACTTTGTCGGATCTCCCTCGGCCTCACGAGCCTTTCACAATGCTCGCGATGCGGGGATGAGAGCAGGCTGCGATTTATTAAAACACATCGATGCGTGGATGGTGTTCAGGGTGCAGTGAAAGTTTCTGCAATTTGGCAAAATGCATTAACATAATGTGTGGGCATACGGTAGTCAAAAGTCTGACCCAAAGAAAAAGAGTTGACCCAAGGCTAATGGTATATTTCAGGCGTCACTGACAGACTAACAGACAGACAGATGCTACGATGTTATAGTTAATGGGAATAGGGATGAATAAATGACTTTCGAAATTTTCCACATTTACTCATGGATCTGACCGACTAGAAATGTCGATTTTTCGAAACCAGTGGCCAACCAGTTCTCTGACCAGACCGGTGACCACTCAAAACCAGAGATTACGAGGAATGGAAGGAGCATTTTTTGGCATGTCTTGGAAGTCTCCCTAGAATAGCGTGACTTGCGATGTCATCTCTCATTTTCAGGAATCGTAGCGCTGCTGACGGCCTTCCACGCCATATTCATCGGATATCCTAACAGGTGAACCTAGAACAAGATTTATAATATTTATAATCCATAGAGAAATCCAAAAAATCAATCTTGTTCGCTCTTCTCGCATCATAATTTGCTCCTGAAACTCACTGTGACCCCATTGCCTTCTCTATTCCAAATTCGCTAATTTTAATCGCTAATTTTTCGCAGAAAAATTAGAAAATATTTTATCGCCGAAGTGGTTTTGCACGCAGAAAAAAACGGAAGTGAGAAAGGAAATATTGAAACCCCTGATTAAACTCGTGATTAGAACTCGTTTATCTTGCAAAAGCAACACCACTGAACACGCTGCAGGAGCAGTGGAACCTCAGATCAACCGAGTTCGAAATACGCTTTTCTCAGCTGACTCTCTCTCTTTTGCACACTATCTCACATCGCCTCATGTGCAAGAGAGCGCGTTGCCTTCAAAGAGCCAGGCCTCTGCGAACGTAGTTCTGCTGATAATAGCATTATAAGCTATTTCATCAAACTGGGTTCGAGCGTTGAATGCAGAAGAGATTGAACGGTGACTTCCCATTCTGACCCCGAAACCTCTTCTGGAGGCGACATTTGTGAGGGGCTGACCTACCGCACCGAGTCTCTAGTTGGCTCCTGCAATGGGTTCTTCGGCAACATGCAGGTGAGTACCATTTTCCTTCCGGGTGGATGCGGATTCATCTGGTATTCGGTTGTACCGAATCGGCCCGATTCCCGTGTATGCGGTACCATTCTGGTTCCGGATGGTATCGCCAGGTACCCATCTTTTTTGGGTCCAGAGCCATAAAAGACTAAAGAAAAGGAATACTTACAGGCGGTTGTTCTGCGCAATGCAAACTGGAAGATGGACTCTGTCAGGTTTGTGTTTTAACTTAATTGAATATCGATATAGGTTTCAATGACCATTTCATTTCCTTATAGAAGGATGATGCACGATATAAAATAACACTTTTACAAATTTAAAAAAAACTATAATAGATTAGTTAATGCAATTGCAGGTTCTACTTATTTAATTAACGTAGTTAGTTAATTAAAGGGTCTTCGTCTCCTCCTGTCTCTGCTCTCGCTGCCTCCCAACTGCTCATCACCACTGCACTCTCATTCTATTCTGCTCATGAAACAAAGTGAGAAGTGATCTTTGAACTATTCTAATCATAAGGATAGAATTGATTCCGGAATTCCAATAGCGAGGACAAAAGAGTGACGCAATTCCACTCCTCCCATTCCGATTACGCGGAGCTGTGGAATGGAATTCCAAAACTTTTAGAATTCCATTTGAATACATTACTGGCTCTTCATTGATTCTCTCCACTCAATTTCGACATTTTGCATAACGGAATTCCATTCCAATATGGAATTCCATTTCGAATGGAATTCTAATTGCGCACCGCTCGTATGCGAGTTCGACTTTGGAAGTGAGTGGAGGGTTTTAGAATTCAAATTGTCAAATAATTCAATCATCCATAATGATAATGAGCGACAGTTGATTATTGTCATCTACTAAGACTCCAAAATAATATGAATTGAAGCTCAATGAAGAGTAGGCTTCCTTCAGCAACTATTTCCAAAACACAGCGATATCTGATTGTTGATCTGTTCTCAGACTGCGCATCCGCACCTTCCACTATCAACTCGTCCTGGGTGTTCTCCTAATCGTAGCAGCGCTCTTCCACTGGCAGTACGTTTTAATTAGCAAATTAAGTTAATTAGTTCAATTTTTTAAGATATTGCTGTCTGTACTACTTCGTCTCGATACCGGCAGCGTGTGGGTTGCTCTGTTTCGCGCAGGGTAGGTCAAAATATCAAATTGCGGTAGATTATCGATTTATACACCCATAAAAGCATGAATCTGAGTAGATCTTCGGAGGAAGATTCGATTAATTATTTTTAGAGAGAAAGGACTCTGACTGAAATTGTCAGTGTCAGTGTCTCTCATTTATTTATGTAAAGTCTGAAACTCAAAAGGCAATTATTTTCCTCGTGCATTTTCTTTTAGTTATTGCCATCTTCGATTTTGCTTCAAATTAATTAAATAAGTTGGAGAGCTAACGGGTGATATTTTTCGTCAGTCACAGAAATCGAAAATGTATTATTTATTTCATTCGCAACCGATTATAGCACGTTTGACTACTTGAGGAAAGGATTAACCTATCAGGCCTCACGACACTCCTCCGTCCCTCTCGTGTCTCTCGCAGTCTCGATGTGATAGGAACTTTCGCTGCCGTTGCCCTCTGCTCCTCTCTCCTCTTCTCCCTTCTCTGCAACTTCTCGGGGTGAGTGTTTCGATTTCGAAGATGAGAAAAACTGAAATAGTGTATATTTGCAGTATCTTCGACTGGCGACTGTCCATCCTTCGACACTGTCGATGGGGAGAAGAGGAAGTGATGAAGGTGACCAGTAGTGATTGCAAATCTCTTTCTTTCTGTTCCTGACCGGTCAGATAGGACACACAATTAAAATGCCTGCCGACTTGGCAACAATAGCGCGTTGTATTAAACTGATCAAATTGATCTCATTCTCTTTATTTCCCACACTATCTTATTCTTTCTAATAGCAAACGAGTTTGAATGAGTCGTCATTGTATTAAATTCTGATTCGTATAAAAATTGTGACCGGGACAAATTGACACATTGTGATTCTATTTCAAATGAGGAATGGTCGAAACTCAACCAATTCATAGCATACTTTTTGGGTATGCATCAAGTGGATTGTATCAACTCATTTAAACTTCAAAAATATATTTTAAAATATTTTAGGGTTGCCGCCGTTATTTGCACTTCTCCTATCCCTACTTCAACTGGCAACCACCACAGGTGAGATTTGATCTTTGATCTTTGAGAATATTTAGCTCCCTGAACATATTTGCTCTCTCAAAGATCGATAATTTTGATCAACTCATTCATACTCCCCATATCCCGTATACTTCGATAAAATCGACAAAATCGATATTTTTAGATCGAACACGAGGTGACTTCAATCCAAATCGCAATCTACACGGTGCTCCTCATCTTTTCCTTCCTCTACTTTTATTTTTCCATCAAATCGACGTTTAGATTGAGCAAAAAGAAGGAAAGGAACGCGTACTTTGATGGAAGATGAGATAGTAGAGTATTAAGTGGCTCTCTTTATCTATGTCAGATCATTGGTAAGAACGTTGACAAGGCGTGCATAATGAAGATCCTCACTTATTACGACTACATTCTTAGAGTAGAGAGAAATATTAAAGTTTTAGTTGAGCAATACTGACAACATTTTACGGCAAAATTATTAGAAGCTCATCGCAAATAGTAAGCATATTCCCTCCTACTCTAGTTCCCCCCTAATAATTGTATAGTATGGCCCAAACGGGAAATGCTCCCATATCCGCAACAATCGAATAAATAACTTACTATCATTCGACTCGAAACAGCTCGCAGAATGAAGATAATGATTTGTTAGCAGCACTAGTTAGCATGAAGATATTCAAAATTTATGCGCAGCTTCTAATATTTACTCATTAACCTCCACGCGCAAAAGAATATTGTTATTTGATACACTTTATGACAATATGAATCAGCCGAATTATCAAAGACGCTCCTTCACAAGCATATCTTGGTCCTGAAACGTATCGCCACTGCTAGAAAAAACTATGCAGAATTTTAAAAAAAAACAGTATGTATATTCTTCAGGTCCCAATGAAAACGATCTCATTTTAGTGAATCGTCGATACTTTCAGCAATTACATTTCTAATAAAAAAACATTATTCGGTGACCTTGCTACGCTGTACATTCTATCGTAGAGAAAAAAAGATGAAATGCAGCGATATGCGCTGCTGGAAGCATTCCATGCGAACTTCGTAAGATATCTTAACAAGTGAATATCTTTCATTCCATTATCTCCGATCGGAACCAAGAGAGGCAAGAGAGTGTGTGGATGAGAGGGAGTGGGGAGGGGGTTGCACACAAGTAGCGAGATTGTTTGGTTTCCGCGATATTTTGATCTGCGTAGACAGTGAGTGAGTAAGGGCGCGAGGAGGGCACTGCAACCGAAATAACTTTGGTGCGCTATATAATATAGCCTATATTTGATGGCATCATCGCTCAATTCTATAAATTTCGTTGCTGAGGACAACTAGAGTACACGGGAAGATTGGTACTAATCCTGCGCATAGTTAGTCAGATTTACTGGGTGATGTTGGTTTGCATGCACCGAGATTGTTTGTATGATATTTTGATCTGGGTAGACAGTGAGTGACTAACGGACGGCGCGCGGAGGGAAGGGATGGATTACACTGCACTCACCCTCGTGTATCTCCGTCGTTGTAACTCTTCCTCTGTTTTCTATATCCTATCCTCGGACACACTTTCTAAACAAATCGACTTGTGTCCTAAACTTCGGATGACTATTAGCTACAGTTTGGACGTAAGTTAATTGTATTTTGTTTCTGGTTTTTGCTAGAAATTCAAGATCTTCACAAAATTATGAACAACACTCCGAGCGATTCTTCTTGTTCGATGGCTTTAAATAGCTATCTGATGAGAATGCTGATATAACGACAATCTATACCATGAATCGTCCATTTCGAGGTTTCAACTTCACGCCCCTGGACTCTCTTCAAGCTGTTGCTAAAATGGAGAGGTTCCATTTGGAAGAGTGTCATCATGGAATTGTCAGTATGGCTTGTTCTCTTCGCAATAATGAGCGCCGTATATCGAGGTGCTCTGAACCCACGGCAACAGCGGTAGGACAAAATCTCTCTCTCTCCGTATTGCTTTTCATTTTACTAACTCTTATTTCAGTATTTTCGAGCGACTAGTAGAGTATCTAGACGCTCGACTAGACTACATTCCACTAAATTTCATGCTGGGATTCTTTGTGACGATAATCGTAACTCGTTGGACTTACCTATACCAAATCATTGGCTTCATCGACAAGTGAGTTTCTTCTATTAATTTATGTCATCAGATTGTGAATTTTGGAATGTGATTACGTTAATCATTTTTCTTCAAAAATGGTTTGTTTCTTGTTTTTTTTCCTGTTTTCATTTTTGTTTATCAATTTTTCTTTCCAGCATTGGATTAACTGTTGCTGAGTACGTGAGAGGAAGAAGTGAGGAATCCAGAATATACAGGAGGACCATCATACGCTATTGCGAATTGGCGCAGGTCCTCTTCCCACTTCTCCCGCCTCTTGCCCAACCACTCTTTCTGAATGCACAGGTCCTCGTGTTTCGTGATATCAGTATGCGGACGAGAAGAAGATTTCCCACAATCGATAGTGTAGTAGCAGCAGGTAGAATTGGGAATTCGGCACTAGGTCGGAGGATAACCAATAAAATCAACCCTTCTTCGCTATACAACTCAACTCACAAGATTAATTCGAAAAGGGAGCGAAGATTTTCCAATAAGATACATCTATTCGTCACCCATCCTGTTCAGGGTTCATGACGGCTCACGAACATGATCGATTCATGGAGATCAATTATCCATACTCCAAGTACTGGATGCCATTCCAATGGGCACTTGCGCTGACGTATGATGCGCGAAAGAAGGGTATCATTGAGAGCGACTTCTTCCAAGTGTTAGTCACGCAAGTGAGGTTCCCATATCTCTTTCGATCTTGTCCCTCCCTCCCTTTCCCCTTCTCTCACTAGCTCTCTCCATCTCTCTCCCTCTATCTCAATATGTCTCGCTCTACCACAACTCTATACTTCTCCACAGGAGATCAAGAAGTTTCGCTCGGGTCTGGCCTGGATCTGCAACTATGACTGGGTGCCCATCCCGATCATGTACCCGCAGCTGGTCTGCCTCGCAGTCCACACCTACTTCCTTGTCTGTGTCCTCTCTCGGCAGTATATCGTCTCGAAACACGCGGCGATCATGACGGAAGTGAGTGATTTAGTGATTCCGTGGAAAAAACGGAAGAGAAGAAGAAATGTGTTAATTCCTTCAATTTCATATCTCGGCTCCGTAGAGATAGCAACTTGAAAATTGGAATATGTGGGGTTGAAAATCTATTTACATCACATGATCCAATTTTCAAGTCTCTAGCACTGCTGGGAGCTGAGATATGAAATTGCGGAAATTGAAATATTTCCTCTTCTCCCCTACTTTTTCCACGGCATGTGTGAGAGGGAACGGAAAGAGGTAGCCGCCGAATGACGAATTAATCTCTTCTTGTTTAAAAATTGGATTTGACTGTTTGTTCCTACGTCATAAATGTGAGGGGATGAATGTAAATATGAATCAGTAAACAAAACACACAGAGAGAAGGATGGAACATCTGGTTTGTTTTAGAGTGGTATACTTGCCGGAAAGGGTGTGCATTTGGAGAACAGTTGAGACTTGTTAGTTGATCTCATTCTTCCATTTATTTCGTTGGAAAAAGATAGCAAAAATTGTATGCAAGAATGTTCGTCGATTGGATCGAATCGGTTGTAGGAGGCGAGGAATCAAAATAAATCAAGCCAGATGACAATAACATCTGGGGGAGGGGGGCAAAATAGTCGATTAGGTTCTCAGGTGGAGCCCAAGTTGGAATCAGCCCTGTTTTATCCTTGGTGCCCCCCTATGCTAAAGTCAATTACACGCTGGATCCAGCCCCGAATTCAACTTGTGCAGTCACTTTAGTGTAGGGGGAGCACCCAAGGATAAAACAGGGCTAATTCCAATTTGATCGCCTCCTCCTGAGTAGTCGATTAGGTTTGAGTGATCGAGTGGTTGCAGATCGATCTCTACTTTCCCATCATGAGCGTGCTGCAGTTCGTCTTCTACATGGGATGGATGAAAGTGGCGGAGGCGATGCTGAATCCATTCGGAGAAGACGACGATGACTTCGAGACCAATGCACTCATAGATCGAAATATTACGGTATTTCTCCCCTGATATCGATTGAAATATTACAGTAGGTATATTCCACTGATTAGGGTATCCCCTTTTTGGCGATTTGGGCATTTTTGTGTGCATCCCGGGTATGTTTCGCGTGCGCTATTCAATTCATATGTAAAGGACAAATGAAACATACCCGAAACAATCCAGAAATACCCAAAACACAAACAAGGAGAACCCCTGATATCGATTGAATAGCTTCTTTTCCAGATGGGACTGACGATCGTGGATCAGGGGTACAACAGACCTCCCGACCTGGACAGAGATCCATTCTGGGGAGAGGAAGAGGATCCCGTCTATAGCGAGAAGACTGACAATGGCACTAAGGAAACGGAGGGAGCAGCTTCCCATTCGAAGTCAGTGCTTCCTACCTTAACTTTGTGGTGCCAAAAACAAAAGATAGGAAAAAGGTTGAAGATTCTGCCGGAAAAGTGTGGAAAGATCAAATTTTTGCAGTATTTTTTAACATCGCATTACACTTGCTCTTTCTCAGACGTTCTGAGGGGACGAATCACATACGAATGGTATCCAAGCTCGAGAATCGACCAGTCAACTCACACAATACTGCACCACGCAGGAAATAATGGACATTAGTTCAGTGAAGAGGTAGAAAAGATCCATCGAGCCTCCTTCTCAACTGCTTCTCTAAATGGAAGGACATTGCCTTGCGCCAACACTAAAATTCATGTTTTAGAGAATGCATTTTAAAATAAAATAGATTCCCGCACAGGGAATATTGCCTGAATTTTGATGATATTCTTATTTATTTTTATTCTGCCCCCATACCTTCCCCTCAAATTTCACTTGCCGTAGAACGGTCTTCTCTTACTGAGTGTGTGGTCTTGTGAAAATAAAGAAATAATTGAACCTTCTATTTATATAAAAAATTATATTGTGAATAATGAATTATACGATATTTAAAGAAAAGATCTGGCGTCTCTCCCAAACTAGATCACAGTTAAAGAAGGATTATGAGCAAAACTTGACGCTAAAATCAGACACGACAGTTGTTTGGCTCACCAAAACCTCACTGGAATCCCGAAAACCGAATTTCCATATTTTTTATTTGAAGCAAGTTACGCGTATTTGGCTGAGTGCCAAGTGATCCTGAAGGGCAGGCAACGAGCGAGAGAGCACGCGGCTTGAAGATCTCCCTACTTTAAACATATTTCAACCGGGCGCATGTTTGAGGATAATGCTTCATAAACAAGCGATGCCCCTGTCCCCACAGGGAACACCATTCCGGCGTCTCCGAAGCGAAGTGTAGGAATTTCGTCGCATACATATTTAGACTAATTTGCAAGTTCAATTGGTTATAAATTGGACTATTATTCGATCTTCTCGATTCTCCATTCCGTCCATTCGCCCCCTCCTCGAGCGGTCAACTCAGAATGCCGCCCAAGGTTTTTTTCCTTTTTTTTCATATCTTGCACTTCTTGTTTTGAACATTAATTTAAATGTATAATATTTATTGATATTTTAGAGAGTGAAGTCTCGAGTAGTCAAGCCCGCTGGCGTAAGCTCATTTAAAGGTACCCACCAGTCAAAAATCAACTGTGCTTCAATTTGCGCAGTTTTGTTCCCTCATTTCAATGCACTAATTACAAAAAATTAAATAAATTTTATTAAAGCTAAAAATAAACAAAGCCGGGAAATAAAAATATTTGCTGTTCGTGTAGTCGAGGTATTACAATTACGGTATTTGATACGAATTGATTAAAATTTTCATGGACTGGTCGCACTCGAACTCTTTCAACCATTTTCCGCTGTTTTCCTGTTTATTTTCAGCGATTCTTGTTGTATTTTACTTAAAACTGCTTTGTATTGTATCGCTAATCACGTTTGTTCGTACGTATGCGGTTAGTAAACCAGTTTAACGCAACTGCGCACGAATGAACTTAGACTATTTTGTGTTCTGCTGTCAATGTATATCGTGCAATTGCCTCCTAGTAGATGCCCTTCAAATGCGTTGTCTGCCCACGTAAAGTAGAGGTCGCGAAAACGGTACCGAAGAAGGAGGAGAAGAGGAAGGAGTGGCTGCTGCGATTGAATCTACTGGAGGAGGAGCACGACGAGCTGGAGAAGATAGTAGCCGGGATGTACGCTGAAGGTAAGACGCCTAGGATGTGTCTCAATCACTTCAAGAGAGGAGGGCCTCTACCGGAAGACGTGAGTATCTATTGATCTAGTGTTATCTATCGATTGTGCCTCTAATACTCGCACTGCACCTCCGCAGTATTCAGTTGTTGTATTACTTTGTTGTTATGCTACCTATCAGTTGCGAGAAGACCAATGCACGGATACTCCAAGGCTTGAAAGGGAGGATAGGAAACAGGTATTGTACGCATTATTATATCATATAGGCCACAATCGTTTCTCTAGTATGACCTGGGGAGGCAATGGAAACATAAGATATGCCCTGAGGAGGTAATTTGCACAAGCCCTGGGGAGGCGAAAATAAGCATTTGAATCAAATAACAATACGAATGTTACAGAGTGGGACGATGGACGAAGATCCATCCGAGGGTAGCATAGATGGCATCGCAAATGCGATGTTTGACCTACCGTTTGATCCACCGACAGAACCTCCATCTCCGCATCGTGCGCAATCTGGGGTACGCAAATGATTCAGTTGAGACACATATCAGATGATATAAGTAGAAAAGTACTTTAGTTTTTACTGCACAAATAGCATACAAGACAATTTCAATGGTTCTGAGTTATAAAACAATGTGATTTAAATGTTTAAAAAAATGAGAATGATGTAAATACTATTCCTCGAATTATCACATAGTGGGGATACTAGGGATGGCATCGCAAGAAAAGATTTTCGTCTTCCTTCTCCATAGTCTTTCACCCGTGCGGAGAGTACGCAGAATAAGTACATTTATTGCAATGCCATCCCTATCGCCTAGGTATTTAGGATCGTTTTGGACACAATGAAAATCGAAATTCAGTCATACGCACCATCTCAAGAAACTATGTGCACTGAGGCAACATCGGACAACGAAGTGGAAAAAAACGGGCCGACAATACAAGACGAAAACACTTTCTACTTGGTCTCCAAGTCGTCCCTTCTCCCCCTCTTCAAACGTTGTCGTGAGTGTGGAGCCGCCGAGATCCGAGCCGGATCCTTCCGCTCGTGGTGTGTCGGATCCGCCCTCTGTCTGGAATGGTTTTGCAATGTTTGTGAACGGATTGTGAAGTGGACTTCCCAAGAACAGATCGAGGGCTTTTTCGAGGGTATTCTCAAACTATCGACGACCCTCCACACCACAGCCGTTTCTACTCCGGTTAGCATATGCCTATTGAAGATTAGATCATAATAGATGGACTATATCGAAAGTAATATGAACCCGATTGTGAAATTCAGAGATTTCTCGACATGGGGAAAGAATTGGGAGTCGCACTTCCATGCTACAGCACACTGAAATCGCATCTGGCAGAGGTTGTGATACCAGCTGTAGATACGGTCTACGAAAGACACGAGAAGGTCGTCGAGGATACAGTCAGAAATGTCAGCAGGGTCAGAGATTTCACGGTTTCAATCAGATTTGTTATTTGAACTGTAGCTTACCTCAAAATCAGACGAGCGCAGGCCCCGGCCGCTTACCTCGGCCCGTTCCTGAAAAAGTGCCCATGAGGGGGTACGGTACTTACTAATATACCCCTCCCTCCCCTCATAACCTCATAGTGCTCCTGCCGGTGCTGCATTGAGATGGGCGAGTCTCTTCTCGGATCTGAAATATCAGACTGTAAAATTAGTTAAACATAAAATCACTTGGTGTCCGTATAAAGGTAAAAAATCTTAATCGAGTTTTAACTGTTTAGAAGAGAGGAATCGATGTGGCTGTCGATGGTCGGTACGGTACACGGGGGTTCACTGCTCGGAACAACACCAACAGCATCGTTGATCTTGCCACGAACCTAGTTCTCAAGGCAGTCGACATGCACAAGGACATGAAGGGAATAGGTAGTGTTAGTTGATATTAGTAACTAGTGAGTTGATCACAAGTGGTATACATTACAGATGGTGTGAGTGGGCGGATGGAGAAAGAGGGAGTGAAGCGAGGGCTGAAGATATTATTGTCAAAACTCTTTACGGTCAGCTATCACAGTTCAGGACTAACTAATCAGCAGTAGTGAAACATGACTAATGCTACGCCTTCCTAGATAAGAAGTGTAACTTCTGACAATGACGCTAAAATCGGAAAAATGCTAAGAACCGATCCACTCTTCTCCAAAATTAGACACTCTCTTGACTTCTGGCACCTAGTGAAGGGAATCAACAGCGATCTGAGAGAGGTAATTGATTAGTAGTTAGAGAAGCAAGCGTTAAAGTACCCCACCGAGGAACGTGTTTTTTTAAAAACATTTTTCAAAAATTGATCATAAAATGATTATACAATAATCACATATACGGTAGGATACTTTAAAATAATGTTAAAACCTATTTTGGATTTTTAGAAAAATGTTTGACCCAAGGAACTGGATCTGACCCAAGGAACTGGGTTACGGTAGTTACTTGGGTGCTGTATAATCGATTGAACATGGTACCAGGACTTTAAAAAAAAAAAGTTAGTTCACGATAATCGGGGTTACGGTAGTGATATACGGTATCAGGGGTACTGTACTATCTATTGGGTACGGTATAGAGCAAGAATCAACTCAATGGTAAATGTTTTGGAAAAACGTCAGTTGATTGACCGCAGTGGTGTGGATTACGGTAGCAAGGGATACTTTACACAGGGTTACGGTATGGGTACTGTAGGATAGATTGGGTACGGTATATTGACTTTTTGAAAATAAAGTTAGTTCACGATATTCTGGAGTACGGTAGCATCATACGGTATCTGGGGGTACTGCACGATCGATTGGGTACGATACTTAGTCTTGACCTACCATGACCCAAAATACATGCCTCGTGCAGCACTCTCCTGGTAATCGATATACTGTATGATACAGTATTTTTTGCGCGTCAGGGCATTGATTTTCCCTCTGTTCAAGCTCTTACATCGAATTCGAAAAAACGTTCCTCGGTGGGGTACTTTAAAACATGATACGTATACAATATTTACAACTGAATTTAGCTGAGCAAGAAGAAGAAATGCGCCCTGGTCAAGCATTGGTGGAAGCCCATTATTAATCACTGCTACCACGTCCACTACCAATACCGGAAGAGCAGGGCAAAGGGTCTCGAGAGATGGAAGAGCGTCCTCGCTCATGTGTGTGGGCGTCATAGGCACTTCGAGAAAGTTAGTGCGAATACATAATTAAATAATTGACTATTAGATGTATTATCTCATGCATTAAATGTGTTAAAATGAATACAACAAAGTTGCCGTTTCTCTCTGGGATCTGCGAATGCACGCACAAGGATCTACCGGAGTCACCACAGCACAAGATCGACAGGAAGAGCGAGGAATTCCGACAGCTCAAAAAGGTGATACTGAAGCCCACCTTCCTCTCTGGATTCCTCCGTGCTTCACCCAAGAAGAACACCTCTCCCTGCGAATCCTTCAACCGACTGATTAACCTCTATGTGCCCAAGGATATCGCCATGTAAGACATTATAAGACCTACGCATTATGGAAGCTGAGCAAAAGTTTAAAGAACCAGCTACAGTAACTGAGCTACTACAACGCATATTCAGCTCCCCCAACTTCTACCATGAGAAGATCAAACTCGCGGTGCTGCATCATAACGCCATCGCGATGGCCGATCTTCTCCATCTCAGGAAGGAGAAATCCTCATATGTGACAAGAGTGAAGGGAAGGGAGGTGCTGAGCGTGAAGAGGAAAATGACTGCAGTAGATCACAAATGGAGAGGAGAGGTTAGCATCTTTAAAAAAAAATAGCATTCCATCTCAGTAATATATTTGCTAGTAGAAAACAAACAAATATTTTAGGTTTGGAAGGAGGTCCAAGACGTGGTTCGCCAAAGGAAGCTGGACGCATACCTCGAGAAGGTCGGCGCCCCCGATTCGTTCACCTATGTGAAGACGCTCTACGGGGAGGAGCAGGGCCAGGAGGAAGGGAATGCGGTAGACGATGGAGGAGAGAGTGATGCGTCCGTCGAGTTGGGAGGAGGATACGGTGAAGAGGTCGACTCGGACTCGAACCCCATCATGGACCCGATCGTGTTCAGTGATGAACGCGATTCGGAGTCGGATCATGAGAGGGGAGAGACGAGGGAGGAGACTCGTTCTTCTGGTTCCGAGTGGAACGAAGGAGAGGAGGAGGAGCCGAAGACTCCAGCTGATCGTGGAAGGGGGCGAAGGGAGCAAGGGAAGGCGAGAGGAAGCACCAGAGGGAAGGGGAGGGTGGCAGAGGAAGACGAGACATCTGAGGAAGAGGAAGCAGGCGAAGAAGGGGAGGTGAAGCAGCCAGAGAGACCGAGGAGAGTGAGGAAGACGAAGAGGGGAAGAGGGGAGGAAGCGGATGGAGAAGAGGAAGGTTACGAGGGGGATGGAAACGAGCCAGCCAAGAGGGGCAGAGGGAAGAAGTAGGATTAGTTAATAGGAACATGCAGGGACTGGACAATTGTTAGGGGCACATGCGTATTTTCCAACTTTCATTATTATGTTATCCCACCTATGTTATCCTCAATTTGTACTTGTGTTGATGGTGATTAATAAATAACTTTTGAAAATATACCCCCCCCCCTGTCCCTCCGCTCCTACTCACCTTGGTCTCCTTCAGTCGATGGGCGTAGACGGCTCCCTCATCTCGCAGCACGTCGAACTCGCACGTGGCGAATAGGGCGCGCGGCAGGTCGGACAGATCGGGCTGCATCATCGGAGCGAAGTCCGGATTCGTCAGGAACGGCATGACGTACTCCTACAAAACCAGATTGTGATAGATTATCGTAGCCAAGGCTACCGCAGAACATGGGCACCCTTGATTCTAGCAGCAAAGCCATCCCGGTTTTGGATAATACCATACGTGGGCAGGCAACGACCCACAATTTTTACGAAGTTGTTCAGTTCCTCCTGTACTTTGGCTCAAAGTAGCCTGGCAAACAGTGATTCTAAAAATCTAATACCTTTGGTCCTAATCAAATGCCCCTATGAGATAATCTAATGCCCTCAAATTTGGGCCGGACCGTGCCCACCTCTGGATAATACTTCTGCCAATTTTAGTGCACCAGTTTCCGTAAACCTTGCCGGTTTTGTCACTGAACTAGTGGGCGCCATCCCGGGTTTTAAAACTCAGCAGCAATCACTGCCCACGTATGGGCTACCGTACCATCAACTCCTTCTTGACGATCACCGGCTGCGGGAGGTCCGTGCCATTAACATCGTCATGGAAGGCCTCCGGCAGCACGTTGTAGTCCATGTACTGTAACGATCAATACCTTCTCATACCGTAACCATCAATCGATACCGTACCTGATTCCTGGCCTCCTCGCTCACGTATCCGTTGGTGGTTGCGGCGTGGGCGAACTCGGGGTGCGCATTCACGTCGACGCCCGCGTACCACAGGCAGTAAAAGGCCACAGAGAGGGGTCTACAACAATTATAGTAAATATGGTTTCGGCTGAGACTAGTGTTTTTTTTTCCAACAAAGCCTTTCCTATGGTTGACTGCGTTTTGGAATACAAATATAACGAGGATGAATCGAAAAATTGAACCATTAAATGGCCACGATAAATATGTCAATGTTGAGTTGAATGGAGTGATATTCCATCGAGATAGTGTACGTTGAAATAATTGCCGCTGTATATACAAGCCCTCACTAGAGATGATCACCACTTTCCCCACGTCCATACTAAGGATGGCCAAGCGAGGAGCCTAGCGACCTCACTATACGACCCTATTCGACCATCCCATTCCCTAGCTCCCTCGCTTACCTGGGGCATCCTGGCATTAGATATCGATTAGATATTGATTGAACAATGACCAATACCTGTTTCAACCACAGCAGGTCATCCTTCATCTGATCCATTTCCCATCCTTGTATGTTATCGGGCAGATTCATGTAGGCACGCGCTTCTTCCACAGCCGTGTCCTGTGTATATCAAAGGTCAATTTCAACCACAGTCGTATACCTTTATCTTCTCGGCCATATAGGATGAGCCAGCCTCGGAGATCGAAGGAATGTCGAGGTACCTGTGTGAGATTGGCGTTATCGTTTGTCATATTTTCGAAAATCTAGAAATAATATTTAAAAATTCTTACATCGCTGAATTGTGCATGCCGAACAGCGCGTTCGCCGTGGGTAGTGCCTCGAAGAAGCATCGTTCTAGGGGCGCGATCTGGGTCTGTAAGGACATCAATTTTAATTAGACATCAGGTTAAAACCACCGAACCCTCACGAGACCGTACCCGTCCGCAGTATTTGTTGTCGCTGTTGTGGCGCGTTTCTACCTCTTGCTCGGTGGGGTGGGGTGGGAAACTACAAAATATTATCCTTAGCATATTTTCGTTTTTTTCAAATTTTTATTTAAAATATTTAAAAATAACTTACCCCTGCAGCCAGTTGAGGATGAGCTGCATGTCGGAGTTGGTGACGTTTGGCAGTGGGATGACAAAGTCGGAGTTGATGCCAGACTGCACCTGCAGTATAAGGTCCAATCAGTAGCTGCAGTACTCCTATATTCGAAATGCCACGAGTCCTTCGCAAAGTGATCGCTCGTCCCACCACTTTCATGTTTCATCGACACCTCATAAACGAATCGTCCGAAACACGAACCTCGCGGTGAAACTTGGAGAACAGTCGGGGGTGCTGCTTGTGTGAGAAGCTCTCGACCATATGCTGGAAGCCGAATCACTTGAAGTGCACGGATACCAGCTTGTACGCGCACATCACTTGGCATTCGATATTTAAATAATTTAATTATAAACATTTTGAATCTTCTTGAGAATCACAAATTGGCTTGGCAACTTTTAGAATTCATGAGGGACCATCACAATCAAAAAATACAAATTCACTATGGCGATCTGAGAATCAAAAGTAGATCCAATATGCATATCTTCGACAAACAGACCGGCCACAGGCTAGTTATCTAGTTACCCTCGACATTTTCGGCTCCGGGCTCTCTTTTTTTCTGGCACGAGTTTCAGCAATAATTAGGATAGCTACTTTTCAGTTTCAAGGAAATGATATGGCGAATCCCGTCATTAAAAGTAGAGCCTACTTACCGTCGGCCGGCTCCCGGAACTCCTTGTTGTTGGCGATGTCGATGGGACGACCTCCCGCTTCGCCAGCTCCTCCTTCGAGAAGTTGCACGCCTGAGTTTTTAATAATTAAAAATAATTTTAAATGTTGAACAGTAAAATAACGACAAACAGGTTGACCCTACGAGCATATTTGCGCATTCAATAATTAAATCTAAACTAGTAATCGCAATACATACGTCCTTCAATATCACTCTTGTAAGGTTATGGGAAACTACCCTTGTGCATCGTGCTTATATAAAATAAAAGTCACATTGCAATAATCCTAATCTACATCGTCTGTACCTTGTCGGGGGCGGACAGTAGAGGGCTGCAGCCGTCAGCAGTACCAGCACGCCCACGCGCACGATCGTGCCTCCGGCGATGAGATGCGATCCCTTCTTCTGCTTCTCGCAAGCCATCTGAATCGAATATGAGAGGGTGAGCAATCGATAAGTGATCCGATTAGAGACCAACCTCGCTTCGCAGCTCCTTCAGCGGTGTTCGCTGTTGCGCTTGGTGCGTGGAGGTGCGAGCAGTGGCAATACTCGCTTTCTTGTTAGTGTGTGAGTGGTGTAGCTGTGGCTACTGGCGTCTCGCTAGGCGAGAAAGAGCTCTTCTCTGAAATGTTAAACAATTAGCGAAAGCGCTGGAATATAATATCATTCGAGTTCAAAAAATACGCAAATACGAGAACCAGAATTAAATTGACGAAAATAAGTAAATCAGAGACGCGCGCCGATGGAAGAGAAGCACTTTATAGTACGTGCTCCCGAGAAAGGTGGGAGGGGGCCGGGGGAGGGGTAGATCAGTGCCCTCTCCTCCTCCTTCACCTATTCCCTCGTCTACTATCGATTGACTCAGTGTTGCTAGAGCGACAAGGCAAGAGAACGCCAGTGAAAATGAACGAGCTTTTCGATTCACTTTTAGTAAAAACACGTTTTCCAGGTGCAATTCAAAGCGTGATGAGTAGTTTCCGTAGTTCGGCTCAAGTACATTGATCATAAAACACATAAACACGAGCAAAACGTGAAAAAAACGCCGACGGCGGAAGGGCGCCGGAAGCCAACAACTTTTACAAAATGACCGCACATTACTCACCAAACTACAGTACTACCCCACAATGTACAACACGAACAGTTTTTTAATTTGTTATTTTCAAGCTGTATTTTCAATACGAAACATATTTTTAATATTTTTTAAAGTTTTTACATAAGTTTTGAATCGACGATGACTAGCGATATTCAAAATTATATAAATTTTTAAAAATAAAACTTTCTGACCACAGGATTCCTTTAAAGTTGTACTTGCCCTTTCGATATAGAGTGATTAGAATGAAGCGACCGTGGTCTCGTTTCTCGAACTCTAAAACGGTGAAAAAGGCGATCACCAGTTACTATTTTTAGGACGATTTGGTGCTCGCTCAGCACAAGGCGAGGGTGTGCAGCTACTATGCGCTCACTCCCCAGGAGCGAGCCAAAATAAGCCGTTCGTTTTTTTCTGCTTTTTTTGTTTTTCATTAGCATATCACGTCATTGTATTCACTCTCGCACAGCTTGACCGGTCGAGAGTGTTTCGAATGACGAGAGCGTTGTATCGTGTCTAAAACTGTAGTTCGAAAAACATGAGGATTATGAATCTCGTTGAATGCAAACAAGAAACGTGATGATTTTCTACCCTTAAAATATTTCGAATGGGTTTCCAGATGCCACCTCACTCGACGAGTTGCAATCGATCCTCTGCGAGAAAGTCGTTGAGATGTGGAGAAATCAAGTAGAGATTGACCACGCCACGCAGTATTCCATCGCCGAGCTGGAGAGTATGATACACATCCATTGTTTATCCGGCTTTCCTCTGTTCAGCATCATGAGAGTGCACTGAAGAGGGCGTAACCACACATTTCGAATATTATTGCAACTACTTTTCCAGTGATCCTCATCAACCTCAAGAAGGCGGGCGGCACACCTGAGGAGGTTGCCAGTGTCGAGGAGATGATTCGCGTGAAGAGAGGTATGGTGTATATCGATGAGAAAAACCGAAGTGTTTCAAGAGAAGTTTTCTCAGTAGTGGAAGCTTAATATTCCCGTATCCCTTGATCATTGATTATATTTGCTGAGTCGATCATCCCAATGCTATGTATATATTCTTCATCCAGCACTAGGTCGGATAAGAAATATGACGTCATGTCGGCTTTGATCTATCAAAGTCGGCATGACGTCAAAGTACTCATCCGACCTAATGACGCTTCAGCCGCGTCCCTTCCCGGTCAACTCACGGAGACGGCTGGAGATGGGCAGAATGAGGGACCGGAAGGAGTCGTGCAAGGTTAGTACAAGGGGATTACAGGGCCACTCTAGACCGGTCGAGCGACTAGAGAGTATTGGAAATGAAGAGGCGAACGAACTAATCTGGAATATCGTCCTACCGCCCACCGTGCCTACCGTATTCATAATCTAATGAACCTGCCGTATCAGGCGCGACCGGTCTCGAAACGATCAAGGAGGCGTCTGCTGAGGGAGAGGAGAAGAAGGACGGAACGGATGAGGAGAAGGAAGGTAGTGAGAATCGACGATTTCATGCAAACAATTTACTACGATATTTACTATGATGAAATGCTGGTATAAAGGGTGAAATTAACTGGAGCTAACTCAGATTAATTGTGATTTTTCTACAAACAAGATGTTCAGTGTCGAATGCAAGAATAGCTGAAGTCATCGAAGCATTTGGCAGACTGTTTAAAATGATCATCGAGAAATACTGATAATCGATTTTGGAAGATCATGCGATAAATATGTTCAATATGTATTCAGTGTTGACTGAGAGTAATTTGTGAGCATAATTGTGCCACTGTCCCCTTGCTCGCGAAATAGAAAAGAGATTGATTCTGATCTGGAACGTACGAACAGTGCCGAATGAAGAGCTTTATTTCGCTAGAACTCATCACTATTGTCTCGTCGACGAGAGAAAGAGCAGAATTGGAAGGATGGAAACTCAGATTAACTGACTCAGATTAATTAAGAGACTCAGGTTAGATTAGTTGAAAGAGCAGAACTGCGAGGGAGAAAGAGCTGCCCTGAAATACCGTGCTCGCCAGGGATGGCTTCGTAAACATGGAGGAATAGTCTGACTCTCTCCAAATCTCATGCTATCTCGCTTTCTCTAACCTGTGAGAGAGTGTGTGATATGAGGAGAGTCAGACCAGCATGGCTCTTCATTTGGCGTGATCTCTCACTAGGAATGGCTCGGTGTTCATTGCGATGTCGCAGTCGCCTCTTCCCCGCATATTGGAAATCCGTAGCAATGGTCTCGCTCTCTCGTCTGTCAGACAGAGCGAGAGAACATGCGATACAGAGAGAGTCAAACTGCTGAAATCCCGGCAGGACGAGGGAATTGCGACGTAGCAATGAACATCGAAGTGCAAACCCTATCTCTCACTGGTCTGACGGGCGAGAGAGTACGCAGAATGAAGAGAGTCCCCCTTTGCAAAACGCGGGCGCTTTAATGTGCTAGTCTACCTTGATTAGTTTATATTCTCAATATTATTGTATGAAATAAATGGTTTGATAAGAGGGAAAGTGGACTGGGCAAGCTACGCTCTCTTCAATTGGCGTATTCTCTCATAGGCTAGAGAAGGAGAGAAAGAGTCCCTTGCAACACGCGCCGGGCGCTATAACATTATTTGACTTTTTTCTTCATTCTGTATACTCTTTCACTATGATTGGCTAAATTCGGTGTTCATTGCGATGTCGCCTCTCCCCCCGTATAATGAACATCCAACCCTATATCTCGCAGATCTGTCGGGCGAGAAAGTACACATAATGAAGAGAGTTTCTCTGCAACACGCGGCCGGGGCGCTCTAACATTGTTTGGCTATCTAGCGCGGCGCGTCGATGTTGTGTGTGTACAGGAGTGAAGCAACAGAAGGGAGAGGGAATAGTGAGATTTCGCCCCTCCTACTCTCGCCCCTCTCTATTCATCCCCGCTTGAAGTGCCCCCTTCATGTGACGTTGCTCAGCGGAAGTTATTGTAAAGTTAGCGCATCTTCCTGTTCAAACTGCAAATACTATACATTTTCCTGATAAGAAATTGGACTCGCGCCCCTAATGCATCTTGGTATTTATCGCCGCATGAAGGTGCACTTGTTATTCATCAGCATGACAATTACGTAATCGAAAGAATAGTGATCTCATCTGGATTGCCCATTAAATTCTGCTATCTTGTTTCTAAGAAGTTTTCGAAACGAGAAAATTCGTCGCGTCATCATAGGTTGTACAGTCCCAATCGCACGGTAGTACTGGGCGGCTATTTATTGCTATTCAGTTAATGCTAATTAGCTGTGCTAATTTTTTGAATGCTATTTTTCTTGCATCTATTTATCATCGCTTGAATTTCGGAAACATTTTCATGTTCTCATTAGCAGCGACCCTGTTGAATCTAATTTTCCGTCCATATTTTTATCAAATTTAGACATCAACCTCTCTCCATTATCATCTCCGCTTAGAATGTCCTTTCTAGGTTTTCCCTTTTCAGGTAATTCCCGGGTATGTTTCATGTGAGCTTATAGCTGATACGCATTCCCGAAAAATACCCGAAATTACCTGAAAAGGGAAATCCTAGTCCGTTTTTCTGACCGCGGCAGTTGTAAGAGTGCTGTGATTCCTTCTGATCTGTCTCTGCTCTTCTCGCGATCCCAATTCGTTCCCGTTCTTTGAAGTACTTCCCGGTTCTCCAGACTCACCTATCTTGAGATAACTCGAGCGGCACACTTTTTTGCTACTTTCTGGCGCTATTTGGGGCTTTTCTCTTTCTCTTTTATTTGTTACTGAAATATATAACAGTTCAATGATGAACACTCGATGACCATCTTCCTAATTTGATGGGACAAGTTAGAAACAGTTTTTCACAGTTTGGAGATCGGGATGGTTTCGCAAGATATGATTATCTTCATGATGTGTGCTCCATTCCTCTCACCAGCCTTAACGAGAGATATAGAGCGCGTAGAATGAAGAGATCAGAAGATGGGACGAAGTGGAAACAGTTTAGAACCGAGAGGGCAAAGTTTCTAAATACTTTGTCCCTTGCTCTCTCACGGTTCCACATCGTAGCTAGTGAAAGATTGTTGCTAACTCGTTCATTCACCTATTTACACGTCAAACTTTCGCAACTTTTCTCCCGCCTACCTTCTGTGGCTATCCTAATTGGCCTTTTCGTATCTGATCCCCAATTAGTTTCCCGTTCCAGGTCAAACATCAATTATCACTCACCTCATTTCTTTATCGTCCAGTAGTTGAGAAAGCATATTCCTGGGTCAAAGTTCACTTTCCGCGTTCCTTGCCTTCTCCTTGCCGCACAATTCTATCGTCTCAGAGCAGAAAAAATACTTTGCAGATCAAAAATCAAAGACCACCCCTCTGCTGCCTCTTCCCGCCCCCGTCCGATGCTCCTGCGGGAGTCACTCGACGTGGTGGTCGCCGGCCGACTGCTCTTCTACGTGATCTACCGCCTGATTCGATCGATAATCCTGCTCGAATCTGCGGTCTTCGCCTGGTTTGTGGACAAACCCAAGCCAGTAGAGCAGCTGCACATCGTCGGCAGGTGAGCAAATTGTGTAGAAAATTTGAAGTTAGTCGTTGCGGCGTTCTGCGTGAGTTTACAACGAACCAAAACAGCCTCATTGTTTGCTAGTTTAAAAATGTTGAACACGAGGAACAAGATGTGTTTCAGTAGTCATTGATAGTTTTTTTAATGAATTAATAGCTGTGCGGCAAGTATTCCGAAAAATATTTATAATGATCATGCCTCAACCGAATGTGTGTTGAACTTGAAATTAGTAGGTGCGGCGTTCTGCATGAGTTTAAAATAACAAAGTTCAACCTCACGTTTTGCTATATTAACAATGTTGAAGACCTGGAACAAGATGTGTTTCAGTAGTCCTTGTTAAATAACGATTTTTTAAATGAATCAGTATTCGTAGGGGGGCCGTGATAAAAAATATAGTTCTGCCCTAATTGGCGCTAACTGATTTAGAATTATCACAGGCGCCTTTTCACTGACTAGCTATTCGAAGAGAGAGTGTACGAAATCTAGAGAGCGCCTGTTTCTGCCTCACCATTTAATTCAATCACGGAGTGTAGCAAGTGGAGACTGTCAAGTCGCATCTCAACTTAGGTGATCAAATTTGTGTTCAAATTTTGCAGTTAGTAGGTGCGGCGTTCTGCATGCATTCAGACTGCGCATTGCAACCTACAATGTTTCTTCAACGGTTGGACACCAGGGACAAGATGTGTTTCATTAGTTCTTGTTAACTAATGATTTTTAAATGAATTAATTCGTGGTCGGACCTATGGTCAAAAATATAACAAAATTATCAAACTTTTATCATAATTGTGAGTAGAAAATTTACAATTAGCAATTGTGGCCTTCTGCATGCATTCAGCATGCGCATTACAACCTCCTTCATGGTTCCATTAAATTGTTGAGAATTTTGAAGCAAGATATGCTTCACGAATTTCTTATAATTAGTTAATGTGGTAATATTGTAATCGAGCTCTCACTCCGTTTCAGAAAATTTAATATTGTTTTCCAACAATGCAACGTATTAAGGCAATTGTTGGTCTACTGATTACTTCGAATTGAGTAGAGAGCGTGAAAACAAATAAGAAAGTATATTCAATCACGGCTAGAGAGCGTAGTAAATGAAGGGTCAAGCTTCATTTAAACTTGTCCCGTGAACTCTTACAGAAGGACGCAACGACTAATTGCAAATTTTCTTCAGGTTTCGTCCCGTCGAGAGCGAGGTCGCCTCCATCGATGACTTCCTCGTATTTCATGAGGAATACTGTGGCCTGCAGGAGATCTTCTCCGACAAGGCTTGTTTCGATGCTATTGATTATTGTCAATTTACACTTTCTGTTCTGGAAGTGTTACGGCTATGCTCTTCATAATCCTCATTTTCGTATCTTTACAAACTGTGAAAGCTGTTGATTTCTAAAAGAATTTACAATTTAATTTACAATCCAAATGACGCAGAATGAAGAAAGTCATTCAGGACTGGCATCTCTACGGGTTCGACTCCACTTTCGCCTGGTTCGTCAAGAGTTCTGCGAAGAGGGAAAAGACCGAGTCACTGACTCAAAGTCTTTTCGAAAATGCGAGTAGAGTAGCGCGGATGAGGATAGGCGACTTTCTCAAGGAGACAGAGGAGATTCCCGAGAATCCCGGTTGGTTTCCTTGCCCTGAATCAGGATTCCTATCCTGAATCAGGGAAATTGACTCCACAAGTTCCTACTATTGATGATATAATTATTTCTTCTATTATAGACAAACTGGCCCCTTTGAACATATTCAAAAATATCCCGGATAGATTTATTGTACTGAATGATGAAAATTGAGGCTTCAAACTGAGTTTGTACATTAATAACAGCAATTTCCTTTATCTATGGCAAAATATGACTGCTTTGGGCCCTTGATTCCCTTGTTATATTTTTGATCAGGAACGGCACTACTAATTGAATTCACGAGACAGTCTAATACGAATGTTGATGATCCGCGCAACGAGATCTAATTTTTGATCATATTGGAAGTGGAGTTCGGCAGTACCGGGAATAACAGGGTCATGCACCGAGCGATGTCTAACTCTCTCCATGTTACCCGCTCTCTAGCTCTGTCTGAAAGGAGAGAGAACATTCGAATTAATATGTGTGTATACCATCCACTGGGAACAATCGAATTAGAATACTGGCGCGGGAATAGATCTGGAATATTGTTTGGAGATTGATGTGTTAGTATGGAGATGAACACTAATTTGATCGTATTTCCTAAAAATATGGTTTTCCACAAATAAACTCTCGCACCGACCTCTGGGAAAACATGCACAATTAAAAGTCATTTCTAGGAGCAATAACATTAGAATGCTCACGCAGGAACAGATCTGGAACATATTTTGTAGTTTAGTGCGGTAGTCTGAAAAGGAATCTGCGTAAATTTAACTATTTGCGTTATCTATTGCCGATAGGGCCGGTGAAAAACTCGCGAAATGAAGAGAGTAATTTCTTGCTAAGTCATCCCTGTCTCTGAAACACATTCCATCTATGCAATCTTGTTGTGATTACTGGTTGATGAACTGCGAAGAAGAAATGTAGATATGATCCAACATTAAGATGCTGTTTGCAGTCTAGCGTTGTTTTCGTAGTAGTTGAGCGAAAACTGAATTTTACGGAATACCAATTTTGGAAATGTCAAATTTTCCCAGATGTCATGTCAATTGAGTTTCATATGTAATTCAAACGTTTCGGAGGATTTGAAATTTGATTTTGCCTTTGTAGCTGTTTTTCGAAAAAAATAACTACAACAAATTAGAGTCCAGCCGAGCCGATGCTGGTCCAACCATTCGAGCTACTCGACCGTTTTCTCTTGCAATCGAGTCACTTGAAGGGTCTCCAGCAAATTCGAGGAAAATTGTGGGTTTTCCGAGGAGAGTCCTCGGGTGCCGAGCTGGATCTTTTTCAACAACCTTGCTCTCTCCCCTTCGCTGATCGACAAAAGAGTGCAAGACAAAAGATTCCAGCAACATTCGATTGTGAGCCACTGGCGAGATATCATGTGAACTGGTGTGCCACTCCAAGTGGCGCCCACGCTTCTCTCTCCTTATTGCATGCTCTCTCGCATCTCTGACCGAACCCCAAGGATGGGTCAACTTGAAAATGTACTTTATCCCAACTTGGGGTTCGGTCAGAGATACGAGAGAGCGTATAACAAAGAGAGAAGGCGCCCAAGTGTTGACAAAGCTTGGGCGCCACTTGGAGTGGCACCCAGAGAATAGACGAGAGTTATCTCATTCTCTGTACACTCTCATTGCTCTGTCGCTCTCTATCTGCAGAAAAAGTTGATTGATTTAAAATATTAGCATGGAGATGAAAACACATTAATATTTTTGTCGTATCTCTCAAAGAAATGGTTTAGCAAGAACTGGTTGTCTTCAATCTGCGTTAGAGGAGATTTGATTTATCACATCAGCAGTAATGCTCAGGATAGCGCTTCATATTCTGCGCTCCACCTATGAAGTCTAATGGCTGTCCTGAGGTCATCGCGTCATCGAGTCTTGGGATATCCTTGAGTGCGCGCACGATGGTATGGCTTACACACAATGGTCGCACGCGGTGATTGAAGTGCATCTCCCTAACTTCAGCGCAATCTGCTTTATCCCATCCCTACCCACGCGGTAAAAAGTGGGCAGAATTAAAGAGAGGCATTTCTGTGAAGTTATCCCTACTATTTATTAGGAATGCAATCAGTGCACTCTTGTTTTGTTGATGCACTACGGAGAAGAAATGATAAAGTTGATATCATCCATCATCGAGACGGGATGTGTTTTGTCTGGTAATGTGTTTGGAGTAGTCGATCAAATGTTTCGAATGTACCGCCAATTAAGCTTCACTCACGCTTCAACTGCTTCGGAGGATACAAAATTCGATGGTGCTCTTTCTTCCAGTATAAAAGAAAAAAACAAAGAAAAAATTTAAGCGTGCTTCGATAATAAAGATTCCCATTACGGCGTGTTTTTTTAATTTAAAAATGAAAAGAACGGTTGCAACGAAGTCATGGTCAACTATTTCTATGTTATAATCGTCTAAACTGAGGGACCACCCTCTTTTTTCGATTCGATTTCTCTAACTTATCAACTAAAGTATCACTACAGTATGAATAAATAGTTTGTCTTGTATTATTCCAGTTACATTCTCTCCGTGAGCTGCTGACGAGATAGCGTGTAATAGATTAGAGTTTTCTCTTTCTCTCTCTCTTCCTCATCTCGCAGAAGCTGTTACAATTGCAGTTTCCATCACGACGCTGACGTCACTCGAGGCGTCGCGTGGCGCGGTCGCGGTGCGGTCCCTCCTGCTTCTAGACGGCGTTCACGTCGAGGCCGACCCGCCCTACCTCTCCTCGGTCTCCTTCTCGATCAATAAAAGCAGTGGTACGGTATTGATTTATGGATATAAAAGCATCGTTTTCGGGAAAGGCTATACAATGGTACAAAGAAAAAAGACAAGAATACGATTGCCAGAATTAATTGCTATTTCTTGCGAATGATATATCCGTAGAGCACAGCATGGATACCAAGCTACAGATAGACGACTACCGTATGACATCACTCTTCCAGGCAGGACGAGGCGCGCGCTGTTGGACAGCGCGTTGCGGTTCGCGTTACGATTTGCTCCCGAGGAGCGGACGCTCGTGATTATTAGGTATGATTTTTGGCTTACCATCGACGAGATCATCGCTTTCCTTCTTCCGCTTGAAGTGAAAAGATAAGTGTGAAACATACTTAACAACAAAACAATTGATTGAGGTTTTTCATTTCTTATTGCACACAGCGTTCTGACCCCCATTGTTCTATCCAGATAAGGGTAGACAAAGGGATTAATATTTTGAATTTTCCCGCGAAAACCCAAACTGCAAATAGGCTCTTTGAAAGCTCTTCGATATTTGAGAATCCTCTGAAACATAAATCAATATCCCCAATTTGATCACTCTGAGCACTTTTGCGTTTCATAGTTGGACTGAAACACAAATCAGCCTGGTCAGTTCCGTTCACCGAGAGTGCGATTCACGGAGGGAGATTTTATGTTTCAGAAGGATTTCAAGTATACTGATTGCAGTTCGACTCAGCTCCCTTTTCTGTCGAGTCAGAATGCTGTGTGCACTAAACCGATAGATGATTGGAGTAGTAAACAATTCCGCTTCCGTTCCGCGCACTGATTAGCGCCAAATTTGCAAGAATTTTGCTACCGAAGAATTTTGCAAGCGGACGCTCGTGATTATTTGCTTTAATTTTTCTTCGAGGCCTGCTTTCTCATCGTTTTCTTTCTTCTATTGGAAGTGAAAAGCACACTGTGAAACATATTTTCACCATCAACGGAGCTAACAAAAAGTATTGACTTTTTAAAATTTCTTATAACAGATTCCGAGAAACGATAGATAAAGGAAGTTGTAAACAACTCTGCTTCCGTTCCGCGCACTGATTAGCGTCAAATTTGCAAGAATTTGTGCAACCGAACCACGTGCAGTTCCCTCTCCACTGATTCTCTTCATTCTACACGCTCTCTCACCGGTCAGACACAACGAGGGAGCACGCAATATCGAGAGAGTCAGACGATGCGATTACTACCTCTCTCACAACACTCCTTTTCATATTAGGGAAGGCGGATATGACAGAATTCCCTCAAAATTCAACCCTCTCTCATCTCTTTGACAGGCGAGAGATAACGGGGAATGAAGAGAGTGTTCCGCATAGTCAGAGAACGGCAAATTGGCTATCAACAATATCAGGGGGATCAGTGACCATCGTATCTTGCAAACAAAATCGCATCAATTATGGAACCAATCGGGAATGTCTCTCTTCGTTTTGAACGAACTCTCACCAGTCAGACAGAGCGAAAGAGAATGTGAAAAGGAAAGAGTGAGATGAATACTCCGTGTTGTGCCGAACTTTCGCTGCAACAAGGATCACTTGTAGTGTTAATCCATTGAACCTATAATTAGCATGGCACTACACCGGATGAGCACTGTCGGATGAGAACCCACTGGATGAGAACCAAAAATTGAACCATTCTGTAGGACTTTCACAGACGCATTTTTGACACTTGGGGAACCTATTGTGAACATGCTGGAGAAGGGTATTTTTTTTGGTTCTCATCCGGTGGGTTCTCATCCGACGGTTCTCATCCGACCTAGTGCCATTAGCATGCACTTCTGTGTGCACCCAGATCTAATGGAGCGGTAAAATTTGAAAAAAAAAACAATTTTATATGTTTCATACCTATCCACAGCGTTCTGACCCCCATTGTTCTCTCCAGATAAGGGTAGACAAAGGGATTAATATTTTGAATTTTCCCGCGAAAACCCAAACTGCAAATAGGCTCTTTGAAAGCTCTTCGATATTTGAGAATCCTCTGAAACATAAAACAATGCCCCCAATTTGAACACTCTGGGCACTTTTGCATCTCATAGTTGGAGTGAAACACAAATCAGCCTGGTCAGTTCCGTTTACTGAGAGGGTGATTCACGGAGGGAGATTTTATGTTTCAGAAGGATTTCAAGTATACTGAATGCAGTTGGACCTAGTTACCTTTTCTGTCGAGTCAGAATGCTGTGTATTCATCATATTTTCATCATCATCATATTTATCCTGACGTCAGGCACAATGGTCCTGCAGGAGGGTGACTTCAGTGTGGAGGGAATGGGGATCTTCGGTCTCAGAGCGTCGTTAGGTCAAGGGATGGGATCTTCTTTGGCTTCTCTGGTCAACTGTAGGGACGATCGTGACGGATCTCCGTTGAGCATCGAAGTAGATCATCCTGCCGCCGAACACCTGACTTGCGCCGGTTAGGAACTCACAACGCAGACAGCGGGGCTTTCTTGACGGTAGATCACTCGAGACGATGGGAATCCGTCCGTGCTCCTCCTCTTGAAGTGTATGCTGTGTATTAGGGTTGGCAAAATGAATCTTTTATTGAATCTCGAATCTTTCCGGGGTGAATCGCCCGGTCGAAAGATTCAATTGAATCGATTCATTTGAATCGAGATTCAATTGAATCTTTGCTCGAAAATAGCCACAGAATTTCGAATTTAAATTTAATAAAAATATTTTCAGAGTTCATTTTTATTGCTTAATGTTCCCTAATGGATGTATTATTAAATAAATATTTTTAAAAATTATTACCGTTACGTTGAACGAAAATTCGATTATGTTTCATCAGGGAACAACACGGGAAGCTCTAGCCTTGTCTGCTTTTTGTGTAGAATCGTTTGGTTCAAATATGTTTCATTCACAAAATCAAGCTATTCTGGAGAGAAAGGGTGATTTAATTAAATTTTGAGAGGGGGTGGAACAAAGGATTTGAGCAAAGATTCAATTGAATCTTCGAAAGATTCAATTGAATCTTCATTCGACGCTCGCTCTGTCGCAAAGATTCATTTCACTCTATGTTTCACAGGAAAAATCGGTCGGGAAAGATTCATTTTGCCAACCCTACTGTGTATCATTTCACTTCGATAGGCAGAAGGACATCGATTCTTCAGGGCCGTTATCTTTAGACAACAAAAATCTTACAAAATCATCGTCCACGCCTGTGGCCAATGAATGCCATACCTCTACAGTACCTACCTAATACCGTACTCTCAGGGGCGCCCTGATCGATACCGTACCCCTCTTCTCCCGTCTCCCACTTCCCTGCGCCTCTTTCATCCTGCATCTACCGAGTGCTGGAGAGGCCATTGAGAGGATACTCGAGGAGGACAGAGAGTATCTATTGGTGGTGCGTTATTGATTGGAGTGTCTTAGATTACGGTAACCAGCGTTTATTGCAAATTGTGGAAGGGATCCAGGGGTACAATGGAAACGGGCAGCTGGCGATGAGAAGATTTATTAATTTGTTTGTCAGCAGATTTGGAAGTTGGTATCGCACCAATGTGTGTATTTCTCAAACGACCCGTAGGCAATTATGTGGTTCCGGGTTAAATCGCTGCCGAGAGTGTAATTCGTTGTACAGCAAGCGCGCGTGCGAACAGCAAACCAGGAACCAATCGGAGCAAGGCGAGACGAACCCGGAACCAGACTTGGTACTACCATAGCCACAGGGCACTCTGAGCCATTTTCTACTCCTTAGGAAGGAAACAAAGACCATTTTCACCATAAAATGATGCAGTTACATTCTGTTTTGTCGTTCTTTACGCTCTAAAGCGTAAAGAAGCGGCTATGAGCTAGAAAAGAGAGCCGGAAGCGAAAACGAACGTGCGGCTAGCAATCAAACGAGTTTAACACCCACCACCCTGGCGCCATCAGTTTACGATCACCGGAAAGAAGGAGCAATAGTCTGACTCTCTTCATATCACAAACTCTCTCGCTCACTCTGACCGACGAGAGCGTGGGGAATTAAGAGAGTTAGAATATTGCTGGAAAGAAGAGCTCGCCTATGCCTGACTCTTTCAAATCCGCACACTCTCTCGCCGGTCAGAATATGAGAGAGACCACGATGAATGAGGAGAGTTATAGAGCGGAAAAAATGGAGCGTAACCGTATTCATTTCGGAGTAAAAATGATCATTTTTCGGTTCAAAGTAGCAGAAAGAAAATGGCTGAAAAGGAAAGTGCATTGCACGATAAACGCATCTCGAAACTCGAATTTTGCCCAAAAAAGAAGCCATTTTGATCCATTGAAACGACTCCTGTTTATGGGAATGGCAAAAAAAATGTATCTTGAACTTACCGAAACCTGCATGGAACGTGACGAATCAGAGTAATATTTGATAATACACTTAGCCCTGAGTTTTGGGTTGAATTTCGCGAAAATATAGTGAAAGTGTAAAATCGATGAAAGAGAACAATTTGTGTTGCCGCAACACACGTTTCCAGCCCTGAAAGTTTGATTTTGGCGAAATTCAGTGAAAATGCAATATTAGTGCAAGCGAAACTCCCCAGCGTTTCGTCGAAGAAGAACTTTCCAGCGCGCTTGGCTCGGAACAGTCGAGTGGCGAGAGAAAACTCAATAAACTGACAAGTGTCGAAGAAACCTTCTAAGACGAGTAGCGCTTTGCAGCATCAGTCAACCTTTCGCCAGAGTAGTACCATGAGAAGTTGGTAAATGGGAATGGGAGAACTGAAAAGTGAGTGGCTCGCAGTGTCCATGGTTTGGTACTCTACTTCCTGTGCTTGAAGTAGGAATGGAATAGCGAGAAATGACTCTCCTCATTGCGTGCTCTCCCATAGTTTTTATCAGCGAGAGGCAATGCAGATATATGATAATATTTTCTGGCAAAGTCCTTCTAATGAACATAAGGAGTCTCCTCACGTAGCGTGATCTCTCGCTCTATCTGGCCGATATAAGAATACATGCAATGAGAGGTTCACCGCCCAATTAGCAACAGTAGTGGCGTAAAACTGCTCATGAGCAGCGCTGCATCAATCAATCGGACATTGTACCGACATCATTTTTATGGCGCGCTTGTCCAATGAAAGATCGCTTCCTGATCTGTTAGAAGCACCGTCGAGCTCTCTTCTTTTCACACACTATCTCGTCCATCAGTCGAAACGAGAGAGCATGATGAATAAAGCGAGTGAGAAGCTATCCTTATTGTCAGTGCCCTCTCGTCGGTAGGTCACTACTACAGTGTGCGTGAGGAAGGAGTACGGTAGGGTGCGTCCGAGCATGCGACGATTAGCTGAAGCGCACCACGTGATCAGATTAGGCGATGCTGCTGCAGAAAAAAAGCGATCCGATTTACTCCGTAGTTAGATCACCGGAAACGGTATTTGTTGTTGAGGAAGTTGTGCTACTCTACAGAGCAAATTCGAGGTTGTTGTGGCTATTCGTTGCGTACACTCCCTAGATATGTTGAGCTGCGAAAGAAACTACTGAATGAAGAGAGCGTGATATAGGTTCTCAAATTTTACTAATCCATCTTACTAGACTAGAGAAGGGCACCTTTCACTGGATTGAAGGTGGGTGCACTCCAGAGGCGACACGACATAACAACTGTGTGTCGATTAGAAATTTGATCATCTATCTTCATTTCGCGACGCACTCTCCTTAGGAAGGCACTATGGTGTAGAGTGCGAGCTTCCGGTAATCAACTCCTCATTACCTATGTCCCTCGCCTTTCGACAGCCCGAGAAACTGTGTAGAATGAAGATACTATTGTCCAAATTTGAAATTCCCCTAAGAAGTACACTCCGGTGTTCCAGTATGGGCCAAACAGAAAGATGTGCCGTTGAGAAGATAGAGGGTGGGGAGATTCACCCGGACACAACAACAGTGCGCGAGCTCTCTTAGAGATCCGAGAACTTCTCCGATTTAAACTTTTGTTTTGGCGTCTTAGTGCAAAACAAGTAGATCAGTTAGCAGAAGAATGTGTGATCGCATGAGATAATTGGAACAGTGAAGAAAGAACCGGAAACGCAAGGCCGGAAAATAGTCATGCCCGTCAAATTCAGATAACCCGGCTGCTGCCACTCATCCCCTCCTGGCTGCTACCGCTGCTCTCGCCTACTCTCGCAATGTACGGTGACCACTTCCGGCGAATAGCACCGGGAAGAGCGGACGAAGCCGCGCTCGCGGTGTACTGTAGATTCCTGCAGGTACGGTATCCGGAGATTACTGTAATCGAGCTAGGGTAACCTACCATGTACTCTTGATCCCCATTAGACGAACTACGGCATGGAAGTTGTGCCTAACAATCGTAAAACGATCAAAACAACAGTGCGCCGGAATCGGAGCAATCGTCTGACTCTCTTCAGTTTGCACGCTCTCTCGTCAGTCAGAGAGACGAGAGAGCGTGCAAACTGAAGAGAGTCAGACGATTGCACCGGAATCGGTACATCTCAATGGTTCTTAGATCTCCAGGATTTACGAGCGTGTTGTCTGTCGTTCCATCTTAGTGCATCGTGCACATTAGTGATGGCAAATCGGCTCGCGCTCTCCTCGTTTCACACGCTCTCTAGCTTTGTCTGACCGGCGAGAGAGCGTGTGAAACGAGGAGAGCGCGCGCCGATTTGCCATCACTAGTGCACATTGTAGTGCACTACTTGTACCCTTTGACCTACAATTCCATCTTCACTATAGTTTCTCGGTACTACTATCACCAAACGAAGCACAGCTATTGCATAATGCTCGAGTTGAAACAGTGATGCGAACCGGAAGTTTGAATTTCGAAATTGTGAATTTCAGGAATCCTCCCGTCTCTCGCTCTCCGCTCACTCGCTCTTCGAGAGCGCGCTTCAGGTGAGCTGCGGCGCTGTGGTGATGGCCGGTTTTAGAGAAGGAGGAACTAGTAGATGCTGAGAGCATTTTGGCGTACCTGATCTATTGCAAGCCGCAATATCATTCAATATTCAGAGCATAGATAGTAGGGGATTCATGCAATCTATCATTTGTCCCGGACAGGCAGCTAACCTTGCCTTGCCTACGTGAGAGAGGAGGAAGCTCCATAGAAAAGTGCACACACTGCCTGATCTGCCCTATTGTAAAGCGCTCGTTCTTTAGAGTAAAAAGCTGATCAATTAGCGCTTTATCTCAGGGGAATTCGTAGACAACGGCTAGTTATGCGAGAGAGCGTGCAAAATGGAGAGAACCAGAGATAATAATCTTCCTTTCGATGCTATTGCTCTCTAAAGACCACCGGAAACCGTCTCTCCCTTTCCTTTTTCTCGCGCGCTGCTCAACTCTGGCAAACCGAAGGATGATCGCGCTCTTTTAATTTCGCATGCTCTCTCGCCAGCATGCAAACGCGAGAGGGTCAGACGAGCAACCGCTGATACTCATCTGCAAAACCATCCTTTTAGCGAACAACGAGATAAGGAAGTAAAGGAAGTAGATGATCCTTCGCTTCCTCTCTCTCTCTCTGACTCTCTCCAATCTACATGCTCTCTCGCCTGATCAGATCACGGAACTGCGACTTTTGTGCAGCGCAACCGAGCTGCTCTCTTCGTTTTCCACGCTATCTCGCCTCTGCTCTAACCGGAAAAGTGTGTGTGCGCCCAGAGATCGTGCAAAGGCTACTACGCTCGAGCTAAACAATCATCACCGACTCTCTCGATTCCGCGCACTATCTCGCCCTATCTAACAGTAGTAAGCCCATGGATAAGAGAGAAAGGACCATTACGCGTTGCGTTGATCACAACACGGGGGGACCGACCTCGGGAGTGATGAAACGCTCTCTTCAATCAGCATAGTCTCTAGCTGGTTAGAGAAGGCGAGATAGCGTGTGAAATTGAGAGAGCACTGGCGAGAAATCACCGGAAAGTCTCTCAGGGGGTGATCCGGTTAGGCGCATGCACGAGAAAATTCGTTCAAGAGCTTAGCCGCGCAAAGACTTTTAACTACTATTTCCGGTGGAGCAACTGGCGGCCGCGCTGGGAACCAAGCTGCGAATCGGAGCCGACGAATCCTGGCAACAGAACCCGACTTCAACCATTTCCCGGTCGCGGCTCAGGGCGCTGAAACGGCTGGCTTTCAGCTCGATCGAGGACGACCTGGCCTGGGATGAGAACACGCCTACAGTAACCTGCGCCTCGCCTACCGTACTCTGACCTACAGTACGGCTGTCTAGACTACGGAATAGTCTGTTGTGTTGTGTCGTCGTGAACGCTAATTCGATTGTGATTTGATTGATCGGGTATGAAATTGTATTTATCGCCCGTGCCACAAGGGGGAAACAGTGTGTATGTGTAAATTTGTGATCAATGATCAGGACAAAAGGAAGATCAAAAGACTTTCTCGATTTCGATTGTCACTAGAAGGTTAGAGAAGACCAGATAGTGTATGGATCGGAGAGAGTGGGAAAATATGCCGGTTGCGGAAGCGGCAGCTTTCCCTTTCTACGGTTCTGCCTGTGAGGTGGTAATGAGAGATGATCGATGCAGTGCAACTGTCGATAGGTTACTCGAGCAATCGTCTGACTCTCTTCAGTTTGCACGCTTTCTCGTCTCTCTGACCGGCGAGAGAGCGTGCAAACTGAAGAGAGTCAGATCATTGCTCGTTTACTCGCCCCTACAGGTGGCTTTGCATGCAGTGTCTCTCTTCAATAAGTGCGCTTTCTCACCGGTCATGAGGGATGAGAGAGCACGCAGAATGAAGAGAGTTCTTTCAAGCCATTACAACTCGACACGCCTAGCCATGCGTGCACTCAGCGTGCACTTTGAAAGTAATGTTGCTATTGGAAGAAGCCCGAGTTGAGCAAAATATGAAAGAGCAGCTAAAAATCTGAGCTTTGATGTGTCAAGACATATCTGATCATTGGTAGGCTGAGGACGAATGACCTAATTAAAGTCTGGAAATTAATCAAAACAAGGAAGTAAATCTACAGTAAAATAGTGCTGCACTCCGAGAAACACTCTTATAATAATATTATTACAGTGTGTTCATTCTGAAACAGAGATAAACATGAGATATGCACATTTACATCATATGAGTTCCAAGTTGAATGAAGATTCGAATTTGAATGAGTTTCACACATTGCTTATCTCGCTTGCTCTTCTCTTGAATCCAATCGCATTTCGAGTTCTGGTTTATAAAAAAAATTAAAAATAATCAATCTGCAATTGATCAGTTACTAAGCGTGTCTGCATGTAAACTGCAAGTCCACCCCGATGACCGCTCCCTGCAGCCAACGGTCTCTTCATTTCCTGATCTTTCTAGAGGCCAGACGAAGCAGGAAAGCACGGAGAATGGAGAGATTCTACCTTTCTACGGTATCTACGTGAGATTAACCGCCTTTAATGATCTCTAACTACCCACTTTCCAAGAAAACAAGCTATGCGCCAACTTCCTTCTCTCTGCGCACAATCTACCTTGCAAGGGAAAGCGAGATAGAAATTATTGGAAGTTATCAGACCACTTCTTGTAACTGCTCCGATACTCCGTCAACGAAAACATATTTGTGCTGCCTCTGAGACTTTCAAAGTGGTGCGACCCTCTCATGTTACCATTCTCTCTCGCCACTGGATAGGCTAGAGATCCTGCAGAACGAAGTGTGAGAACCAAAGGATGTATCTCAGACGATTCGCGCCGAAACGGAGAAATCACGGTGATTCTAGAGACTATGGTAACGATAATACAGAGGTGCCGTAACAGTGTATCAGTTTCGGCCGGAATAGGGCACTGTTTTCATCTCTGGAACACCGACCAAAGGTGTTGGGCACTATCACACTGTGTCTGGCATAATTATGATGTGTTGAAAGTGATTAATTAGTTAATTAATAACCAATTAGCGATGCAACCTGAAAGGGAAAGGGCCGAACACAAACCGCCTACGTCTGGGGGCGAAGAGTCACCTGGTTCTCCCCATCCCATTTTGCACCTCAATAGCCTCCCCCTTAGCCCACGCACGCATCTCCCGGTCACTTTAGCGAGAGTTCGCGCGAAGTGGAGAGGTTCTCATTATTTCACATGCTCTCTCGCTCTTGAGAGCAAGGAAAACGACGAGATCGTTGCATTTTAGAGGCCATTCAGCCCGCCTACGAGAGTTCCGCTTACTGCTCTCTTCATTTCCCACGCACTCTCGCTCGTTCGATCTAGAGATCACAGCTAATGCAAAGAGCTCCCGCCTGCTCACACATAAGGAAGTGAACAGGAGCTATCGAAGATCACCCATAACCCGACTCTCTTAATTTCACACACTCTCTCGCCTACTCTGAGCCCATCTGTTCCCTTCCCGTATGCGTGTATCTCGTTGTTCGGGGGAGAAAGTTTAGCGCAGAGGCGGAGGAGGGAGAGGGAGAGTTGACCGTTCTCCCCCGCTCTCCAATCCATCCGGTCCCGCCCCTTCGCTCATCTCTCAGCGGCCGCTGAACGATATAAAAGGGCGCGCGACCCCGGCTGAAATCATCCCACTTCCGATCATCTTTTCTCATCATCATCAGCAGCATCTGATCATCATGAGCGTCTCCCTCCGAATCGCTACTGTATCCGCACTCCTGATCGCCTACGGTAGGTCACAATGCCCCGAGGCTACAGTATCCTGAATCGTTCTCTGAATCTACAGTAATCCTGTTACAGTGACCGCCAACTGCGACCCGGGCTGGCGATACCTGCCCACGACCCAGGCCTGCTACAAGCTGATCGACGATCAGCTCCCCTGGTTAGTTAATTGGCTGGCTAATTAGCTGATTAATTAGTTAATTAACTTAATTACTTCCAGGTCCGTTGCCGAGATCCGCTGCCTGTACCAGGGCGGTCACCACGTCTCCATCGCCTCCCACGAAGAGAACAGATTCGTACGCGGTAAGCGGCGCCCAATCCTACCGTATCCTGAAAATTTCGAAAATCCAGACATTTTGTTTAAAGACCTCGAGAAAGGCCAAAGCTACCGTAACCAATTTCGAAAATTGCAGAAACCGCCCGGCACCAGGAGGTCTGGCACGGCGCCGCCTTCTTCGGATCCGACTACAACTACGTCCACTCTGACCGCACTCCCTTCGGATACTACGAGGCCTGGGAGAACGGAAGTACGTTACCAGCGAACCAAAACCCGGTGCCACGATCACAACCCGGACCCGAACCAGAACCTAAACCTCCTGGTTCCAGCCGGCCGTCCCTCGATGAACCGCGCTCGCCGCTGCATCAAGATCAACTCCAACGGCGATTGGTTCCAGTCCTGCTGCAAGAAGATTGCCGCCGCCGTCTGCAAGAAGGTACGGAACCAGAACCGGTGTGGTACCGGGACGATGTCAAGTTCGGTACCAGACGGAACCAGACCTCCTATGGTACCAGGTCTAATCATTCTGGTTGCAGGCCGCCGCTCCCGCCTGGGGCAACGACTCGAACAGCCTGCGCCGCGCATAAGTGCATAAGGATACTGTAGCCGTCTACCGTAACCTGTCCTAGCTCCAGGAGTCGTCCTGGAGACTACTGTAACCACCATCTATCGCTTTACCATCTCAGTGCATCGCTGTCTCACCGCTCCCAGTTGTTACGTGTACTACTGTATATTATTGATTGATTGCCCCGCCACCACCAAATCACATATCGAGTATCCGATAGCTTATACGGATAATAAAGTCTAATTATTGTTTGCTGGTGTTTTCACGATAAGTGCCAAATCTGCAATGATTTAGTGTTGATAGGCGTTTCCGCCCCGGTTCGACCGGTTTCATCATTTTTGGTGGAGCGAAATTGGGTGGACGATTGGGTGGAGATGCGTTTGCTGCGGCGGAAAGCGCAAGATTGATAGCTAAGCGGACGATAGAGTGCGGGATTAGAAGATACGAGAGATAGGGAGATTGAGAACTCTATTCTCTATCTTCTTCCGGTGAAGGGAACAGTTCTCCCGCTTTTTCTCCTCTCTCTCTCTCTCTCCCTTCACTACCTCTTGAAATGGCCTTCGCTCTTCTTTATCGCCATTCGACACCAATAAGGAAGCAAGACGTTCACACAATCTAACGTCAACAGGATAGTAAACAGTAGCAAGATAGAAAGATCGGCGCTTCTGCACAATCCCGGACAACTTCCAAGATATCCGTTTCTAAATGGTTTCAATTTCTATTAGGATATGTCCTTGCATTCCTTTAATAGATCTATTCCAGTACAGGATTCGTATCATATTGTGGTAGTGAATACAAATGTGAATTCATTCGGCTTTTTTGTGTTGTTCGGGATTGTGCAGAAGCGCCGAAAGATCAAAGATCAGACAATATTGAGTATCAAAGAAAGGCTAAAACACTACAAGAACGATCGAACTACAATCTCGGTTCTACACTGCCGAGACTAGAGATGGCTGCGCAGTAAACGACTCTCCTTATTCAACATGTTCTTACACCGCTCAGACAGGTGAGAGAGCATAAAAAGATCAAAGATCAGACACCAGACAAAAACTAAAACACAATAAGAACAGTCGATCTGCTTTGCAGGTGCTCTAGTGCCGAGACTAGAGATTTTTCGCGGGAAACGATGCCACTCCTTCTGCATGTCCTCACACCGGTCAGGCGAGAGAACATGTGAATTCAAGAGTCGCTCCTTACTGAGTCTGCACAAGATCGGATGAGAATCTACCGGATGACAACCAAAAAACTTGCAATATCCATTCTACTCGCTTAATAATTTCAGTGAGTATGCGAATGAATTCTGAACATCTTGGAGAAGTACTTTGTTGGTTCCTTGCCTGCAATTCTCATCCGACCTAATATGACGGCGCCGGGACCGTGGCAGTACGGTAATTACTCATGGTCCGGTGACGGGAGAAGCGAGGTAGGGCCAGTCTGAATGGACGAGATGATGAGATTAGTCGTGATGCGATCATCCCATTGAACTCCTTCCCCCCACGCACAACCCCAGTCAAAATTAGAAAAAGGAGAACGGATTTGACTTTATACTTGAGACTTGACACGAAACGAAATCGGACTAGTGATTTAGTTTCGAACACTGACGCATGGAACCAATTCTTCGCTCCATATTTCGAAAATTCTAATGAAATGGCCTTGATCATTTGCGTTTCGCAACTGCGTGAAGTAATGGAATTGCAAAACTGATCAATACTTTCTTTGTCTTCGGCGGAAAAATATAAATCTAATTTTTCGACCGCTGCAATTGCCCGTTTGTGTAAATTGCTGAAGTAGCCAGTGATGGAAAATCTGTACCATCCAATAAAAATTGCAATACACGTTTTCCCAATGACTTTCAAAAAAATGACTCCCATCATTCTGCTTCCCTGGAGTACATTTACTACCACCTGAACGAAGTAACTCAGGAGAGCGCGGATTGTTGATTGTTGTTCCACAGTCTCAGTAGTCGACTACTGACTGAACGCCGTCGCAGCTTGATAAATGTCAGTTGTGAAACATAAAATATTCTCTCCTTTCGGAGATACGAAGTTTTGTGCAGAAGAATTCTGAATTTTCCTTTCATATTTTACAAGTTCAATGGCGTTTTTAAACAGAATATTGAAACAAAAATGATACTGGTCACTGGAAAAATCGATTCAGGTGACATAAAAAACTCATACATGTGTTTTCGATGGATGATCACAGAGGATCTCTGATTATTCACGTTTCCTCTTGACTCCACTCCGTCTCATTTTCCCACAAACTCTTACTAATTCGTTGTACTAGTCACTCAGTTAGCACGATAAATCTCGGCAACTCATTCGTTACTCTCAATCATGTCAAAAGGCACTCTCGATTACGCCATTTCTATACGATCTCTTGATTGACGAGATAGTATGGGATAGAAGAGAGTAACACGGGCTGCAATCACTAATCATTCGAGATTTCAATGTTGTTCGAGATCGGGAACGGAGCAAAATCGAAATGGGAGAGCAGAAAAAGGAGAGGAAACGAGACGAGGAAGCGAAACTTCACTGCAACTTACACAGCCTGCACTAATTTGGACATAATTTGATGAGTTTCGCAAGCATGCAATTATTCAACATTTACACACAACCTCCATACAATGATCGAAGATACTGAGAATTTTGAGCAATCGTTTCGGAGTTAATCTGCATAATTTGACAAGTTCAAATTCTACTGGCTGTGAAATCAAAATGAAGAAACTAAAACGGTGCTGTTACAGGATACGTCGATTCAGTAGACATCAAAAACTGATAAATAGGTTTCCAGTTGATGATCTCCAAGGATCTCTGATTGTTCACGTTTCCTCTTGACTCCAATCTGTCTCATTTCTCCACAAACCCTTACTAATTCGTTGTACTGAGATGAGAAAGCGAAACTTCACTGCAACTTGCTCAGCCTGCACTCATTTGCACATAATTGGGAAAGTAATGAGAAGATGAAGTGAGTAAGGACGCAATTACTCTGTTCTGACACATAATCGCAACACAAAAATGTGCCTAGGCAGGTTGAAGATGCATGCAGAAGTTGAATGGGTAATTATATTAGGTTGTTGCGAAAGTCTTGCTCGGCGTTTGATCTATCCGATTTTTCTCCCTTCTTATTGGGGTGTCCGGAAAGTTCGTATATTTTTTTGTTTTTATTTTTTATTCAATGCTTTACAATTATCAGTGACCAATGTATGCCCCTTCTTTCTCACTACCTCCCTCCAGCGATTGGGCAGGGTCTCGATTCCTCTCTTCCAGAATGCGGGTTTCTTCGAGACCGCCCAGTTCACGAAAGCCCTCACAACTTCATCTCGATTCTTGAACTTCTTTCCTTTGCAGAAGTCAAAGAGAGAGCGGAAGCAGTGGTAGTCGCATGGGGAGAGATCCGGGGAATACGGTGGATGGGGAATCCTCTCGATCTTCAGCTCGTCCATTTTCTTCTGGGTCATCTTCGCTCGATGTGGGCGAGCATTGTCCATCAGAAGAAGAACCTGGTTCAGGAGTCTGGGAGGGACTCTGATCGCGACATCTTCCAGTTGTTCAGAGAAGAGGTCGGCATTGATGCTGGTGCCAGGGGCGAGGATCTCCCAGTAGATGGGACCGAGCACTGAGAAGAAGAAGCAGAGGAGTTCCTTCTTTCCGTGCTCTTCCTTCTTCGGGACGGGCGTGGGCTTCTCATCTGCATCCACCCATTGCAGTCTCCTCACAGGGTTATCGTACGAGATCCACTTCTCATCTGTAGCGATGATGGAATTGACCCATCGAAGATTGGATCTACGATGGAGTAATTCCCGACAGACTTGAACACGATTTTTCAGCTGCTCGGGGGAGAGGTCATGGGGAAACACTTGTGGGAGTTTCGGCTTCTTCCCAGATCGATGGAGGATATCGGACACCGTTGATCTGGGAGTACCAGTATCCTTCTTCAACTCACGCACACTGGCCATGGACTTGCGCTTCAGTGTGCGGAGAACGAGAGGCTGATCGAGGGAGGGAGGGCGTCCAGAGCGGGGTTGATCATCGAGACCAAACTCCCCTTTCTTGAAGCGGGAGAACCACTTATAGCAGAAGTGTATGGAGGGGGGGGGGGCGTCAGCTCCTTCCGACTGGGCCAGGGCAGAGTGGGCCTCCTTCACGGATCGGCCAAGACGGTAGTAATGAAGTAAAACTGCTCGGAGGTAGAGATGGGAGTCCATCACAAGAATCAATGTAGCAACTAGGAGACTGATTAAATCCTCTCACTACTCAACGTCAGAATGATGCAATACATTGTTGACAAACAGATTGCGCAATCACTGCATTTGATCGCGAACTGACTTTTTTCCGAAGCATTATACGAACTTTCCGGACACCCCAATAACTCCAGTGCCTGATATCTCAGAATTGTTGAAGAGGGTGAACTGTTGTTTCATGAGCATAATTGATTTCAATCGTGTTCAGAATACATCCCATGAAATTTGAGATTTCATAAATTAGCAAAAATTTTGCGAAATTTTGCAACGAAATTTGGGTTGAATTCTGATCTGTCAGATACAAGAGATCGAAGTCCAAATAATATCCATATATATTTTGGAAGAGCATATCGTGCTCGTTAATACCAGTACAAAAGATCTATCATTCAAGCTGCGCAAGAAATTAAAACTTGATAGAAATATCAAATTCAGCATTCCAAGAACCCTTTCAATGATTTGAATAGCCATATCTAGTCAACGCAATTATGAATAATTCCGGTACTTCATTTTTAAGAAGTACAATATTTATAATTTCGATCGATATTGATCCCTGCGTCTCCTTACCCAAAAACGTGAAGAGAAAATCGTATTTAGCTAAAATGTGTTCACTATAAATTCCCAAAAAAGGACACGTCTAAAGAAGGGATTTTAGCACAGACTTATAGCAAGTGATCATAAGTTATGTAGTAACATAGCTGTGTACGATTGTACTTCAGGTATGGCCATATCTCTATTCTCCATAAAATTATGATAGAAGGAAAAGTCATCTTGATTGACTCATGTCGCAAGATTTGAACTATAAGTACGCATTCCTAAATGAAATGAGAGGTCTGATCTAAGGTGCGCTAGAATGAACATTGATACCCTCATAGTATAAGAAAAACCAGGTAAGTCTGAAATGAATTCGAATGCCAACACAGACAGAAGTATTAAAATGATAAAAGCGAGCAAGACTTTCGCAACAACCTAATACGTATGTGAAGAGGCTAATCTACTTGACATGCCGGGTCCTCTCGTATTTATTAACACACCAGCCGATTGCGCGCGCCACGGCGCGCGCAATCGACTGGCGTGCGCCGGGTCGTTTTCTTAGTTGGCTAGCTTTCAAGTGTCCCCATAGGTTTCTCAACTCATCGATTTATTCTTTCGCAATTTATTCAGAGAACTTCTTCGAATACAATGTTTGTCTGTCGATTAGAATCAGCTTGAACAATTAAACCTTCCTTTGAACGAACTCGGGAAAGAGCAACGTATAATTGACCGTGAGAGAATACTTCCGAAGGGATCCAGAGGCCAATGTTAGAGAAGGACTGACCCTGGGACTTGTTAATGGAGAGGGCATACGAATGGCGAACGGGGAATTGAGTACGTCTAACTTTGAAGGAAAGGTTCTTATCATATTTTATCTACGCTCGGCGGCGCAACGAAAGACGAATAATTACTTATGTGTTATGATACAAGAGAGTTGACTCTCCTCACACTGAGGTCAAATACGATAGGAAGGGGGGAATGGGGGGGAAGGAGGTGCAATCGTAAAATGCGAAGATCCAATCGGCTGGTCTCATCTGTCTTCGTCTGTTCTGATGGGGAGTTTTATCGAGGAGGAGGCACTCGAGGTAGATCAGGTAGACTCTGCTCCGAGATCCAGCGTCAGGGGATCTCTAAAGGGGGGAGGGGTGAGAATGAAGGAATGTGGTAAGGTAGTGGAAGGAGGGAATACTATTGGAAAATATATTTCCGAAAATCAAATTCTAGAGCTATCAATCTCTTCTTGAAGACAGGGATGCTGGGGGATGACAATACATGGGTGGGGAGAGCGTTTAAAATCCTAGCAACTCTACGAGAAAAACAATGATATCGAGGTGTGGATCTGGTTTTCTCAATATAGATTCCAAAGTTGTTGGTCCTTTCTCTTAGGGGAGCAAACAGGAAAAATTTACTTCTATCGAGTATGGTGTCTCCATACATGATCCTACGGGCCAGGACTAGATCATAAGTGACTCTCCTCTCAAAAAGCGCTTGAAGACCGAGGAAGGACAGACGTTGAGAGTAGGAGGGAAGACCAAGAGGATATGATGGAGATGGAAAGCATCTATAGTATAGAATACGAGTGAATTTCTCTTGTATTTTCTCAAGCTTCTGACTCTGTTTCTTGATATGAGGGTTCCAGAAGAGGCAAGCGAATTCAATGTGAGGGAGAACATATGTTTTAAAGCATTTGATAAGGATAGTGGGATCATTAACGGATACAGCACGAAGCATAATATGCATGACAGTGGTGGCTTTTTTTACACGATCATCAATACTGGCAGAGTTATTTAGGGTGGGCAGTACTTGGACGCCGAGATCGCGTTGTTGAGGGACTTGCTCGAGGATAACATTATTAATGAGATAATGAGGAGCAAGAGAAGAACCTATGTGGAGATGTGTGCATTTAGATTCGGAGAGAGATAATTGATTGGATACAGTCCATGAATAGATAGCATCTAGGGCATACTGTAATTGGGCAGTGCGAGAGGCTTTATTTTTACTGGAATAGGAAACATAAATCTTAATGTCATCTGCATATGCTTTCACAAACACATCGGGGAAGGGAGCAATGACATATGTAATATCAGATATATAAAGAGAGAATAGAATAGGCCCTAGTACAGATCCTTGTGGTACGCCGGAGAGAACAGGGAAGGACTTAGATACGGTAGTACCTAACCTTACGGAGAAGTGCCTATCCGTTACAAAATCAGAGATCCAATTTAGAAGGTTACCATTAATACCATAATGCAAGCATTTAGAGATAAGCTTGGGAAAGGGGACGGTGTCAAATGCACGAGAGAAGTCGAGGTAAATAACATCAGTTTGCTCTTTACGGGAATGAGCGAAGGTCCAGTCATTTTCACAGTCTACGAGGTTGGTAAGAACAGAGGCACCGGATCGAAAACCATGTTGGTAATTAGGAATGATATTGGAGCGGTAAAGGTAAGGGGCAAGCTTATGCTTGACAAGGCGTTCCATTGTTTTAGAGGCGGGAGACAGTATGGAGATAGGGCGATAAGAGTCGGGTACTTGGGGATTCTTGTTTGGTTTGGGGATTGGGGTAATGAGTGAGAATTTCCATAGTGATGGGACAGTGCCGGTTTCCATACTAATATTGAAAATATCGCACAGGGGGAGGGAGAGGGCATGTGCACATTTACGAAAGACAATCTGAGGAATGTTATCATGGCCCGTAGAGCATGATGGTGAGAGCTGCTTTAAAGCCTTATACACGTCATGGGGGAAGAAAGATACATTTCTTAGATATGAGGAAGAGGGGTGGGAGGGAATGGATGGTAATAATCCGTCATCAAGTGTGAAGTGGGATGCAAATCGGGATGCAAGGGAATTTGCTATGTCTAAGGTACTAGTTGCGATATTTCCAGAGGAATCAATAAGTTGTTTGGGGATGGATGGCTTCGGTTGGGTAAGGGTACGGATGTGACGGTAGAGATCTTTAGTGTTTTTTAGTTTTTTATGTTCGCAAAATTGGTTCCATTTTTTAATTTGGAATAATAGATCTCTACTGCACTTCTCGTATTGAAGGCGAATTGAGAGTAAATTATACTTTGTGAACAGAGAATTTCGGTGTTTAATTAGCTTTCGGATATGAGGGGGATAAGAATGGGTAGCAGGCTTAGGGCAGTGATACGGTACGAAAAGATCAATCGCGTGGTGGATTACAGAGACAAATTTAGAATACATGTTCTCAGGGTCAGGAGCTTGTGAAAATGTTGTAAACCAGTCGAAAGTGAGAAGGAAGGACGAGAGGTGGTCATAGTTGGCGCGAGCGAAATCTCTAACTAACGATTGAGCGGGAGGGAGGCATCTTGAATCAATTGAGAAGGATATACCAAAATGATCGGATGTAGGAAAGGAGGGAATTACAGAGGGGTTGTGTACTATGGATGAATCACTAGCAAGTAGCCAATCAATGCATCGATCTATCCTAGTGGGACTACGGATTAGATGGCTGAGGTCGGAAGTAGAAACGAAGGAGTGAAGTGATTGTTCTGTGGCTGGAATGGCACTGGAAATGATGTCGCTATTGAAATCTCCTATGAATATGATTGGGTGGGGACTGGTGGTAAGAAGGTCTGAGAGACCATCAACGAGGTTTTCTGTCTGGGTCGTACTGTAGCTAGGAGGTCGGTACACAACACAAAGACGAATGAAAGAGGACGAGGAAGTGAGCAAATCAATGGAGAGGGATTCAATATAATATATCATGATAACAATCGATACGGGGAATGACAGCGAATTCTCCCTTTCGGTCGCCACATGCGAATCGACAACCGAGGGAGCGGGGTCCTAGATGCTCTACGATAAGTCGGGTACCATTGCACAGGCCGGCAGAAACATCTAGATTCCTCTGCAGCATGACAATAGAGCCCTTCTTCAGCTTGAGAGTGTGGGGAGGGAGAGTAGAGGGAGACATCTTATTGAGGAACTCAGTGGGGTATGTGGTGTGATCGGATGGTTCATCAGATACGACCTCATCTCGCGAGAGATAGATCCTCTCTTCCCCAAGCATCCGCCCATGTACATCGTCATTCAGACGGGTCACATCCACATTCTTAGGGGTCAGAATGACCTTCTCGCAAGGGTCAGGGGAAGGGTCGACTACTTCCCCGAACACTTTTTCGACGATGTTTCCATCGCACATGTTCGAGAGGGGAAGAGTCACCTTTGACTCAGCATCATTCGCAGATCCGTCGCCCACCTTGAGGAGGAATTCAATCCATTCGGTATCTCCCGAAGTGACTCTCATGTTTGAGAAGAGAGTGAGGGATCGGAACTGACTCCAGAGAGGAGATCTCTTGATGCACGCATCGACTTGATCGGCTCTCGTTCCCTTCTCCACCACCGGGAGAATCTGGCGGAAGTCTCCACCGAGAATGATTAGTTTCCCTCCAAATGGTCGATCGATCTAGGTGATGTCCCTGAGAACAGCATCGGCTGTGTTCAGCGCCGCCTGGAAGAATGGGGATTGTATACTTTAAGTGATGAGTAAATAGAGGGAATCTTACCTTTGGGATCATCGACGATTCGTCCCAGATGATGACGCATTTTCGGCAAGTTCCTTGGCGTCCTGTTCTTGTCTTCTATGGTTGGAGGACTCGCACCGATTGCTGATATTGAGCTTGAAGAGAGAAGCGGATGTTCGACCGCCTGGGAGAAGATTGGCTGCGATTCCTGTCCAGGCAGTGCAGACAACCTAGACATGAAGATTATATTGAACTGAAAATGTAGATGCAAAAATCTCACCTTAAATCCATTTCCGACGAAGATGTTGTAGTGTGGTGTAGAGGTACGTCTTCCCGCTTCCACCCGGTCCGTCAAGGTGAAAGAGACGGGGGAGAGAGGCATCCTCCAACACTCCCAGAATCGCGTCAGCAGCGGCTTGTTGATGAGGGTTCAGAGTCGCGTAGAGTCTCGCGCCTTCCGCAGCACAATAAGCGGGATTGGCAAGGTTGAGGTTTCTGAGTGGAGGGCGGAGGGCTGGCTCAGGAACGAATCTGGAGAAATCGTTTCCTGCCCTGAAAGAGAGAATTTTATATTTGTTCATGCAAAGTTATCAATATGCAGAATCACCTTCGGAATCGATCAGCAATATCGAAGTAGGCGAGTGCCTCAGCCTCCTCCTCTCCTGCTCCCATATGACGGTAATCCTCACTGAGATCCCTTTTCATTGCTTCCCAGAGTGCCTGTGGGTCTTGGACCTCATTGAAAAGAAGAATAGCAGTGAAGGCGGATCGGAGAGCAGCGGGGACTGAGTGGCCAGTCCATTCCTTTAGACACTGGAGATACTCACTGTCGTCCTTAAGAAGGCCGTGAGCCTTTGCTGCTTCTCCGAAAGTGGGGTAGGTCACTGGCACTCCGTTGGAATCCGAGACAGTACGGAGATCCTCGAATGAAATCGGTCCCTTGATGTTGAGGAGGAGGATACGGAGGTTGAATCTCTCGGTATCGTGGGGAGGGACCGTATACATGCGTCCGATCTGTCTAGTTCCGCTCTTTCGCTCACTCCATTGGCCGTTCTGCTTAGTGAAAGTGAAGCGAGTGGGGAGGTCGAAGTAGAAGAATTGGCGAGAATCGACGAAGGAGGGAGGGATGGTGCCACTATCGATAGTCTCCGCAGACTCCCTGTTCAACTTGAACCATGCTGTGAGAGTAGTATCTTTGGCAGCCCTAGCTCGACGCTGCTCAGGAGGCTCGTTGGGGTCGAAGGTGACCTCTTGGAAGTTCGGTTCGTGAACGGCCAAGCGGTACACAGTGTCCGATTTCCTTTCGTTCTTGAAGCCGAAGATGTGATGGATTGCCTCTGGGGCGCACACATATCGGGCATCGAGATGGGCACGGATTTCATCAACGATGACTCCGTCCCCGCCCTCTGTCCGGTACGGAAGAGGCTGAGAGAGGCGCGATCGGGCCCTTTGTAGACGTACTTGAATAGATACTTCACTGCCTCGATAAATGCGCAGATTTCGACATTGGCGTGCGCATTGTATGTCAGCAGGAAGTACACATTGTAGGGTACGATGTGACGGTTGTCGAGGTTATGGCCTCCGTACTCGACTACACTCCCGTCATCCCTCCTACGGTACTGAGGGTATCCGTCGACATCGAGATTTGTACTGTCCCGGAACTCTTTGGGGAAGCGTTTGGAGCATTGCCCATCTCTCATGCATGGTGACTCTGGATTGAGTGCACCGCAAGGTCGGTGGAGCATGTTCGTGGTGACGATGTGATACAGCTCCGGGTCCGTCTCGGGATCAGGGATCTCCGCTTGGACTAACCTGTCGACGTCCTCGGGAGTGCGCGGCTTTGTGTCCTCACTCATGATGAGGAGGATGTGAACGTGAGGGAGGCCTCTCTTCTGCCACTCGAACACTGCGATATAGGCAATGACGCGGCCGAGCTTGTGGCGATGGAGCAGATCGTCGAATACCTTGTCGACCTGATACACGCAAATTAGGATAGTCAATTGAGAAGAGAGCTTAATTTAATTATTTATTTAACTCACCTTTAGTTTGAAGACCCTTGAGATGAGATCAGGTCGATCAGAGGCAGTCTGACCGGGCTCGAGATTCTCGGTGATCTCCCTCCACGCGGGGTTGCACGTGAAAGTAAAGAAGATGTCGGGCTTGCCGTATTTGGAGACAATCGCCATCGTGTCTTGGAAGTCCTGGGTCATCGCTCGAGGACTACCCGGATGAGTCGAAGGGAGGATGGTCCTCTTTCCCGGAACATCAGAATCTCCCGCAAGATAGTCCTGAAAAATCAAAGCATGGGAATCAAACTCTGAGAAATTATATTTTGAAAATTATTTTAATTTTGCATACCTGTACAGCCCGGTAGGAGGCGCTCCGAAGCTGATTTTGGTTTGAGCGGAAATAGTTGAGTCTATTTTGTTCGATCTAAAATGGATGGGAAGTCAGATATATTGAGGTAGTAAAGCGAATTCTAAGTGAAAATGTACTTACCTTGACCCAGGAGTCCACGGCGAACTGCTGGAAGAGGGCTTTTCCATGGTGGATGGGATTGAATTGTCCTTCTCGCACCATCATGAGGTAGCTGTAGTACTCCTTCTGGGTGATTCGAGTCCTCTTCCTGCCCGATGGCTTCTTCTCTAGTTCAGGGTGCCACCCGTCCTTTCCCGTGGGGAAGAATATGGGATAGGTGAGGGGATCGCAGATCTTGTCGATATCCCGAATCGTCATAAGTTCTCCCCCTCTAGGATGTACTGCCAGAGATCGAGTGACAGGCACATCGTCGTCTTCACCCACGTAGACAACGGCCACTTCATTTGCTTGGGGCACATTGTATCTACGGGGATCCTTAGACGTAGAGGTATCAAAGATCATGCGGACGGGGGCAGCTATTCGGCCTTCTTCGGCTGCATTTCTCTCCTCATTCTCCTCCACCTCAGCCAGCATTTTGTAGGCTTGGGCATAGGGGTTAACCCTTGATATCAGGCCGCTGAGATCAGCCATCACTTGAGGATCGCAGTTCACATTGGCGGGATTACCCAGCCTCTCACTAGCTGCTTGGGCGGTATCCAGAATGTAGATCTGACCGTAAGATGTTCTCTGGCCAGGTTCTGGATGAAGGGGACCGGCAAGATGGTACACCTGCCCGTGAATACGGAAGCAGAATGGGCCACGTCCCCTCGGGATATCGAGCTGAGCGCCCATGGAAGCCATTGATAAGGCAGAGTTAAACTGCCGAATGAACTTCTGGAAGTTCTTGGCTTGAGGGTAATCGAGGAGGAGAGTGCGGATTTGGTCGGGGAAATCAGAGAATATGTCCTCGATTGTGGTTTCCAAACCGAAGTTACAGCACAGATTGATTTTATCTGTGCTTCCACTCACTTCTCCTGCAGAGGGATTACGGTAGAAATGAGATATCGAATTGCTCCGCATTAATATTCCTTCAATTAGCGAAAGAACATGGAGAGAGCGTAGAATGGAAAGAGATATTTCATAACAGCATGGAATGTTCTAGAATCTCCTGGATTTTCTGAGCAATTTCTGAGGCGCTCTCTCCATAGCACACACTATCTCGTTTCCTATGATCGGCGAAAATCACGCAAAATGCACCGTCACATTGGATAACGGTAATATTAAACTTGGCGTACCTGAGAAGAAGCGGGCCCCGCAGTTGCTGCATGTGGTGTCCATTGCGCCGAGATAATTCGGCTCTGTCACCGGTCTTTCCCTCTCCTCGTTCCTGTGTGCTTTCATCCTCTCTCTATGATCCATCCTTCTTTGTCCTCCTTTTCCATTCGTTTCTTCCTCTCTCCTCCTCCTGTCTCGTTCTCTATCCCGTTCTCTGACCTCTTCTCTCTCCTCTTCAGTCATTGATGCTCTTCTCTTCCTCTGCCTTTCCTGATCTGCGGTGCGTCTCTTTTCCGTCTGCTGCGGATTTTCGCTCGCACGGCGTGATCTGCTCCTTTCCGCTTCAGCAGTGTTTCTGAATTATTTAATACTAAGTATAGATACTTATGGTAAAAAGTGGTGTTAATGAACTTAGGAATGCACTAACCACGAATTAAGTTCACTATCTCTATTATGCTAATTACAATCTCGGTTCCAGTGAACAACATTAAATAAGCTTTCACCTCAGCCGTGAGCGAGTTCTGCTGGCGATTGGCTCCTGTGATACGGACGGAGAGGGAGGAAGGTTTATGAGATGAGCATCGGTTGGTGGGACGTCGTTGAACGAAGTGGACGGATCCATGTTTTTGTAGACTATTGACTACTGTTAGAGTTCCTTGTCTAGTGCTTTCCTTATATCACTTTTCATGGTAAATTTCCTGAACTTTCTGGAAGTTTCGAACAATCGATTATAAAAAGATCTAGTACGCTCTGGAACTTTATATGAGGGTTTCGAAACTCTTGACGTTAAGAGGACACCTTACAACATCGGCAAAAGGTCCCTTAATCGCGCGGGATTCGAACCCCCAGTGTCATTAGTTCAACTCCAACCATCAACCTCTCAGCCACGGGAGAGGAGGAACTTCCGGGTTATGATGGAAGGAGCGCGCACTAAAGTCCAATGTAAAATGGCTGCTATTCATGCTCGCTTCAAAAGATCTTCTAGAATGTTCTATATTCTTTGCCGCACCTATGCAGAAATGCCTACATTTCTTTTAAATCACTGATTTGAATGTTCCGGAACATTCTAGAAGCTTTGGAACATTTTCGAACTTTCTGGAACATTCTAGAATCTTTGGAACATTTTTGAAATTTCTGTAACATTCTAGAAGCTTTAGAATATTTTCGAACGTTCTGGAACATTCTAGAAGCTTTGACCCATGGCTAATTATCGATTGGTATACGGTAGTTGACCCAATGCTAATTATTGATTGGCATACGGTAATTCAAAGATCAAAGATCAAAATCATAAATCTGACCCACGGAATAAGAGGTGACCCACGGCTAATTATCGATTGGTATACAGTAGTTGACCCAATGCTAATTATTGATTGGCATACGGTAATTCAAAGATCAAATTCAAAGTCATAAATCTGACCCACGGAATAACAGTTGACCCATGGCTAATTATCGATTGGTATACGGTAGTTGACCCAATGCTAATTATTGATTGGCATACGGTAATTCAAAGATCAAAGATCAAAATCATAAATCTGACCCACGGAATAAGAGGTGACCCACGGCTAATTATCGATTGGTATACGGTAGTTGACCCAATGCTAATTATTGATTGGCATACGGTAATTCAAAGATCAAAGGCCAAAGTCATAAATCTGACCCACGGAATAACAGTTGACCCATGGATAATTATCGATTGGTATACGGTAGTTGACCCAATGCTAATTAATGATTGGTATACGGTAATTCAAAGATCAAAGGTCAAAGTCATAAATCTGACCCACGGAATAACAGTTGACCCATGGCTAATTATCGATTGGTATACGGTAGTTGACCCAATGCTAATTATTGATTGGTATACGGTAATTCAAAGATCAAAGGTCAAAGTCATAAATCTGACCCACGGAATAACAGTTGACCCATGGCTAATTATCGATTGGTATACGGTAGTTGACCCAATGCTAATTATTGATTGGCATACGGTAATTCAAAGATCAAAGATCAAAATCATAAATCTGACCCACGGAATTAGAGGTGACCCACGGCTAATTATCGATTGGTATACAGTAGTTGACCCAATGCTAATTATTGATTGGCATACGGTAATTCAAAGATCAAATTCAAAGTCATAAATCTGACCCACGGAATAACAGTTGACCCATGGCTAATTATCGATTGGTATACGGTAGTTGACCCAATGCTAATTATTGATTGGCATACGGTAATTCAAAGATCAAAGATCAAAATCATAAATCTGACCCACGGAATAAGAGGTGACCCACGGCTAATTATCGATTGGTATACGGTAGTTGACCCAATGCTAATTATTGATTGGCATACGGTAATTCAAAGATCAAAGGCCAAAGTCATAAATCTGACCCACGGAATAACAGTTGACCCATGGATAATTATCGATTGGTATACGGTAGTTGACCCAATGCTAATTAATGATTGGTATACGGTAATTCAAAGATCAAAGGTCAAAGTCATAAATCTGACCCACGGAATAACAGTTGACCCATGGCTAATTATCGATTGGTATACGGTAGTTGACCCAATGCTAATTATTGATTGGTATACGGTAATTCAAAGATCAAAGGTCAAAGTCATAAATCTGACCCACGGAATAACAGTTGACCCATGGCTAATTATCGATTGGTATACGGTAGTTGACCCAATGCTAATTATTGATTGGTATACGGTAATGGATTGATGCCTTCCTAACGTCATCCCTCCCTCCCCTCCCTATTTCGCAATCCGGTCAGACGGAGTCACACTGCGCTTTATATATAGGTATTGATTGATTGATGTTTGTCTGCATTCAATCATCTCACTAATATCACCGTTCTAATTGTCTGATAGTTCTCGATGCCCATTCCGACGATCTCCCTGATGATATCAGAAGGAAGTAAGGCGAGAGTGAGTTCATCTTTTGATGAATACATCTGAAAAAAATCAAATGATATTCTACATTTTCGATTAAATATGTTCGGGCGAATGTAAGTGTAGGAATCCTGTGAAAGGGTTGACAAAATAATATTCCAGAAAAAGTAGAGTAGACCAAATTAGGGTGTTACAGAATGCTGAAAAATTAATCAATAAATAATTCTGAAATATTCAATAAATGCAAAGGGGGTATCCGTAAAGATAAATGAGCAATCGATTGCGTAACACAGAGCATTTATATGCCCCATTATTAAGATCCGCCCACGTCCAATCTTCGCAATACTGAGGCTGGAAGGGTCTATTGAATACTGGTAGAGTTATACCAGAGGGGATGATCAGATTGAGAAGATGCGACAATGAAGAAAGTTAATCACCAATGGGTAAATTTAAATATTGATAGTGCTGTGAAAGTTCATTTCAAAGTGTTATCATATCTCAACTTTGATAGTTCCCATTTCTACTGATGGGAACTATTAGTGTACTTATTGGGCAATTTTCGTCAATTATTTTTCATATTCAACTGCATACCCTCTGGCTATGCTCTTCTAGTAGCTTATGGAGGCTTCCAACATGAGAACGTCAAGGTTGGGGTAATAAATATAAGCACATCAGGCAACTTTCTCATCAATTAGAGCGGGGAGTGATTTCACTGCATACATTTCGAATTTTCTCTCATCATTGTTTAGGCAATTTTAATTGTCATGTATTCACTATTCGCAGCATATTTCCAGTCAGGAATTTAATGTTGTTTTCCAGATGTCATCACTAGATAAAGTCACTCTTGCCTCACTTCCATCTGACATCGTCAGAGAGATCGTAGGAATGGGTATCGAATCGTACGGGGGCATGAGATTGGTGAGCCGATTCTTACTCTTTTCATTCATTCATTCATTCATTTATTCCGTTAGGTGAGATTGCAGTAATAACAAGAAGGTATACAAGAAACGGATGTCCGTCGATTAGATCGAATCGGTTGAAGGTTGCTAGGCAGCAAGGGCATGGGGAGGGGAGGGATCAAAGATCAAGCCATGTGGCAATGATGGATGGGGGGTAAAAGGTGTGGGTTTGTGAACGGATGTAACTAGAAAATACATTCTGCGAAGAACTAACACATTCTATGGGAAGAGTATTCCAAATCGACATTGTTCTAGATACAAAAGTAGAACTAGAATTATTTGGTATAAAAGGTAGTGAAATACGAAGGGGGTGTGCATTTCTTAGAGAGCGAGCGAGTGGCGCGCGAGTAAGTAGAGAAGAGATATCAAGGGAATAACGATTGTGGATAACAGAATGGAGAAATACTATATCAATTATGAATCTACGTCGTTCTAAAGTCATTAGACTAAGCTCATGGAGACGATGCTTATATGATATAGGGGGGAGGGAGCAACGTACATTCAATCTACGGGTAAAGTCGCGCTGAACTCTTTCAAGTTCTTTAGTCAAAGCCACGCTATGTATAGGATTCCAGATAACGGAGCAATATTCGAGATTTGGGAGGATGAAAGTATTATACGATTTGATATATAACTCAATGGAGTTGCTACGAAAAGATTTAAAAATGAGATTAGATTTGGCACGCGCTTTAGAAATAATCTTTCTAATATGGGACGAGAAAGAAAGAGAAGGGGAGAAATGCACTCCTAGATCCTTGATGATACATTTACTTGGGTCATTGCTAGGTTCGTTTAGAATAATACCATTAATGGTGAATCGCCTACGGGGATTATGGCGGCCGTAGTGGACAACGTGACATTTGGTTTCGGAAACGCCAAGATTCCATCGAGAGGACCAGTTAGCAACAATATCTAAAGCGGATTGCAAATCATCTGAGAACAACGGGGCTTCAGCGAACAACTTAAGGTCGTCAGCATACACGGAATAATAAATAGAGGCCGGGAAATTTACACAAATATCGTTGATGAATAGGATGAAGAGGAGAGGCCCGATGCAAGATCCCTGTGGTACGCCGGATAAGACTGGGGACGGAGGGGAAAATGAGGAATCAATAAAAACAGATTGCGTACGACCAGAAAGATATGCGTGGAACCAGGATACAATGTGATCAGAGAGGCCTAATTCCGACAATTTGTGTAACAATAATCTATGGTCAATGGAATCAAAAGCTTTTCGGAAATCTATATATATTGTGTCAAAATGAGTTCCATTTCTAGAGATGCGGAGATAATGTGAATAAGTCTCGGCTAGATTAGTGGAAGTTGATTTACAATTTCTAAAATCAATTTGATGTGGATCAAATAAGTTATTCTGGTCAAGAAAAGTTGTGATTTTGGCTATTAGAATCTTCTCAAAAACTTTACCAACAGATGAAGTAAGCGAAATAGGACGAAAATCTGTGATTGAATTACTAGATATTTTGGGAATGGGTTTAACTAAAGCTTGACGCCATTGAGATGGTACAGGGAGGTTAGGAGAGACTTGTTGAAAATAGTAAGTGGAGGAGATATAACAGACAATTTACATCTCGAAAGAACGATACTGGGAATATTGTCAGGAGTTACATTCACTTTGGGAGCAAGCTTACTAAGTGCACAAATAACATCCACGTGATAAATAGACGGTAGATCGAAAATGAAAGAAGGGGAAGGGAGAGGGAGTGGGGATAATTGGGGTGGAGTAAAGACAGAAGAGAAGAATCTTTCAAAAGCTATGCATTTTTGGTCATTAGATAACAGAACGGAACCATCAGAGTTAACTATTCCTGAGGGAGTGGTCTTGGGAATACTCAATTTGTCCTTACAATAATTATAGAAAAGCTTAGGATTTGAGGACATTACAATACGATTTTCAAGGGAGCAATGAAATCTATTAAGGGCAGAGTTAAAACGCTGGGTCATAATAGCACATGCACGACTGTTTGGAGCAACTCTAGTTAACGTCTTAGATTTCCCGTAAAGAATTTTTAAAGTTCGTGGATATCTAGAGAAAGGGGAAGGTTTAGAGAGGGGAACAAATGTGTCTAAAACGTTATTTACAAAGGCAACAAAATAGGTATAAGATTGGTGTGTATTGAGCTTGCTCAAAGCGTGGGCCCAGTCATGAAAGTGTATACAGTCATTAATCGAGGTCCAATCAGCTAATCGATAGTTACGGGATGGAGCGCGAGCATTCTGAGGAGGACGAGGAATGCGAAGGTCAAAGGTAATACTGATATGATCACTAAGTGCAGTGGTAGGGGAAACATTGCAAATAATATTCTTATTGGAAAACACTAAATCTAAATAGCTATTGAGCCTAGTCGGGAATAAGATATGCTGTTCAAAGCGATGATCTGACACGAAATCTAGCAGGTCATTTTGGTTTGGGGAGGAAAAAGATTGCCAATCAATATCAGGAAAATTGAAATCTCCAATTAAAATACAAGGAAAGTTAGTTGAAATATGCGTTTCTATATTCTGAAAAAGTTGAATAAGAGAGTCATGAGAGGCGGAAGGAGATCTATAGATAGTAAAAATTCTAATTATTCTATATGGAAGGGAGGGGGAATAATCTAAGTTAATGTCAACTACACAAGACTCTATAAGTGGTGAAGAAAAGGTAGAAATGAGGATGGGATTCAAAGAGTTGTGAACTAGGCATGCGACGCCGCCACCCCTACCGTAATCATCAGAAATAGCGCGGTCGCATCGAAATGATAAATACTCAGGGGAACCACCAACAAGGAAAGAATCACTATCATTATGATCTAGCCAAGTCTCTGATATGCAAATAATTCGGAATTCAAGAGTGGCAAGCAGGAAAGAGAGCTGTGGGGATTTGCATCTATTAGGGTGTCCGGAAATTTTTAAGAATGGACATGTAAAAGCTTAGTGCATTATCGATATGCCGGATTTCACAACTCTATTTGTAAACAATATATTGAGGAATCGATTAATGCTAAATGGTCAGGAATTGTTTCAGCATTCCAGTTGCACAATTGAATTTAGTGACGTGTCCAGGCGAAAATACGGATTTAAGTATTTCAGTAAATGCTCTGTCATACAAACAGTTTTCGACGGATAATTCTGGCCATCGCTGTGGACTAAAAGGGGATTATGCACAATAATATTGAGGGGAGTTTTCAATTGGCAAACACCGATGAGAATTCTGAGGCAACTACGAAACAGAAATTCACTCATTTTTGGACATTATCTCTGACTTCTTCGTCCTCTATACAGAGAGATAATTGCAAATACCATTGCGGCCAATCACAATATGTTATCTACTTAACAGCAAGGGGTGCTCATCGGAGTCCCTCCCGTGCTCGTGAACGATAAAATACATATTCTAAGGAAATTGTACACTACCGAAATCAAATTGAGTTCATGAATTTGTGATTGCTCCTTAGATTTACATGATTTCAACACTTCCAAACGTAGTACACTTACTTATGATTATGTGGAATGCAGTTGGAATTTGAACTCTGTTATCCCATTGACATAAACAATTTTCAAAATGAGGGAATAAAATCGGCTTTTCGGCATTTTGCATCATCACATGTTAATAGTGTTGATCAATCAACATGATACAAATTACTTCTCAACTACCTTCATGCATTACTACCACGAAGCTATACTTATCGCTTCCAGTTCGTGAAAAAATTAAACAACAAAAAAATTCTTAAAAATTTCCGGACACCCTGATAATTGAACGTGCATTAGCATAGAAAACGGAGACAGGAGAATCTCTAGACTGACGTGTGCTAAGAAATGATCGAATTCTAGATGAGGGGGATGTAATCGAAGAACGAGGACTATGGATGGTCGAGTGGGGAGACAAGAGGGAAAACAGGGTACCCTTGTTGCCACTGTCCTATCCTCGCCTCGTTGTCATGTGTTCCGTGCGTGCAGGCGCGATTGCAGTCGGATCAGGAATCGAGGGGAAGGAGGCAGCAGAGGGAGCAGAAGAGGGAGTGCCGGAGTGTCCTGAACGAGGGATATCGGCAGAAGAGTTCTTAGCAGTGTGGTAGAGGCCGTAGCGGGGAGGGAGTGGGCGAGGGTCACGGTAAGTGATGAGACCGAAGTCGCAAACGCCACAGATAATCTTGTCAGCATCAAGATTGCGCTTGATAGGCTCGGCACGAGCCTCCTTCTGCATCACAAGATGCGTTGGCGTCAAATCCTTTCTGATGAATGCACGAGAATCATTGAAGGGTGTCGGACGGCCAGGCTTGCTGCGAATACCAGAGAGGAGGGCATCACGGGTTGACTTGTCAGGGCAACTAATCTTGAGAGGACGAGTACCGGGAGGGCGACCGTGAGGGTGGCGATGGTACGAGATTCGCTTTTCGTCCCATGCCGTCCGCACCGCATCGCTGCCCGAGTACTTGACGAGATCGGCGACGAGTTTCTCATCAGCTGCGAGTCCCGCAATAGGATCTCCTTGAATCCGATAACTACAGCTCTCGTTTCCTTATCCTCAAACTCTGCCTTGTCGGAGATCACGCGCGCGCACGATTCGTAAACGACGCGTGCCACGTCGACAGCAGGCGAGAGAGAGGCGGGGGAGGGGGGAGGATTGGCTAGAGAGAGGGAGGAGAGGAGGGACCGCACCTCTGTCATCGCAGACAGCAGCGAGTCGACTTTCTTCGAGAGTATATCTACGCTCTCTTGGGACGCATATCGAAAGCCGCGGGCTGCATCAGGGAGGGCTGCCTTGGTGGAGGCTTTTTTTGAAACATCTCTAATACAGTCATCATCTCTCTAGCCGTAATAATTTGTAAATATTATACAATAGTTACTGGAATTCTAATTAAGCTAGAAATGCAAATTTGATCATAAATTTTCAGATTTCTCCCCGATGGAATCATATTGCTCAGGAGTGTAATGTGAAAGCGCCTATTAACACTCTGATATGGGAGTTCGGGACGGACAAATCGGCATTGTACATGGGTCTGAACAAGAACTACCTGAGCTATTTCGGAGTTCACGGATGGAATCGCAATGCGTGTATACGAAATAAAGTAAGTGGATTTGATAACTATTCGCAATAGTGCCACATATGCATACTGGTCTAGCAGTATTATATATTTCATGAACACGCCAATAATAGTTTTGCGCAAACAATTGTCAATTAGAAAACGTCAATCTTCAACTATTCGCTACCATATCATTTTCAACACGCATTTGATGCTAACTTTTTTTCAGGCGGAGATATCACTAACTACTAGGTCGACAAAACTCTTCGGCAACGCTGTTAAATTCGAGAAGCTCATGCTGGGACTCTTCTCTAAATGCTCTCGGATCGAATTGCTTAATCTGCTCATCGACTCGACGAAAATGGACTTAGAGATGGCAAGAAAAGTGATGAGAGATGTTGAAGCTAACAATATGGAGATAAAGGGAATCCGGGACTTGTCCATCAACGTAATGTAAGTTAAATTTTAAATCATTAGTCCAAAAGAACAGTTGAATAAGCGAAAGCGTGGTGAAAATAACTAAATAGTGTGCATCTTTCAGGAACGACATCGTAAACTTCGCCGTAGCTCACAACGTGCAACATCTTTATCTCACCGTCGAAAATTGGACGAATTTCGAGAATCACTGTGATTTTTCGAGTAAGTTTGATCAGAATGAGTTGAAAGATATTCGCAGTAGTTACAAATATACACACTAGTCTAGCAGTATTTTCTAGTTCGTGAATACACGAATAATATTTTTGCTCGTGTAATTCAAATGCGAAAACACTATCATTATCCGTTTACATGTATTTATAACTGTTCGCTACCACACCCTTTTTTTCAAGGAATATCAATTTCAAGCCATATCAAATCAATTTCAGACGACGATATGGAGCTATGTTCGACAATCGCTATAGCTGCCCGGGAATTCTCGTCGTTGACTATTTTATTCCGCAGACCACTTGAAATTGTTTGGGCAGCTGAGATTACTACACTGGCGAGAAATGCTCGAGTCATATCAAGAATGGACAAGCTTTGTGGAACAACGACCATTAAAATTGCAAAAACGAAGAGCTAATACATTTTTTTCAAGCAGTAAATAATATGAGAAAACATAATTTTTGTATTCATAATAAAAATGTATTCAGTGTAATCTTGCGTTGCATATGTAAATAATATGAGAATATTTGTATTCATAATAAAAATTTATTCAATGTAAACGTTGTATAGATCTGCTTAATCGAAATATCCGCTCTTCACTTGAGAACGTGATGCATTGTGCCACGCCTCTCACGAGAAATGGATACAGACAACAACTATGTATTTAACTTCGACTCTCAAAGTTGCGGAACCTCATACCCATTTTGGCCGGTTAATATCATAATTATGTTCACCTTTCTACCATCATAACAAGGGCACGGCCGATTCTAGATATAAAGTATGCTGACTCCTAGGTAGATTTCGTTGAATATGCAATTTTTTCAAAGAGGCTAATGTTTTATCGATAAAGATTCTAAAAATGCACTAATTCCCGCAGAATAGGTGATTAATCAGCGGTGGAAGTTAGTGTGCACAAAGCTATTCAGATCGGACACACTATTGTCGCAGTATGGAAGGAGGACCAAAGGCAAAATTCAATTTTTAAAACTTGTATATGCATGTCCTAAATCTCCCCAACGATAAGAAGCTCCGAAATTTTCACATTGATATCTCCATTTCGAACAGAGCTATCAATAGTTGGCGGGGAGCCAAATCAGGGAAAGCTCAGGCAACGATCGAGAGATCACTCGAATTGAAGAGTTTTCATCTAATTGAAACGTATTTCAACCGGGCGCGCGTTTGCCTTTACTCCTCCTTTAAATAATTTTTCGTGTTACTCTTTCTTTAATAAACGTAGGGATTTACAAGAAACAACTCTACTCATTCCGAGTGCTCACTCAGTGCGTGAGTGATACTCACCAATCCAACCGACGAGAGCAATCACATAATGAAAAGAGATTTTAGAGTTATTTTTTCACAGTCGAAATCATCCACCATACTAATTGGAGTTCATGGTAAAATGAGAGAGCGTGGGAATGAAAGAGGGACTCTCATCATTCTCCACGCTCTCTCATTTTACTATGAACTCTAATGGGTACAGCGGTAGTCGTCACTGTTAGGTTAGAGAGAAACGAAAATATGAAGGTAGGATGAAACTCATTCAATCGCATTGTACTGATTTCTTCGCGAAAAAATCGGATGAACAGATTTTTGCCCGAGAACAATCAGTTTCAATGTGTTCCATCCACACCACATTCTCCGTGACTTAATTCACGACCCAATTTGTGTTGATCCTTCTTTTAAAAAATATTAATCCAGCTCTCTAACTACTCCAGGCAATCGATTTTATATTTTTGCGTTGAGATTGTGTGCTTACTCATCCTACATTATCCTCTCTGGCTATGCTCACCTTGTACATTATAGGGGCTTCCAGTCTCATGATTCCAAGGTTGGAAGTGGGCGGGAAGTAGGGTAATATACAATCAGAACGATATTCATTCACCAAAGTGAGCACTCTTCACTATTTCTCTGCTGCGATTTGAATAGAACAAAACTTGAAAAAATTGCGTTTCGACCTGTTTTGCTCGCTATTCATTTACATTTTACAGATGCCTTCATCATCCAATGACCTCACTCTTGCCTCACTTCCAACTTATATCATCAGATAAATCGTCAAAGTGGGAATCGAATATTACGGGAGCATGAGACTGGTGAATCGATTATTACTGCTATTTTTCTATTGAAACATGCTCTTAGAGTCATGAATGATTTTTCCAAAAATGAATTGTAAATATGATAATTACTAGAATTGGAATAAAACGAGAAATCTAAATGTGTTCATTACTTTCCAGATTACCCCTCGCTGGAATCAAATCGCTCAGGAAATTGCTCGGGATGGCAAAGTGAAGGCTCCGATTTCTGCGCTGACATGGGTTCTTAGATCGGAGAAATCAGAAATCTATATGGGCTTGGACAAGAACTACCTGAGTTATTTCGGGGTCCAAAGATGGAACCGCGATAGCTGTACAGGAGATGAAGTAAGTGGAAATACATGTAAATTTACACACTAGCTTCCATAAGCTTTGCAAGACTTATTTTGATGAAAACTTATTGCAGGTGGAGATATCACTTGATAAGTCGCCGAAACTTTTCAAAAACGCCGACAAGCTAGAGCAACTCATGAGTGGACTCTTCTCTAAGTGTTCAGGCATCGAATTGCTCAACCTGGTGTTTCACTCGACGAAAACGGACATGGAGTTGGCAAGAAAAGTTATGGGAAATGTCAAAGTAAACAAAATGATGATAACCTGCATCAAGGAATTGTCCACTGATGTACTGTGAGTAACCATTTTAAATTTCCATAAATTCGAAAAAAAATGTGAAAAGGGCAAAATTTAAGTAATATTGTATTTACTGCTTGAAATCTTCATGTAGCCAATGGTTGGGCAAGATGTAGTATCATCAAGCCATGCCAAGAATGACCGAGTATCCCCTTCTTAAATTGTATTTATTCACAGGGACGACATCGTTAATTTCGCTGCAGCTCACAACGTGCAGCATCTTCATCTCTCCGTCGGAAAATGCGCGAATACCGGGACCAATTGTGAGTTATCAAGCCAGATAAACCAAAAATACTTAGTCATCTGACTTTCAAAAACAACAAACGAAATATTTACCTGGTAACGGATTTGCTTCGATGTTTAGACACAGCGTGTCAGAGAGATCGAGTTCCTTTGTTCGTCGCGGCGCTAGAGCGATCTCATTCCTCTCCAATTTACGCTAGACAAGCGGTGTCCAGTTGAGGAAGAAATAATGTAATATTGATGAAACATATACGATAACTTTGCGGAAAATATTAAATAAGCTAATTATTAATATTTATTCGTTTTTGATATGCGTCAACATGCATTTCCATCATTGTTGTCCTGTTTGTATCATTTTAAATTTTTCTGAATGCTTTTATCGAAATTCCAACTTATTTCAACATTTTCAGAAAGTACAGCAATGGGAACCCCACACATACAACTTTTCGATATCCTCATGAAGAGATCTAACTTTTGGCTTGATTAGATTTTTTCGAAAATGTTATAATTTTGCGAGAAATTTGCAATTAACACATATTTTCGCGTTTTTCTCAAAAATATGTAACATTTTCGAAAAAAATCTAACCAAGCCAAAAGTTAGATCTCTTCATGAGGAGATCGAAAAGTTTTATGTGTGGGGTTCCCATTGCTGTACTTTCTGAAAAATGTTGAAATAAGTTCGAATTTCGATAAAAGCATACAGAAAAATTCAAAATGATACAAATAGGTCAACAATGATGGAAATGCATGTTGACGCATATCATAAGCGAATAAATATTAATAATTATAATATTTAATATTTTCCGCAAAGTTATGGTATATGTTTCACCAATATTATATTATTTCTTTCTCAACTGGACACCGCTTGTCTAGCGTAAATTTGAGAGGAATGAGATCGCTCTAGCGCCGCGACGAACAAAGGAACTCGATCTCTCTGACACGCTGTGTTAGAGAGCGAGTGAAATGGGCAATTCTTTGAATGATTTGCATCATCAACAATGAATGGGATGGATATTTGAAAGGAAAGCCTGAACGAGTTGCCATTTTTCATTAATTCACAAATTACTATTCTTCATTTATTTCAGACGACGATGACGAATTCTTGCCAGTAATCGCTAAAGCTGCTCGGGAATTTTGTTCGTTGACTCTTGCCTTCCGTATGCCCTTCTTATTCCAGTGGGAGGCAAAGATGAGAACACTGGAGAGCAATCCGCAAGTTACTGCACAACTTGTCCACGAGAGTGGATCAATCGTCGCTAAAATCGTTAAAACGAAGATGTGATATAACGTGAATTCGATGAACGAAATTACTGTTTTATTCGCAATAAAATCCATTAGTCATTACTATGCTAATTCGGACATTGAATTGAATTTGTTTATCCGCAAAAGGACAATTTTGAGGAAGGAAAAGGAGTGGGAGTTCCCTTTGGGAGTTGAAATTGCTCAGGCGCCATCTAGCGTTCACGTGTAGGTTATAGTGAGGATCTTACTCTTTCTTCATTGGATTTGTTCACTTGACACACTGACACTTCACATTGGGGTCTCGCAAGACATCTTGCCCACTCTTCACATGGAAGTCTCTCTCTGGTTTTTGACTGAGATTATGCTAAATTGAGTGATTATTTATAATAATCATATGCTCGAGTCATCTTCTTGTAGCCTGTTCAAAAAGAAGGAAAGATTCTTGATTTCGACAGTTTTATTTCCGTGAATACCAATGATTATTTTAGTCGCAAGAAAGCTCATACCATCCGAGTTCTTGTAATTCGATAATTATCTCCTATGGGTGAAACATTAATAGAGCGCGTGGACAAGATCACCCAGTGACTGGTAAGTTCGCTGTAACAAGGTAATATGTAAATAATTTGCAATTAGTCATTGCGTCTGCATAATGTTCCTGTAGGGGACTAGGGACGCATATCCAAGGCAAGGAGTAGTCAACGCACGGGATTAATATTTTTTAGCAATGGATAATCATACGACTGGGTCAAGACACGGAGAATGTAGTGAACACATCCTATAAATTGTTCATTATTATTTTCCCGAAATCAGTCAGTTTCAATGTGATTGGATGAGTTTTATCCTGCCTTAAATAATTATATGCTTACACACTTCTTCCACTGATTAATTACCCTATTCTGTGTCAATAAATACATTTTGAAGTGGACCCGGTATGCCAAGAAGATTAGCCTCCTCACATAAATAACCCATTCAACCTTTGCATGCAACTTGAATCTGCTTAGGCACATTTTTGTGTTGTGATTGTATGTCAGAACAGAGTAAATATTTGGTTTCTTACTAACTTCCTCATCTAAATAGCTCCGAAATTCTGTGCAAATGAGTGCAGGCTGCGCAAGTTGCAGTGATGTTTCGCTTCCTCGTCTCTTTTCCTCTCCTTTTTCTGCTCTCCCATTTCGATTTTGCTCTGTTCCCGATCTCGGGCAACACTGATATCTCGAATGATTAGTGATAGCATCCTATGTTACTCTCCTCTATCCCCACACTATCTCGTCTGCCAGAGATCGGAGAGAGATGGCGCAATCAAGAGTGCCTTTTGACATGATTGAGAGTAGCGAATAAGTTGCCGAAATTTATCGTGCTAACTGAGTGAGTACTACAGCGAATTAGTAAGGGTTTGTGAAGAAATGAGACGGAGTGGAGTCAAGCGGAAACGCGAACAATTAGAGATCATCAGCAATAATTCATCATAAACACATTTCCCAGTCCGTGAAGTCTTCTGAATCGGTTTACCAAGTGAATAGTAAAATATTTACTTGGTTGGTTTCGGTTCCACAATCGAGAGACTTTTGAGATTTAAAATATGCAGGAAAACTCCGAAATTCATCACGTAGCATCTCCGATATCGATAGATACACTTAGTGTCTCTGTATAAAGACACCGAATGATGATTTTCATAATCTTTCTTTTTTTTCGCAATATTTTCATAATCTTTTGTCGTATGGATCATTGCTGTCACATGACTCACACAGCTCCTGCACATTAGGTCGGCAAGAACGGATCACGAGTAACCCGCGCTATTTACGATTCCTCCGGGTCACCCGATTGTGTGACCCTGACCCGTTTCTGACCCGTAATTTCGGGTAGAAGCGGCTCTCACTCCCTCTCGAAAGGAAGAGCAATAGCGAGAGAGAGTGCGGTAAAGGGAGAGAGCGCCGAGAGACTCGTCTCTCTGTGCTCTATCCGTTCAACATGATCTCTCGCTCTTCCTCTTCCTTTCTAGCTCTCTCGCTTGACCCGTTTCGACCCGAATCCGGCGAGTCATCTACCGACCCGTATCTGACCCGTTTTAGAGGGTCAAAAAGTCGACCCGTGATCCGTTCTTGCCGCCCTACTGCACATTGTGATCTTTTTTTTATTTCAAAAGTTGGCAGAACTGTTCAGTTCTGTGATTCCGGCACTTCATGGAATTATGAAACACAAATGACTCCGATCTGTTTAGTTTAACGGATAGTCTTCTTGAACATCAATTTCATTAGACGTTTCGAAACTTGGTGAGTGTTCGCATCGAAATCTCGAGTCCATTCTTATCTCGTTTTGACCACACTGGGGTTGCGCGTGGGGGAAGGAGTTCAATGGAATGATCGCATCATGACTAATCTCATCATCTCGTCCATTCAGGCTGGCCCTACCTCGCTTCTCCCGTCACCGGACCATGAGTAATTACAGTACTCCTCGGACGTGTCTGGAATGATTATCATATGTTCGCTTCCTCTCTCTCCTGTTTGACCGGCGTGAGAGCATGCTGAATGGGGAGAGTCGATTAATGCGAAGCGTTATTTAGAAATAATATTATCACAATAGTACTATTTGCCTCTGTTCGATGCACTGTGGTCTCTGATCTTTGATCTCTCTACCTTACTGCCGCTTACCATCCTGTCGACGTTAGATTGTGTGAACGTTGCTTCCTTATTGGTGTCAAATGGGGATACAAAAAATGAACATCCGAAGGCCCGTTTGCAGAACTGTACTCGTCAAGAAATTGCTATTTTCAATTCATAAGCTCTATCGCCTGTCTGACCAGTGTGAGAGCATACTGAATGAGGAGAATTCATCATTTCGTTAGTGTATGATAGCTTGGTGTTAACTGGTGATGCGTTATTCGCAAAGTCACAAATTGCACTGAAAACTGGAAAATACCCTGAAGAGGAGCTCAGGAACTGCTAGACATGGGTTATTCGCAGTGATGCATTTATAATATTGTATTGTAAGATAAAAAAGATAAAAACTGGTTTGACAAGTTAGCAACGGAGAATATAGAGAACTTGAAGCTCATCCAACCGTAGCGAAACTTACAGCTCTAGAGAGTGGATTATTTTGTGAAAATAACATATACTTTATTTTCACGAACCGACAGCTGAATTTGTAAAATATGTAAGAGAAATTCCGAAATACTTCCTCACAATACTCCTCGAATGGAGAAATCATTGTATGTTTCACAACTGGCATTTATCAAGATGCAATGGCTGTCCGTCAGTAACAAAGACATTTGCATTGCGAACAACAAAAGACCTACCTTCGCCGATGGATAGGTTCGCAAGAAATTACTCTCTTCATTCAGCCCGCTCTCTAACCGATCTTGCCCGCGAGATATACGCGGAATTAACAAACCATTTCTTGCTCTGCCATTCCCACCATCATCTCTCATCCTTCGTCCAGGTGGATCCTCCTGTTGTACGTCCTTCTACTGCTGCAGCAGCAAGAGATGAGGCAGTAAAATGATCTACCATAAAAATTGCAATTGTTGACAAATATTACGCTCACATTTTTTTATCGTAATTGTTGGACAAAAAGTTCTCAGATCCTCAAGGGCCATTCAAATCAGGCATTTGATGTTTTTTTGAACAACAAGAGGGAGGGATACTGGTTGGAGCAGTTGGCAACGGAGAATTAAGTGAACTTGAAACTCATCCAATAGAAAAAATAAATAATTAATCATTGTTTAATGAAACATAGGCTACATTTGTCGATTATTAGACTAAACGCAAGAAAGTATTATAGGAGAAGGAGATTCTGAGCTATTGCAGCATGATATGTTCAATGACACATTGGTTCGAATCGTGGTCACGGATGATTGACGGACGTTACGAACTGCCGTATCGTGGGCTAGTCAATTTTATCAATTTTACTTTTTTATGAGACGAAACGGTCACCCACTGATTATATCATTGCAAGACATAAAATATAATGATGATGAAGCTCATCCCATCACTGAGACACTAACCACACTCATGGGATAAACATAAGAACTCATATAGACTGAATTTATTGAAATTGTGCATCATCCTCTGTTTTGCCGAATACAGAGAAAGTATAGTCATTTGCGATCTGTGCTACGCGAAGGTGATAGGCGAGACGATTAGAGAACCCATCGAGTGCTAAGTTCACTACAAGAAGATTTGGTGTAGGTACAATATCCATGGCATAGAGTAGCCAACGAGCGAATACATGAAGGACAATCGAGAATTGTGTCATGAAGTATGATTGTTCTCGGGAAAACATTGCTAATTCGTTTTTTCCCGAGAGCATTAGTTTTCAATGCGATTGGATGAGTTTTATCCTACCTATTTTTTTCGCTTCTCACTAATTTAACAGTGTCAGTTCTGTTCAGATTTGAAAATAGAACGCTAAGTTCACTAACAAACTATTCATGAGTTTTCTTTCGTCGGTTTCATCGGTGAAATAGCACACGGAACGAACAGAATTTATTATTTTCAATCCCTAAGTGGCTTCTGTAGCAAAAGAACATCAGAGCTGGATAATGCTGTTCTTACTCACTTCATCCACTGATTAATTCTAAATTTTAAATTAGTATGTTCAAATCTGTGCAAATTATTAGTCAATTTTTTAGAGTCGGAATACCAAAATAGTAGTATATTCACACAAATCACCTAAACTTAAGTTTGTAACATCAATCTGCGGGAATTATCAAATTTATGTGTTGGGTTGTGTGTTAGTGCTGAATAATGCTGTGCTTACTCATCTCATTCCCTAATTAGTTCCCCAATTATGTGCAACTTAGTGCAGGCTGTGCAAGTTGCAGTGAAGTTTCGCTTCCTCGTCTCCTTTCCTCTCCTTTTTCTACTATCCCATTTCGATTTTGCTCCGTTCTTAATTTCGAACAACACTGATATCTCGAATTATTAGTGACCAGCCGATTGCGCGCGCCTCGGCGCGCGCAATCGACTGGCATGCTTCGGGGTGTTTTATTGGTTGGCTTAGTCTTATTTATTTCGGATTCACAATATCTCTCTTACACTCCCTTCCTTAACATTTATCCTTCCCTCTCTCCCCCTCTCTCCATCCCTCCCTCTCTCTCTCCTTCTCACCCTCTCTCTCTCCCTCTCTCTCCTACTCTCCCTCTCTCCCACTCTCCCTCTCTTCCTCTCTCCCTCTCTCCCTCTCTTCCTCTCTCTCCCTATCCCTCTGTTTCATTCTCCTTCTCTCTCTCCTCTCTCCTCCTCCTCCTCTCTCTCTTCCTCTCTCTCCCTCTTTTCATCTCTCTTCCTCTCTTCCTATCTCTCCGTTTCTCCCTCTCCATCTCTCTCCTTCTCCTTCTCTATCTCCTCTCTCCTCCTCTCCCTCTCTCTCTCCTTCCCCCTCTCTCTCCCTCTCTCTCCTACTCTCCCTCTCTCCCACTCTCCCTCTCTTCCTCTCTCTCCCTCTCTTCCTTTATTCCTCTCTCTCCCTCTCTTCCTCTCTCTCTCCCTTTCTCCCTCTCCCCCTGTTTCATTCTCCTTCTCTCTCTCCTCTCTCCTCCTCCTCCTCTCCCTCTCTCTCTCCTTCCCCCTCCCCCTCTCTCTCCCTCTCTCTCCTACTCTCCCTCTCCCTCTGTTTCATTCTCCTTCTCTCTCTCCTTTCTCCTCCTCCTCCTCTCTCTCTTCCTCTCTCTCCTTCTCTTCCTCTCTTCCTCTCTCTCCCTTTCTCCCTCTCTCTCTCTCTCTCTCTCTCTCTCTCTCTCTCTCTCTCTCTCTCTCTCTCTCTCTCTCTCTCTCTCTCTCTCTCTCTCTCCATCTCTCTCTCCCCCCTCTCTCCTTCTCCATTCCTCTCTTCATCGCTCTATGTCCCTTCTACGAATGGAACATTTTCGAAAAGCTTACTTTCTGGTACAGTCTAGAAGCTTTGGAACATTTTCAAACTTTCTGGAACATTCTAGAAGCTTTGGAACATTTTCGAACTTTCTGGAACATTCTAGAAGCTTTGGAACATTTTCGAACTTTCTGGAACATTCTAGAAGCTTTTGAACATTTTCGAACTTTCTGGAACATTCTAGAAGCTTTGGAACATTTTCGAACTTTCTGGAACATTCTAGAAGCTTTGGAACATTTTCGAACTTTCTGGAACATTCTAGAAGCTTTGACCCATGGCTAATTATCGATTGGTATACGGTAGTTGACCCAATGCTAATTATTGATTGGCATACGGTAATTCAAAGATCAAAGATCAAAATCATAAATCTGACCCACGGAATAAGAGGTGACCCACGGCTAATTATCGATTGGTATACTGTAGCCGACCTAATGCTAATTATTAATTGGCATACTTTAGATCAAAGATCAAAGATCAAAATCTTAAATCTGACCCACGATATGTGAGGTGACCCACGGCTAATTATCGATTGGTATACGGTAGTTGGCCCAATGCTAATTATTGATTGGCATACGGTAATTCAAAGATCAAAGGTCAAAGTCATAAATCTGACCCACGGAATAACAGTTGACCCATGGCTAATTATCGATTAGTATACGGTAGTTGACCCTATGCTAATTATTGATTGGCATACGGTAATTCAAAGATCAAAGATCAAAGTCATAAATCTGACCCACGGAATAAGAGGTGACCCACGGCTAATTATCGATTGGTATACGGTAGTTGGCCCAATGCTAATTATTGATTGGCATACGGTAATTCAAAGATCAAAGGTCAAAGTCATAAATCTGACCCACGGAATAACAGTTGACCCATGGCTAATTATCGATTAGTATACGGTAGTTGACCCTATGCTAATTATTGATTGGCATACGGTAATTCAAAGATCAAAGATCAAAATCTTAAATCTGACCCACGGAATATGAGGTGACCCACGGCTAATTATCGATTGGTATACGGTAGTTGACCCAATGCTAATTATTGATTGGTATACGGTAATTCAAAGATCAAAGATCAAAATCATAAATCTGACCCACGGAATAAGAGGTGACCCACGGCTAATTATCGATTGGTATACGGTAGTTGACCCAATGCTAATTATTGATTGGCATACGGTAATTCAAAGATCAAAGGTCAAAGTCATAAGTCATAAAGCCTTCCTAACGTCATCCCTCCCTCCCCTCCCTATTTCGCAATCCGGGCAGACGGAGTCACACTGCGCTTTATATATATGTTATTGATTGATTGATAGCATACCTTGGTACTCTCCTCAATTCCTACACTCTCTCGTCAGTCAGAGATCTGATAGAGATGGCGCAATCGAGAGTGTATTATGACGTGATTGAGAATAACGAATGAGTTGCCGAGATTTATCGTGCTAACTGAGTGAGTAGTACAACGAATTAGTAAGGGTTTGTGGAGAAATGAGACGGAGTGGAGTCAAGCGGAAACGTGAATATTCGGAGATCCTCAAAGGTCATCGGTTGGAAATCCACTTTCCAGATTTCAATGTCTGGAAAGTGTGTCTAAATACTACAATTTCAGTAATTGAAATATTTTGTTTCCACAAACAGAAGACAGTTGAATTTGTCAAATATTTAGGGGGAAACTCCGAGATATATCATCACAATGATTCGGATCTTCGAAAGGAAAAATCATTGCACAGTTCTCAATAAGGTTTACAAGGATCTTTGTTGTATAGGAATTAGTAATAACCTTTTTGTAATAATTCCTATCACAGATTGCATGTATGTGACCCATCGCACTTCGTACGCCCCGCCAAACGCGCCTACCGTAGTTAAGGTCGCATTCCCATAAATAGCGATTCAAATTGTGTTGACGCGTAGTATTTATACTCAGTCGTATTTATGCAATTGTTGCGTCGCCCCCAAGTTGTCAGTTCTCGCTCGCTCGCTCACCCTAGCTGGTTGACGGCTCTTTGTTGTAGTATTTTCTCCTATTTATTTATTCGTGGATAAACGGTGTGTTTATCCGTCCTCTCCCGTCTACGTGGACATCAACAAGGGACAAGGATACAACACTGGCGTTCAGGATCACTGCGGACTCAGCGTAATCACACAGGCGGAGTCGGGGCGGTTAGCCAGACGTACCTGTGGTGATTTCGTCATCGTGAGTAAGCGAAGTGACAATTGGCGGAACTCGGCGGTTCTGGGGTCAATCGTCACAAGAACTCGCTGAAAGTCGTCTGTGATTGATAACTAGCTGAACTCGGCAGAGGCTGGGGTTAGTTATCAACTGTGACAAGTAGCAGAACTCGGCAGTTAGCTGGGGTTAATTGTCACTGCCCGAGGAATCTGAGAGGCGAAAGTCACTCATTTTCACGGCTCGTTTTTCATAAAATTGAGGCGGAGTGCTGCCAAATTTTTGAAAACGCAAATTCACAATGTCTGGAGATGAAGAAGTGTTGGACAACGAAGCCCTGACTGAACAAGTGACGGACATGAAAAAGCTGCTAGCCGTCATGGGAAAGTTCAACAGAAACAGAGCGAGAACCAGAAGGGAACGTCATCCGAGTTGTCGATCAATTCTATCAGTGCGATCGAGAACCGCATCATGGAATTCGAATACAGTCCAGAGGAGGGAGCCACATTCGAGAGATGGTGGGGCAAGCATGAAGACATCTTCACCATCGACCTCAAGGATTGGGAGGAGGTTAAAAAGATACGGCTCATGCTTCGCCACCTCCAACCAGCAGTGGAAAGGACTTTCATGGATTCCATCTATCCTGCCAAGTGGAGTGAGATGAGTCTCGCGGATGTGGTCGAGAAACTGACGACACTCTTCGGCGACACGACGTCGAAGTTCGATAGGAGAAGGATGATGTTCGATCTGAAAATGAGCAGGAACGGGATCGAAGATGTGAGAGTACTCGCAGCTCGTGTGAACAAGATCGTCGAGAGCGCCCAAGTCTCGAGCATCACAAGCGATGAGATGAAGTGCATGGTTTTCTTGCACGCGATGGATCTGCCGAGATACGCAGACGTTCATCTCAAGATGCTGCAGACGGCTAAGAAGAAGGGCGAGGGGATCAAACTGGATGATCTCATCGATGTGTTCAAAGAGGTCTCTCAGCTGAAGAGAGAATCGAGCACGATTAGCTCTCCCCCGATGGAGATCAATCATGTGAGCTGGAAGGATAGGTCCTCCAGAGACAAGTACGAGACGTCGTACGAGCGTGAGAAGTCGCGCGAACTAGCGAAAGGAGTGGACAAGTACGATAGGTCGTGCAAGCGCGAGACGGCGCGCGATGGGCCCTCCAGAAATCGGAGTAGTGGATGTGACCGCTGCGGAGCCACGGATCACACTGAGCAAAGGTGCTACAGAAGGAAGATCAAGTGCTTCATTTGCAATAGGAAGGGACACATCGCGAAGGAGTGTTCCGATGACGAGGACGAGGATAGGGACAGGAGGAGGAGCGTGGACACAGTCATCGTGGATGCAGAGAAGTCTGCATGCTACCGGCTCACGATGAAGCTGAACGGCTCATCTGTCGCCATGGACGTGGATACCGGTTCGACCATCTCGTTCGTCTCTAAAGAAGTTTGGAGATCAATCGGAGCCCCGGAACGTCTCTCCTCGGATTGTGAGGCCGTGTGTGCCAATGGAAAGCAGCTGGAGATCATTGGAAAGTTTATGTGTGAACTGGAATACGGTGACGTCGGTGTGCGTGCAGAGATGTACGTGGCAAGCACTGACCGAGTCATCGTTGGGAGAGATCTCATCGGAAGGCTGCACCTTCTCAAAGTGAGAAGCGACTCGATCGCTACAAGGTTACCGATCGGTGATGAGAAGACGGCTCTCATCACGGAGTCAAACAAGAGTCACGAGAAACGTCTCGTCAAGAAGGAGACTGTGAAGGAGGACGGCTCGCCACAATGACGGAAGAGCGTCCAAGATTGAAATATCATCCGAGAATGATATCCCAGACCAAATTTGATACCTTCACCTCACCTCCTTCCCCCGATTAGTGATTTTAAGATCGACTGAGTGTCAATCTTGAAGGGGAGGTGTTGTATAGGAATTAGTAATAACCTTTTTGTAATAATTCCTATCACAGATTGCATGTATGTGACCCATCGCACTTCGTGCGCCCCGCCAAACGCGCCTACCGTAGTTAAGGTCGCATTTCCATAAATAGCGATTCAAATGGTGTTGACGCGCAGTATTTATACTCAGTCGTATTTATGCAATTGTTGCGTCGCCCCAAGTTGTCAGTTCTCGCTCGCTCGCTCACCCTAGCTGGTTGACGGCTCTTTGTTGTAGTATTTTCTCCTATTTATTTATTCGTGGATAAACGGTGTGTTTATCCGTCCTCTCCCGTCTACGTGGACATCAACAAGGGACAAGGATACAACACTGGCGTTCAGGATCACTGCGGACTCAGCGTAATCACACAGGCGGAGTCGGGGCGGTTAGCCAGACGTACCTGTGGTGATTTCGTCATCGTGAGTTAGCGAAGTGACAATTGGCGGAACTCGGCGGTTCTGGGGTCAATCGTCACAAGAACTCGCTGAAAGTCGTCTGTGATTGATAACTAGCTGAACTCGGCAGAGGCTGGGGTTAGTTATCAACTGTGACAAGTAGCAGAACTCGGCAGTTAGCTGGGGTTAATTGTCACTGCCCGAGGAATCTGAGAGGCGAAAGTCACTCATTTTCACGGCTCGTTTTTCATAAAATTGAGGCGGAGTGCTGCCAAATTTTTGAAAACGCAAATTCACAATGTCTGGAGATGAAGAAGTGTTGGACAACGAAGCCCTGACTGAACAAGTGACGGACATGAAAAAGCTGCTAGCCGTCATGGGAAAGTTCAACAGAAACAGAGCGAGAACCAGAAGGGAACGTCATCCGAGTTGTCGATCAATTCTATCAGTGCGATCGAGAACCGCATCATGGAATTCGAATACAGTCCAGAGGAGGGAGCCACATTCGAGAGATGGTGGGGCAAGCATGAAGACATCTTCACCATCGACCTCAAGGATTGGGAGGAGGTTAAAAAGATACGGCTCATGCTTCGCCACCTCCAACCAGCAGTGGAAAGGACTTTCATGGATTCCATCTATCCTGCCAAGTGGAGTGAGATGAGTCTCGCGGATGTGGTCGAGAAACTGACGACACTCTTCGGCGACACGACGTCGAAGTTCGATAGGAGAAGGATGATGTTCGATCTGAAAATGAGCAGGAACGGGATCGAAGATGTGAGAGTACTCGCAGCTCGTGTGAACAAGATCGTCGAGAGCGCCCAAGTCTCGAGCATCACAAGCGATGAGATGAAGTGCATGGTTTTCTTGCACGCGATGGATCTGCCGAGATACGCAGACGTTCATCTCAAGATGCTGCAGACGGCTAAGAAGAAGGGCGAGGGGATCAAACTGGATGATCTCATCGATGTGTTCAAAGAGGTCTCTCAGCTGAAGAGAGAATCGAGCACGATTAGCTCTCCCCCGATGGAGATCAATCATGTGAGCTGGAAGGATAGGTCCTCCAGAGACAAGTACGAGACGTCGTACGAGCGTGAGAAGTCGCGCGAACTAGCGAAAGGAGTGGACAAGTACGATAGGTCGTGCAAGCGCGAGACGGCGCGCGATGGGCCCTCCAGAAATCGGAGTAGTGGATGTGACCGCTGCGGAGCCACGGATCACACTGAGCAAAGGTGCTACAGAAGGAAGATCAAGTGCTTCATTTGCAATAGGAAGGGACACATCGCAAAGGAGTGTTCCGATGACGAGGACGAGGATAGGGACAGGAGGAGGAGCGTGGACACAGTTATCGTGGATGCAGAGAAGTCTGCATGCTACCGGCTCACGATGAAGCTGAACGGCGTATCTGTCGCCATGGACGTGGATACCGGTTCGACCATCTCGTTCGTCTATAAAAAGAAGTTTGGAGATCAATCGGAGCCCCGGAACGTCTCTCCTCGGATTGTGAGGCCGTGTGTGCCAATGGAAAGCAGCTGGAGATCATTGGAAAGTTTATGTGTGAACTGGAATACGGTGACGTCGGTGTGCGTGCAGAGATGTACGTGGCAAGCACTGACCGAGTCATCGTTGGGAGAGATCTCATCGGAAGGCTGCACCTTCTCAAAGAGAGAAGCGACTCGATCGCTACAAGGTTACCGATCGGTGATGAGAAGACGGCTCTCATCACGGAGTCAAACAAGAGTCACGAGAAACGTCTCGTCAAGAAGGAGACTGTGAAGGAGGACGGCTCGCCACAATGACGGAAGAGCGTCCAAGATTGAAATATCATCCGAGAATGATATCCCAGACCAAATTTGATACCTTCACCTCACCTCCTTCCCCCGATTAGTGATTTTAAGATCGACTGAGTGTCAATCTTGAAGGGGAGGTGTTGTATAGGAATTAGTAATAACCTTTTTGTAATAATTCCTATCACAGATTGCATGTATGTGACCCATCGCACTTCGTGCGCCCCGCCAAACGCGCCTACCGTAGTTAAGGTCGCATTTCCATAAATAGCGATTCAAATGGTGTTGACGCGCAGTATTTATACTCAGTCGTATTTATGCAATTGTTGCGTCGCCCCAAGTTGTCAGTTCTCGCTCGCTCGCTCACCCTAGCTGGTTGACGGCTCTTTGTTGTAGTATTTTCTCCTATTTATTTATTCGTGGATAAACGGTGTGTTTATCCGTCCTCTCCCGTCTACGTGGACATCAACAAGGGACAAGGATACAACACTGGCGTTCAGGATCACTGCGGACTCAGCGTAATCACACAGGCGGAGTCGGGGCGGTTAGCCAGACGTACCTGTGGTGATTTCGTCATCGTGAGTAAGCGAAGTGACAATTGGCGGAACTCGGCGGTTCTGGGGTCAATCGTCACAAGAACTCGCTGAAAGTCGTCTGTGATTGATAACTAGCTGAACTCGGCAGAGGCTGGGGTTAGTTATCAACTGTGACAAGTAGCAGAACTCGGCAGTTAGCTGGGGTTAATTGTCACTGCCCGAGGAATCTGAGAGGCGAAAGTCACTCATTTTCACGGCTCGTTTTTCATAAAATTGAGGCGGAGTGCTGCCAAATTTTTGAAAACGCAAATTCACAATGTCTGGAGATGAAGAAGTGTTGGACAACGAAGCCCTGACTGAACAAGTGACGGACATGAAAAAGCTGCTAGCCGTCATGGGAAAGTTCAACAGAAACAGAGCGAGAACCAGAAGGGAACGTCATCCGAGTTGTCGATCAATTCTATCAGTGCGATCGAGAACCGCATCATGGAATTCGAATACAGTCCAGAGGAGGGAGCCACATTCGAGAGATGGTGGGGCAAGCATGAAGACATCTTCACCATCGACCTCAAGGATTGGGAGGAGGTTAAAAAGATACGGCTCATGCTTCGCCACCTCCAACCAGCAGTGGAAAGGACTTTCATGGATTCCATCTATCCTGCCAAGTGGAGTGAGATGAGTCTCGCGGATGTGGTCGAGAAACTGACGACACTCTTCGGCGACACGACGTCGAAGTTCGATAGGAGAAGGATGATGTTCGATCTGAAAATGAGCAGGAACGGGATCGAAGATGTGAGAGTACTCGCAGCTCGTGTGAACAAGATCGTCGAGAGCGCCCAAGTTTCGAGCATCACAAGCGATGAGATGAAGTGCATGGTTTTCTTGCACGCGATGGATCTGCCGAGATACGCAGACGTTCATCTCAAGATGCTGCAGACGGCTAAGAAGAAGGGCGAGGGGATCAAACTGGATGATCTCATCGATGTGTTCAAAGAGGTCTCTCAGCTGAAGAGAGAATCGAGCACGATTAGCTCTCCCCCGATGGAGATCAATCATGTGAGCTGGAAGGATAGGTCCTCCAGAGACAAGTACGAGACGTCGTACGAGCGTGAGAAGTCGCGCGAACTAGCGAAAGGAGTGGACAAGTACGATAGGTCGTGCAAGCGCGAGACGGCGCGCGATGGGCCCTCCAGAAATCGGAGCAGTGGATGTGACCGCTGCGGAGCCACGGATCACACTGAGCAAAGGTGCTACAGAAGGAAGATCAAGTGCTTCATTTGCAACAGGAAGGGACACATCGCGAAGGAGTGTTCCGATGACGAGGACGAGGATAGGGACAGGAGGAGGAGCGTGGACACAGTCATCGTGGATGCAGAGAAGTCTGCATGCTACCGGCTCACGATGAAGCTGAACGGCTCATCTGTCGCCATGGACGTGGATACCGGTTCGACCATCTCGTTCGTCTCTAAAGAAGTTTGGAGATCAATCGGAGCCCCGGAACGTCTCTCCTCGGATTGTGAGGCCGTGTGTGCCAATGGAAAGCAGCTGGAGATCATTGGAAAGTTTATGTGTGAACTGGAATACGGTGACGTCGGTGTGCGTGCAGAGATGTACGTGGCAAGCACTGACCGAGTCATCGTTGGGAGAGATCTCATCGGAAGGCTGCACCTTCTCAAAGTGAGAAGCGACTCGATCGCTACAAGGTTACCGATCGGTGATGAGAAGACGGCTCTCATCACGGAGTCAAACAAGAGTCACGAGAAACGTCTCGTCAAGAAGGAGACTGTGAAGGAGGACGGCTCGCCACAATGACGGAAGAGCGTCCAAGATTGAAATATCATCCGAGAATGATATCCCAGACCAAATTTGATACCTTCACCTCACCTCCTTCCCCCGATTAGTGATTTTAAGATCGACTGAGTGTCAATCTTGAAGGGGAGGTGTTGTATAGGAATTAGTAATAACCTTTTTGTAATAATTCCTATCACAGATTGCATGTATGTGACCCATCGCACTTCGTGCGCCCCGCCAAACGCGCCTACCGTAGTTAAGGTCGCATTTCCATAAATAGCGATTCAAATGGTGTTGACGCGCAGTATTTATACTCAGTCGTATTTATGCAATTGTTGCGTCGCCCCAAGTTGTCAGTTCTCGCTCGCTCGCTCACCCTAGCTGGTTGACGGCTCTTTGTTGTAGTATTTTCTCCTATTTATTTATTCGTGGATAAACGGTGTGTTTATCCGTCCTCTCCCGTCTACGTGGACATCAACAAGGGACAAGGATACAACACTGGCGTTCAGGATCACTGCGGACTCAGCGTAATCACACAGGCGGAGTCGGGGCGGTTAGCCAGACGTACCTGTGGTGATTTCGTCATCGTGAGTAAGCGAAGTGACAATTGGCGGAACTCGGCGGTTCTGGGGTCAATCGTCACAAGAACTCGCTGAAAGTCGTCTGTGATTGATAACTAGCTGAACTCGGCAGAGGCTGGGGTTAGTTATCAACTGTGACAAGTAGCAGAACTCGGCAGTTAGCTGGGGTTAATTGTCACTGCCCGAGGAATCTGAGAGGCGAAAGTCACTCATTTTCACGGCTCGTTTTTCATAAAATTGAGGCGGAGTGCTGCCAAATTTTTGAAAACGCAAATTCACAATGTCTGGAGATGAAGAAGTGTTGGACAACGAAGCCCTGACTGAACAAGTGACGGACATGAAAAAGCTGCTAGCCGTCATGGGAAAGTTCAACAGAAACAGAGCGAGAACCAGAAGGGAACGTCATCCGAGTTGTCGATCAATTCTATCAGTGCGATCGAGAACCGCATCATGGAATTCGAATACAGTCCAGAGGAGGGAGCCACATTCGAGAGATGGTGGGGCAAGCATGAAGACATCTTCACCATCGACCTCAAGGATTGGGAGGAGGTTAAAAAGATACGGCTCATGCTTCGCCACCTCCAACCAGCAGTGGAAAGGACTTTCATGGATTCCATCTATCCTGCCAAGTGGAGTGAGATGAGTCTCGCGGATGTGGTCGAGAAACTGACGACACTCTTCGGCGACACGACGTCGAAGTTCGATAGGAGAAGGATGATGTTCGATCTGAAAATGAGCAGGAACGGGATCGAAGATGTGAGAGTACTCGCAGCTCGTGTGAACAAGATCGTCGAGAGCGCCCAAGTTTCGAGCATCACAAGCGATGAGATGAAGTGCATGGTTTTCTTGCACGCGATGGATCTGCCGAGATACGCAGACGTTCATCTCAAGATGCTGCAGACGGCTAAGAAGAAGGGCGAGGGGATCAAACTGGATGATCTCATCGATGTGTTCAAAGAGGTCTCTCAGCTGAAGAGAGAATCGAGCACGATTAGCTCTCCCCCGATGGAGATCAATCATGTGAGCTGGAAGGATAGGTCCTCCAGAGACAAGTACGAGACGTCGTACGAGCGTGAGAAGTCGCGCGAACTAGCGAAAGGAGTGGACAAGTACGATAGGTCGTGCAAGCGCGAGACGGCGCGCGATGGGCCCTCCAGAAATCGGAGCAGTGGATGTGACCGCTGCGGAGCCACGGATCACACTGAGCAAAGGTGCTACAGAAGGAAGATCAAGTGCTTCATTTGCAATAGGAAGGGACACATCGCGAAGGAGTGTTCCGATGACGAGGACGAGGATAGGGACAGGAGGAGGAGCGTGGACACAGTCATCGTGGATGCAGAGAAGTCTGCATGCTACCGGCTCACGATGAAGCTGAACGGCTCATCTGTCGCCATGGACGTGGATACCGGTTCGACCATCTCGTTCGTCTCTAAAGAAGTTTGGAGATCAATCGGAGCCCCGGAACGTCTCTCCTCGGATTGTGAGGCCGTGTGTGCCAATGGAAAGCAGCTGGAGATCATTGGAAAGTTTATGTGTGAACTGGAATACGGTGACGTCGGTGTGCGTGCAGAGATGTACGTGGCAAGCACTGACCGAGTCATCGTTGGGAGAGATCTCATCGGAAGGCTGCACCTTCTCAAAGTGAGAAGCGACTCGATCGCTACAAGGTTACCGATCGGTGATGAGAAGACGGCTCTCATCACGGAGTCAAACAAGAGTCACGAGAAACGTCTCGTCAAGAAGGAGACTGTGAAGGAGGACGGCTCGCCACAATGACGGAAGAGCGTCCAAGATTGAAATATCATCCGAGAATGATATCCCAGACCAAATTTGATACCTTCACCTCACCTCCTTCCCCCGATTAGTGATTTTAAGATCGACTGAGTGTCAATCTTGAAGGGGAGGTGTTGTATAGGAATTAGTAATAACCTTTTTGTAATAATTCCTATCACAGATTGCATGTATGTGACCCATCGCACTTCGTGCGCCCAGCCAAACGCGCCTACCGTAGTTAAGGTCGCATTTCCATAAATAGCGATTCAAATGGTGTTGACGCGCAGTATTTATACTCAGTCGTATTTATGCAATTGTTGCGTCGCCCCAAGTTGTCAGTTCTCGCTCGCTCGCTCACCCTAGCTGGTTGACGGCTCTTTGTTGTAGTATTTTCTCCTATTTATTTATTCGTGGATAAACGGTGTGTTTATCCGTCCTCTCCCGTCTACGTGAATATCAACAAGGGACAAGGATACAACAATCTTTATACTAGGGTGGGCTTCCAAAGAATCAGACATGCGAGAGAGCACGAAGAAACAAATGATTGCTAAGCTATCCCTAGAGAAGTCAGCAACATCATATCTTTCCATTACCGTATCTTCTTTTACCGTACCATTACAGTAATCTGCCTCGAGTGATGGCTGCTACGGGACCGCAATGGAGTCTCTACAGGGTGCGGAGAAAGTACTTTGACGTGGATTTAACCATGTATCTTCCTTCAATGGCATCGAATTTTTTTGAAACATTACACATTATTTATCAGAGACATTAGGAAGATATTACTCGATTTGAACTCCATTGGCCTTGACGACAGCCTTGAGACGAGAAGGGACTGACTCGATGACGGATCGCAGGTAGTGGGTATCGATTTTCTCCCATGCATTCTGGAGGGAGCTCTTGACTCCAGATTCGGGTGGCGAATGGAGCAAGCTTCCTTCTCCAGAACAGACCACACGCTAAAGTCGTGGGGATTCTGATCGGAACTGTTGGAGGGCCACTCATTATATGGGATGAATTCGGGAAAATCCTTGCGCACCAGTTCTGGGTGAGTTTTGCGGAATGGGCGAGTGCAGAATCTTGCTGGAATGTCCGATGGTGCCCTTTGAAGTGGGAACGTGACCAGGGAAGAAGAGTCTTCGCCAGGATCTGCTTTATGTAGTAGTGACCTTCACACCGGGCTAGACGAAAATATGCGGAGTCTTGCCGGTGGCACACACTCCTGCCCAAACCATCGCTGACTGCGGGTGGGAAACTCTCGATTCTTCCCTAGCATTGGCTTGCTGGGCAGACTGGGCAATCACTCTCGTGTTCTGACTGTTGAAAGCCTGCTCCACCGTGAACATCTTCTCATCCGAGTAGAGAGTCGTGAGATGTTCGCCATGTGCGATCCTCCCTAGGAGCTTCTTGCATCTCTTGAGCCTCTTCTCCTTGTGAATGCCAGTCAGACCATGGCCCTTAAGCATCTTGTAAGGGTGGGACGTGAAACCAGAGTGAACTATCTTGCGCACCGAAAGCTCGTCGATTCCGAGATCACGGGCCATCTTTCGCATAGATCGGATGGGATCACGTGCAACTCGCATCTGCACGATTTTCTTGTTCTTCCGAGTGACAGCGGAGTGAGGTCTGCCCACTCTAGGACGGTCCTTAGTCGTGCCCAGCGCCTTGAAGCGGCAAATGGTATTGTGAACGGTCTGACGGGAAACTCGGAGTTTCTTCGAAATTCCAGCTGGGGACTCGCCGAGGGTCCAAAGGTGAATAATGGATTTCCGGTACTGGTGGGGTCTAGTCATTACTAGGGGATACTATTTGAAGTTCGCATTGAACACCTCGAGCGGTATACTAAAACGTGTTATAACATGCATTAACAGGTTGATAGGACTGATGAAATATTCGAGTTCAAACTTTGTCAAAGTACTTTCTCCGCACCCTGTACCCGTTCCCTTCCTGGTCGTCGCCTTCGTTAGTTTATTTTTGAAATAGAAATTTTGCATTTCATATGTGTGCACTTTTGGTAGCCGCTTTCCTTCTCATTAAGACATTGCATGTTAGCACTGACCATTGGTCAAGGAATTCGTGCCCGACATCTGAGTCAGCTCAATGTTTTTTTTTTGGATTTTTTAGGTGGGGCCTCGGTGTAATCATTCTAAACCAATTCTTTCCGTATTTATATTTTCCCTGAAACACATGGAGAAAATTCTATGAAATCAACCAAATCAAACTTTTGGACTGAAAATTATCACTTACTCTAGTCCTCATTCGTAACTTTTTTTTCCTATCAAAGGTTGCGCGAATTTTTTGACCTTCCATGCCTTCAAGAACCTCGCTTTACAGTGTACCTTCTCCCTGTCCGGGCTGCACCTATTCTTCTGTCTTCCTCTGCACATCCTCTTCGCGCCCCTACTTGCGGGTAGGGAGATTCAGGAAACCATTTCAGGAAATCAGTTTTCTTGGAAATCGCCCATATTGGACGTTCTTTAAAGATCTCTCGCGTGTCTCTAACATCCAATTGAGAGGCGCAATCGATGTTAGAGCCTGCCTCGTTGAACTTTTCATTCTAATTTATTTACGACAATGAAACCGTGAAAAAATCAAAATCGTTTTCCTCATTCACCTCATAGATTTCTCCTGAAACCCATTGTGCCTGTTGAACAGCTTCGCGCGCCTTGGAAAAAAAGCTATGTTTCAAACTCGCATGAAAGTAATAAGATGTGAATAAATCATCGATGTTCGTTTGCTATCGATGGTTATAAATAACCAATTCTTGTACAATGCAATGCGCCTGTTGTACCTCTTACCAATCTTGTATATGAGATAGCAAACAGTACATGCTAATCGCCTTGCCCATATGCGGCCGCAGCGGCCCGGACTACTCATTCATATTTTTAAAAATATATAAATCGATATGTTGAATTCGACAATGCTTCAACCTACCGTAATCGCAGTTTGCGATATCCCTTTCCCAGTCGCTTTCGAAACTGAGATTACGGTAGGTTGAGGCATTGCGGCATTCAAAATATCGATTTATTTATTTATTAAAATATGAATGAATAGTCCATCCGATGCGAAATTTCATGGAGAATTTGAATATCGAAAAATCTAATGGTGAAAAATTGCATGCTTCTCGCGATCCGCGGAATCCGAAAAAAAATCGATCCGCGGAATCCGCGGGCCGCTGCGGCCGCGTATGGGCAAGGCGATTAGCATGCACTGTACGTAAGAATGCAGCCTTGTAGGTCTCTTTTTTTCATTTTTTTTCGTGATTCATCCTCTGCGAGGTTCCTCACATTAGTATGTGTTTCATCACTCGCAAAAAAAAGATTGAGTTAAACTCAGCAATTGATTCGACGTTGGCACTGTTTGAATAAATAAGAAAAATAACAAAACGTCTATGAAAATCGCTAAGAAGATTGCAGTGTAGGCAACGTGGGGGAATATGGAATTTGCAGGAAAGAAGATCAACCACAGTTCTTCCCGTTTCCTAGAGAACTTACCTTTCGAGTTGATCGAGACATCAAACTGAACAAAAAAAGGAAACCAGTGTTCATAATTTCGAATTTACTCTCATCATTCCATGCACACTCACTTGATAGACTACACGAGGAATAATGCGAAATGAAGCGAGTCCCGTGCTGAATTTTCATCACTAATCGATACCGTACTATTACAGTAAGTCATGAATTTCCCTTAGAATGAAAATATACGATTCGTACTACGTGAAGGGAATTTTCGAGACGATCACGGAGCTGACCGACCAGTGAAAGACAAAGGTTCATCATGTGAAAATGTTGGTTATAATCTATATCAATCTTTACAGTATCATCATATCATCATATCATCATTAGTCATTACGTCCTTCGGCTTTCATTTAATTTATTGCACCTATGTACAAAATCAACGGCATGGAGTAGTCAACGAGCGAGTTAATATTTTGTTGACATGAAGGACAATCGAGAATTGTGTCATGAAGTAAGTCGCGGAGTGAACACATTCAATGGCAAGGATTGTTCTCGGGAAAACATTACTAATTCGATTTTTCCCGAGAGCATTAAGTTTCAATGTGATTGGATGAGTTTCATCCTACCTATTTTTTTCGATTCTCACTAATTTAACAGTATCTGCTCGGTTCCTTTTGAAAAAAAATGTTTCTTTTGAATCCCTAAGTGACTTCTGTAATAGAGCGTAATAGAGTAATAGAGCGTCAGAGCTGGATAATACTGTGCTTACTCACTTCCTCCACTTATTAGTTACAAATTTCTGTTACAAAAAGTATGTGCAACCCTGTGCAAATTATTAGTAAAATTGTTAGAGTCGGATTCGCAAAAATAATGGTATATTCACTCAAATCGCAAATTAAACTTATGTTTGTAACATCACTCTGTCGGAAATATCAAATTTATGTGTTGGGGTTGTGTGTTAGTGCTGAATAATGCTGTCCTTACTCATTTCCTTCCCCTAATTAGTTCCCATTTCTCTGCAAATTAATGCAGGCTGTGAAAGTTGCAGTGAAGTTTCGCTTCCTCGTATCTTTTCCTCTCCTTTTTCTGCTCCCCCCTTTCGATTTTGCTCCGTTCCCGATCTCGAACAACACTGATATCTCGAATGATTAGTGATAGCATCTCCTGCTACTCTCCTCTATCCCCATACTATCTCGTCAGTCAGCAATCCGATAGAGATTGCGCAATCGAGAGTGCCTTTTGACATGATTGAGAGTAGCGAATGAATTGCCGAGATTTATCGTGCTAACTGAGAGAGTAGTGCAGCGAATTAGTGTGGGTTTTGTTTAGAAATGAGACGGAGCGGAGTCAAGCGGAAACGTCCATTATCAGAGATCCTCATAGATTATCAACCGGAAAATCCATTTACCAGTATTTATGTCTACTGAATCGATGTTTCCAGTAAACAGGGACATTTTAAGTTCAGAATTTTGATGTCAAAGACCTGAATAGTTGAGCTCGTAAAATTATTTAGAATAACTACGAAAATATATCTCACTTGGTATATTCTAATGGAAAAAAACATTTTATGTTTCACAATTGGCATTCATAAAATTGTAACGGCTTTCCGTTAGTAGTCGAGGCAGCTATTTGACAAACACCAATCAACAATCCCCCACGCTCGCATGAGCTACTACCTTCAGGTGGAAGTAAACGTGCTCCAGGGAAGCAGAATGATGGGAGTCATTTTTTGAAAGTCATTGAAAAACGCGGAGCAGAAACCTGCCATGTGTATTGCAATTTTTATTGGATGGTCCAGATTTGGCTGGCTGCTTTAGCACTATACACAGGCCAGCAATTGTAGCGGTCGAAAAGGGTGAGATTTATGTTTATCCTTCGACGACAGAGAAAGTAATGGCCAGTTTTGCAATTCCATTACTTCACGCAGTTGTGAAACGCAAATGCTAAAGGTCATTTCATTTGAATTTTCGAAATGTGGAGCGAAGAATTGGTTCCATGAGTCAGTGTTGGAAACGAAATTTCAAGTCCACTCACTTCTTTTCTCGTTTTGACCACACTGGGGTTGCGCGTGGGGGGAAGGGGTTCAATGGGATGATCGCATCATGATTAATCTCATCATCTCGTCCATTCAGACTGGCCCTACCTCGCTTCTCTCATTACCGGACCATCAGTAATTGCCGCACTTCAAATTACCGCAATCTCGAAATTTCCGTTCCATGAGTTTCAGCTCAACAATGGTGTTCAAAAGCAGAAACAAGTTTCTACTTTATATGCAAAATAATGGAGAGACGAAGGCCCGTTTGTAGAAATCTATTCATCAATTAATTACTATATTCAATACCTAAGCTCTCTCTCGTCTGTCTGGCCGGTGTGAGAGCATGCTGAATGAGGAGAATTCGTCATTTTGATGTTAAGTTTTTAGTGTACGATAAATTAGTGTTAACTGGTGATGCCTTTTTTGGAAAGTGTGGCACAAATTGCATCACAACCTGGAAAATGTCCTGAAGAGCAGCTCACGAATTGCTGCCACATGGGTTTGTCAAAATGATGCATTTATTATATTGCATTGTAAGATATTAGAAAAAAGGGAAAAATTGTTTTGATCAATTAGCAACGGATAATTTACTGAACTTGAAACCCATCCAATCGTAGCGAAACTAAATGCTCTCAAGAAAAAGGAAAAATGCATGAAAAATATTTACATGAAAAATAGGCTGGTGGGACCTGATCTGTAGATTATGATTTTTTGTAGACTAAAATCATGGAAATAAAATGAAGTAATAAGAGATTTTAAGGTATGTTAGTTACCTCAGCATGAGTTAGTCAATGAGAGAGATTTATTTTTTCTAGTTAGAGAACCGTCTAACACTGGTTAGCACAGTGATCTACGGATAATGTAGTGAGGACGAAAATCCAAACCGGTAGGGCCTTTCCTACACAGGTTGCATCTCCTCAACAGATTCTGACATTCAATCATCTGGTACTCTTCATTCTATGCTCTACCTTCCTCTGTCTTGCGTAATGCAGAGAAAGTAAGGAAAGCCAGGACAAAGTAAATATAAAAGGTATGAAAAATCATTAAAAGCGCTTCGCATCACACACACAAGTAAGGGAACTGGGGGCCATTCCGAGATAATGACCTTGCTACTAAATTGTTTTGGGTTGAATGAATTAAGGATACTTAAGGGGTTCATTGAAAAAATATAGATTCTGGCAAAGCGACCATTTTTCAGTATCCTGTTTTCGACGTTTTTGAGGTCATCCAAGGTCAACTAAGACCCCCGTATCTGGATTAGTCACTGCACCGGTCGCTCGCGCACCTTGTCCTTCGAAAATTCACTTCTGGCTTCAAAACAAACATAAAGTTGTCATTTTTCGAATTTCAGGCTAACTTGCGCGCTCTATCGACTTATCCATTTCATTTGTCCTTGTTTTGGGTCCTTAAGGCGCTACATTCAACTGGGCATAACTCAAAAACCGCTCGAAAAGCCACTGATTTCTTTGGATGGCTTGATTCGCCTTCTCGAGCGCGTCGTTTAAGGGGTTTGAGCTCCCATATCTCGAAGGATAACTTAGTTTCCATGGCTAAAAACGTTTTTAGATGATTTGAACTTATTTTTCACTGTGTAATTGCATTGTTCACCCTCTCATTCTCATCCAAAATTAGTGAAAAGCCGTGAAAGCGCGAACGAAAGACGAGAAATGAGAGGGTGAACAATGAAATTACACAGTGAAAAATAAGTTCAAATCATCTGAAAACGTTTTTAGCTATGGAAACTAAGTTATCCTTCGAGATATGGGAGCTCAAACCCCTTAAACGACGCGCTCGAGAAGGCGAATCAAGCCATCCAAAGAAATCAGCGGCTTTTCTAGCGGTTTTTGAGTTATGCCCAGTTGAATGTAGCGCCTTAAGGACCCAAAACAATGACAAATGAATTGGATAGGTCGATAGAGCACGCAAAGTTAGCCCGGAATTCGAAAAATGACAACTGTACGTTTGTTTTGAAGCCAGAAGTGAAATTCCGAAGGACAGGGTGCGCAAGCGTCCGGTGCAGCAGCTCGATAAGGAACAGCTGTAGTGACTAATCCAGTCACGGGGGTTTTAGTTGACCTTGGAGGACCTCAAATACGTCGAAAACAGGAAACTGAAAAATGGTCGCTTTGCCAGAATCCCTGCATTTTGAGTCGATTCTCTCGTAAGAGGGGTGACGCCCCTCACGAGAGAATCGACTCAAAATGACAGATCTTGGGAAAGGGGGCATTTTTGGCTATCGGGTTTTCGATGGCTTTGAGCTTCCCTAGACTCAACTAAGACCCCCCTAACCGGAATAGTCCATACGACCATTCCTCTTCGAGTTGCTGCACCGGTCGCTCACTCACCTCTCACTTAGCCGATCACTTAGAACACCTCGGAATTAAGTTAGAATACTCATTACTCGTTTCACTTGCTATCTTTCGATGCTCTATCGACCAGTGTTGTTCATTTGGCCGAGGTTTTATTTTTGAAGGCACTAAATTCAACGAGGTGTAATTTGAAAACTGTTCGAATGTGCTCTTAAATTTGTATAGGGTGGATGCGTTTTTCCGAGACGATTCGATTAAGGGGTTTATGCTCCCATATCTCGGGTGGTAACTTAGTTCCGCATGCGAAAACCTTTTGAAATGATTTGAACTTATTTTGGACCGTGGATTTTAATTAAATTTCCTATCAATTAAATTTCCTATCATTCGGTTTTTTTAAATAAGTTTCACGGGAATGGCTGGGTGTTCACTGCAAACTTTATTTTGCACCCAACCATTCCCGTGAAACTCATTTGAAAATCGTGCGACTGAGGGGATATTTAATTAAAATCCACGGTCCAAAATAAGTTCAAATAATTTGAAAACATTTTTCGCATGCGGAACTAAGTTACCACCCGAGATATGGGAGCATAAACCCCTTAATCGAATCGTCTCGGAAAAACGCATCCACCCTATACAAATTTAAGAGCACATTCGAACAGTTTTCAAATTACACCTCGTTGAATTTAGTGCCTTCAAAAATAAAACCTCGGCCAAATGAACAACACTGGTCGATAGAGCATCGAAAGATAGCAAGTGAAACGAGTAATGAGTATTCTAACTTAATTCCGAGGTGTTCTAAGTGATCGGCTAAGTGAGAGGTGAGTGAGCGACCGGTGCAGCAACTCGAAGAGGAATGGTCGTATGGACTATTCCAGTTAGGGGGGTCTTAGTTGAGTCTAGGGAAGCTCAAAGCCATCGAAAACCCGATAGCCAAAAATGCCCCCTTTCCCAAGATCTGTCATTTTGAGTCGATTCTCTCGTGAGGGGCGTCACCCCTCTTACGAGAGAATCGACTCAAAATGCAGGGATTCTGGCAAAGCGACCATTTTTCAGTTTCCTGTTTTCGACGTATTTGAGGTCCTCCAAGGTCAACTAAGACCCCCGTGACTGGATTAGTCACTACAGCTGTTCCTTATCGAGCTGCTGCACCGGACGCTTGCGCACCTTGTCCTTCGGAATTTCACTTCTGGCTTCAAAACAAACGTACAGTTGTCATTTTTCGAATTCCGGGCTAACTTTGCGTGCTCTATCGACCTATCCAATTCATTTGTCATTGTTTTGGGTCCTTAAGGCGCTACATTCAACTGGGCATAACTCAAAAACCGCTAGAAAAGCCGCTGATTTCTTTGGATGGCTTGATTCGCCTTCTCGAGCGCGTCGTTTAAGGGGGTTTGAGCTCCCATATCTCGAAGGATAACTTAGTTTCCATAGCTAAAAACGTTTTCAGATGATTTGAACTTATTTTTCACTGTGTAATTTCATTGTTCACCCTCTCATTTCTCGTCTTTCGTTCGCGCTTTCACGGCTTTTCACTAATTTTGGATGAGAATGAGAGGGTGAACAATGCAATTACACAGTGAAAAATAAGTTCAAATCATCTAAAAACGTTTTTAGCCATGGAAACTAAGTTATCCTTCGAGATATGGGAGCTCAAACCCCTTAAACGACGCGCTCGAGAAGGCGAATCAAGCCATCCAAAGAAATCAGTGGCTTTTCGAGCGGTTTTTGAGTTATGCCCAGTTGAATGTAGCGCCTTAAGGACCCAAAACAAGGACAAATGAAATGGATAAGTCGATAGAGCGCGCAAGTTAGCCTGAAATTCGAAAAATGACAACTTTATGTTTGTTTTGAAGCCAGAAGTGAATTTTCGAAGGACAAGGTGCGCGAGCGACCGGTGCAGTGACTAATCCAGACACGGGGGTCTTAGTTGACCTTGGATGACCTCAAAAACGTCGAAAACAGGATACTGAAAAATGGTCGCTTTGCCAGAATCTATATTTTTTCAATGAACCCCTTAAGTATCCTTAATTCATTCAACCCAAAACAATTTAGTAGCAAGGTCATTATCTCGGAATGGCCCCCAGTTCCCTTACTTGTGTGTGTGATGCGAAGCGCTTTTAATGATTTTTCATACCTTTTATATTTACTTTGTCCTGGCTTTCCTTACTTTCTCTGCATTACGCAAGACAGAGGAAGGTAGAGCATAGAATGAAGAGTACCAGATGATTGAATGTCAGAATCTGTTGAGGAGATGCAACCTGTGTAGGAAAGGCCCTACCGGTTTGGATTTTCGTCCTCACTACATTATCCGTAGATCACTGTGCTAACCAGTGTTAGACGGTTCTCTAACTAGAAAAAATAAATCTCTCTCATTGACTAACTCATGCTGAGGTAACTAACATACCTTAAAATCTCTTATTACTTCATTATATTTCCTTGATTTTAGTCTACAAAAAATCATAATCTACAGATCAGGTCCCACCAGCCTATTTTTCATGTAAATATTTTTCATGCATTTTTCCTTTTTCTTGAGAGCATTTAGTTTCGCTACGATTGGATGGGTTTCAAGTTCAGTAAATTATCCGTTGCTAATTGATCAAAACAATTTTTCCCTTTTTTCTAATATCTTACAATGCAATATAATAAATGCATCATTTTGACAAACCCATGTGGCAGCAATTCGTGAGCTGCTCTTCAGGACATTTTCCAGGTTGTGATGCAATTTGTGCCACACTTTCCAAAAAAGGCATCACCTCTCTACTCGGATGAGAAGATGTTCACGGTGGAGCAGGCTTTCAACAGTCAGAACACGAGAGTGATTGCCCAGTCTGCCCAGCAAGCCAATGCTAGGGAAGAATCGAGAATCGAGAAGACGAACGAACGAATGAATAGACGCGCACCCCGGCCCCAATAGATGATGCAATAGACCCTTCCCCAATAGAACCGTACTCGATCGCTTTGGATACTGGCAAACATTCTAGCAGGGACCGAAACCAAATGCCTAAGCTCTCACCATATTCTTGGATAGCTCTCACCCTCTCTCTCAACTCTAGTGAATCACTACATGATCACTCCCTGTTCAGAGCAGGAAAAGTGACATCAATGATCTCTCTAAGTGCGTCATAGTCGCCCTTCCTACAACATCGACAGGACGACACCCTCCACCATCTCTGGCGACGTAGTAAGATCGATATCGGGAATGCGCTTGGCAGCCAGCCTCATTAGCGCAACCAATGTCGTATCAAACTCGTCAAAAGAGCAAGGAGCAGGAGTGGCTGAAGGACATCGCTCAGTTTCGAACAAGCGCTTTCGAGCAGCTTTGAGAAACTCAGTCGATTCCTTCCTCACTCCCATTCGCCATCTCTTCTCACTCTTCCTCTACCATCGGAATACTGTATCTTCTCACCCTTCTTACCACAAAAAAAAAAAAAATTTTTATATCGTTCCCAATGACTGCGGCGGTAGGGGCGCTGCGTTCCTTGACAAATTCTAAGACTTTTTTTACTCTTGGGAAATTTTTGATCAGATTCCATCTAACGTCGGAAATCGATAATTCTACTTTTACTTCGGACATGAATGCAATTCTCCAGAAATTTTTCAAGAACACCCTAAATATTATTGTTTATTTAGCTTCTGCTTGAGCCGATACATCTTTCAGTTAAAATGCGCAATTTAAAATTTTCCGTAAATTAGCTAAAATGAATTTTGAATGCATTATCGTGTAATTTTTGGGATACTGTAATCGAGTGCAAAAGTTGGACGACTTTTCCCAACTGGTGTATTATACTCTAAAACCGACTTTTAGACAATGTTACACCAATTGGGAAAAGTCGTCTAACTTTTGCACTCTCTTACAGTAACCCAAAAATTACACCATAATTCATTCAAAATTCATTTTAGCTAATTTACGGAAAATTTTAAATTGCGCATTTTAACTGAAAGATGTATCGGCTCAAGCAGAAGCTAAATAAACAATAATATTTAGGGGGTTCTTGAAAAATTTCTGGAGAATTGCATTCATGTCCGAAGTAAAAGTAGAATTATCGATTTCCGACGTTAGATGGAATCTGATCAAAAATTTCCCAAGAGTAAAAAAAGTCTTAGAATTTGTCAAGGAACGCAGCGCCCCTACCGCCGCAGTCATTGGGAACGATATAAAAATTTTCGAGGATTACTGTAGTTTTTTGCAAGATCCGCGCCGCCGCGCACGCGGATGCGGATCGAAATTCTGGTGATGCTCGTCGGTTTCCCTAATCGAGTACTAACTATTGGTGAAGTCAGAAGGGATTCGAATTTTCGGCCTGTGCCAAGACTATTTCGATTCTGTCAGATAGTGTGCTATATATCTCCAGGAGGAAGAGTGGTAAGAAGGGTGAGAAGATACAGTATTCCGATGGTAGAGGAAGAGTGAGAAGAGATGGCGAATGGGAGTGAGGAAGGAATCGACTGAGTTTCTCAAAGCTGCTCGAAAGCGCTTGTTCGAAACTGAGCGATGTCCTTCAGCCACTCCTGCTCCTTGCTCTTTTGACGAGTTTGATACGACATTGGTTGCGCTAATGAGGCTGGCTGCCAAGCGCATTCCCGATATCGATCTTACTACGTCGCCAGAGATGGTGGAGGGTGTCGTCCTGTCGATGTTGTAGGAAGGGCGACTATGACGCACTTAGAGAGATCATTGATGTCACTTTTCCTGCTCTGAACAGGGAGTGATCATGTAGTGATTCACTAGAGTTGAGAGAGAGGGTGAGAGCTATCCAAGAATATGGTGAGAGCTTAGGCATTTGGTTTCGGTCCCTGCTAGAATGTTTGCCAGTATCCAAAGCGATCGAGTACGGTTCTATTGGGGAAGGGTCTATTGCATCATCTATTGGGGCCGGGGTGCGCGTCTATTCATTCGTTCGTTCGTCTTCTTCTTCGGGCCGACTGCGCTGGCTCCCCCCGGCTTACAGTAACCCAAAAATTACACCATAATTCATTCAAAATTCATTTTAGCTAATTTACGGAAAATTTTAAATTGCGCATTTTAACTGAAAGATGTATCGGCTCAAGCAGAAGCTAAATAAACAATAATATTTAGGGGGTTCTTGAAAAATTTCTGGAGAATTGCATTCATGTCCGCTGTTCCCCCCGTCTGCCGGGGGGAACAGTGTCGGATCATGGGGTGAGGGAAGGGGATTATCCAGGGGGAATGCTAGCTTGCATTAGTGTCACGATGGGGATGGTAATGGGGAAGGGATGATGGATGGCCCTACCGTACCAGGACGGTAGAAATGCAATAGATGCCGAGGTATATTTCAGGTGGTACGCAGTCTCATTCAGGTTCGCACGAATAATGGACAAAGGGATAGAGAATGCACATCAGCGAAAAAAGTCACGTCATATCACACATATCTCTAGCGGGGGGTTGGAAACGACTCTTGTAGGAGTAGCGTTCATTATTACTACTAGAAAGTCAATTGCGTCATGGGGGTTACTGTAAGGGAAACAATTCAATCGGTCACAACGGAGCGAACTCGTAATAGTGGCAGTGAGTGAACAGTAACACATTAAAAGCAACATCAGCAATTAAAAAACTAGTAAGTAATCAGCTCTGTACTAACATTCGTTCCGGGTGATCCTCGAGGCGGTCTCATCCACAGGCAGATGTTTCACGTAACCTCGGATTTTCTGACGCTTGAGCCATTGCCTTATTTGGATCTAGGGAATGTGTTCTTAAGAAAAGTGTGTCGGTTGAATACCCTAAAATGCGATGGGAGAATAATGTGAAATTTCTAAACAACCAAAAACCAATGTGAACGGGGACAATCGTGGTCGCTACCTACTGTTGCGTGGCGATTGTATAACCTAGGAACTCGTGCGCTTCAAGTGGCTCAATTCCACTTGAGAACGACCTACACTGAATGATTATGCGATGCGTCTAAGAAAACGTACTCAATACAACCACACGATATCGGATTATGTGCTAAGTGAACATTGGGATGGAATACTAAAGGTATCAGTTATCGTGACAAAACTGATTACGCTGTACTACAAAAAGTGCCCAAATACTGTTTGCGCGCGACTGTAGGTGTCCACGCCGTCCCCACGAACCCCTATTCATGCTTGTGCACCCCCCCCCCCCCCTGGAGCAAGCGTGAACCCCGGGTCATGGTCTAAAATCGATGGTAGGTCATGGGTAGGTCAAGACTAAGTACTGTACCAATCGATAGTACAGTTCTTCCTGATACCGTATATAGCTACCGTAACCCCGGTTAACGCAAACTGATTTTTTTCAAAAATTGAAAATACCGTACCCTAATTAAAAAGTCAAAGTACCGTATCCAATCGATAGTCCAGTACCACCAAATACCGTATCCCACTACCGTAACCCCGACAATCACGAACTAACTTTATTTTTAAGATGTCCTGGTTACGGGCACAATCGGTCTGGTGCCGTAAACGATCGATTGTACAGTACCCAACTGACTACCGTAACCCAGTTCCTTGGGTCAGATCTAGTTCCTTGGGTCAAACATTTTTCTAAAAATCCTAAATCGATAATAAAATTATTTCGAAGTATCCTACCGTAACTCTAATTAGTGTAGAACCAATTCATGACCTATTTAGGATTTTTATAAAATGATTTTGGATTTTTAGAAAACTGTTTGACCCAAGGAACTAGATCTGACCCAATGAACTGGGTTACTGCAGTCAGTTGGGTACTGTACAATCGATCGTTCACGACACCAGGCCGATTGTGCACGTTATCAAGACATCTTAAAAATAAAGTTAGTTCGTGATAGTCGGGGTTACGGTAGTGGGATACGGTATTTGGTGGTGCTGTACTATCGATTGAATACGGTACTTTGACTTTTTAATTGGGGTACGGTATTTTCAATTTTTGAAAAAAATCAGTTTGCGGTAATCGGGGTTACGGTAGCTATATACGGTATTAGGAAGTACTGTACTATCGATTGGGTACGGTGCCTAGTTATGACCTACCAATCGATTTTTGACCTCCGGGGTTCATGCTTGCGCAGGTCCCCCTCGAAAAGCCATGACCCGGGGTTCATGCTTGCGCAGGTTCCCCTCGAAAAGACATGACCCGGGGTTCATCCTTGCTCACCCCCCCCCCCTGAGGATCGCCGCCAGTGCTGGACAGCTATGCTTCTATTACACACACATAGTTGCAAATCAAACTAATTTTTCGTGTTACTCATTTTTTAAATGTGATTCTTTTAGTTTGCTTTTCACGAATGTACTACCCATGGGAAACAATACCAAAGAAGGTGGAATTGTGAAACGAGAAAGGTGGTATCGTGCATTTATCGTGCACATGATGCTTATTGTGTAGGTTGTCGAATTAACATACGGAGAAACGAGATACTAGATAGATGGTTCAAATAAGGTAATGAATCGCGTGAATTGGAGTTGTGACAGGAGGATGAGGTGAACACGAAGTAAATCGATGCGAAGGCGCTCGTTTTTATGAAAATATTTTCTCTGGTTTCGTCGCATCTGCTACTGCCTGAAATCACGGCCGATGATGTTGGAGACGCGGAGCAAGGTCGTCAAGGTTGGTTTTTGTTTGGTTTAGCCTGACAGTGGTTTGATTATTGACACTGGCCTATCCGCTTATTCTTGACCGTATTGTGAAGCGCAAACGAACCTCCATGGGTTTTTGGATGATCCCAGTAATTTCTGAAAATGTACGTGTCAAATCTGACATTTTATTTTCCTAACTGTAAACACTTCTAAGACGTACTAACTTTCCTCAATCATCAATTGGGGATCGAAAGGAAATATTCGGACGATAAGTTTTTGAGCACATGTAGCCAATATATGTATTGCCAGAGAGATTGGAGCCTCTGTAAGTTTTTGTAAGAGACGGCGACATTCGAAAGCAATATGTAGTCGATATTCTTGTACTCATACATATTTTTGTTCATATAATAGAAATGACGAAGGGAAAGTATTGCGGTTGCATTGCCTGGTTGTTTTTTTTATTATTTCCGTGATGTTGAAAACAATATAAACTTTTGTAAGCTATTTTAAAATGATTGATAATAACACACTGCATGTGTACCCTCAGCTGCATTATGTCAGCTCTCCACGCTTGCGTCACACGAGCAGATCGACACCTGCTGCAGCATGCAGCATAGCTTTTAAAGAATAACGAGTGTTGACGCACGAGTTAGAGTTACGATAAATTCTTGTATGAAGCAATGCTTGAGCTTTTGTGATTCGTCTTCAATAAACTTTTAAAGACAATCAAAGTATATTTTTGCAGCAAATTGTGCTCGACTATGTAGATGAGATGCGCTCAAATGATCAACACGAGGATAACTCCCACTGCGACTCACTCGTCGGTTCGTTCCGTCGTTCATCTACCTTTGAGTGTTGTTTTATTTAAAAGATTCTTTACGAAGCGAGACGGCAAAATATATCCTTCGGTGAGAATTATGTGTATGCAAAATATTCATATTGTTGATATCCGGATCGATCACTGGTGAGTTTGGGTTTTTCACTATTATGAACTAATAGTGAAACAAGAAATGGAATGTGGAGATTTGAACACTGTCGATTTCAGCTTTGGTTGGTAAGTCGAATTGCCACCTAAAGACACTTAATGTTCCTAGTGACCTAGTGGTGAATGGTTGTATTTTTTAAAATACGAAATGCAAGAGTACTCTTGAAAATATCCGTAGTCCAATTGAATTGACTTGATTGAGCTCGCATTTGTTTCGCTCTTGGCTAACATTATTGGGAAATAACGCCCCGTGACTTCGGGTTGCGGTAGATGTTGCCGAAGTGTTCGAACAATACCGATTTTTTCTGAAGTCTCCATTCCAAATAAGCACACTATTATTTCCGCAGTGTCGTGCTCAGTGCACTGCGGCGAATGAACACACAGTGGATGCAGCGGCTACAACCTAGTGTTGCCAACTCGGTTCGTGCCCTCTTCATTTCCTCAGACATAAAACGAGTGAAATCACGCACCGTTTTGTCATCACCAATGGCCACAGTCGCAGCTCACGGACTCGCACTTCTCGTCGTTCAATCAACCGTACTTTGTTGGGAGGTGTGCTAGAATAAGCAATGGAAAATGAGAAAAATATGGATTCGCTCTACATAGCCTTCTTATACATTAAGCAAATTTCGAGCACCTTCTAGATTCATCTTTTGAATATGAACAAATATTTCTTCGAAAACATCTGGGATAATGTTGAATCGGGGACTAGGAGAAAAGGGGTTGCAGAAATAGCTTATCTTCAATTGTGTTCACCGTCTTCAATTCATATCCCTCTAATCCGACAAAAATTAAAATATCAATCGTTCGGCATCGTTCTTTCTGTTTTGAGTGGATTTCCTGAATGGATTCACTGAAGAGAAGCGCATACATGTGTAGATCTGTAGTGACGTCGTGAACGGAGTGGCTCAACCATTTAACGTTTCATGTCTGGTTGATCATTCACGAAGTGGCCGATTTCCAATGCGATGGAGTTCTACGCTACGTTTAAAAAAAAATAAAAACGAACATGGGACTTCACATGAATAGTAGAATCGGGAAGATGTAGGCAGAGCGATGAAACAATCTCCTTTTGTTACTGGTGTCTCCTCTCTCGTGCGATTCTCTCGTCGATGTTGCTGAACGATTCGAACAGATGGAAGAATGATGTACAAAGGGTGGTCTATTCATGGATAATTCCGGTGGAAATTAATTGTTGTTTTAGAATCGGCCATGTTAACTTAAACATGTGATGCCCTAGAAAAAATAAGGAACCGTAAAACAAATATTTAAACGGGAATTTGATATGGACAGAGAAGGCGTGCATAGTATTTTCAGTGTGGCATCTGCTACAAACTTGTCAGATTAAGATTAAGAAAATAAAGAGCTGAAAAAATTGAATAATATTATAATTCTTCTTTAGGATGATGGTTATGATGACAACACTTTGTGTAAGCGAGACTCATCTCACTATTTCACACTCTGTTTATCTTTCATTGCATTTATCCTTGATCATCAAATGCAAATATTTGATAGTTAGTGAGAGTAATTCAGTGATGGTAATTACGACAGTAATTCATGTTGAGACACATACACTTTAACCTCGTTTTTCTCCCCAGAAATCTGCATAGAAACAATGTCGAGTCATCCATAAGTGAGCGTTATTTGTTTATTGTTAACACTGCGAAAGCTGCCTAACACTGCTGGGCACGTGCTGTTAATATTATATAACAATAGTGAAACACGGAATGAAAAAAAGGGAAATTTGCGCTCGTATATTACAAGTTGTTGATGATGTTATTGCTAGCGATTGTTGTTGATGATTTTTTCGATTGTCTGGAACATCTGCATCTGAAAATAAAATATGATCTCCTACACTACAAGACCGCTGGGGAGAAAACGGTGCCTAGGTTTTCACCTGAATTATGAGATTCAGAAATGTTCTTGGAAATCTCCGCGTTCTAATTAATATGTTCTATCGCAAGATCTTGATGGTGCAGCTGCAGTCACGAATATTCACTAACTCGGTGCCCTCGTGGTTCAACAAAACGTGAGTGGTGTTCGGTTGATAAATGCTTTAAGAGAGAAACAATGTACCCTGTAACAGGGAAATTGGCGTTGTACACTCAGCTTATGCCTGAACGTAGATCAATCTAGCTTTCTCTTTGATACAAATATATTATTGGTAAATAGCAGCACCTTTAGTTGGATTTCTCATTTCCCAGGCTCTAATATTTAATCTATCTTGGTTTTAGTTGCTTATAGAACCGGCTGCGTTTGATGCTTTGTTTTGCACATTGTTTAGACCTATTGACATAGCAAAAGGTGTCCGACAAGGAGATCCACTTTCCCCTCATTTATTCAATGCGGTGCTACAAGAGTGTTTTACTGAGCTGAATTGGGAGAACTACGGAATCAGTATTGATGGCAAACGGCTGAACAATCTCAGATATGCGGTCGACGTCGTGTTGATTTCTCATTCTGCAGAAGAAGTTCAAATAATGCTAAATGATATATGCACAGCAAGCAGGAAAGTCGGACTCTTTTTAAGAGACCTTCCACGAGAAAACGTACCAACCCTACGGAAGACTTTTTTACAACCCCCCTCAACTTTTTGCTGGTGAAGTTCTCGTACCGAGTGCTGATATTTGGCACAATATGAAGGGCTGTGGTGCACTTTCCGAAAAATGCCAGACCAGACCCAAAAAATCGAAAATTTCAAATTTCTGAAAAGTAAGATATTATAGGTTGCTGAGGACTCTTTTTCCATGAAAATATCGAAAAACATACTTTGACAGCGATCAGACATCAAGAAAGTGACAAAAAACGCCGATTTTCGTAGTTTTTTGGCAACCCTGAAAAAAATTTCCCCGCGTATCCCTGAGATTTTGTCATTTTCGGATTCCCCGTGCAAAACTACATAACATAATAAATTTTCAGCGAATTTTACCGATGTGCGCAGAAATTATAAGATTTTGATCTTGATATACTCAGAGACGAAATTTTTCTAACTTCAGATTGTGGCATCGATACGTAGCTCATTCGAAAGAACATGAAAAGATATGTAGGAAACCAGAAAATGACCGAAATCCGTCAACGCTGACGTCAGTTAGGCATAATCATTTGAAATACTTCATGCAAAAAGACGAGAATTTTCTAACGTAATTTCACTCGTAGAATTCGAATTTCGATATCACCAGGCCTCCAAAATGCGATTTGAAAATGTTATAGCCGAAATACTTCTCGTCTTTTTGCATGAAGTATTTCAAATGATTATGCCTAACTGACGTCAGCGTTGACGGATTCCGGTAATTTTCAAGTTTTCTGCATAACTTTTCATGCTCTTTCGAATGAGCTATGTATCGATGCCAAAATCTGAAGTTTGAAAAATTTCGTCTCTGAGTATACAGTATCGCCGGAAAGTATTCGGCAGCTTATTCTTTTCGTCATAGTTTTTGAACCACTGCATGTGTTTCGCAAAAAATTGGACTAGTAAAAGCAAATCTAATGGATAACAATCTACTGTAATTGCGAGCTTATGCAAATTTCTCACTCTTGCGTAGTGATGACGCAATCACACACCACTTTTTCGAAAAATCATATTTCTTATACGAAAATTTCCCTACCGCTCAAATTTTTTGGGTATTGAGACATTCACTAAGACTACCCAGAAAACAATTTTCAAGTTTCTGCGAGCTTGCATCTCGTTGATGCAGTTGCTGCAAGTTTGAGGCTGAAAATGCATAACTCAGCTTTTAGGGAAGCTATTAACTCGTTCGAAGCACGAAACTGATCGTAATCATGACCCTAGACGATCCTGAAAGTTTGGTATCGATCGGCCTTCATTTGCCCTCAGGGCACAAAAAAGTCTTTTTCTGATGACCTGACTTTGGGACCTGATAAAATGTGTCTCCCGGGCAGGAAGTTGTAAAAACCATCATAGAATCGATTCCCAACTTTTAGTAGACCTGACATCACTCTCCGGGCCGTAGCGAACGATCTACGGACGCGCGCCGCAATCGCAAAGGTTCGCGCCACTCTCTCACCACTCTCTCGTCGTGTAGGGAAATGACGTGCGCGCGAACGGAGCGCGCGTCCGTAGATCGTTCACTTCGGCCCGGAGAGTGATGTCAGGTCTACTAAAAGTTGGCAATCGATTCTTTGATGGTTTTTACAACTTCCTGCCCGGGAGACACTTTTTATGCTAATGTTCTCTTGAAATGGTAAGCGCCCAAAGTCAGGTCATCAGAAAAAGTGACTTTTTCGTGCCCTGAGGGCAAATGAAGGCCGATCGATACCAAACTTTCAGGATCGTCTAGGGTCATGATTACGATCACTTTCGTGCTTCGAACGAGTTAATAGCTTCCCTAAAAGCTGAGTTATGCGTTTTCAGCCTCAAACTTGCAGCAACTGCAGCAACGAGATGCAAGCTCGCAGAAACTTGAAAATTGTTTTCTGGGTAGTCTTAGTGAATGTCTCAATACCCAAAAAATTTGAGCGGTAGGGAAATTTTCGTATAAGAAATATGATTTTTCGAAAAAGTGGTGTGTGATTGCGTCATCACTACGCAAGAGTGAGAAATTTGCATAAGCTCGCAATTACAGTAGATTGTTCACCATTAGATTTGCTTTTACTAGTCCAATTTTTAGCGAAACACATGCAGTGGTTCAAAAACGATGACGAAAAGAATAAGCTGCCGAATACTTTCCGGCGATACTGTATCAAGATCAAAATCTTATAATTTCTGCGCACATCGGTAAAAATCGCTGAAAATCGAGTATGTTATGTAGTTTTGCACGGGGAATCCGAAAATGACGAAATCTCAGGGATACGCGGGGAAATTTTTTTCAGGGGAACCAAAAAACTTCGAAAATCGGCGTTTTTGTCACTTTCTTGATGTCTGATCGCTGTCAAAGTATGTTTCTCGTTATTTTCATCGAAAAATATACCTAAAAAACATAATATCGTACTTTTCAAAATTTCAAAATTTTCGATTTTTTTTGGACCTGGTCTGGCATTTTTCGGAAAGTGCACCGCAGCCCTTCATATTGTGCCAAATATCAGCACTCGGTACGAGAACTTCACCAGCAAAAAGTTGAGGGGGGTTGCAAAAAAGTCATCCGTTGACCCCTCCCAAAAGCTACGTTTTCTCGTGGAACGTCTCTTAAGTGAGCGCGATTTGACTGTCGAAAAGTGATAGTACCATCTTTGGCCTTCTGAATCTCGAAGATGACGACTAATATCATAATTCTGACAACGCAGTTTGAATGAGCGTCACTTGAAGTACCTTATACTTTGACTGTTGCCGGATTTGACACCTTTGATTCCTACCACCGCTGACCTCCCTTAAATGGTCGATTCTCTCGCGATTCGCCTCATATAAACATAGGGAGAAGACGTGCAGAAAGGATAGGTACTGAAAAAGTTGTTAGATTTTTAATGCGGATTCGGGGAAAGACAATTGAAGACGAAAGCGTAGATCTAAGATAATAAATTTATGTAACGTCCGTTCTTTCTGTCCACAATTCAAAAAAATATCGCAGTTTTTAGGATGTAGTTATTATTATTGAATAGAATTCGGCCCAGGGTCGGAATGCGGCATCTACTTCAGATATAAGAAGGTTATGAAACGCTGATTCTCGTTGTTCCAAATTCATCTCATTGGTTTGTTGCGTAGCCTCATTATTATATTCCCTATGAACTCACAGTTGGATGAACGATAATTAGGACGATCCAGTGAGTAACAACTGTTGTAGATGCTGCATCCGACTTCAGAAAGAATGACACATCATATTAATAGTGAAGTCGATGAGATGATTATGTAAGGAATCATCGTACAATAAATCATTGTAGTTCGAAATCTGCGTAAAATCTCATTTTAAGATTATCAGCAACACGAACTCACGGAGACACCGTTGTTCGATCGCACAAGATGTATATTTCAGATGCGATCGCAATCGAGTAAGATATAGGTAAATGTTTTTATCTATAACGAATTGGAACTCGCTTCCCCACTCAGTAGTAACCATGCCCCGATCCCCTTACCGACACCTCATAAAAACAACTCCATCTTTTACAATGCAGTCTTCTAATATAAAAAAGTAACACAGAACTGCCACACATCCCCCCATCCCTCCATTCCACAAGCTCGCCCGAGCCAAAATACCACCTTACCTAATCATCATCATCACGTCACTCCCGTACCATGTAAATGTTGGTGAATAAAAAATAAGAATAAGAATAAGAATAATTAGCTGCACTACAGTGACTTCGTTCAAACACATTTAGATCGTCTACAATCAATATTTTTTCGTTCGGTCAAACAGTTTAATAACATATTGTGCTTCAAACTTCACTACAAAGAAGGTCAAATATAATAGGCAAATATAAGAAATTTTAAAATTCAAATCCGTGAGCGTGTTTCATGAATATACTAGCTCGATTGTACTCCTATTTTAGTTACCAAAAAATCATGTAGCCCCGCGGTTTGAGGTTACCGAAACTGTTAGAATTCCGCATGCGTAGTGATGACGCAATCAAGGTGTACTTTTTCAAAACGGCATTATTATTACATTTTAAATACATTTTCTGGGTCCACTTAACCCAACTTTTTCAAGTGCCTAGCTCGTCTGGATCCTGATATACGGAATTTCAGGAATTCAATTTCCTCTGGTATATCACGCCTCTCACCTAAGAATCGAACACACCTTGGCATTGAGACAAATTTCGAAATTGAGATAAATACATTTTCTGGGCCCACTTAACCCAACTAAGACCCCCCTGCACTAAATAGTTCCTGGGATCATTCTTCGCCGAGTTGCTGCACCGGACCGAACACTCCAACTTCGAAGCTTCCTTTCTAAACTTCAATGAAATCATATGGAGAATTTTTCTTCGAGAGGTCCGGCTACTTTTTGATGCTCTATCACCCTATCTAGACCGTTCTTCGATTTTTTTTCGTAGACACTCTCAACATTCAACGAGGCATAAGTTGAAAACTGCTAAAAAATCACCGGATTTTCTTGCACCATCAGATAGAGCTTGGCCAGACGATTCGAACAAGTACCTTTAGCTCGCATATCGAGGGGCCCGAGGGTGCGTTTTGCCCTTAAAACGCTTCGGGAAGATTTGAAGTTATTTTTAATCAGCTAATCGACGTGTCATTCTGCTCTCTCGCGAGCAAATGTAATTAATTTTGCGTTATGTTTCATGCCCCATTGAAATACTTTGATACGTTGCCTAAATGGGAATTCAATGAATTTCAATGGGGCCTGAAACATAACGCAACATTAATTACGAGAGAGCAGCATGACACGTCGATTAGCTGATTAAAAATAACTTCAAATCTTCCCGAAGCGTTTTAAGGGCAAAACGCACCCTCGGGCCCCTCGATATGCGAGCGCAAGGTACTTGTTCGAATCGTCTGACCAAACTCTATCTGATGGTGCAAGAAAATCCGGTGATTTTGTAGCAGTTTTCTACTTATTCCTTGTTGAATGTGGAGTGTTTTTACGATCAAAAATCGAAAAACTGTCTAGATAGGGTGATAGAGCATCAAAAAGTAGCCGGACCTCTCGAAGAAAAGTTATCCAAATGATTTCATTGAAGGGTAGAAAGGAAGCTTCGAAGTTGGAGTGTTCGGTCCGACCGGTGCAGCAACTCGGCGAAGAATGATCCCAGGAACTATTTAGTGCAGGGGGGTCTTAGTTGGGTTAAGTGGACCCAGAAAATGTATTTATCTCAATTTCGAAATTTGTCTCAATGCCAAGGTGTGTTCGATTCTTAGGTGAGAGGCGTGATATACTAGAGGAAATTGAATTCCTGAAATTCCGTATATCAGGATCCAGACGAGCTAGGCACTTGAAAAAGTTGGGTTAAGTGGACCCAGAAAATGTATTTATCTCAATTTCGAAATTTGTCTCAATGCCAAGGTGTGTTCGATTCTTAGGTGAGAGGCGTGATATACCAGAGGAAATTGAATTCCTGAAATTCCGTATATCAGGATCCAGACGAGCTAGGCACTTGAAATCAAAAAGGAATATGGTGTTCAAAAGCAATTTTTCTTCATATTCCGAATTTCAAGTTGCTATCTCTACAGGGAGCTAAGATACGGAATTTCGGGAATTCAAATATTTTGTCTTCTAATGTTTTCCCACGCCATAAGAGTAGGTATGTTTTTTTTGTACGACGAAAGAATATCAATGCAGGGTGCAAATATGTGAGGAAAAAAATAATTTGCAGTACGCCATTCTCCTAGTGAACTAGAGCAAATTAGGATAACTTTATGTTGAACTCACTGTTGAACGAACGAAGAGAACATCAAATCACTGAAAGCGACATCAACTGCAGCTGCAGCATGCAGGTCGTTGCTGGAAGCTACACTCATTCGTGACAGCGTCGATCAATCTCTTGCAACTTCAGTAATGGAATTAATTTTATTTTCGCCATATATGCGCTCTCTATCACTACTGTTCTAATCTTGCTACATTCTAACACATGTCACAACGCGAACTCACGGGGTTTCAATACTATTTTTTTAAGTCCTCTCTGCAACCTTCAATCAACTGCGTTTACAATCAAGCGAGTAGAATATGGAACAACAGCCAGTATTTGCGAGATTATTTCATATTTTTTTCGTACTTGATGCACGTAAAAATAAGGAAAAGGACATTAGAAACTTATTCTTGGCTAGGCTCATTGATGCATACCTCTGAACTCACGGCTGAAAGAACAATGCGGAATCCAGTGAGCGACAATTGTTTCAGATGCTGCATCCTACTTGAATGAACTATACTAGTAATAATAATGAATCTGAGATGATTATTATGGAAACCACCAACGTGCACTGGATCAGAACAGTTCGATATCTTCGATATTTTAACATTAGCCGCAACCTGAACTCTCGGGGACGCATCAAGTTGTATTGCGCAATAGCAGAACGCAATTGGTAATAAAATGTGATAGCAATCGAGTAACAGTGACTTAAAAATATTTTAGGCTCTGTTGACTGTTCGACGAGAGAGCAATCGTGAGTCGCAGCGACTGAAGATTTCAGGTACTATTGCCTACTGTGGTTGCAGCTGCAGCAGTCTCATGCTTATGGTTGTGCGACACCCATCGTCCACAATGTGCAATGCTGACTTCTTTAATATTGAAGGGGATAAATAACTCAAAATAAGTTTAATTTGTTTTGATTAGTTGGGAATATCTCACACAAGAACTCCCCATCACATTGTTGTTTCGCGGTTACCAATTCAGCCATGATTTTTCAATCAGATTTTTTTCAGTCACTAATCTCTCAAAACAACGAAAAATACACCGTACACCTTGTACATCAACGAATCTATCAGTGCTGCACTCGTCTCTCTTCATCCAAACTGCATCAGAGAGGGAGTTACGAAGCTGTGGAGAGCTTCTACTTCGTGCAATTTCAATAGAATCTGTTCATGAGTTAATGTGTGATAATTAGACAATACTTTGAATTAGACAAAACAGCTGAGGAGACACTTGCATCAGAAATAACGGATTACACATTTACCAACCCATAACCAATAATCAATATGCCCAATAATAATATGAGGCCGGTCGCCTAAGAATCGAACAATCGAGTGGTAGGGCTGGCACAGTGAAATTACGAAAAACTGTAGAAAGAGGTTTTCGAGGGTGCTGATCACCGAGGTTAAGTTCATTTCTCACCAATTCGACCGGTGCAGCCGGGCTGCATGTCCGTCAATTGTAGTACTTTTGTCACAACTCAGTCAGTATGTTAACAAATAACATGAAACTTGTACAGCAAGTCAAGATTGATATGTAGATTCCGAATTTAGAATCGACTTAGTCAATTTCAAGTAGTGAAAAAAATAAATATTACATTCTCGAACATAAGGCAAATGTGGAACTAGCTTTTCGCATGAGTAGATGCGCCGTGTTCTGACGATCATTTTTCGTATGGTTTGTGCAGAGATCAGAGCATACTATTTTTTGCAACGATCCGTTTTAGAATCCCTTTTGCATTCCCCTCCGCCACCCTCACCGCGCTCCGGCGGAGCAAGAATGACGAATGGGAGAATTTAATTACGTTTCATGTCGAGCAGAAGAAAAGCGGAAACACGATTCTTCAGCACGAAATGAAACATAATTAAAATCTCCCATTCGTCGTTCTTGTCACGCCGGAGCGCGGTGAGGGTGGCGGAGGGGAATGCAAAAGTCTGACTAAAACGGATCGTAGCAAAAAATAGTATGCTCCGATCTCTGCACATACCATACGAAAAATGATCGTCAGAACACGGCGCATCTACTCATGCGAAAAGCTAGTTCCACATTCGCCTTATGTTCGAGAATGTAATATTTATTTTTTTCACTACTTGAAATTGACTAAGTCGATTCCAAATTCGGAATCTGCATATCAATCTTGACTTGCTGTACTATTTTCATGTTATTTGTTAACATAATGACTGAGTTGTGACAAAAGTACTACAATTGACGGACATGCAGCCCGGCTGCACCGGTCGAATTGGTGAGAAATGAACTTGACCTCGATGATCAGCACCCTCGAAAACCTCTTTCTACAGTTTTTCGTAATTTCACTGTGCCAGGCCCTGTTTGATTCTTAGGCGACCGGCCTCATATATTGTTTCATCATATCCGAGTAAGAATTAGTGTTTGAACTTTCCATACACAAATCAATCATGATGAACAATGAGAAGCCTTTAAAGAAACATGTATCAAAAAATTCAAGACATTTCATCCCTTCTCTAATTTATGCTAAGTAATCATTGCTCACGGCGTTCTAAAGGGGGGTAGCGAAAGAAAGAGATGACAGAGAAAGAGAGAGAACTGCAAGAGATACGGTATTTTTTCAGCACCTGACAATTTGCCAAAATTGCATACGCGGTGCAAACGGGGTGTTTCCCAGCAATAATGTTTCGAACGTTTTTGGCGGTAAAACGCGGTGTTGCTGCTCTGAATGAAATATTGGAACTTTAGAGAGAAGCAGTGGCAAGCATTGCACGTAGCAAACACGACTGAATAACTAAGTGCAACACTAGTACTTCAAGTCCTAAATTCACATAGAGTTAACGCGCCTGTTTTTAAAGTTATAATTATTATTTCTCAGAAGAAGAAGAGACCAAAGGGACTCGAGATCGGCGTGTGAGATGAAGGTCAAACATAATAAGGTCATGAAACGCAAATTTTCGCGATACCAAATTTATATCACTGGATTGTTGCACAGTCTTGCATATTCTACATGAACTCACGGTTGAATGAACGATGAGGAGGATAATTCAGGGAGCGACAATTGCTGCAGATGATGCATCCGACTTCTGAAGGAATGAAATATCCTATTATTAGTGGATTATTTGGAGGTGCCAACGTTCGAGATATCACCACTGTTCGAATTCTGCAGAATTTTAACATCAGTCGCGACACTAATTCACGGGGTTGTACAACATGTTTGCACTGCTTTCTGCTGTTATGAGTGAATCAGCTGCGCATGCAATCAAGTGGGTATAGTAAGAAAGCGCAGACCGTATTCGAAAGAAATTCTCCATGATTGTTCGTACTTGATGTACGTCACTATGAAATAAATAACAATAAAAACAAGCATCTGCCATTTGACTAACCAAACAAGCAATGACTAACCAAATCAGCATTCATTCCTTGTTGCATGGTCTCACTTGACGAAGAACCCATTGAAACATATGATCAGTTTTACCCATAAGTCAGTTGTGCAGCGCAAATTCACCTAATTTCCAATTTGCCGAACGCCTCTTCCCTAATCCCCATGATCGTCTCCAAATCGAACTGGCCGCAGCTGCAGCTACTGCATCCTTAGCATCTTGCACCGCGAAATTCGTCTCCTAGATTTTGGACAATTTTTTGCAGCAGAGATTGATGACTTGGGCGACAAAATAGGATACATTAATTGACCATATCAGAGCAAACAAGCTTCGGGCAAGCATCGCAACCGTAATCCTGTAGGTCGCATATCGCGTTCGAATATGTTCTCGAAAATGTTCTGCCACCTATCAGGAACATTCACAATTATATTATATTTATTGATGGGGGAATTTTTCGAGGCAGCGAATTAATGATCATTGAAATGAGTTACTGTAAATCGTACTTCGAAAAAATTGTAGAAGGTGAACAGCCGTCATGAAAAAAGAAATTATGAAACACAACGTCATCGTGGAACCTCAGGTTTTCGATAGAACATGTCTATACGTATTTTCAAATAAACTATTGGGAACCTGCATGCTCCAATATTTTAAGGATGCACAGATCAAATTACAGAGATAGATCTTTCACTTGAATGAAGCCCTCAATGCAACTGTAGCAGTCGTCCGTTGCTATATATTGTACAATCTATATCAGGTTGTTGCGAAAGTCTTGTCGCGTCATAGTGCTTGAACATTGTAGCGCCTATAGTCCTTATTTCAACTATCGATATCATGTAATTACAATCGATGAGGTATTGGATAGTGTTTCTAGCGCACCTTACTCCACAGCTGAAGGATCATTAGCAAATTAACAGTGCAAGACGAAACCCTGCCGACTGATATCACCGACATGCTCTTTTCTGCGTGTAATACTACTCGGAAAAGAGTGGTATGGCCAAACCCATAACATATTCATAAAAATCATGACACACGCATTACCAGGGCTCATTAATAGATTGTCAGACACAAAAACCTTTCTGAAATTTTTTACATATTTCGAAATCAAGATTGAACGAGAATTATCTAATACTTGTTTTATCGTATCATTTTCGTTTCGGTGGACATGGGAATGCATATCAGCCTGAAAAACATAGTAAGGTGATTGACTTACTATTTCAGTTTGGTGTTGGTTGAATATTTCCCCGGCAAAATTCGCCTTTCAAAATAGAGATCTTCGAATTTGCATGACGAAAACTTCCCTATTTGGTAAAATTAGTGCTCGCAGCCGACTTAAATGGTAGGTCTATTGGGCTTATCTGAACAAGCAACCCTTCCTCTATTATCATTTCACGAGAAATATTTCGGAAGTCGCTAGTTGTTCACTCAAAATAAAATCCGTGAAATTTTCTGGTTTTCTATAGGGGCTTCACTAGAAGTAACTGCATGGCTATGGTGCGCATGTATGTACCTAACATATGTTATGAGGTCAGACAACATAAACTAAAGAGAAACGAAATCGGTGTAGCTACGCACGCGACAAGACTTTCGCAACAACCTAATAGTTTACAGTAATCATGAGACAATTCGATCATGTCTACGAGCAGTACGGCACTCCCAATGTCGCATAGATAAGTGTTGTATTGTAAATGCTGATGGATCAAATACATATTGGAACTCAAATATCCTTTAAAATTATACATCATAAAATCTCCGTATCATGTTTCTGCGTAATCCTCATCAATTAATATGTAATTATGATTGAGTGAAATATTGGAATGTTAGAAAGCATCACCCACAAGAAATACAATCTGCGCAACACCATTCCTCCTACACGGCTCGTTAAGGCAGCCTTCAAAAGCACGCAACGCGCGGCCGCGTCGCACCTTTTCCCCCTCTTTGGGGAGAAACCGCCTATATAGTACAGGGAGAGAGCGCGCTCTATCCGCGCCGGGTCAGAGAACGAGAGAGTGTGGCAACTGAAGAGAGCGCAATAAAAGAGCGCGGGGGCGCCAGAAATGTGAGTGTAGCGCACGCTATTAAAACGGGGTGCTTCGACCATGGCATAAATATCGCTCGAATAAATGCGAGATAAAAATCAGATTAATATCATTCTGCTGACCTCATCCCATCCACGCTCTCCCGCATTTTACTTATTCATTCCAACCAACAAGACGAAGTATAGGTGGGAACGGGATTTTCTATGAGAGTCAGTAGGAGAGCCAAATATTTAAGTTCTGTACCAACTTTCCACCACTTACAATCCCCCAATGCGCACAAAAAGAGCGATTAAGTTGATAACACATTTATCGAGGTAATACAAATTCAACAAAAACGAGTGCTACAACTTCAACAATAACGAGTTGTCCTTCAACAATAACGAGTTGTCCTCTTTATGATACGAGGGCGGAAGCAGTTGCGGACTCGTACTTCCAGTTGGAGGGAAGGGCACGGGTGGTCTGTAAAAAATTAGTTGTAAGCTATAAAAGAAAAGCCAAAATAATTCGCATAATTCGTTTTAGCACAGCATTGGAAGTAATCGGCATATTTATCCGGCCTAAAGAGGGTATTGTGCAACTTCATTCCCTAAATTTAAAAATAAAATTAACACAGGAGATCTCACCTTGTATTAGCGAGCCAGTCTGTGGATTCTGGACTCGACAAGAATGAGACGGTATTTTCCGTCGCGATCCTTGCTTCTGCGCTCGAAGTGCTTGCGGATGTTGACAGCCTTCTTGATCAGATGGTACAGATCCTCGGGGATCTCACGAGCAATTCCCTGCAAACGAAAGATGGGATTGTGAAGCATTCAGATGGAATAAATTAACAAAATTTTCCAAATGAATGAATGTTCATTTGCATTCTGAGATGTCACACAGGTATAACCTACTCATTACGTGTTAATGCACCATACAAACACGGGTTGGGGCTTCTTTACATGAGGAACCCGAGGCTCCGCCCACTTTTCCCTCTGCGTTTCTAACCCTCCCGCTTCCCTGTACCGCTATATGTAATCACACTGAATATATCGTGAGGCTGAGCCGGTTGTAGCCTAAACGGTAAGCGGGGAGACTATAACGTCGCTTACTGGGCGACTCGCGTCGAACAATAGAAATGACGACGTTGACCAAATCACACCACTCACTTTGCATCGGCGGCGCTGCTCAACTTGAAGACAGGCGCGCGCGTCATTCCCTCCAACAACTGTCTTCACGCCGCCAGATCTCTGAAAATAAATTGAGAAATATAGATCAAAGATCAACAAAGTTCGTCCTCAATGTACGCACATAATTATTTAAGGCCGCAAGAACAAGCAAAATATGGAAAAGAAATATTGTCAATTAGTCACGTCCTACTTGTCAAACGCAAATATTACTGCAGGTTGGAAGAATATTCGAATCATTTCAAAGAACATTCTTTCAACGCATACCGTATTCCTTAAATGCGGAGGCACCTCCACGACAACATTTTATCTCTGTAACTACCGTAACCATCTACTACTACCGCATTCATTTTATACTACCGTACCATGATGGCGGCACAGCCTCGGTTTGTGCTCGCGACCAGAGCTCCTTCTGTAGTCGCCATGGGAGCTTGTAAAGTGACGCCACCGTTGATCTGAAAGACGACTACGGTATTTATTGGTTACAGTAACCATTGATTAAAGTATAATTATAGTTCAGAATCTTGACCAACAATGGGAAAAGATAGTTCCCAGTAGTCTAATGCTAGCTATGGAGCGCAATTCAACCTATTCGCTAGCTATAAGAAAAAAATGCGCATTCGTCAGCTGTTAGACTACAGCATACCTTGAGTGGTCCCGCGATGCCGGCAGGTGCGGTGATGTAGCCGATCTTATTCTCGATGCAGGCATCTTTGGCCTGCAAATAATCAATAATCTAATACCGTAGTACGGTACCATCTTTTCTCTACTTCGACGAAATGTAGGTATTAATTCGGAAAACGATGGAAGACGAATAATAGTGATTCTCCAAAGCCAATACAACACGCCTACAGTATACTCACAATCGTGTAGGAGTAGTTGGTGTACGGTAGATCGGCCGGCTTATTGAGCGGATCGACTGCCGCCCTGCGTACAGCAACCGCCGTCTGGAAAATCCCAGCTATCAATAAACCTATGGAACTTTGAATTCCAGATTCTATTGTACTCATGAAATAGAAAATCCGTAAAAAGAACACAAAATAGAAAATGCATATACAGAACTCCTTGATCATCTACTGTACCTCGAAATCGGGCATGAGTGCCTCCAACTCGCGCGACTTCTCCTTGCCTACGTTCACCAGACGTAGATAGTCTCCCGCGCGTAACTTGAGTCCTGCAGCGAAATTTAAAGTATAATTAAATATTTTGCGCATTGACGTGCAAGCAGCCGGACTCGCCGGGCTGCTCCGTCTAAAATAGTTCTCTTGACTACAAAAAAAACACTGGGCACAGCTTTTTTAGTTTTCTTCTTAAGCCCGATACACTAGTGCTGTAAAAATAAATTGATGGCTCACAAGGTAGATTTGTACTGCACAACTAGGAGTAGTCCGGCTTAAATCCGCATTTTAAGTTCCTTACAATCACTCCTTTTCCAATAAAATAATAATAGTGATAACGCTCTAGTTTATTCCCTCAAATATAACATTAAAGGAAAATGCAAGGCGAAGATTAAAGGCCAGGTGACCTTTCAGGACTATTATGTGACCTTGATAAGGTGATTTCTTGCTCAGCACTCAAGACAAACGGAAATTCATCTATGACTATTAATTCTAGGAAGTCATAGAGCTCATATAAACATAATAATAATAATTCAAGCATAGTTTCACAATATCAATATCTAACCTTTTCTATAATCGTTCTCCAACTCCTCGACGGTTCGATCGAGCGTTGGTCGCACTTCCGCCTCACGCTGTCAATTGAAAAGTTTACATACAAGCAAAGTCGTTCACAGGCGTCACAACAAACCTTTTAGGCAAGCTTGCCAATCTGCTCAGTGACATCGTCGTCGGAGAGCTTAAGCCAGGTGGGGACCGAGCGGCGGTTGGGGATCGACGAGCGGTAGATACCCTTTCCGGGGTTGTGCATGCGCCCCATGACTGCTGGTTGGCAGTGCTTATTGCCTGGAAATTTAATATTAGTAATGATAAGACGGGTAACTAGCGAGTCAGCGGGCTAAAATGTTGGATGAGATAAAAGAGTGGACACGAGGGAAGAGGGAGAAAGAGATAGCGCGCGAAGTGAGAGTGGCAGAGAAAGAGAGCGAAACGCGCGCGAAGTGACGACTAAATAACACGTGGTCATTTGAGGGGTAACTATCCAACAACCGCGAAAAGACTGGATCGAATGCAATCTATTTAAATATGCGAAGTAGATTAACAAGATCGTGAACCACGTGTTTGTTTAACACATTAGTCTTCGCCAAGTATGAATGAAAAATCAATGAATGGCTTGTTTATGGGACGGTGCAGTAGCTCCCGGTCGAGAAATAGATCATGACAATGATCGAGAAACCTATCAAAACTGTAATGAAAAGATATACGCGCGTCAGACTAGGTGGCAATTTGTAGAACAATCGAAAGAAAGAACTAAAGGAGTGGTCAGAAACGGTTACAATAGGGTTAATTCGGCGCATAATGTACACGACTACTAATTACTATGGCATACATATTTTTAGAAATCCACAGCAGCTTTACATACATTTTTAAAACAGTCGACAGGAGCGAAAACTTTCACGAAACAGTCGAAAAATGAAAACTTACAACGCAAATCGATAAAAATAATCAACAAAAATAATTTTAAAAAAAGGAGCGTCAATATCGCGTTAAGTAACCGTCTTAATCATTTGAACGCAGTTTGCGCGGGAAAGTATAAGCGAAGCGCGTGTTTTGAAGGTTCGCTGTTGTTCTTTCTTAACGAGCCGTGTCCTAGTCCACATGCCACATAACACTAGTGCAGCTACTTTTGAAGACGTAAATATTACTATATTTCAAAATAAAGTTCGAAGCAGAATCGGGATTCGGCATGCAAGTCAGACATAAGAAGGTTATGAAACGCGAATTATCGAGGTGTCAAGAATATGTGATAGTTACTTAGCCTTATTGCAATATCCCTCTGATCTCACGGTTGAATGAAAGATGAGAAGAGGAGGACGATTCAGTGATAAAGAACGTGCTTTGTGGTCTAACACATTCGAATTTATTGGGTAGTAATTCTAAACGAATCGACTGCAAGGTGAAGGGGTGTTATGTAATTTAATTATATGCTCACTCGTTTGCAATTACAATTTTGTGCATTCATTTCGCCTAAAATTAGTATATTCCTGCCCAGTTTTCTCTCCGTTAGTTACGAAATATTCCTCAAAATTTAGGAGATATCCCTTCACGGATCTAGATTAGGCTGTTCTTCCATCAAGAAATATAATGTAATTGTGAATGTTCCTGATAGGTAGCAGAACATTTTCGAGACGAATTTCGGGGTGCAAGATGCTAAGGATGCAGTAGCTGCAGCTGTGGCCAGTTCGATTTGGAGACGATCATGGGGATTAGGGAAGAGGCGTTCGGCAAATTGGAAATCAGGTGAATTTGCGCTGCATAACTGACTTATGGGTAAAACTGATCATATGTTTCAATGGGTTCTTCGTCAAGTGAGACCATGCAACAAGGAATGAATGCTGATTTGGTTAGTCATTGCGGTAAAATGTCAGATGCTTGTTTTTATTGTTATTTATTTCATAGTGACGTACATCAAGTACGAACAATCATGGAGAATTTCTTTCGAATACGGTCTGCGCTTTCTTACTATAACCACTTGATTGCATGCGCAGCTGATTCACTCATAACATCAGAAAGCAGTGCAAACATGTTGTACAACCCCGTGAATTAGTGTCGCGACTGATGTTAAAATTCTGCAGAATTCGATCAGCGGTGATATCTCGAACGTTGGCACCTCCAAATAATCCACTAATAATAGGATATTTCATTCCTTCAGAAGTCGGATGCATCATCTGCAGCAATTGTCGCTCCCTGAATTATCCTCCTCATCGTTCATTCAACCGTGAGTTCATGTAGAATATGCAAGACTGTGCAACAATCCAGTGATATAAATTTGGTATCGCGAAAATTTGCGTTTCATGACCTTATTATGTTTGACCTCCATCTCACACGCCAATATCGAGTCTCTTTGGTCTCGTCTTCTTCTGAGATATTATAATTATAACTTTAAAAACAGGCGCGTTAACTCTATGTGAATTTAGGACTTGAAGTCCTAGTGTTGTACTGATTTTAGTTATTCATTCGTGTTTGCTACGTGCAATGCTTGCCACTGCTTCTCTCTAAAATTCCAATATTTCATTCAGAGCAGCAACACGGCATTATTGCTGGGAAACAGCCCCGTTTGCACGGCATATGCAAGGTTGGCAAATTGCCAGGTGCTGAAGTTAAAAATACCGTATCTATTGCAGTTCTCTCTCTTTCTCTTCCTCTGAGATTCCTTTGAGATTGCGTATATTTGACACCGCCGATGATGGAGATGCGCGAGATACATGGCAATGCGCGTTTATATGTTGTTTCGCACGAAAGGGGAAGTCGAATTGCTCCATGGCAAGTTCCCGTTTTCTGAGCAAGTCGCTGAAACGCAAACGAGCCATCTTGGATTTTGGGTTGCATTTTTTCAGGGCTGGAAATTATTTTGATATGTAACGAACCTCTGTTGCTGTTGCTGATTGTCACAAAACATCTATTTTTTCACCACTATCTTCCCATAAAACGTGAGTTCCTTCACGGATTAATAATATTAGAACAACGTGAGTTTATTCTTTCAATAAAGAATATTATAATACTATTAGCTATTGAATGGAGAGGGGGGACATTTTGGTATGGACCCATTGAATGTATCAATGCGTGTAGGTGAGTTTCGTCTGTCCGTTCCACAGATTTTATTTCTCGTATGCTAGATAGGTCATGAGAATATGAGGAACGAACAATTTCCAGCTTCGTAAGCATCGTTCCTCATCCAATCTTTATCACAATTTTATCTCTAATCGTATTGTATCACAGTGGAATTCCATCCCCAATCATGTAATACTTTCTAGGAATAGTGAACTCTTTCTCTTTAGAACGCGTATTCACTTTCCTGTTAACTATACCAATCTGTAATATATCATACTCTTCTCTTTGCATCCTAGATTATGCATCGTATTTCATGTAGTCTTATTTCATTTTACTTCTCTCTCATCACTTATTTGGACATCTGCATGATAAATGAATTAAATAAATGAATTAAATAAACGAAGATATTCTTTGTTTGTTAATTGTTGGTTAAGGTGCACTCTGGATTGCCTTCCTCCTCTCGATAGGAGTGATGCATCGGTGGGTATTGTTTGGAATATTTTTGCGTCAGAAAAAAGTGCAAATTAATTGCTGGGCATGTCTCGTTTACGTTATGAACCCACAGTGAAACATGAAACTGCGAGGTTTCAAAAAATCCTGGAATTCCCCATGTTTCGAATTATTACTTTCGTCGCTAGAGGAACGCAACAACTGCTATGCGGATCACTCAATCGGTCGTCTTGTCAGTAAAACGCCCGATTTAGATTTTGAGTTGAATTTCAGCATGGAGAGTGAAATTATTTATTGAAAAAGAAATATTGCCGACTCCTTAATTTAGTACATGCTTTATTTAACTCCACTTCCGCTTTTGGCATGTTCACGATTGCACAGAATTCTCCCTTTGATTTGTTTAAAATTAATAGCTGTGAAACCACGTGAGCTCAAGATTCTTTAGAAGATATGAAACATCAAGGTTCAAACATCAACAATGTGTCTGCAGTAAGGAGTAGGAAACCAAACACATTTCCATTATATATTTGCAGCCGCATAGACTTGGGTCCAGTTGCGGATGATTGTCACATGCGGCAACATTCTGCAGATGAAGCAGCTGCAGCCGATGCGAATTGCTCACCCGGTCGTCTCGTCAGGCATCCAACAGTGAGTTGTGCTCGACTGTAAATGTTTAAATTAAATGGGACACAAAAAAATTACAATATCCAGAACCAGGAATATTGGCGTTATTCAATCAGCTTATTCGCGTAGGTGACGCGCGTTTGCAATTCATCTTTGCTGTCATGTAATAAAACAACAAATAAATTGAGCTAAGCGCCAGGGGGGTTGATGCTGCACAATCAGCTTATGTTTGTACGTGACTCGCTCTTGCAATCCCTTCTTCTATGTACTTGTATCTGGTATTACGTTCGGGCAATTTGGTAGTAGGATCTCGTAAACACTACTACTGTGCCACTTGACCATGATCAGTGTGATTTGATTGCCTATTAAAAGCGGGATCCGATTATCTCATGAAGGTGTCCTCAACTGCATTTCCTCCTCTCTTCACTATGACAGTACGAGTTGATGCACGTACTGTGATAAATTGTGAACTTCGAAAATGTGGGTTTCATAAAATTCTAAAATTCTTCATTACGCATTCAGATTGCGATAGATTTCCCAATTCTGAAAAAAAATACTATTTCCTTCTTCAGAAACAGCCTCACTAATTATGTGAACTGAGGACGATGAGGAATAGCGATCCATAGATTGTATTTCTTCCAACTTGTTTGATGAGCGCAATACCATTGCAGTCTAATTCCAATATTTTATTCAGAGTGAGAAATCATAGCTCAAATAATTTAGGGAAGGAAGTTGCGCAAAAGGCGTCCGATCGCCTCTTTCTTATGCACGTCGCTCGCTTTTCTCCATCCGTTAGAGAAAAGCAGGCGTGCAGAAAGAGGGAGGCGAGCAGAAGGCTGTTGTGCCATGGCATAATTTTACTAAATGTGACGGTGATCTTCTCTTTCAGATCATCTGATGCGTGCCCACGATCCTTGACTTTTCCTCCCTGTGAACTGCTGAGCTTCCCGTGTTATGTGCAGAAATATAGAAGCAGCCTACATGCAGCCTGGCTCAACCGGTCAAAATGACGCAAAATGAAGTTCACCATCGTGATCAGCACACTCGAGAACCACTTTTCACAGGTTTTCGTAAAAACGCTGTGCCACGTTTTGTTTGACTCTTACAGAATCGGGCTCTTAAGTCAATCACATTTTTTTTGTTATTTTTCGGACAATATGCTTGACTTTGTTGTAGGGTTGGCTTGTCAATCAAGATTACAAGATCTTGAAATGTTGAAACTCAATTATCTAATCTTGCCAAGATCAATGGATCAACTCCATCAATCATCAATTCTTGAAATAGACGCAAAATTGATTTGTGAAGGGAATTCAAATATGTTTCGAAGGAAAAATAATAGATTTATACGCAAGATCTTGAATATTTTTCTAGACCTTGGATATTTTCAAGATCTTGAAATTGATTTGCATCAAATCATTTCTTGTCAAGATCATTTTTCGCCGGGTCAATCTTGAAATCGGTTTCACTCTTGACAAGCCAAGCCTACTTTGTTGATTATATTTTTCAGTATCACCAGGATTCGGCAGCAACTGTCTCTACTACTCACCCACGTCATTCATCCAATTGTGAGTGTAGTTTTATGGAAAAAAATTGATATTAAGAGAAAAAGGAAAAAAATATCGGGATCCAGGACGATTAGCCATTACGTACCCCACTTTTACAAATCATTCTTCATTATCAATTACACATAAAACATCAAATTTTTCCTTATGAGAATTCTTAACATTTCGTGCAGAAAGTAGGCGGCGGTGTGCTTGTGGATGAAGTAGCTCTCGCGATTGATCTTTTAATGAAAAACGACATTGATCCAGATTCACACCAGGTGAAAGGGCGCCGCATATATCTCTTATCATTTCAATTGCTTACCGTCCGCAATTCGTAGTTGAAAGCCTTCCATAACAAATACATCATATACCTGCCCAAATTGCCCCGGCACTACTGCACACAATGTCTGCCCCAACAACCCTCCCACACCAATGTGTATGTTGGCGGGGCCGATCTATGCACACCTTCTCACTTTACTTGATCGTATCGTTGAATTGGAGAGTACAATAGTGCTCAGTATTGACTCGTGCTAGAGTTCGCGGCGGTCTTTTCCCGTTTTTCGTCACTGATTAGAGGTTCAAGGCCGTGGACGATCGCTTATTTGTCAGGGGAGGAGACAGGCGCTTTGATGCAATGGAGTGAGCACTGTAGGATATCACACTAGAATAACAAAATGGTAAATTTAGCATGGGCAATGCAAGGCGTGTGAAAAAAAAATATATTGCAGCAGTCGAATTGTGGCTGTGCATTGTATCCATAGTGTGTTATTTTTTCGTATCCAGCTGATTTGAATTTTTCATACGGTCTGAAAAAAATGCTGTGATCCACATGAGCTCGCGTAGTAGCGACATATGTTAATAGAATGTTAAAAAAGTACCTTAGTGATGCATCATTGAAATTCACTCCACAGTATATAAATGCCAGCACGCAACAACTTGTCGTGACAGCACCAGTTACTGTAGATCTGGATAGTCTCACCTATTCATCTTCGTTTTAATAAATTAAGGAATGCACATTAGTAAAAAGTACGCTGAAAAATATAGGTCACACTAAGTGGACGGGCGTTGCGCCATTTGCTTATCTTCTTATGTCTTCTTCTCGTCCTTAATTGGTGCTCGCCGGTATGCATTACGATTCCGATATTCCACTTTCAGTAATACTCGTTGCTGCATGATTCATTCCCATACATGGGGCCGTACGACTGACCACTACTGCTCAGGGTGAGCATACAGCAAATCTGTATTTGGTGTCGCGTGCTTCCTGTAATTACAGGTTTCACGTCTGCTTTATATTTCGTGAAATTTTTCGAGGTCCAATGTTTCTAGCGAGTCGTTTTCAGTATAAACTATTAAATAATGGACTTCGGAAGACTTGAGTAGTCGTATATTCAAGAAATTGGCTGAATAATGTTTAGATGTCCTTCTCTCCTCTCCTCATTGCTGCAAAGCGATTCGGGCGGACTGACATCTGCTTTCACGGTGAAGGTAGATGGACTGCTGTATTGGTGTTGATTTTTTTTGCTCCTGAAACATCGAACAAATAAGCAAGATTACTAAAAAAACTGTGCCGCACACATTGCTTATATTCCATTTCGTTCAGCGTCTGCAATTCTTCGCTCATCTATCTTTACCAAAAATTCCAATATCGTTATTTCATTATCTCTCCTTGCTTCACGACCTCTCTCCGTATCCAAAGGATATCCATTCATCTAGCCGCACTACGTTCAACTAAATTTGAGTATTCATTTGCAAGAATGGAATTAAACCAGTGGGGCCAGGATTTCGAATGTTTGATCCCACATCGATTCCAGCGCATCGTCAATGCAGAACTTTTTATAAATAAAATATGTGTTATACTGATAGTTAATCAGATATTATTAAGGTCCTTCTGCTTCAAATGTGTGCTAGCTTATCTCGTATATGCTGCAGTCGCATCGAAGAGTCCATTCAAGTAATTGATTTTTAAAGAATGAGTAACACGAAAAATTAGTTTAATTATCCACTATGTGTGTGTAATAGAAGCCACCAGCCTGATCATGATTCACTTCATCCGAAATTTCACATATAGCTCTGTGGCTACATACACGCAAAGTTTATTGACAGCGCAGTGTGATGGCTACCTCATTTATGTTTCACTCGCAGTACTTCATTTTTGCCTCGTTTTGGGACATTTTGGCTACAGTTTCCCATTGCGAGCGCAAATTCTTACTGGTGGGACTCCCTAGCATTCATTCACGTCACCCCTTCTTTAAAATTGTATTATTTCAAAAACGAGACCTCTCACCCACTAACAGTTGGAAATAACTTGGTTGATGTAGATCAGGTGAAACGAGAATGAAATTGGACTTCTTTGGGAAATTGAACACAATACGATGACATGGATAGATGGATATTATTACTCACAAAAAAGCTCAACCAATAAATTTTTCGTGTTAATATATGATTAAACCCGATTAAACCGATGATTAAACCCTTTTACTTTTGCTTCAGATGCTAGAATTCAATAGATGTCGAACATAAGTGATTATTAGACCATACACGAGATAACAAACAACATTGTTATTTACTGTAGTATGGCGTCGGGCTTTCGATGATTGTTTGCATGCAGCGGAATCCGGATGATGCAGCAGATGTAGCAGCTGTCGCTGCTACTCGCTCTCCTCTCTCTGCACGCCGATCAATCAATCGTGAGTTCAGAGAGGATGTGTGAATATTGCTGAGCAATGGACAATAGATAGATAAAAGAGCAATAGATAGATAAAAGAGAAAATCACGAGAGCACATGATTCATCGCATTTTTATGCTTTAATTCGCAGCCATTTTTTTTCATTCACGTTGTTCAATGAATTAAATGAAATATTTGTTTTGAAATATTGTATCTTCTCTAATTATATTTGAATTTACGACCAGGACAAACGGCGTTGCACGATCTTTTCGCCTCTTCGTTGTGTGCAATACGGGCAGAGATTCTTTGATGCCATAAAAATATGTTTTCATCACCTCTCCACGTGCAACGTGGTCTACTTCACGGAAGTAGACCACGTTGCACGTGGGGAGGTTGGCAAAAGAAAGTCCAATGGGACTAAGAAAAACGTATTACAATTCATTTTATTTACGGGATGACGAAACTTCTGTTGACAAAAAACTTGTGCATGAGAGTCTCGTTTATCGATACATCTGCTTCTGTTTCGCGTTGGTCAGATACGCCGTGAAAGTATGAGGAACGAAGATAGTCAGTCAATTGTTGACTCAGTTAAATCTGATCTCACTCCTACCACCAGGCGCCTGGATCAGTGGGTATGATTTGGAAAATTAATGATAGTTCCGTAGAGCGGAAGATTATTGCGTTATAAGCTGGACATGCGTTATTAACATTAAGATCCCACAGTAGAACAAAACAATAAACGGGAAGATTTGCGCGCTATACTTTAACGATAAGAGATGGTACTACCCCGATTTGTAAAATTTATTTGGAAATTTCATTTTGTAAACGAATTTTTCGTAAAAACAAAATTTAGAAAAAAATATCTGGAAATTTACTTTTTGGAAAAACAATTGTGGAAAAAAATAAATTGGAAAAAATTTTTTGGAAAGACCCATTTTGGAAATTTTTCCACTGGTTACGGTACTTTTCGCTGCATCGGGAGAACCGCGAAATAGAACAATTAAATTTTAACATTGCTTTTGCATTATTTTGTATATTTTATTTCTTTAATTATTAGTATTGTTAATTACAATAATAATATAATAAAGGAGAATAATACTATGCTTCGAATGTGCTGATAAATGACGAAAATGCTCCATAGGTTACGGTAGTTTTCCGCTCGGCTACAGTGCTACCGGCCATGGAAAAATTTCCAAAACGTGCATTTCCAAAATGGAAATTCTGAAATTTATTTTCCATTTCTTGCCTTTCCAAAAAATGAATTTCTATAATTTTTTTTCTAAATATTTTTTTCCAAAATTTGCATTTACGAAATGAAATTTACATTTCGGGGTAATACCTAAGAGATAACGTACGACTGCTATTTGAAGAATATGGAGTACTGATTAGCGGGGTCGGGTTCTGACAAATGTTAGAAAGCAACGATGCAACATAGTGATTCATCATCGACAAACTTGTAAAACAATTGCATGTTTTGCATAACATGGACTCTTCATTGTTGACGGGTTTTACTCGTTCCAGTTTCCTGAGGATGCAGAAGTCGTCGGCCATTCGGAAGATTGTCGTTTTATAATAAGGGTATGTATCAACGTGGTTCATTTCCCCAATTCCTTCTTACAGAAAGTCTGATTTAGCTCGGAAAATTAGCAGCCATCTGGCCTCTACGCCGTATGTGATGATTACTGTACCAGTAACAACTTGATGACACCCGGAGTCGCAGTGACTCGATCACATCGTCGTCTCGTCGTTCATCCAACCCTGAGTGATGTTGAAATGTGAAGGCTGTTGTTGTTACGCAAGAAATCGAAATTGTATCGAGAACCAGGAAGATTGGCGTTGTGTATTCAACCTATAACTAAACGTGGCCTAGTCTTGCAATTTCTTTCTTTTAGCTATGGTTTTAAAACTAATATTCTTTTCTGAAAAAAACCCTCCCTCGCTCTATGAGAAGCTTGCTGTTAGTTCACTTTAAAAAAGAGATCGAATCTTACCAATATTTATGGAGTGTTTTCGTAGGATCTCTTCATAATATCATTTTCCTTTATGCCGACCATATCATAACAATTCAATTATTCGATCTGTATGCCCCTTCTGCCTGATAGCATAACATATTTAAACGAAATCCATTGCGTTGCAGTTAATCTCCCCAACTTCTACGAACTCTGCCGCACGACTCGGGTAGACGGATGACTGCTGCAGCTGCAATCAGCAATGCAAAGCACAGGCACTGACTTTGCGTTTATCTATTTATTTCCCCCCTCCATGTATGCATTATTGATCCATACTGAATGTCCTTGCGTTTTTTTCGCATTACATCACTGGCGGACGATCAATGACCGGTTGTTCATCTCCTCACTCATTCGACAGGGGGGGGGGGGGGGCACAATCAAGTGAGTGCACGTGACGAGTGCAAGCGATGGCTTTTTTCGGGGTCCAGGGAATTCACCTGGAGGATGGGATTGTATTTTAATTTCTGACATTCTTTTCTTTTCTTTGTTTTGACGCCAACCACGACAAATTCATGAAAAACTATCGGGAATACGGGGTGCTCTTGCTTATTCTTCTCGCTTGATTGCACACGCAACTCATTCGTTTCAAAAAGCAATTGAAAATTTGTTATGATCACCCGTGAGTTCGCGTTGCGACACAAGTTAGAATGTCGCAGGATTGGCGCCGCAGTGGTTCAGAAGCATCATATGTGTCAAAAATAAAGAAATTCGCAGAGGTCGAACAGTGGCGATATCTTGAACGTTGGCACTCACATACTAATCATGCCATAGACATCACTAATAATCGGATGTTTCATTTTTTCAGCATTCGGATACAGGATGGGCAGCAGTCGCTCACTGGCTTCCGAATTTTTCTTTCAACTGTGATCTCAGAGGGGGATATGACCACAAGGCTAAGCACCAATCCAGTGAGATGAATAGCGAGAATGTGTGTTCGATAAACTTCTTATGTCTGGCTAACATGCCGCCTCCTGATTCTGGTTTGCATTCGTCGTTTTTAAATGAGTAATAATTACGTCATCGCGAATTCAACATATGTTAAATTATGACTAGGAGGAATGGCGTTGCACACTTTCTAATTCTTTCCATTTGTTTGCTGTTTGCAATTGACTTAATGGTATTTGTCTAAAATTCCAATATTTCACTAGGAGTCACTGCGGATGAAATTCGAATGACATCCCGACAGCTTTACAAAAATGACAGGCAGACAACTCAATTCTATGACGTGCAGGCTTTTTAAGAGTATGTTTGAACGCCGTCAGTTGCTCTTGCAAAGTGAAAATTACGCGCTCTGACACTGTAACTCGTACTGCAATCTGAATCGGTAATTTCTTCCTGAAACCTGATTTTGCCAGATTGCAGTTTTAATGATTTTTGAATAATTTTAAAGGACTCCCCATTCAGAAATGCTAAGTTATTATGATTTCGTTGTAGCTCGCTCTCGCGTAGAGAATGTGCGTTATCGGGGAAGATAACGGACATAGCTTCGAGATCAAGTGATACAGTAGGCAAATATGAGCAAGAATACAGTTGACAAAGCAAGAAGAATTAATATTCAAATCCTTGAGCAATCATCATGACTATAATGGCCTGCTGACAATCGCATTTGATTCGCTCATAGCTGCATCTAAAGTAATAAATAATTGAAACCCCGTGAGTTCTGGTTGAGACAGATCTTGAAGTATAACATGGGTTGAAACAGCAGTGATTCAATCCACGGAGATCATTGAAAACAAACACATTTTTATTCCTGCGCCAACATATGCTCAGCGCTGTTGCATTTAGAAATAGTCACGGTATTGTGCAAATAGTCACGGTATATCTTCAGTTGCCGTCGCTGCGAATCACTCACTCGATTGTCTCGTCGTTCATCCAATCGTGAGTGCTATTGGACTACACAATTCGATACGGTGCGAAACGCTACAATTGTATAGGAAACCAGGAAGATTGGCGCTGCGCAATCAGGCGTTGTCACAATATGACCCACTTTTGCAATTCATTCCTCATTATCTCTCGCACATCAACAATCTAATTTTCGAATGTTATTAATATTTTGTGTAGGAAGTAGTGATGTGCCTGTAGATTCTGTATATGAACAGTTCAAACCCTGCTCGGTTCGCAAAAAATCCTGAATCTTGTGAAATTCAACTATTGTGTGTTTCCTCACCATTAGTCATTTTTGGTTGATCATTAGAACGTAATCCATTGTGTTACTTGTGCTCTCTTAAGCTGCATTCCCTACAGTACATGCTAATCGCCTTGCCCATATGCGGCAGCGGCGGGCCGCGGCGGGCCGCGGATGCCCGCGGATGCCCGCGGATCGATTTTGCGAGAAAATGAGTAAAGTTCATGCAATGAATTGTTCATTTTTAAATTCCTCATGCGATTTCGCATCGGAATAACTATTTCATAATGGAACATTTTTTGAGGGAGGTCAATTCAAAGTGATCAGGGCTACCGTACTCCCGAACATATTCCCACCGTTTTTGTGTCTAGAATTTTTCGGGTCAGTTTTCGAACGCGATCCAAGTTTGCAAACTCTTCAATACCCTAAAGAAAGTCATAAAAACTCCAAAATGGAGGGATCATTTTCGGGAGTACTGTAGCCGTGGTCACTCGAACCCCCTCAATCGAACCCCCTCAAAAACGTGCCTTTGATAAAATTAATATGTTATAGTGATTCCGATGCGAAATCGCATGAGGAATTCAAAAATGAACAATTAATTGCATGAACTTTACTCATTTTCCCGCAAAATCGATCCGCGGGCATCCGCGGTCCGCGGCGGGTCCATATGGGCAAGGCGGTCCGCGGCGGTCCATATGGGCAAGGCGATTAGCATGTACTGTATATGGGGTTCGACAGAATCTTTCGAGTAGTTTCGAGTAGACATACACAGTAGACATACTGCAGACGCACTCGACGAGAAACTATGGGCCGTTGTTGCAAACACTGCAATACTCATGCTGTTTCGTCTTTTGTGTAATTTGACTCGACAGTTGGAAGTGTGAGGAGTATTGATCTTGGCCAATTTCCTTATTCTTGGCAACATGCTGAAGCGCGAATGAACCACCTCGAGGTGTTGGTTGCTCACTGTCAGCACAACAATTGTTCATTTGACATAAGTGAAAATTCCCTTTGCTAATTTTTACCGCCTTCAAAATCACTATATAATATATCGTATCGTTAGCCAATAATCGATTCTCTTCAGGGTCATTAGATCTACTGCATCGTGGACGTGTCATCGAAAATTACACGTGGTTTTTTTAAAATGCATTATATCGATTGATGATGCAAAAGGTACTAGGGACGGCAGCCCGAATTTTTGAGTACGGAATATTGATTGCCTCCTTCCGACGCTTTTGCTTTCAAACTACCGTACTTTTCAAGCCAAATTCTTTCAATATTTTAAAAAATATTTAATGTAATTATTCGACAATTGTATTTATTGGAATGAATAAGAACACATAATGAAAGAACGCCAAACATGAGAAGACAGGACATGTTGCAGAACTGGAGAAGTACGACGCGATCGAAAATAATCTCGTTTTCAGAACTAAGTGTTGAAGCTTCATTTTCTCAGAATTTGTAGATTATGAGGCACAAAAAATTGTTTTCAAAATAAAAATAAAAATAAATATCAGATATTAGAGAATGAGACCGTCAAAGTTGCGCGTTTTACCGTTGAAAATGCATAATTCGTGTTTCCTTGGAAGGCGCAAACCGTATGTTCGAGATTTTTGGGTATTTATTTCAGCACACTATTCCGCGTATCATACGTAAAAACTAAAAATATACTGTCTGCGCCTTTTTTAAAAACAGACTTCAAAGTTGCGACTACCGTAATCCACGCATGTTTACGTTTCTGTTGAACGTATGTTTAATGTTTGGTGCGTGTTTCTAGCAAAAAAATTATATTTAGTTCTTGCTTGTACGCGGCAAATATGTAGACACAATACTCTACGCGATTTAAACACAAATCAGGCAAAAATGATTGTTTCAGTTTGCGATAGGTATAAGTAAAGGAGTGACTTGAGATGCGCTCTACTTGGACTGAAAGCGTCGGCATTTTGACTTGTTTATTATTGTTTTTCTCTTTTTTTGGTCATTTTTATTAAAAACTAAAGTGAAAAGTCGAAATGGGGTAGGCATAGCTTTCAATTGCTTACCAATTTGTGAATTGTTTTGCTTGTTCGTTAACACCGTTGCAGTCCCTAAAAGGTACTGCCCAACATAAATAAGTTGGGTGATCAAGAAGCTGTGAAAATAAAATGCGATGGGGTTCATAGTGTGAGATATTCACAGCTTTCCAATTATTGGTGAATTAAAAATAAAATTGTTTTGAATAGTTTGTAATGATATAGAATTTTTTTAACAATTTAAGAAATTTCATTTTTATGCAGCATCATGCGCTTTAGCATTGCATTGTAGTGGATGAATCTCGCTTGGCACGTCCAATGTTCAAGCAATATTTTCCAAGTAATTGAGAAAAAATACTATCGAACCCCCCGTGAGTTCGCGTTGCGATAGATTCTAGAATGTAGCAGGATTGGAACAGCTGTGGTCAGGAAGGGATAAGCCATTACATAAACTAATTCTGTTTCTGCAGTTGCAAGGAATTGGCGCTTGGCGTTGTCTCGGATGAGTTCCGCATGCAGCAACGACCTGATCATGCTGCAGCTGCAGTTGATGTCTTTGATGGATCGACTTGCACTTATCATCGTTCGTTCAACTGTGAGTTCAACAGAAAGATGCTCCAATTCTACCTCTGTCATACAAAAAATATATACAATTTACCGATTTCTCGATTGCGATCGGATTTTATTAACCAGTTCATACTGCTAGTGAGCAAAAACACAATGGCGTGTCCCCGTGAGTTCGGGTTGCGACCGATTTTAAAATGCCGAAGAGTTCGAGTGAGTGTAATTCATCGGACGTTGGATGGCCCCATAATAATCATCTCATATATTTCACTTACAATCGGATAGTTAATTCATCAATGTCAGATGCATCATCTGCAGCAGTTGCCGCTCACTGAATCGTCCTTCATATAGTTAATTCAACTGTGGGTTCAAAGGGGATATGACAATAAGGCTAAGCAAAAATCCCGAAAGACTTTCATGTTGCATTTCAATCCTCCTTTGCTATTCACTGCGGAAAATAATAATAACAAATTATTCAATAGCAGATGTAATGCACAAGATACAGGTGCACAAGATGCACGAAAAAGAGGGCAGTGATATTCTTGTAATGCAATTACGGCTGTTTCAGAAGGTAAGATACATCAAAAGAGTCAGTAAGAAAATGCGAGGCGCAAATTGCTTGCCATATATCTTATTTGTCATATGTACAGTAAAAATGTGAGCCAAAAAAATGAGCCGTATAATGTCCCTAAATGACCCTGAAAAATTGGTATCGATTGGTCGTCATTTGCCCTCAGGGCACGAAAAAATCACTTTTTTTGGATGACACATCTTTCGACGCTTACCATTTCTAGACTATCAAGAAACTATCAAGTAAACTATCAAGAAATGTGGCTCCTGGACAGGAAGGTGCAAAAACCATCAAAGAATCAATTCCCAGGTTTTGGTAGAGCTTGCTTCAATTTCCGGACGGTAGCAATCGATCTGCGGACGAGGATACAATATTACAATATCACTTTTCTCAGTATCTTTCCTTTCTGTACGATCTCTCTGTCAATATTCATTCAGTATAAATTCATTGAGCCATAGCACGTTCCACTGCAATTTTGGTGTACTATTCAGTAGCAGAGGGTGTTGCGGGGGGAACTATCCAAAAAATCAGAAAAAAGGTAGTTGGTAATCTTGGGTTACACGAATGCTTTATCTGACATTGAATGTCCGTGCACCAATTCGCACTCCGTCCGTATGTTTTTACAATGAAAATAAATTAATAATTTAAGTTTGGAGTGATCGTGGATTAGATAAAATTGTTTATTCGCGAAAGTAAGCCTTCCAGAGCACATGGTTGATCCACTGTGTACTCTTCTTTTCTGTATGTTCCAGGGCAACTGGAGAAGATCGGTCACTGTGCAGCTGAATTGAGGGATACAAATGAGATGAGATCGTTTCAATTAGATCGTTTCAAGCAACTGTGTGATAGAAAACAGATGAACCGAACATATTATTATAATTATTGCGGAAAACAACACATTATCGAATTTCTACATTATCTCCTTATTCGTCATACATGATTACTCTAGTTAATTATTTCGATATATTAGCATATGGGTTGTGCCTATCACTTCTGGAAAAAATTTGCCACGCTCATCTGAACATGGATTCTGGACGAGGAAGAAGTCGGCGCAACACACTTGCAAATGGGTAGAATGAGTTATGGGTACTTTAGACGGCAGTAACAGCCATTCTATTCGTGCAGTAGCAGCCTCTGCACTTTCGCGCGACTGGAATCGATTGCTGCAGCTGCACTAAATGAACCATTCGAGAGAGTTCAGATAGCTTGTAATGCGGATGCTCATTTATTGACGGTTGGGAAACACATTTTTTTAAATTTAGATCAGATGAAACGAGAATGAGATAAGCGAATTAAGGAAAACGATAATGTGCGACACAGTTTAAATATCTTTCCAAATGCTAGGCATATCAATCAGACACTTTCTATTACGATCATTCGCTGAATTTCATGCCCAGTGCATATTCTCATGCTGCAGGTTTCGCAGCTAAGTTCCTTGCTCTTATCACCTGCTGTACAACTCGAGAACTACTTGATTTTGATCTAGAATTCAGGAAACAAAACGATTTCAGAAATTAACTTGATAGGTGTAAGCGCAGTGAAACGTGTTTGAGACTGGAAGTTCTTTTTACATCCTCGTTATCGAGCTAGGAATTTGAAACTGGATACGGGGCCCTACCATAGGTAGTAATAAAACGGCGATAGCGAATTTTATAGACGAATTATAATTCATACCATACATAAATGAGAGCGTTTGATGCATAATAATATAATATTAAGGAAAACAGGATCATGAAATATGAATGTGTTATGTAATTTCGAGATACACATCACTACAATACTGATTTAATGGTTTGCATAATCATACGATTCGTTCCAAGCTGAAAATGCACTGTCGAAAAGAATGAACTGACACGCGGTGCATTTAGGTTGCTACAGATGTTAGTAAGCAGCAGGATTCGAATCGATGTGATTCATTCTCGATGACAAGGAATTTCATCCTAATTGATGCTCGTTTAAGGTATTTTCTGAAGTTTCAACTGTGAGTTTTCTGAACTGTGAGTTTCAAAACTTTGCAGCAAGCTGCTGCAGTCACAGATCGAGATAGGCAACCGTTCGACCCGGAATCGGATTCAGAACCATGGATTACCCCTAGAACTGCCAAAAACGCTAAATCGAATTTTACGAATGTACCACGATATGGTCCTTTTGTCCCGATTCTCTCGTGAGAGGCGTGACATCCTTCCCCCTATCAGGAATGTTTCGAAATTTAATCTAATTCTGGATGGATAATACACGCATCTTGGTGAAAGGAAATCCCTGAATTTTGCTTGAGATATCGTAACGTACGGGGAGATACTAAGGATATACGAGGATACTAAGGATATACTACGGATATACGAAATATACGAGTTGTATACGGTAGTTGTATCCTGGTACTGTACTATCTTAGATTGCAAGTGAATGACCAGATAATAAAAATGTGCACCACCACAGCATCTGGTACCCAATATAAAATTACTGCCCACTAACTTCTTGGAATAACTATATACCTTCATTACCATTCACCCATGGTATAGAGAAGGTGTTGTCGATGATGACGACGTGATCGTCGAACAGAGAAAAGATCAAGTTTCCTTCTGGAAAGGCTTTCAAGTAGTCTTGTTCGCTCGAGTGCTCGTTGCCCGAGCGTTCCTCTCATTTCGCTCGCCGAGCCCGAGCGCTCGCACTCGATTATGCAAAATGAGAGGCGAGCTTTTTCCTCGATATTGTCCACGTCATGTTATTCAGTAAGAATAGTAATGCTATTTTCAAGAATTCTTGCGTTCCCAAAATGCAGAAAGCCCACATAAAAAATAGTCGCATTTCCGTTTCACAGTTACTACTTTACCCAATATCGTTGTATTAGACAGTGGATGGAGAACTATTGTGAAAAAATTATACACACTCTACCCATAAATGGATCCTTCCGAGCAGCAGATAAGCGTCACCTCTAGTCGTGCAGCAGTAATGATAATAGGTGGACATGCAGCAAGGTTACATGGGCAGCTGAAGTATACTGAGCTTTCACAGAGTCACTCAGATGCTGCAACAGTGGCTGCAGCTGATGCACCCTCTGCATCTTGTTATAATTCATCGTACGCAACATCACATTGAGCACGCCGCTGCAGAAATACTGTTTCGTTTATTTACGAGCGGGACTGTGGAATAAATCAGCACAGTTAGAATATGTTGACGTACTAACATCTGCCGCAACCGGAAGTCACGGGTCTTTTCCCTAAGTAACTGCAAAAAATGGCAAATCAAATGCGAGATTGATCGAGTCGGTATAACTATGCTCGATGATGATGATTCCTTATCAACTGTATTCTACCGTACTCACTTGATATTGGAGTCTCGTCCTCTTCGCAGGGGGAAATTATATTCAACAGACCGAGAGGGAACGATTCTAAATGTAAGGATCACTCGTCGCAGAGACCTGAGAGTGGGTTGGCAAGTTTGCAGTTTTATGAAGACCACTAAAATAGTTCATTTAAATCTACAACCAGTGACTCATAGTTTCGTTTGATCGATTATTGAATCAGCTTTTACAGTTGCTGCGTCTGTTGCAAAGCTTCCATTATGATACTCATTTCACCAACTCTACTTCACACAGGTGTTGCCCAAACTTCGATTGTTTGCGCAATAGGCTCACAAATAAAACAACCATGCCTACTCCGCGACTCCAAGCTGCAACAGTTGTTGTAATGCAAACGTGAATTACTTTCTTGAATGGACCCCTCAATGCAGCTTCATCGGTCGTGCGTTACTCCTAATAACTCACTCGCGCTGCATCATAGAGTACAGGAGAGGAGGTCTTGTTGAAGAGGGACATCTGCAACATAATTATTCGTAATCACTAGACAATTTGTTCTCGTCTACGTACAGTTCAGCACTCCCAGGATTGCATATTTAATCATTCGTGAAACCCGAAGAGCCAATGTGAGATTAAGCATTCTTGAAAGCTTTAATTATCGGCCACACTGGCCTGATTGTATGATTGCAAATATTTAAATAACCCTCAATGCATCTGCAGCAGGTGCTCGTCTACTCCAGTTGCTGGAGCAGAGAAGAGAAGAGCACGCAGCTCATGAAAAATCTGCAATAGAACCTTTGTAAACAAACAAGTTAATCGAATTCACGTACTGAATAACACTCCCAAGGTCCATATAATATTTTTATTGTACAATCTTCAGGACCTACGAAGAATCGGCACTCGAACATACAATGTGGGATCAAGCATTCGTGTAACCTAAAATTACCAGCTACAATGTCTTCCGATTTTTGGATTTCAAATGTTCTCCCGCCAAATGCTCCACTACTGAACACTCAACAAAAATTGCAGTAGCACGTGGAGCGGCTCCAAGAATGGATGTTTTCTGAATTCTGGTGGAGAGGTTCTGAAAAAAAGTTTTACTGAAAAAAGTGAAAACGGAGGAGAGATGTGTACAATGCAACCAACGGATAAGATATAGCTACGATTCGACATTTTAAAATCGATCACAACCCGAACTCACGGGGACACGCCGCTGTGCTTTTGTTCACAAGCAGTATGAACTGGCTAATAAAATGCAATCGCAATCGAGAATTCGGTAAAGTGTATTTATTTATGACACAGAGGTATATTTCAGGCTGCAAATAAGCGCGGAGATAAATAATTTGCGCAAAATCTTCTGAGAACGATAGAATTGGAGCATCTTTCTGTTGAACTCACAGTTGAACGAACGATGATAAGTGCAAGTCGATCCATCAAAGACATCAACTGCAGCTGCAGCATGATCAGGTCGTTGCTGCATGCGGAACTCATCCGAGACAATGCCAAACGCCAATTCCTTGCAACTGCAGAAACAAAATTTATGCAATGGCTTATCCCTTCCTGACCACAGCTGTTCCAATCCTGCTACATTCTAGAATCTATCGCAACGCGAACTCACGGGGGGTTCGATAGTATTTTTTCTCAATTACTTGGAAAATATTGCTTGAACATTGGACGTGCCAAGCGAGATTCATCCACTACAATGCAATGCTAAAGCGCATGATGCTGCATAAAAATGAAATTTCTTAAATTGTTAAAAAAATTCTATATCATTACAAACTATTCAAAACAATTTTATTTTTAATTCACCAATAATTGGAAAGCTGTGAATATCTCACACTATGAACCCCATCGCATTTTATTTTCACAGCTTCTTGATCACCCAACTTATTTATGTTGGGCAGTACCTTTTAGGGACTGCAACGGTGTTAACGAACAAGCAAAACAATTCACAAATTGGTAAGCAATTGAAAGCTATGCCTACCCCATTTCGACTTTTCACTTTAGTTTTTAATAAAAATGACCAAAAAAAGAGAAAAACAATAATAAACAAGTCAAAATGCCGACGCTTTCAGTCCAAGTAGAGCGCATCTCAAGTCACTCCTTTACTTATACCTATCGCAAACTGAAACAATCATTTTTGCCTGATTTGTGTTTAAATCGCGTAGAGTATTGTGTCTACATATTTGCCGCGTACAAGCAAGAACTAAATATAATTTTTTTGCTAGAAACACGCACCAAACATTAAACATACGTTCAACAGAAACGTAAACATGCGTGGATTACGGTAGTCGCAACTTTGAAGTCTGTTTTTAAAAAAGGCGCAGACAGTATATTTTTAGTTTTTACGTATGATACGCGGAATAGTGTGCTGAAATAAATACCCAAAAATCTCGAACATACGGTTTGCGCCTTCCAAGGAAACACGAATTATGCATTTTCAACGGTAAAACGCGCAACTTTGACGGTCTCATTCTCTAATATCTGATATTTATTTTTATTTTTATTTTGAAAACAATTTTTTGTGCCTCATAATCTACAAATTCTGAGAAAATGAAGCTTCAACACTTAGTTCTGAAAACGAGATTATTTTCGATCGCGTCGTACTTCTCCAGTTCTGCAACATGTCCTGTCTTCTCATGTTTGGCGTTCTTTCATTATGTGTTCTTATTCATTCCAATAAATACAATTGTCGAATAATTACATTAAATATTTTTTAAAATATTGAAAGAATTTGGCTTGAAAAGTACGGTAGTTTGAAAGCAAAAGCGTCGGAAGGAGGCAATCAATATTCCGTACTCAAAAATTCGGGCTGCCGTCCCTAGTACCTTTTGCATCATCAATCGATATAATGCATTTTAAAAAAACCACGTGTAATTTTCGATGACACGTCCACGATGCAGTAGATCTAATGACCCTGAAGAGAATCGATTATTGGCTAACGATACGATATATTATATAGTGATTTTGAAGGCGGTAAAAATTAGCAAAGGGAATTTTCACTTATGTCAAATGAACAATTGTTGTGCTGACAGTGAGCAACCAACACCTCGAGGTGGTTCATTCGCGCTTCAGCATGTTGCCAAGAATAAGGAAATTGGCCAAGATCAATACTCCTCACACTTCCAACTGTCGAGTCAAATTACACAAAAGACGAAACAGCATGAGTATTGCAGTGTTTGCAACAACGGCCCATCGTTTCTCGTCGAGTGCGTCTGCAGTATGTCTACTCTGTATGTCTACTCGAAACTACTCGACAGATTCTGTCGAACCCCATATAGGGAATGCAGCTTAAGAGAGCACAAGTAACATAATGGATTACGTTTTAATGATCAACCAAAAATGACTAATGGTGAGGAAACACACAATAGTTGAATTTCACAAGATTCAGGATTTTCACTACTTCCTACACAAAATATTAATAACATTCGAAAATTAGATTTTTGATGTGCGAGAGATAATGAGGAATGAATTGCAAAAGTGGGTCATATTGTGACAACGTCTGATTGCGCAGCGCCAATCTTCCTGGTTTCCTATACAATTGTAGCGTTTCGCACCGTATCGAATTGTGCAGTCCAATAGCACTCACGATTGGATGAACGACGAGACAATCGAGTGAGTGATTCGCAGCGACGGCAACTGAAGATGCAGAATACCGTGACTATTTCTAAATGCAACAGCGCTGAGCATATGTTGGCGCAGAAATAAAAATCTGTTTGTTTTCAATGAACTCCGTGGATTGAATCACTGCTGTTTCAACCCATGTTATACTTCAAGATCTGTCTCAACCAGAACTCACGGGGTTTCAATTATTTATTATTTCAGATGCAGCTAAGAGCGAATCAAATGCGATTGTCAGCAGGCCATTATAGTCATGATGATTGCTCAAGGATTTGAATATTAATTCTTGCTCATATTTGTCTACCGTATTCTGCCATGCTCACTTGATCTCGAAGCTATGTCCGTTATCTTCCCCGATAACGCACATTCTCTACGCGAGAGCGAGCTACAACGAAATTATAATAACTTAGCATTTCTGAATGGGGAGTCCTTTAAAATTATTCAAAAATCATTAAAATTGCAATCTGGCAAAATCAGGTTTCAGGAAGAAATTACCGATTCAGATTGCAGTACGAGTTACAGTGTCAGAGCGCGTAGTTTTCACTTTGCAAGAGCAACTGACGGCGTTCAAACATACTCTTGAAAAGCCTGCACGTCATAGAATTGAGTTGTATGCCTGTCATTTTTGTAAAGCTGTCGGGATGTCATTCGAATTTCATCCGCAGTGACTCCTAGTGAAATATTGGAATTTTAGACAAACACCACTACGTCAATTGCAAACAGCAAACAAATGGAAAGAATTAGAAGCTGTGCAACGTTATTCCTCCTAGTCATAATTTCACATATGTTGAATTCGTGATGACGTAATTATTACTCATTTAAAAACGACGAATGCAAACCAGAATCTGGAGGCGGCATGTTAGCCAGACATATGAAGTTTATCGACACATTCTCGCTTTTCCGAATTCATCTCACTGGATTGGTGCTTAGCCTTGTGGTCATATCCCCCTCTCAGATCACAGTTGAAAGAAAAATTCGGAAGCCAGTGAGCGACTGCTGCCCATCCTGTATCCGAATGCTGAAAAAATGAAACATCCGATTATTAGTGATGTCTATGGCATGATTAGTATGTGAGTGCCAACGTTCAAGATATCACCACTGTTCGACCTCTGCGAATTTCTTTATTTTTGACACATATGATGCTTCTGAACCACTGCAGCGCCAATCCTGCGACATTCTAACTTGTGTCGCAACGCGAACTCACGGGGTGATCATAACAAATTTTCAATTGCTCCCCCCCCAACGATTAGAAGTTCCGAAATTTCCAAATCAGGGAAAGCTCAGGCAACGAACGAAAGAGCACGCGACTTGAAGAGAGTTCCGTCTCTAGGTGAAATTTTTTTCAACCGGGCGCACGATTGCAATTACTCCTCCTTTAAAAACAATAATCTCAACTAACGGAAATGGATTCGTCAGTGTAGCAGTGCACTCAACTCGATTTCAAAGGAGGAGAGGAAGGCAAGTATTTCAGTTAAAACATGGAAAGGGTTACCTAATTCACGACCAGTAATCCACTCTCAATATCCAATAATAATTTCGATTACAAACGCTGCTGGCGTATCCATTGGAACTTGAACAGTTAAAACGAGTCTCCTGTAAAAGTGTAGGAAAACTCGCAGCTTTTCTCCACTTGGTTTGGTCGAATTTGCACATGTATATTTTGATCGAAATCCAGATATATGTACAATTTCCTCAGCATGAGACAAGCGGCCAAATCATGTCTTCATAGCGAAAATTGCGAAAAACTGAATTGCAGATGAGAAAATCGATTTTCTGGCTTCGAATAATGGAAAGGAAAAGAGGGTATTCGGCGAGGTCAAAACGAAATTCAGGATCGATATATAATTCAAATAGATGTTAGTAGCATTTGTGTTTCACGCTTACTTATTCATCCGAGATATTTCCAATCATTCGGTGGCACTCGGGTTCTAAAACAACAAAGTATAACCTTCACACCTTTCCCATGAATGGATCTCGCAGTGCTCTAGTCGTCTCTGTTCATCCATTCATCAGAGAGGAACGCACTATTACCTCAGTGAGTGAGACGAAGCAGATGCACTTTTCAGAACTATTACATGTGAAGATTAGAAGTAGGAGAATGAATTGCAATGGTGGCTCACGTCCATACATAAGGCGCATGAACAGCGCCAATTTTCCTGGTGTTCCAATTTCGTGTTTCTAGGGAATCTCACAACCCAGTATCACTGAATGTGGGTTATATAAACACCTTTTGAGTGAGACGCTGTGTTATAACTGATGCATCCTTCGAATGCTGATGCGTGCGAACTCATCGACGCCTCCATCGAATGTCATGTTTGTGCAGATATAAAATTGGTTTTATATAGTCATTACGGAGGAAAAATTAATGCTGCTCGAATGCTTCTACTCTCTAATACCTGTCGCAACCCGAACTCACGGGGTTTCGTCTTAGCTATTTTGTCCGAATAATTGTAGCCAAGGGAAACAGATGCGTTTTCAATCTGTCCAATATTGTCAAGATGCTCGCTGACGATCACGTGTATCACGAGTCAGTGGATGAAAAATGCACCCCGCGGGAACATTTCTCAAAAAGTTGTCCCCGTATTGGCTATTATTATGATGGGAAAATACCCTAGACAGATGATTTCGAAAAATATAGGTCATTGGTGTCAGAGTCGGCTTTTAGGAATTTTCCGGTTTTGCACCCGGCTATGCTGTATTTCAGTTCACAGACCAGGTACAGAGGTGATTTTGGGCTCAAAATGATCGGAAAATATTTCCAGTAACTTTTCTGTTTTGACCAAGACGATTAAACAACATTGAAAAATTATGTGATTAAAAAACCGTTTTGAGCGATAAATAAGCAATATTTCCTCTATCAAGCGTTAGAGCGACACAGATTCTGTTACGTCAGCTGAGTTAGAAATTTGAATTATTTTTTTTGGTGAACAAAGGTTTTGAATTTTCGAGTTTTCGAGTGTAGAAGAAATTCTCATTTCTTTAGATCGAAGTATTTTGATCTAACATAACTAAAAATGATCTAATCTGTCTCGATTGTTTTTGAAAGAATATATACAGCTAAATTTAAAACATTTTGTTGCGCATTGAATTACGATCAAATAACGAAAATTTCCATCCAATTATCTTACCACCCTTCTGATTTTAATGAATTTTGATAAATAATATCAGGGAAACGAATGTGGTGGATGGCTCTCCTCAACATTTAACTTACTCAATTACTTGTCTGCTACTCTTTGACAGTCAATAACTTGGGTAGGAGATATTAAATCTTGACTTTTCGAAGCGCAAACTGGAGGAAAATCGGGGATCTGACGACATTATTTTCTTTGGAATGTTAAATATTTTTGGGCAGTTTTTCACATTTCTGAGTGTAAAATAATTCAAGGTGACTGAAACTCATCGATTTCATCAAATTTCAATCGAAAAATTTTCATTGACACCGTTGATCGCGCATATTTGACTGAAAATATCCAAGTCCTACTGTTAAGAAATGTGTCACGTTTTGCTAATTTCTTGCTCATGTGGAAAACTACTTTACGTTATGCACAGTGCTTATCGTTTTACGATTGAAAATACGGAGTTTAATGTGCTCGAATTTGGGTAAAATCGATGCCGTGAAAATGAAATTTCCCAGAAAGTACTAAACCTCGATTTTCAGCACATAATTAATATTTTATAATTGTGTAGGTTTATTTTCCACTAAATGTGCACGTTTCAAGTTCATTTGGGTGATGTAATTGAAAAAAATCTGAAAATTGTGTTGTATTCGTACCTCGGTATGAGGAAAACGGAAACTCCGAATTTGTTACTTTTTGGATGGATTCGATCTAGAATTCACTGGGCTACAATTTAGGCATAAATAGATCGTGCGCTCTTCTCCTATTCGAAATTTAACCTCGAAAAACTGAAAAATTAGGAGATGAAATCGACTTTACAATCGAGACAGATTATATCAGGATCTTAAGTTTTTGGTTATTGGCCACCCCTAATACAAAGCAAACGAGATTTTGAGTCGATATCATCGCGTTCGCAAAATACGAAATGTCGATTTTTCAAATTTGGGACCTTATAATTTCTCGTTGAAAAGTGGAATCGAGTAATGACTTGTATATTGAGTATCAGGGTACCAAAGGGTACCCATGCACAAAGCGGGGGGGGGCGCAGTTCTCATTCCGGAGGGCCGCATGTCCGGGAGGTAGCCAATATCCTCGATTTTTACAGATCCGGCCTCTCAAAAACGACAGAGGGATCACAATCATTACGGTCCGAGCACTTCGGCAATTTAACAATTTTTGCAACCCAAACTCACCAGGTTTTAATAAATTTGTTTACAATAGGTTTTTGGTTTTAATACATTTTTTTTGCAAACATTACCTACATCCAGGAACGAATCAATTGAGTGTTCAATCAAATGAGTGTAGTTAGGCACAATATTCCTTTCGTTGGGGAAAAGTGAGACAGCGAAATGTAATTAAATTTGACCTGGCAAGATGATAGATTTTCTCTCGACTGGAAAAGCAGGGAAAATAAGCTTCGATATTTGAATCGGTTCTGAAACCTGACAGACAGACAGACAGACAGACAGACAGACAGACAGACAGACAGACAGACAGACAGACAGACAGACAGACAGACAGACAGACAGACAGACAGACAGACAGACAGACAGACAGACAGACAGACAGACAGACAGACAGACAGACAGACAGACAGACAGACAGACAGACAGACAGACAGACAGACAGACAGACAGACAGACAGACAGACAGACAGACAGACAGACAGACAGACAGACAGACAGACAGACAGACAGACAGACAGACAGACAGACAGACAGACAGACAGACAGACAGACAGACAGACAGACAGACAGACAGACAGACAGACAGACAGACAGACAGACAGACAGACAGACAGACAGACAGACAGACAGACAGACAGACAGACAGACAGACAGACAGACAGACAGACAGACAGACAGACAGACAGACAGACAGACAGACAGACAGACAGACAGACAGACAGACAGACAGACAGACAGACAGACAGACAGACAGACAGACAGACAGACAGACAGACAGACAGACAGACAGACAGACAGACAGACAGACAGACAGACAGACAGACAGACAGACAGACAGACAGACAGACAGACAGACAGACAGACAGACAGACAGACAGACAGACAGACAGGCAGACGAGTGGGAAAGGAAATGAGTGGGAAAGAGACTATAATCAATCGTCATTGCTGCAATGAAAGATCTATTGCCGCTTTATTACCGCTTTCTACATCAGAGAAGTATTTCGTGAGATAATTACCAAAATATAATAATCATGCTTTAACTGTTCATTGAATGGATCCCTCAAAGCTGCAGAAAGGCTCTTCTTAATTACTACTGTTCCAATCCTGCTACGTTCTAACGCAAAGAGAATGCCCGGGCTTCAAAAGTATTTTTCGCAATATCATTGCAGTCGGAAACGATTAAAGGGGTGCTCCGGGGAATGAATGCTAGGGAGTCCCACCACGAAAATTCTGAGCTCTCAATGGGAAACTGTAGCGAAATTATCCAGATAAATAGCTAATAAATACATATAAAAAGTGAAAATCGTTACAATTTAGCTTCGCTGATTCATTCACTTTCCCTAAATAGGTGGCTGATTCAGCTTCGCTGATTCAGCCACCTATCTTGGCGGGAAGATCTCTCTCCCCCTTGATCCCTCTGCCGAACTGGAACACCGAATTCGATTGGGTTGGGCTGCATGGAGCAAGCTTTCTCACCTACTCGCCAGTCGCATTCTACCCATGAAGACAAAGAGACGCCTCTTTGACTCCTGCGTCAAAATCTACCGTACTCTACGGGAGTGAGACGTGGGCACTTCGAGCAAGCGACAAGGAACGTCTCAATGTCACACTAAGGAAGATGGAGCGCAGAATGGCTGGAGTGACACTCAAGGACCGAATGAGAAACGAGAGACTGCGGGAGATCACTGGAGTACGCGACTGGAATAAGGAGGCCCTCAGATGCAAAGCAAAATGGGCGCTTAAGTTACGGGAGATGCAAGTCAACCACTGGACGCATGCGACTACCGTGTGGACGCCCTACAATCGTGCGCGCCCTCAAGGCCACCCCAAGGTCCGATGGTGCGATGATCTCAAGAGAACGATTGGACCCCTCTGGTGGAGTACAGCTTATGAAGAGTACAGACCCATCCTCACCTGAGCACTATTGCCTGACGCGATAAATAATTGAATTGAATTGAAAAAGTGAAACATAAACGAACAAGCCACTACCCTGCGCTGTCAATGAACTTTGTGCGTATGTAAATAGCTTCAGAGTCGTCTGTGGAACTTCGTACAAAGTGGGTGACCGGCCTCTACAATATCCACGCTATCACTATGCGTCGGGTGACCGGCCTATCACTATGTGTGCCTAAACATTCCCCGGAGCACTCCTTTAAGGAAGACAGCCCGTATTCGGTAGATATTTCACCATGCCTACAAAGGTTAACCAAAAAGCGGATAAGCGATAAGCTTAAAGCGTACAAATAAAATAAAAATTACATTGATAAACACGTACCAATTGTTTTAAAAAAACCACCGTTTATCGCCAATTATTTATTGTTTCACCTAATCCACATCACGTGTTTCCCCATCGCTAGCACGAAGTACGCCATCAGGGCTTTAATCTGATCTAAACAAAAACAATATGATCTAACTCGAATGGATCCCTCAGTGCAGCAGCAGCCACAAAATCTACTCCAATCGTAATGAAAACTATCAGGTTGTAACATAAGTTTTGCCGCGACCAATCTCTTATGCATTCTAACCTCAGAAATTCTTTGAATTAATTTAATCTCAATTTCGATATTCGTTATCAGTGAGGGGCTTCGTACCCTTTCTTACGCGCTTTACTTCAGCCCTGTCAAGGCAGTTGAGGAGACACATTAATCAGACAAAGTTGAACTGAGATCAGGATTACAAATCATTTTCACGCATCAGCTCTTCTTGAAAAGGAGAAATTATGCCGATTTAGTGTGATTTGCGTAAAGTACCAAATAAGGGCATAATTTTGAACCACTCACGGATAATGACGAACGGAAATCGTTCTATAAATGTAGACGAGTTTGTATAATGTGGATGGTAGGTGACGGTCGCGAAAACGTTCGCAAGCCGAATTTTCTTCTCAATATATATCGAGATCCAAATAGTGGTGGAATATAGTTCACCCAAAGTGGTCAATATACAGACAAAGCTTGGGGTAGACTGGGTTCTGTTGAGATAAGTGGCTCCATTCGGAACGATGGCATGTATATGAAAGTACTGAAATTGGCACTTCGTTCACATTCCTACCTCACACACATGTTCAATATCTGATTTATTGTGTCCATTCGAACCATCAACCCTTCCTTTACCATTATCTACTTGGGATAATTTTGGAAATAAATAGCTTTTGAATGACAATCTTTAATTCGAAACACCTAAACTTGGATTTTTTTGGTAAAATTGTGCGCGAATTGAATTAATGAAAATTCAAATTTCCCACAAGTAGAGTGTTCTTTCTCTCGAATGTTCAATGATAAATTAGACCTCCATGAGTGGTAATTGGAACGCGCTTATGTTAGTCACTGTTGTTGTAATTTCGGATTCGGAAGAGTTGGTCAAGTTGGCTACGAATCAGCGGCTAACCTTACATTCAGTGAAGTATATCTTTTGTTCCGCTCAACATAGCACCATATCTGATATATATTTTGAAAGAGCATTGACGGGGCATATAACCATGCTGTAGAAGTTTGGTTCATTATTCATCTCTGCGAACTAGCACCCGATCAAACGAATCAATTAAATCTGCACCAAATTTAAATCCGTTCATATTAATATTTTTGACATATCCAGCGTCTGCGGTTCAGCTCTACCCTATGGTTTGAATGTGCATGTACACCAGAAACATATGCTAGGAGGTCAGGCAATGGGAATGTTTGAGAAGTATCCTTCATGGAAATTTTGTGAACCAACGAAATGCGACAAAACTTATGTTACAACCTAATATATGAGAAAAGGGCGCAAAAATAGGAAAAACTTGCAACATAACCTGTCTCAACTAACAATTTCAATCAAAGAATCCTGTGAATCCGACATTGAAACGGAACAAGGTCAAATCCTTGAGTATCTCCAAATATCAGTTTAAATAAATACAAGTTTATTAAAATATAAATGCGCACAACGAAGGAATCGGAATACCACATCGAGCACGGATAAGATCAGAATGAGCAACGCCCATTCCCCTGGTCCGAATCAATCGCGCCATTATTTCCTTCTTATCATGTTCTATATCAACTGACGATTGGCTGAATGAAGAGAAGGGAGACTCACAGAAACTGCAGCTGCATCTGGTGCATGCATGTGCAGCCCTTTCCTGACAACGTCCACGTCATGTTGAGCTGTTAAAAGGGTATTAATATTATTTCGAAAATATTAGAACGTTATTTTTTCACAAAATTCAGAAATCGCGATCAAAAAACTAGTCACGTTTCAGTTTCACATTTACTACTTCACAAAAGATCATTTTGGCAGTTAGTATTATTCAATCTTTCACCACTATAAAATAAAATAAGCTATCGTACCTTTCATTTTCAACGGTACAACGAACGACATGAAAATGTTTGAAATGATCAAAATTTTCAAAACTCGTTCAAGCTTTCTAGCCATTTTGGCGGAGAATCCTTTTAGTGTTCGCAAATATTGATTACATAAACGGGACTGATAATTTATCAAAATATTCAGTTATTAAATTTAAAAAAGCTAAAAATTGCCTTTTCGGCACTACTGTATTTAGTGAAAAAGGGGCGTGGCATACCGCGAGCGCGCTTTGAGCGTGCGGTCGCTCTTCCACTGCGCTTCCACGTTTTCGAGTTTGTTTCTGTTGTTTCCATGCATTATCTTTGATAAATTGTTGCTTCAGGGTACTCCAACCACGGATTGATGGCAGGGAGGCGCCAGCGCGGCGCCATCGATTTGGAGGGAGAAGGCGGTTAGTCAGTTCATTTTCTCGCTCATCTTTCCATTTTGTTCCCCCTTTATCTCTGTTTCTCAGTTGCCGAACAGTGTAAAATGAGTTGCATTATCGAATTATCAAGTCTCGTGCACTAGCACGATAATTTCGAAGACGCGCGCGTAGAAAGAGGACCGAAAATATGAGTTATCTTCCTTTATCCTTACCTTCTACTTAGCAGTATCAGTTTGGTACATGAACCACGTGAATCAGACCTTCTTTTATGCTAACTTGGGTGATTACATCGAGTTTTCTGCTTATGAAATGCTACGAACGCGATATTTCGTCGAATATCCGTCCAAATTTCAAACTATTTATTGGCTGGCGCTCCCTCTCTGTCCATGTTCACTGTTTCGGGGTGAAAGTTGAATCCTGATTAGTATAATACGTGATTATTGTAATGGATGATTGTACAATGGTTATTAAAATTCGACAATTGAATTTATCGCTCATTCCATTTCTACTTCAGTTGCCCTCCTCGACTGGTGGGAGGGCGCGCCGTCGTCGTCGTCTTATCAGGGAAGCGTTTTTGTTCCATTTTATATATTTATATGCATAATTACACTTTATTAGTTCTGGTAAGATGATATTGCTGTTACAGTACCCTAACTAGTGTAGCTTCTAAGATTAGGGCGCTATTTAATGTTTAAAAGTTAAAGAACCTGGTACTTTGTTAGCGCTTTCCAGTTCCCTGGTGCTGCTCTCTTCGATGACTCCAATTTTGGCTGCGACGAGGAAGAGGGATTAGCAGTGAGTGATTTGTATCAGCGATGTAATTACTAATTTTCTTTCTATTGCGTGTATTTGATGGAGACTATCTGCTTCCAATGTGATCTTTTGCGTATACTTTCTATACTTTCGGCTATACTTTCTATACTTTCTATACTATACTTTCTATACTATAGGCTATACTTTCGCTATACTTTTTTCTTTGATTCTACCGATCACGTAGATTTGGTCATATTTTACAGGAGTTTAAAAGCACGTGGGAGACTGATTTTGTATTTCTGCATCCATGCTGAATACTACTATCATTTCTCGGTTGAAACTATTGGATCTGCTTTAATATATGTGTTTCTTGGATATCAAAATTTCATCAAAATCGATGATCAGAAAAACGAAATTTCAGAAATGGATAATTCTGAGGTACCATTGATGAGAACATGACGCACGCGGTTTAGGAATGTTAAGAACCGTTCGTAGATAGTAAATTGAGTGCATTACCTCATAATTTCGATATTTTCCTTTTTTTCGTTTCTCTCGATCAGAGATGTTTGGGCGCATATATTGGGACTTTGAAAGCACACATGAAGCTTATTATGTATATTTGAACTCAACGTGAGAACTAATGCACCTTCTTGGTCGAAACTATGGGATTTGCAATGCGAATGACCTTTTTGAGATACTAAAATTAACATAGAATCGAAGGTCGAAAAAGCGAATTTTCGGAAATGCATCAATTTCAGGATTTCAAGTTTTAATGTATTATATCAAGCTATGAAATGTTTAAAAAAATCTTGTTTAATCGATTTGCCCATCGAGTGAATGATATGGCTTCAGTTTATCACCCAGGTGCACAGAAGCACTACCTTCGATTCAAAATCCCCAGACTTTGAAAAAGTGAGAGTATCCAATTTGGTATGGGTTCAATACAGGTACGATGTACTCCAACGTGTGCATGAAAGCTATGAGATTCCACTCGAAATGGGAGATCTAGATCAAAAATACGAAATTTTTTTCCCGAAAAATATTTTTGAAGTTATGCAGAATTCAATCAAAACAAGTTTTTAGCAGTTTCAGAGTACACCTACGTTAATGAAAATATGAAACTAAGTCCATCTTCTACTATTTAGAAGATACGATTTTCGACTTTTTTGCACTTCATGCGGATTTTCTCACGCATCTTAGGCGGTGACATAAAATATGGGTCATTTTGTGCAATGCGGGCCAAGACCCTCCTAACTACCAAGTATGGGCTTTGGGTTCTCATTGCTAGAGGACGTGTCCGGGGGGTGGTCGATTTTTACAGAGCAGGTCTCAAGCGCCAATTCGCCAAGTTTTGAGTCCAAAAGAAGATATCATGAGAAGCACTGCTTGGAAAAAACTATGAAGGGGTATTGTGTACCTACTGCAGGAAGGTTTGTTTTTCCTCAATATGAATCAAATATTATCATTAATCGAGGCCTGATATATTCTAACAACAGTCGCAACCCGAACTCACGGGTCGTGGCTATTTTTTCATCCAAATTTATAAATACAGCTGAATTCTATAAGACTCACTTGATCTTGCAGTTGCGCCCGTCCTATTTCGTGCCGATACATGCGAAGCAAATGTTGAACAAACAATTATTATTTTTCCGAAGACGAAAATGCGTATCAGAAAAAAAAGAATGTGAAGTATGGCATCACAGTGTCGTCGACATCTACAGTTTCGAAAAGCTGACACTAGAAAAAGGCATCGCCATTGCTGTTTCACAGTTACATATTCACCTAAGATGTTTCAATTGGTTAGTATTTCCTTAAAACCCAGTACTCAAAACAATAAAAATGCGCTCTGCCCACATTGTCCATGAACGGATCTCCCAGTGCTGTTGCAGTAGTTGTGAGCAGTGGTCTCGCTCCCCCCATATCATATACGCTCTCGCTCACTCTGATGGACGAGAGATCGTGTGGTTTGGAGAGAGTCAGACTATTCTTCGTAGCTGTTCTTCTTCGGAATTGCAGCAGAGCTAAAAGCACAGAGGTGTGGAGAGAGCAGTAATATGAAAAAAGAGGGTGACGTCATGTTGTGTTCTTCAAAACCATGATCAATAAAATATATGGAGGTATGCTTTTATCCAAAGGCATTTTCAAATTTTGTTAAATGAATTTTCGGAAATGACAGAGAGCAGCAAAAATGTGGTTCTTTTACGTTTCATCTTGTTGTCAAGTGTGAGAGCATTGGTCCAGGAGCAATGTGATTGAGCTAATATTTGAAATTAAAAAAAAACTTGTCAAAAATGTTGCGCAACTCCATCTTTATCATCCGCGCATCATATAACTAGTCGCAGAGAAATCTGTTGACCAACGTGAGATCACTGGAATGAATCCCCTGAAAAACGTGCGCCAACGCATTAAGTGTGTCCCGCCCCTCTCATTGAATCATTTGTCTTATTTGTAAAAGATGTCGACTCAACCACAAGCGCTATCTAAGTGACGATACTTTCTCCTTTCATACTCCGTATTTCTACTCCTAAAATTGTGCCACACGAATATCGCTCGAGTTGCTGCAATAGAGAAGAGAGGAGGGCACGAATCGAAGGAGATTCGTGAATAGAGTTCGAAAACAAACAACTTCTTGACAATATTTGAAACGACGCTTTGTTTTGAACGTGTAATAAATTTAAAGTGCAACGTTGTTTTTATTTTTGATTAGTCGCGACTTGCTGACAAATAAACAACGCTTTGGATATTTGATTTGTTTGTAAACCAAAGATTTGTATAATAGCTTTCTCAACGCTTTGTATTTGTTCAATCAGTCGTTTTCGACACTCTACTCGTGAAGAACGAGGGAATATATAACGCCATCACGTTTCAAGATTTTATAAGTATCATTTTTTTTCAAATCCCATATCGACACATAACGACACTGAATGGTGCTGCTCCATTAAAGGAGGAGTAAATGCAAACGCGCGCCCGGTTGGAATATGTTTCACATAGGGGACGCACTCTCTTCGCGTGCTATCTCGCCCCTTCCCTGAGCTTTCTCTGATCTGGCTCCCAGCCAACTAGCTTTAACTCTGTTCGGAATGGAGATATCAATGTGAAAATTTCGGAGCTTCTTATCATTATGGAGCTCTAGGCAGTGCATATGATAGCTTCAAAATTTGAATGTTGAGTTTACTCCTCCTTTAATGGGAGTCCTCTCACAATCAATGAGAGTGGGGGAGGCGCAACAAAATGGGAATGAAAGGGATACTATTGCAGCTACTTTGAACTTTTCACAAGCACTCAAGTTTTTTTCTAAAAGAGGACACGCTTTTATCAGCTGAAAGTGCAATTTAGCAACTATTTATGAAACGTGCAGCCAGAAGCCAGCTGCTGTCCGTCCCATCCGATTTACACATATGAGTCCGGTTACCGAAGAATCCAACATGGGTTGGCACACCAAAATTTCGAAAACTTGCAGAAAGGGGTTATCGAGGGTGCTGATCATCATGGTATGCTTCATTTTGCACCAATCCGACCGGTGCAGCCGGGCTGCAAGTCGAACCATTTTACATTTTCGTAAATAACTCAAAAACAAAATGACGAATTGACATGAAATTTGTAAATATGATACAAATGACTATGACCAATACAGTCAAATGGATAGAGCAAAAAATATGTTATGCAAAGAGGATCATTTTTCGAATGCTATGTATCGGGTTACGCCGAATCCTTTTTTGCTATAAGCCGTTTTCTGAGTCATTTCCCCCGTTCCGCCGCGCTCCGATGCGCGAGCAATGAAGAATTGAAATATCCTTCACTTTGAGTACAAAATGATGATTTCGATTCGTCAACAAGTGGTTATTGAATGATGACAACATTTAGTTAGATAAAATCCCTTTGAGCACGATCAACAGATCTTGCATGCTAGAATTATTTTTTAACATATTGCACATACACAAAGTATTATTAGGTTGGTGCAAAAGTCTTTTTTTTTTAAATATTTTGCCGTCCATCTTCATTTCAGTTTGACCGATGACATTTCGTATATTAATTTTCGTATGGTTCTCATTTTGCCATTTCGTATGGTTCTCATTTTGCCCTCTCCTCGCGTCACATGACAAATGTCAACTCCACGTCAGATCGGGGACAAGAGAAATCAGGCAAAACGTGTGATGCGAGCTGCGACCTCCGGATTTATAGACAAACTCACTATTGAGTATTCATTTTGTAGACGTGAACGCACGCCTTCGGCATGCGTTCACGTTTGAACTAAGTTTCTAAGAGCGAGCCGCTTCGCGGCTCGCGAACTAAATTTTAAAATCTCAGATGAAAACTTTCTGAAATCTTGAATTTTCGAATTCCTGATTCTGGGTAAAACGATTAACATATCGATTGATCGAGAAAGTCGACATTTTATATAAAAAAACAAGAGGGCTGACTTTTTTGTAGATCATGGCCCCGGTAGTGTCACAGTTTTCACAGTTCACAATCACTGGAGCATGCACACAGTGGTCGAAAAGTAGGTCCAAAATGACATAGCGTGCCCGGTTTTTGGAGTTTAGACCAGCGCAAAAGTAGAAAACTTGCCCATTTTTAAAGTAATTTTTGTTAAAATTGTAAAAACGTATCCATTTTGAATGATTTCACGTCAAAATTTTAGAAACGTGTCCATATTTTACAAATTTCGTGACCTACCCTTTCGTTCACTGCATGCACATGATTAGCTTAATTGATTCGCATTAAAAATAATATTGATTAGTGCTAAAATCCGGACTCATTTCATACAGTAGCGCTCAAAAGTATTGACACGATTTGAATTTTTCATATAACTTTTTGCTACCGTTGACTTAGCAAGTTCGATGTTGGGGCGCTATATACCAAACCAATAGAAGAATACGATGCGACTATTGCGTCATCACGTGCCTCATAACTAATTGCGTAGTGATGACGCAATCGAATTTCACTTTTTCAAACAGGCTTTATTCTTACATAGATTTTTTCCTACTCGCCACACTTTCTGTGGTTGGATTCATGCCCGAGGCCTACCCAGAAAAAAATTATGAGGTTGCTGCGCGACCGCACGTTTGCTGCAGCCTTGCTGCAATAAGGGGGTCTGAAATTCAGATTTCGGCTTCTAGACCAGATAGAGACTCGTTCAAAGTACCAAAATGATCCTCATCGCGATCCCAGGTGATCCTGTGAATATGGAAACGATATTCCAAAATTTGCCCTCAGGGCATGGAAAATCACTTTTTCACATGACCACTTTTTCTTTTTGGAGATTCATAACTACGAAGGAACTGTATATAAAAATCTGGTTTTTGCTTAGTCATATTAACTATGTTGTATATATATGGTTCCCTACTTTTTAGTTTGTTTGAATATCTTTCCTGCCTTCGACGATCGTTTTTCAGAGGTACTTTCGAGTCCCCGGCCCGCTGTTTTCGTCTGCGCTCTATCTCCAACTGTGCCCAGAGTTGTTCAAACATTTAAAAAAAGTTGGGGATTAGTTCCCCAGAACAAGCTGGACTTGTACACACAATAACAAAAGTTTTCCTTAACTCTCCCACAAACTTGTTATCGAAGGGTCATGCAATCAGGACCATGGTGCACCTCCGATAAACGATCGCCGAAGGCAGGAACGATATTCAAACAATCTAAAAAGTAGGGAACCATATATATACAACATAATGAATATGACTAAGCAAAAACCAGATTTTTATATACAGTTCATACGTAGTTATGAATCTCCAAAAAGTGGTCATGTGAAAAAGTGATTTTCCATGCCCTGAGGGCAAATTTTGGAATATCCTTTCCATATTCACAGAATCACCTGGGATCGCGGTGAGGATCATTTTGGTGCTTTGAACGAGTCTCTAGCTGGTCTAGAAGCCGAGATCTGAATTTCAGACCCCCCTTTTTGCAGCAAGGCTGCAGCAAACGTGCGGTCGCGCAGCAACCTCATAATTTTTTTCTGGGTAGGCCTCGGGCATGACTCCAACCACAGGAAGTGTGGCGAGTAGGAAAAAATCTATGTATGAATAAAGCCTGTTTGAAAAAGTGAAATTCGATTGCGTCATCACTACGCAATTAGTTATACGGCACGTGATGACGCAATACTCGCATCGTATTCTTCGATTGATTTGGTATATAGCGCCCCAACATCGAACTTGCTAAGTCAACGGTAGAAAAAGTTATATGAAAAATTCAAATCGTTTCAATACTTTTGAGCGCTACTGTAGCAATACAGATTCCCCTCTCTCACATTTAAAAAAGTTTTTTCCCCAAACGAAAAAGAGCTTTTTTTTCAGTTTTCACCTTTATCTGATTTATAGTCTATCACGCGTGTCGCATAAGAATCGAATAAAATATGGGGCGCGCTGGTACATTTTTTTACCCATACCAGTATAAACGTTTTTCGATAGTCCTAAGGGTCCCTCACAAGATAGCTTCGAGCTTTCTTCCATATTGTCAATTTTAAGGTCGCTTAAGGCCTTCAAAGTTTTAGAAAGCCGAACTTTGGAGCGATACAGCTCTTTCAAAATTGAATTTGGTGTCTAACCAAAAACAAGGATCCGTTCCTAATAGCAGAATAAAGATCCCTGAGCAATTGGCCCATCAATATTTTAATTTGAATTTATGCAAATCGATTAAAATAAATCATTTTCACCACATATTCGGGCCCATGAATTTTTTTGCATCTACCTCTAGAGCTCGGAAAGACGAATCGAATGATATCCTGTTCATATAGGCTACAGGGGTGTGTTCATGATATATCATCATTATACGATTTTTCAGACCTCATATTTCGAGCGGTAGTGTTCTCTCCTTCATTTAGCACGGATCTCCTCTAAAAATCGTGCTTCTTCATACTGCTACTCAGTAGGGAGAACCCGGACTTGGTTGATTTTTTGATCAAAATACATTTCGGTGTGTATCTCCCCTTTTAATTATGCAAATCAGCAAAGTAAGACCAGAATTCGAAAGCTAACGACAAGCTCTGCAAGTATGACTCAGAGGTCCGAAACTTAAAAGTGGACCGTTTTTGAGTTATGATGTATCACAGAAAAGTATCAACGCGTGATCACTGATCACTCCACTCAACGATTGTCTCACTGAATGACCATCAATTCGAATTCACTAAATAACTCAAAAACGGTCCACTTTTAAGTCTCGGACCTCTGAGTCATACATGTAGAGCTTGTCGTTAGCTTTCGAATTCTGGTCTTACTTTGCTGATTTGCATAATTAAAAGGGGAGATACACACCGAAATGTATTTTGATAAAAAAATCAACCAAGTCCGGGTTCTCCCTATTGAGTAGCAGTATGAAGAAGCACGATCGAAGATAGATGAAATATATGGTTACCTCAAATCGAGTATGGAGAATCCGAATCTGAAATAAAAATCGTATTGTCAAGAGAAAATTTTTGAGAAACTGAAAATTTAGTGTTTTTTCATGATTTCTGTAAGAAGATGACACTTTTTATCGTATTGTAAGTTAACCAGCTTGTAGAGATTTTCATTACGCACCGATTGGAAAAAATTCGCTCGCTGTAGGTCAAAAACTGACCGAAATACCGCCATTTTAAGCAGTAGGTCATTGCTACCCGTAAACATGCAAATTTCGATAATTGAAGCGGATTGGCGTTGTCCTCACCCTCATGTTGCCTAGTCTCAACATATTCACCGAAATCCACGATCAAAATTTTTTTTTCTGTCGCATGGGTTCCTGCAATCTTACAGGAGATCTGTGTTAAAACAAAGAAATGCCCATTGTTAGACCCTCTCGCAACGCACACGCGGTGTGAAATGAGCGGGCGAGAATGGGAGAGAGTGGGAAATGAGGGGGAGAACAATGGAATCGCTCGAAATATGAGGTCTAAAAAATCTTATAATGATGATATATCATGAACACACCCCTGTAGCCTATATGAACAGCATATCATTCGATTCGTCTTTCCGAGCTCTAGATGTAGATGCAAAAAATTCATGGGCCCGAATATGTGGTGAAAATGATTTATTTTAATCGATTTGCATAAATTCAAATTAAAATATTGATGGGCCAATTGCTCAGGGATCTTCAAAGTCAGCAAAGGTTTTGTTGCGTAGGAACAACTTGAGAGCACGGAACAAGTGGTAGTCAGATGGTGCCAAGTCAGGAGAATAGGGCGAGTGGGGTACGGTTTCCCAGTTGAGTTCGGCAAGTTTGGACTGAGTCAACTTTGCGGAATGAGGTCGAGCGTTGTCATGGAGCAGCTATACTGTAGTCCGTCTCCGACGCTTTTCTCTCATGGCAGCGGCCAGATTCTCCATTTGAGTACTGTAGAGTATGAAGTTGACTGTCGTTCCTTGGGGGAGCAGGTCAAAGTAGAGCATCCCTTGCGCATCCCAGAAGCAGCACAAAAGAATCTTCTTGGGCTGGAGGTCGGCTTTCGGTTGAGTTGGCGTCTCTTCCCCTCGGGGGATCCAGACAACGTGACGGGTACTGTTATCGTAGACGATCCAACTCTCATCTCCATTCACCAGGCCTTCCAGAAACTCCTTCATGTGGGAACGAAGAAGAAGAGATTGGCAGATACTCGTACGGGTTAACCTCTGGCCATCGGTAAGCTGGTGAGGCACTCATCTCGATAGAACTTTGTGGTAGCCGAGCGATTTGAGGTGAGTACTGTCGTATGGTTGCACCCGAGTGTGGTCCTGCTTCTACCTCATCACAGAGAGTAATTCAGAATCATCGGTAGTGATTGCGCGATCAGTGGAGTGTCGAGTGTGGTCCTGCTTCTACCTCATCACAGAGAGTAATTCAGAATCATCGGTAGTGATTGCGCGATCAGTGGAGTGTCCACTCTCGAGATTTGTGTCTCCTTCCTCAATGCGATTGAACCATCGGTGTACTGTGCGATAAATAGTCACCTCCTCCTTGAATGCCTCGTTGAAGTTAGCGGTGGTCTTGCTCGCGTTGGCTCCGCGCAACCATTCGAAATATTATAAGACGTGAAGTTGATCTTCTGTTATAGGGGCCATACTTTGTTTTCAACTAAAAGAGGCAGCTCTTATATAGCTTTAGGGGGTACTTCCGAGAACGCTCTGGAACATTCTATAATTGGAAAATTACCAACTTGCAAAAGCGCGGGAAAATTAAATTTAAAAAAGTGACATACATTATCCACCAACCTAATAGTAATCGCCGAGGAACATTTCGATAAATTAGTAGGTTGGTGCAAACTTTTCTCCCTATTTTTTTAAAAATTTCACCTAGTCATCTTTGCTTGACTTTAATTACCATGTAACATTAGTTGGCAGTTGTTTTCGAATCCTGTGGCTGCTGTGCGGGGCACTAAATCGGACAATAACAATAAAGCCTTTATGAAGTGCGACCATTGTTCTAATAAGAGCTAACACTCTGGTGCGTGCCATACCCGCCGCCCGAGCCTATGCTACTGCAATCAAATGTAGTCTTCTTTAAAAGATTATGGGCAGAAAAGTATCAACGCGTGATCACTGATCACTCCACTCAACGATTGTCTCACTGAATGACCATCAATTCGAATTCACTAAATAACTCAAAAACGGTCCACTTTTAAGTCTCGGACCTCTGAGTCATACATGTAGAGCTTGTCGTTAGCTTTCGAATTCTGGTCTTACTTTGCTGATTTGCATAATTAAAAGGGGAGATACACACCGAAATGTATTTTGATAAAAAAATCAACCAAGTCCGGGTTCTCCCTATTGAGTAGCAGTATGAAGAAGCACGATCGAAGATAGATGAAATATATGGTTACCTCAAATCGAGTATGGAGAATCCGAATCTGAAATAAAAATCGTATTGTCAAGAGAAAATTTTTGAGAAACTGAAAATTTAGTGTTTTTTCATGATTTCTGTAAGAAGATGACACTTTTTATCGTATTGTAAGTTAACCAGCTTGTAGAGATTTTCATTACGCACCGATTGGAAAAAATTCGCTCGCTGTAGGTCAAAAACTGACCGAAATACCGCCATTTTAAGCAGTAGGTCATTGCTACCCGTAAACATGCAAATTTCGATAATTGAAGCGGATTGGCGTTGTCCTCACCCTCATGTTGCCTAGTCTCAACATATTCACCGAAATCCACGATCAAAATTTTTTTTTCTGTCGCATGGGTTCCTGCAATCTTACAGGAGATCTGTGTTAAAACAAAGAAATGCCCATTGTTAGACCCTCTCGCAACGCACACGCGGTGTGAAATGAGCGGGCGAGAATGGGAGAGAGTGGGAAATGAGGGGGAGAACAATGGAATCGCTCGAAATATGAGGTCTAAAAAATCTTATAATGATGATATATCATGAACACACCCCTGTAGCCTATATGAACAGCATATCATTCGATTCGTCTTTCCGAGCTCTAGATGTAGATGCAAAAAATTCATGGGCCCGAATATGTGGTGAAAATGATTTATTTTAATCGATTTGCATAAATTCAAATTAAAATATTGATGGGCCAATTGCTCAGGGATCTTCAAAGTCAGCAAAGGTTTTGTTGCGTAGGAACAACTTGAGAGCACGGAACAAGTGGTAGTCAGATGGTGCCAAGTCAGGAGAATAGGGCGAGTGGGGTACGGTTTCCCAGTTGAGTTCGGCAAGTTTGGACTGAGTCAACTTTGCGGAATGAGGTCGAGCGTTGTCATGGAGCAGCTATACTGTAGTCCGTCTCCGACGCTTTTCTCTCATGGCAGCGGCCAGATTCTCCATTTGAGTACTGTAGAGTATGAAGTTGACTGTCGTTCCTTGGGGGAGCAGGTCAAAGTAGAGCATCCCTTGCGCATCCCAGAAGCAGCACAAAAGAATCTTCTTGGGCTGGAGGTCGGCTTTCGGTTGAGTTGGCGTCTCTTCCCCTCGGGGGATCCAGACAACGTGACGGGTACTGTTATCGTAGACGATCCAACTCTCATCTCCATTCACCAGGCCTTCCAGAAACTCCTTCATGTGGGAACGAAGAAGAAGAGATTGGCAGATACTCGTACGGGTTAACCTCTGGCCATCGGTAAGCTGGTGAGGCACTCATCTCGATAGAACTTTGTGGTAGCCGAGCGATTTGAGGTGAGTACTGTCGTATGGTTGCACCCGAGTGTGGTCCTGCTTCTACCTCATCACAGAGAGTAATTCAGAATCATCGGTAGTGATTGCGCGATCAGTGGAGTGTCGAGTGTGGTCCTGCTTCTACCTCATCACAGAGAGTAATTCAGAATCATCGGTAGTGATTGCGCGATCAGTGGAGTGTCCACTCTCGAGATTTGTGTCTCCTTCCTCAATGCGATTGAACCATCGGTGTACTGTGCGATAAATAGTCACCTCCTCCTTGAATGCCTCGTTGAAGTTAGCGGTGGTCTTGCTCGCGTTGGCTCCGCGCAACCATTCGAAATATTATAAGACGTGAAGTTGATCTTCTGTTATAGGGGCCATACTTTGTTTTCAACTAAAAGAGGCAGCTCTTATATAGCTTTAGGGGGTACTTCCGAGAACGCTCTGGAACATTCTATAATTGGAAAATTACCAACTTGCAAAAGCGCGGGAAAATTAAATTAAAAAAAGTGACATACATTATCCACCAACCTAATAGTAATCGCCGAGGAACATTTCGATAAATTAGTAGGTTGGTGCAAACTTTTCTCCCTATTTTTTTTAAAATTTCACCTAGTCATCTTTGCTTGACTTTAATTACCATGTAACATTAGTTGGCAGTTGTTTTCGAATCCTGTGGCTGCTGTGCGGGGCACTAAATCGGACAATAACAATAAAGCCTTTATGAAGTGCGACCATTGTTCTAATAAGAGCTAACACTCTGGTGCGTGCCATACCCGCCGCCCGAGCCTATGCTACTGCAATCAAATGTAGTCTTCTTTAAAAGATTATGGGCAGAAAAGTATCAACGCGTGATCACTGATCACTCCACTCAACGATTGTCTCACTGAATGACCATCAATTCGAATTCACTAAATAACTCAAAAACGGTCCACTTTTAAGTCTCGGACCTCTGAGTCATACATGTAGAGCTTGTCGTTAGCTTTCGAATTCTGGTCTTACTTTGCTGATTTGCATAATTAAAAGGGGAGATACACACCGAAATGTATTTTGATAAAAAAATCAACCAAGTCCGGGTTCTCCCTATTGAGTAGCAGTATGAAGAAGCACGATCGAAGATAGATGAAATATATGGTTACCTCAAATCGAGTATGGAGAATCCGAATCTGAAATAAAAATCGTATTGTCAAGAGAAAATTTTTGAGAAACTGAAAATTTAGTGTTTTTTCATGATTGCTGTAAGAAGATGACACTTTTTATCGTATTGTAAGTTAACCAGCTTGTAGAGATTTTCATTACGCACCGATTGGAAAAAATTCGCTCGCTGTAGGTCAAAAACTGACCGAAATACCGCCATTTTAAGCAGTAGGTCATTGCTACCCGTAAACATGCAAATTTCGATAATTGAAGCGGATTGGCGTTGTCCTCACCCTCATGTTGCCTAGTCTCAACATATTCACCGAAATCCACGATCAAAATTTTTTTTTCTGTCGCATGGGTTCCTGCAATCTTACAGGAGATCTGTGTTAAAACAAAGAAATGCCCATTGTTAGACCCTCCCGCAACGCACACGCGGTGTGAAATGAGCGGGCGAGAATGGGAGAGAGTGGGAAATGAGGGGGAGAACAATGGAATCGCTCGAAATATGAGGTCTAAAAAATCTTATAATGATGATATATCATGAACACACCCCTGTAGCCTATATGAACAGCATATCATTCGATTCGTCTTTCCGAGCTCTAGATGTAGATGCAAAAAATTCATGGGCCCGAATATGTGGTGAAAATGATTTATTTTAATCGATTTGCATAAATTCAAATTAAAATATTGATGGGCCAATTGCTCAGGGATCTTCAAAGTCAGCAAAGGTTTTGTTGCGTAGGAACAACTTGAGAGCACGGAACAAGTGGTAGTCAGATGGTGCCAAGTCAGGAGAATAGGGCGAGTGGGGTACGGTTTCCCAGTTGAGTTCGGCAAGTTTGGACTGAGTCAACTTTGCGGAATGAGGTCGAGCTTTGTCATGGAGCAGCTATACTGTAGTCCGTCTCCGACGCTTTTCTCTCATGGCAGCGGCCAGATTCTCCATTTGAGTACTGTAGAGTATGAAGTTGACTGTCGTTCCTTGGGGGAGCAGGTCAAAGTAGAGCATCCCTTGCGCATCCCAGAAGCAGCACAAAAGAATCTTCTTGGGCTGGAGGTCGGCTTTCGGTTGAGTTGGCGTCTCTTCCCCTCGGGGGATCCAGACAACGTGACGGGTACTGTTATCGTAGACGATCCAACTCTCATCTCCATTCACCAGGCCTTCCAGAAACTCCTTCATGTGGGAACGAAGAAGAAGAGATTGGCAGATACTCGTACGGGTTAACCTCTGGCCATCGGTAAGCTGGTGAGGCACTCATCTCGATAGAACTTTGTGGTAGCCGAGCGATTTGAGGTGAGTACTGTCGTATGGTTGCACCCGAGTGTGGTCCTGCTCCTACCTCATCACAGAGAGTAATTCAGAATCATCGGTAGTGATTGCGCGATCAGTGGAGTGTCGAGTGTGGTCCTGCTTCTACCTCATCACAGAGAGTAATTCAGAATCATCGGTAGTGATTGCGCGATCAGTGGAGTGTCCACTCTCGAGATTTGTGTCTCCTTCCTCAATGCGATTGAACCATCGGTGTACTGTGCGATAAATAGTCACCTCCTCCTTGAATGCCTCGTTGAAGTTAGCGGTGGTCTTGCTCGCGTTGGCTCCGCGCAGCCATTCGAAATATTATAAGACGTGAAGTTGATCTTCTGTTATAGGGGCCATACTTTGTTTTCAACTAAAAGAGGCAGCTCTTATATAGCTTTAGGGGGTACTTCCGAGAACGCTCTGGAACATTCTATAATTGGAAAATTACCAACTTGCAAAAGCGCGGGAAAATTAAATTTAAAAAAGTGACATACATTATCCACCAACCTAATAGTAATCGCCGAGGAACATTTCGATAAATTAGTAGGTTGGTGCAAACTTTTCTCCCTATTTTTTTTAAAATTTCACCTAGTCATCTTTGCTTGACTTTAATTACCATGTAACATTAGTTGGCAGTTGTTTTCGAATCCTGTGGCTGCTGTGCGGGGCACTAAATCGGACAATAACAATAAAGCCTTTATGAAGTGCGACCATTGTTCTAATAAGAGCTAACACTCTGGTGCGTGCCATACCCGCCGCCCGAGCCTATGCTACTGCAATCAAATGTAGTCTTCTTTAAAAGATTATGGGCAGAAAAGTATCAACGCGTGATCACTGATCACTCCACTCAACGATTGTCTCACTGAATGACCATCAATTCGAATTCACTAAATAACTCAAAAACGGTCCACTTTTAAGTCTCGGACCTCTGAGTCATACATGTAGAGCTTGTCGTTAGCTTTCGAATTCTGGTCTTACTTTGCTGATTTGCATAATTAAAAGGGGAGATACACACCGAAATGTATTTTGATAAAAAAATCAACCAAGTCCGGGTTCTCCCTATTGAGTAGCAGTATGAAGAAGCACGATCGAAGATAGATGAAATATATGGTTACCTCAAATCGAGTATGGAGAATCCGAATCTGAAATAAAAATCGTATTGTCAAGAGAAAATTTTTGAGAAACTGAAAATTTAGTGTTTTTTCATGATTGCTGTAAGAAGATGACACTTTTTATCGTATTGTAAGTTAACCAGCTTGTAGAGATTTTCATTACGCACCGATTGGAAAAAATTCGCTCGCTGTAGGTCAAAAACTGACCGAAATACCGCCATTTTAAGCAGTAGGTCATTGCTACCCGTAAACATGCAAATTTCGATAATTGAAGCGGATTGGCGTTGTCCTCACCCTCATGTTGCCTAGTCTCAACATATTCACCGAAATCCACGATCAAAATTTTTTTTTCTGTCGCATGGGTTCCTGCAATCTTACAGGAGATCTGTGTTAAAACAAAGAAATGCCCATTGTTAGACCCTCTCGCAACGCACACGCGGTGTGAAATGAGCGGGCGAGAATGGGAGAGAGTGGGAAATGAGGGGGAGAACAATGGAATCGCTCGAAATATGAGGTCTAAAAAATCTTATAATGATGATATATCATGAACACACCCCTGTAGCCTATATGAACAGCATATCATTCGATTCGTCTTTCCGAGCTCTAGATGTAGATGCAAAAAATTCATGGGCCCGAATATGTGGTGAAAATGATTTATTTTAATCGATTTGCATAAATTCAAATTAAAATATTGATGGGCCAATTGCTCAGGGATCTTCAAAGTCAGCAAAGGTTTTGTTGCGTAGGAACAACTTGAGAGCACGGAACAAGTGGTAGTCAGATGGTGCCAAGTCAGGAGAATAGGGCGAGTGGGGTACGGTTTCCCAGTTGAGTTCGGCAAGTTTGGACTGAGTCAACTTTGCGGAATGAGGTCGAGCGTTGTCATGGAGCAGCTATACTGTAGTCCGTCTCCGACGCTTTTCTCTCATGGCAGCGGCCAGATTCTCCATTTGAGTACTGTAGAGTATGAAGTTGACTGTCGTTCCTTGGGGGAGCAGGTCAAAGTAGAGCATCCCTTGCGCATCCCAGAAGCAGCACAAAAGAATCTTCTTGGGCTGGAGGTCGGCTTTCGGTTGAGTTGGCGTCTCTTCCCCTCGGGGGATCCAGACAACGTGACGGGTACTGTTATCGTAGACGATCCAACTCTCATCTCCATTCACCAGGCCTTCCAGAAACTCCTTCATGTGGGAACGAAGAAGAAGAGATTGGCAGATACTCGTACGGGTTAACCTCTGGCCATCGGTAAGCTGGTGAGGCACTCATCTCGATAGAACTTTGTGGTAGCCGAGCGATTTGAGGTGAGTACTGTCGTATGGTTGCACCCGAGTGTGGTCCTGCTTCTACCTCATCACAGAGAGTAATTCAGAATCATCGGTAGTGATTGCGCGATCAGTGGAGTGTCGAGTGTGGTCCTGCTTCTACCTCATCACAGAGAGTAATTCAGAATCATCGGTAGTGATTGCGCGATCAGTGGAGTGTCCACTCTCGAGATTTGTGTCTCCTTCCTCAATGCGATTGAACCATCGGTGTACTGTGCGATAAATAGTCACCTCCTCCTTGAATGCCTCGTTGAAGTTAGCGGTGGTCTTGCTCGCGTTGGCTCCGCGCAACCATTCGAAATATTATAAGACGTGAAGTTGATCTTCTGTTATAGGGGCCATACTTTGTTTTCAACTAAAAGAGGCAGCTCTTATATAGCTTTAGGGGGTACTTCCGAGAACGCTCTGGAACATTCTATAATTGGAAAATTACCAACTTGCAAAAGCGCGGGAAAATTAAATTAAAAAAAGTGACATACATTATCCACCAACCTAATAGTAATCGCCGAGGAACATTTCGATAAATTAGTAGGTTGGTGCAAACTTTTCTCCCTATTTTTTTTAAAATTTCACCTAGTCATCTTTGCTTGACTTTAATTACCATGTAACATTAGTTGGCAGTTGTTTTCGAATCCTGTGGCTGCTGTGCGGGGCACTAAATCGGACAATAACAATAAAGCCTTTATGAAGTGCGACCATTGTTCTAATAAGAGCTAACACTCTGGTGCGTGCCATACCCGCCGCCCGAGCCTATGCTACTGCAATCAAATGTAGTCTTCTTTAAAAGATTATGGGCAGAAAAGTATCAACGCGTGATCACTGATCACTCCACTCAACGATTGTCTCACTGAATGACCATCAATTCGAATTCACTAAATAACTCAAAAACGGTCCACTTTTAAGTCTCGGACCTCTGAGTCATACATGTAGAGCTTGTCGTTAGCTTTCGAATTCTGGTCTTACTTTGCTGATTTGCATAATTAAAAGGGGAGATACACACCGAAATGTATTTTGATAAAAAAATCAACCAAGTCCGGGTTCTCCCTATTGAGTAGCAGTATGAAGAAGCACGATCGAAGATAGATGAAATATATGGTTACCTCAAATCGAGTATGGAGAATCCGAATCTGAAATAAAAATCGTATTGTCAAGAGAAAATTTTTGAGAAACTGAAAATTTAGTGTTTTTTCATGATTGCTGTAAGAAGATGACACTTTTTATCGTATTGTAAGTTAACCAGCTTGTAGAGATTTTCATTACGCACCGATTGGAAAAAATTCGCTCGCTGTAGGTCAAAAACTGACCGAAATACCGCCATTTTAAGCAGTAGGTCATTGCTACCCGTAAACATGCAAATTTCGATAATTGAAGCGGATTGGCGTTGTCCTCACCCTCATGTTGCCTAGTCTCAACATATTCACCGAAATCCACGATCAAAATTTTTTTTTCTGTCGCATGGGTTCCTGCAATCTTACAGGAGATCTGTGTTAAAACAAAGAAATGCCCATTGTTAGACCCTCCCGCAACGCACACGCGGTGTGAAATGAGCGGGCGAGAATGGGAGAGAGTGGGAAATGAGGGGGAGAACAATGGAATCGCTCGAAATATGAGGTCTAAAAAATCTTATAATGATGATATATCATGAACACACCCCTGTAGCCTATATGAACAGCATATCATTCGATTCGTCTTTCCGAGCTCTAGATGTAGATGCAAAAAATTCATGGGCCCGAATATGTGGTGAAAATGATTTATTTTAATCGATTTGCATAAATTCAAATTAAAATATTGATGGGCCAATTGCTCAGGGATCTTCAAAGTCAGCAAAGGTTTTGTTGCGTAGGAACAACTTGAGAGCACGGAACAAGTGGTAGTCAGATGGTGCCAAGTCAGGAGAATAGGGCGAGTGGGGTACGGTTTCCCAGTTGAGTTCGGCAAGTTTGGACTGAGTCAACTTTGCGGAATGAGGTCGAGCTTTGTCATGGAGCAGCTATACTGTAGTCCGTCTCCGACGCTTTTCTCTCATGGCAGCGGCCAGATTCTCCATTTGAGTACTGTAGAGTATGAAGTTGACTGTCGTTCCTTGGGGGAGCAGGTCAAAGTAGAGCATCCCTTGCGCATCCCAGAAGCAGCACAAAAGAATCTTCTTGGGCTGGAGGTCGGCTTTCGGTTGAGTTGGCGTCTCTTCCCCTCGGGGGATCCAGACAACGTGACGGGTACTGTTATCGTAGACGATCCAACTCTCATCTCCATTCACCAGGCCTTCCAGAAACTCCTTCATGTGGGAACGAAGAAGAAGAGATTGGCAGATACTCGTACGGGTTAACCTCTGGCCATCGGTAAGCTGGTGAGGCACTCATCTCGATAGAACTTTGTGGTAGCCGAGCGATTTGAGGTGAGTACTGTCGTATGGTTGCACCCGAGTGTGGTCCTGCTCCTACCTCATCACAGAGAGTAATTCAGAATCATCGGTAGTGATTGCGCGATCAGTGGAGTGTCGAGTGTGGTCCTGCTTCTACCTCATCACAGAGAGTAATTCAGAATCATCGGTAGTGATTGCGCGATCAGTGGAGTGTCCACTCTCGAGATTTGTGTCTCCTTCCTCAATGCGATTGAACCATCGGTGTACTGTGCGATAAATAGTCACCTCCTCCTTGAATGCCTCGTTGAAGTTAGCGGTGGTCTTGCTCGCGTTGGCTCCGCGCAGCCATTCGAAATATTATAAGACGTGAAGTTGATCTTCTGTTATAGGGGCCATACTTTGTTTTCAACTAAAAGAGGCAGCTCTTATATAGCTTTAGGGGGTACTTCCGAGAACGCTCTGGAACATTCTATAATTGGAAAATTACCAACTTGCAAAAGCGCGGGAAAATTAAATTTAAAAAAGTGACATACATTATCCACCAACCTAATAGTAATCGCCGAGGAACATTTCGATAAATTAGTAGGTTGGTGCAAACTTTTCTCCCTATTTTTTTTAAAATTTCACCTAGTCATCTTTGCTTGACTTTAATTACCATGTAACATTAGTTGGCAGTTGTTTTCGAATCCTGTGGCTGCTGTGCGGGGCACTAAATCGGACAATAACAATAAAGCCTTTATGAAGTGCGACCATTGTTCTAATAAGAGCTAACACTCTGGTGCGTGCCATACCCGCCGCCCGAGCCTATGCTACTGCAATCAAATGTAGTCTTCTTTAAAAGATTATGGGCAGAAAAGTATCAACGCGTGATCACTGATCACTCCACTCAACGATTGTCTCACTGAATGACCATCAATTCGAATTCACTAAATAACTCAAAAACGGTCCACTTTTAAGTCTCGGACCTCTGAGTCATACATGTAGAGCTTGTCGTTAGCTTTCGAATTCTGGTCTTACTTTGCTGATTTGCATAATTAAAAGGGGAGATACACACCGAAATGTATTTTGATAAAAAAATCAACCAAGTCCGGGTTCTCCCTATTGAGTAGCAGTATGAAGAAGCACGATCGAAGATAGATGAAATATATGGTTACCTCAAATCGAGTATGGAGAATCCGAATCTGAAATAAAAATCGTATTGTCAAGAGAAAATTTTTGAGAAACTGAAAATTTAGTGTTTTTTCATGATTTCTGTAAGAAGATGACACTTTTTATCGTATTGTAAGTTAACCAGCTTGTAGAGATTTTCATTACGCACCGATTGGAAAAAATTCGCTCGCTGTAGGTCAAAAACTGACCGAAATACCGCCATTTTAAGCAGTAGGTCATTGCTACCCGTAAACATGCAAATTTCGATAATTGAAGCGGATTGGCGTTGTCCTCACCCTCATGTTGCCTAGTCTCAACATATTCACCGAAATCCACGATCAAAATTTTTTTTTCTGTCGCATGGGTTCCTGCAATCTTACAGGAGATCTGTGTTAAAACAAAGAAATGCCCATTGTTAGACCCTCTCGCAACGCACACGCGGTGTGAAATGAGCGGGCGAGAATGGGAGAGAGTGGGAAATGAGGGGGAGAACAATGGAATCGCTCGAAATATGAGGTCTAAAAAATCTTATAATGATGATATATCATGAACACACCCCTGTAGCCTATATGAACAGCATATCATTCGATTCGTCTTTCCGAGCTCTAGATGTAGATGCAAAAAATTCATGGGCCCGAATATGTGGTGAAAATGATTTATTTTAATCGATTTGCATAAATTCAAATTAAAATATTGATGGGCCAATTGCTCAGGGATCTTCAAAGTCAGCAAAGGTTTTGTTGCGTAGGAACAACTTGAGAGCACGGAACAAGTGGTAGTCAGATGGTGCCAAGTCAGGAGAATAGGGCGAGTGGGGTACGGTTTCCCAGTTGAGTTCGGCAAGTTTGGACTGAGTCAACTTTGCGGAATGAGGTCGAGCTTTGTCATGGAGCAGCTATACTGTAGTCCGTCTCCGACGCTTTTCTCTCATGGCAGCGGCCAGATTCTCCATTTGAGTACTGTAGAGTATGAAGTTGACTGTCGTTCCTTGGGGGAGCAGGTCAAAGTAGAGCATCCCTTGCGCATCCCAGAAGCAGCACAAAAGAATCTTCTTGGGCTGGAGGTCGGCTTTCGGTTGAGTTGGCGTCTCTTCCCCTCGGGGGATCCAGACAACGTGACGGGTACTGTTATCGTAGACGATCCAACTCTCATCTCCATTCACCAGGCCTTCCAGAAACTCCTTCATGTGGGAACGAAGAAGAAGAGATTGGCAGATACTCGTACGGGTTAACCTCTGGCCATCGGTAAGCTGGTGAGGCACTCATCTCGATAGAACTTTGTGGTAGCCGAGCGATTTGAGGTGAGTACTGTCGTATGGTTGCACCCGAGTGTGGTCCTGCTCCTACCTCATCACAGAGAGTAATTCAGAATCATCGGTAGTGATTGCGCGATCAGTGGAGTGTCGAGTGTGGTCCTGCTTCTACCTCATCACAGAGAGTAATTCAGAATCATCGGTAGTGATTGCGCGATCAGTGGAGTGTCCACTCTCGAGATTTGTGTCTCCTTCCTCAATGCGATTGAACCATCGGTGTACTGTGCGATAAATAGTCACCTCCTCCTTGAATGCCTCGTTGAAGTTAGCGGTGGTCTTGCTCGCGTTGGCTCCGCGCAGCCATTCGAAATATTATAAGACGTGAAGTTGATCTTCTGTTATAGGGGCCATACTTTGTTTTCAACTAAAAGAGGCAGCTCTTATATAGCTTTAGGGGGTACTTCCGAGAACGCTCTGGAACATTCTATAATTGGAAAATTACCAACTTGCAAAAGCGCGGGAAAATTAAATTTAAAAAAGTGACATACATTATCCACCAACCTAATAGTAATCGCCGAGGAACATTTCGATAAATTAGTAGGTTGGTGCAAACTTTTCTCCCTATTTTTTTTAAAATTTCACCTAGTCATCTTTGCTTGACTTTAATTACCATGTAACATTAGTTGGCAGTTGTTTTCGAATCCTGTGGCTGCTGTGCGGGGCACTAAATCGGACAATAACAATAAAGCCTTTATGAAGTGCGACCATTGTTCTAATAAGAGCTAACACTCTGGTGCGTGCCATACCCGCCGCCCGAGCCTATGCTACTGCAATCAAATGTAGTCTTCTTTAAAAGATTATGGGCGATGAATCACTACAGCTCAGGCATCGTAACATTCTAACATTTCTAGCAATCCGAACTCGCGCGTAAACATTAATAGTACAATAATAGTTTGCAAGCAATCGTACGCGATTCTTTATCGCTAAACGAAACATTATTCAATTCTCCCATGACATTTCTTGTTTCACAGTTGGTTCTTAAAGCGATCAATTCAATTATCGTCAGTGTCAGCCAGCTCGGATTTTCAATAATAATGCAAATAATACCCAACGGTGGTAGAGTCCGAATGAGTGAAATATTACGTGGCTAGAGTGTAACTGCACAGTCAATTCTCTGTCTTACCTCATTACCTATACTCTCTCGTAGAACGGCGAGAGGAACGAGCTAACGAGTAGCAACGACAGCGGCTACTGCTACTTCGTTCTCTCGCTGATATTCAGTTGCGAGACTCATACACGACAACAAATCACATGTTGACGTGAAAATACAAATGCGATATACTAAATTGTTTAAAAATTATATAGATAAATAGTTCAAATCAAGTACAGTTTCAATAAATTGTCAATATCATCAGCACGAAAGCCCTATCACATTGTCGTTTCACAGTTACTAGTCCATCCAAGAATTATCACGGGTATCACGAGTCAGTGGAGGTGGCCGGGAACAATTTGCAAAAAGTTTGCACGATCTAGTCATCATTATAGTGGGTAAATATGCTAATGACAACAAATTTAAATTTATGGTCCATTTGTCCCAGAACCGGCATTTAGGCAATTTCCGGTTTTCAAAACGGCATTTTCGTATATCAGCTCCCAGATGAGCTAGAGAGGTGGCTCAAAATGACCGGAAAATTATTTTAAACAACTTTTCTGTTCACCCCAAAAGTGTGGGATTTCAAAGAAAATTTTTATTTCCGAAAAAACCGATTTCTTACTTAAATAACAATTTTTGCTGCTTTTGCGAGGTGCCTCTTTAAAGAATTTTATTGCAGATTATGCAAGTTGGAGTCCATACGCATATAATTTAAAAAATAAAATGGCATTTGGAGATGGATGATTTTTTCTATATTGCTCTAAAAGTCGCAATGTTCGACTTTGACATATCTGAGTTTTCTCAGAAATTGAACCACATACATCAGAGTTGGTAGGGAAACATGAACACAATTTTCTCTAATTATGCCCACTCTTGTTGTGCCAAGTTTCGGTATTTTGAAACTGAAAATCCAAAAAAAGTTTTGATCGAAAATATGATTTTGGAGCAAAAAATGCATTCTACTGGATTATCTAGGTATGATTGTAAAGCATTTTATTACAGATTGTGAAAGACGAACTCCATGTGCACACAAGTAAAAATATACTAGTCATTCGGAGATGGATGATTTTTTATACTTAGCTCTAAACACGTCGACAGTGCGTTTTTGTGATAAATAATGTTTTTACAATACTTTATCTAAAAAGAAGCCACTCACTCCATGCTGTCTAATTAATTGCAAAAATGATTTCTTTGCTTTTTTAAAACTAATAGTTTGCAAAGTTTCAGTAGATAGACACGATGCATCCAATAAACATGTTGTGATTATGAAATCGATTTGGAGCAAAAATTTTGAATTATGCTGGCTTTCCTGTGTACGATTTTATGGAATTTTATTGCAGATTCTGAAACAATATTTCCATACGCATGCAATGGAAAAAACAAAATGGCTATTTGGAGATGTATGTTATTACATATCTCTAAAAACATATCTCTAAATACATATCTCTAAAAACCTTGGGAAGTGCGAAATTTACATATCTCTAAAAACATATCTCTAAATACATATCTCTAAAAACGTTGGGAAGTGCGAAATTTCGCAGAGCATTTATTTCCAAGAATTTCGTTTGCATACATAAAGGTTGGTTCCAACCTTTCGCTGAGCAGTGCGATGGCATAATTTGCATATCAGACTTCCAAAATCAAAACGTATGCATATGCATGACGGTGCACGAGATATATCATAAAATCGCACTTGGGGCGTGTTAAGAGCGATCGATCAAAAATTATCCATCTCCAAATCACAATTTTATTTTCTTATTGTATGCAGATGGACGTAGTCTTTCAGAATCTAAAACAAAATTATGTAAAGTCATACTTCGGAATGCCAGCATAATTCAAAATTTTTGCTCCAAGTCGATTTCATAATCACAACATGTTTATTGGATGCGTCGTGTCTATCTACTGAAAATTTGCACACTATTAGTTTTCACTATTAGTTAAAAGCAAAGAAATCATTTTTGCAATTAATTAGAAAGCATAGAGTGGGTGGCTTCTTTTTAGAGAAAGTATTGTAAAAACATATTTATTACAAAAACGCACTGGCGACGTGTTTAGAGCTATCAAAAATCATCCATCTCCGAATGACTAGTATATTTTTACTTGTGTGCACATGGAGTTAGTATTTCACAATCTGCAATAAAATTCTTTACAATCATACCTAGATAATCCAGCAGAATGCATTTTTTGCTAAAAAATCATATTTTCGATCAAAACATTTTTTGGATTTTCAGTTTCAAAATACCGAAACATGGCACAACAAGAGTGTGTATAACCCGAGAAAATTGTGTTCGTGTTTCCCTACCAACTCTGATGTATGTGGTTCAATTTCTGAGAAAACAAGATATGTCAAAGTCGCACATTGCGACTTTTAGAGCGATATAGAAAAAATCATCCATCCCCAAATGTCAATTTTATGTTTTTATTATATGCGTATGGACTCCAACTTGCATAATCTGCAATAATTTTTTTTAAAGAGGCACCTCACAAAAGCAGCAAAAATTGTTATTTAACTAAGAAATCGGTTTTTCGGAAATAAAAATTTTCTTTGAAGTCCCTAACTTTTTGGGTGGCCAGAAAAGTTGCTTGAAATAATTTTCCGGTCATTTTGAGCTATTTGCCACCTCTCTAGCTCATCTGGGAACTGATATACGAAAATGCCGTTTTGAAAACCGGAAATTTCCTAAATGCCGGTTCTGGGACAAATGGACCATACATTTAAATTTGTTTTTCCCAGGGTATGTATCCACCGTAATGATGACTAGATAGTGCCAACTTTTTGCAAATTGTTCCAGAAGAGGTCTTTTTTCATCCAGTGACTCGTGATACTCGTGTTATCTATTCGTCAGTAGATATTCTCTCCGACAGCGAAACAACAAATCAATATCACTAACTAGATGCTTCAGAATCTTTTATTTCTTGAAATCCTATCCACCTTGAACTGCCCCATGTGCTGCGGAGCTGAGCGAAGGCACTCGGCCACGAATGTTCATCGGATTACTCTGAAGAGAAACGATTAATTGCTGAAGATTCAAGGAATTTTTGCGAATTATAAGACTGTTACAGTTAGCTGTTAGCAAAGGATATTTTCACAACTGACAAATGTAAACAAATGGGCTAGCAGGGAGCAACCAAAAATCCGAAATGGTTCGTTCGTGCTTCAGCTAAATTCTAAGAGAGTGGGAATTGGTCCAAGAGCAATGCGCAGAGCACTTTTGAGCGAAATTAAACAAATACGAGGTCCAAAATAAGTTCAAATCATTTGAAAACGTTTTTCGCGAACTAAGTTACCACCCGAGATATGGGAGCATAAACCCCTTAATCGAATCGTCTCGGAAAAACGCATCCACCCTATAAAAATTTAAGAGCTCATTCGAACACTTTTCAAATTACACCTCGTTGAATGTAGTGCCTTCAAAAATAAAACCTCGGCCAAATGAACTACACTGGTCGATAGAGCATCGAAAGATAGCAGATAAAACGATAAATGAGCATTCTAACTTAATTCCGAAGTGTTCAAAGTGATCGGCTAAGTGAGAGGTGAGTGAGCGACCGGTGCAGCAACTCGAAGAGGAATGGTCGTATGGACTATTCCTGCTATGGTTGTCTTAATTGAGTCTAGGGGAGCTCAAAACTATCGAAAACCCGATACCCAAAAATGCTCCCTTTCCCAAGATCTGTCATTTTGAGTCGATTCTCTCGTGAGGGGCGTGATATCTCCATATCACTCCGAAAAAATGCATCACCCGATTTTTGCACAATGAGATAACTAATAATGTAATTTGATGCTAACATCAAGAAGGGTCATACAGTCTTGGACAGTATGAAGCACCCTTGTGGCATCCTTGTGGCGTATGATAAGCTGTTTTGCAAAAAAAAAACTAAAAATATCTAATGAGCCACGCAATTAGGTTGCAAAATGTTAGAAATTCTCATGTTTTGAACTGTAGTGATATGTATCAATCGTACAGATTAATATTTATTTGCCCATCAGCATGGTAACGACGCTGTCGTTGATACCTGTCGTCCTTTAAGTGGATAGTCATCAAAATAACAAAAACAAGATTATGTAGACGTTTAACACTGCTTTCAACTCTCTTACCATTTCGGAAATACATCCGATATCATTTTTGTTTCTCGTATTCTACATCACACAAAATTTCCCATACCGTCAGTGCCGCTTCGAGTCTCGCTTCCAAAAATACAATACAATCATCTAAATCGAATGGATCCATCCTGCAGCTGCAGCTCTCATCACTTCATCCAGCATCAGAGAGCTGAGAACAGCACGAAACACGCAGTAGAGGAGGAATCTGCTGCAAAAGATGGAAGTCATCATAATTATATGCAATCCATGATCAGTACAATATTCTCAAAATCCAATATTAATATCGATTGCAAACGCTACTGGAACATCGTTTGGATGACGAATAGACAATGAGATATCAAAGATTAGATGAACCTACGAATACCGGTTATGCTCGATTGAGTGTATGACTGCGAATTGAATGCTCGTCCTAAGTGGGAATAGAACATATTGTGACTCCATGAATGGATGCCGATTTGATACGGAGGAAGGTCGTACAGATAAAGAGATACTGCAGATGATGTTGGAATTGTATACCGATATGTTTTGGACAAATCATGCGAGAAGATACACAGTTCGCGCAGCGCCCATTCTCCTAGTACCTAGGTTTGTCCTAGGTTTTTCCTAGTTTTACCATGGTAAAATTTAAAATTACGATTTTTTCGGTAAAACTACGTGTGTGCAGTCAAATTCCCTCACGTTAACCGCATTCATGATGAACAATCGCTCCTCAAGCTCGCAAGAAGAACAATTCCAAATTACTGATTATACAAAAATAACACGTGCAGCATACGATAGCACCGAGTTTCGTGAAATTCCCTTTCCATAATGGTCAGCTCCACTATGTGAAAGAGATGCGATGGCACGGATACGAATTTTGATAGGATGACCCTGACGAAATTGGAATAAATATTGATAGGGAAAATTCACGTGATGTGGAAGACGTATACATAACACGTTTTCATAGTTGGCAGATTAATTTTCACTATTGAAATATAACAGAGAGCAACCAGAAATATAACGTGGTTCGTTCGTGTTTCAGCATATTGCCAAGAGTATGTAAATTGACAATGAAATAATCTTTCCTTCGTTTTTTGTGCAAACAACATAAACTCTGCACCAGTCCGTCCGCTCATTCGTAATTATTTGTATTGTAAACTCTGACTGTCGAAGACGTATTGGACCCCCGAACAGTCAATGTGAGATCAAGCATTCTTGAAACCTGGGATTACCGGCTACGCTTGATTGATTGTTTGGTTGCAAATATTTAAAAAGTCGTCGTAAAAATAGTACAATGAATAATTTATTTATAATAGTCGTAAAATCATCGGAAATAATCAGAAGAAATAAACTGTTAAATTCGCGTTTCATTGTGATAACATTACCAGACATCAATTCTGCAACATGATTGCTGATTCTACCATAGATCAAAGATAAACATTTCCCTAAATTATTAGCAACATTATCACCAAAAATATAAGTAAATATCATAGATCAAAGCTCAATACGACTCACATTATTATCGTAGTTCAAATCAACTACTCTCGCCCGAGGTTGAGATCCTTCGTTGCGCGGATCGCATAGAGTATAAAAGAAATAATTAACAATTCTCTTCGCTCAAAAGGTTCAATCGTTCCTACAAGTAAATTGTGGATCAATGAAAATCAAAAATTCCTTGCCTGGTTCTCAATACGATGTCAATATCAACGTTCTAATGAATTTCACAATTTTACGTTTGAATCAACGACGAGAAGATGGTATAAGTGAGCTGCAGAGGCCGCAGTTGCTGCATCCTCTAGCTACGTGAGCGTTATATATTAGCGACAGCAGCTATTTTCAGTTCCTGCAGAAATAGTGTTTGTTTGTAGCGACAAGTCTGAGGACCACTATCATGAATCGAACCCTGTTACATTCTAAAGCATTTCGCAACGCGAACTCACGGGGTTTCGTCATAGCTATTTTACCAGGATAAATGTAGCCAAAAGCGAATCGCATGCATGGGCAATCAATCCATTACTGACATCATATCGCTGGAGGATTTGAAGGAGGTAAGTCTTGCAGAATAAAAACAAATTTTAAATACTCAGAAAAATGTTGTAACAAATATATTTTGTAATAATACCGAAAGAAGCTAATGCAATATACAAGTTAGGACAGCAAAAACATTGCAATGGGTAACGTGAACAATCAAGCAATCAACACTCATCAAAGGTGAGAGAGCACATCATTATCGCATTTCACGGAATATTTAGCTGACCGTGCAGTGTTTGAACTTTTCATTGCATGCCAACGAACACTTCTACTTCCTACACGAATCATTCCTAATTTTCCGAGCGAAAACATTAAATGTTTGGTGTGTGAGAAGATACAAAGAACAAATTGCAAACTTGGGCCACATTGTGATAAAACATAATTACACAGAGCCAATCGGCCTGGTTCTCAATACAATTTTGTTGTTTCGCTTGTATGAACGTAGGATAGTTCAGCAGCACTCACGGTTGGATTAGACGATGTGGCCAAATGAGTCAGTCGAAATGAACCGCCAGCTGCTGTATACTCTGGCTGCTAGTACGCGCGACAGTCATCGAAGTCATTGTGCTGTAGAAATATTAATGGGTGTGTTTACTCATTTGTGCACAAAGCATTGCGATTGCTCGAATGCAAAGGCATTTTAAAAAGCAGTCGAATCCCGAAATCGGCGGGAAATCTACGGGAAAGAGACGAAATAACGTGTATTTCATCAGTTATTCCATCACAGAATAGAGAGAATTCAGAGATTTGATTTTTTTTGCCGATCACAGATCTTCTCAGAATTGTTCGACCCTTAGGGAAACTGGCTCATATAAAATTGTATACTTTAAAATGTTCAGTCTCTCACCACGTTCTTACTGAATGCTCTCTCTCTGCGCAGAATGAGCCAGCGTTCACGGCCAAGAACTTCTTGCCAGTGCTGAAAAATGGAAAAGACCGCAACTAAATCTAGGACTCACAACTTCAGCAATACGATCAGTGGGAAATTGTTCGTAGTATGGTTCCACGAAAGTTGGAGGGGTACGGGCAGGTATAGTCTACACTGCCAAGCCATTCCTTATTTTTTTGTGTTGTCATCATCATCGAATTGCGGATGGCAAGCAATAGCAAGGATAAGAAAAATATGTTACGCCCTATAACCTGGTGAGCAACTAGAACATTTCCGTCTTTCATTCACAGATCAACGAATGAAAAACGGCTGTGTGTTAATTAACGCCTCTCATACCACACAATTCATCTGATTCTGCACAATGAGTTCAGCTTGAAACATACAGAAGATTCCTCAAGCATCGCATACTTCATACACGAAATGTTCAGAATTTTCCGATATATTAGATTTTTGACGTGAAAAGGACAAAGATGTTGGAATTATTCGAGTGGGCCATTCTCAGAAATAACTTTATACAGCACAAGAATTACATATGCAAAAGTAGAAGAGCATATACTGGTAACAATAAAAAAACTCTTGTTAGTCCTTCTGCCAACGACAGGCGTTTTCATGTTAATTAGTTGCGGAAATGTCGTTTACGGAAGTGTCGTTCCCCCATTTTGAATGACATTCGAATAGAGTTATGATTTAGAAGAAGACCTGCAAAAGGCATTGATAAACAGAAAAGAACCCATAAACACACATGTCATGTTGTACAAATTCTACAGGGACAAATTTACCGCGCTGATAATTTCCAATCCTCATTATCATACCCACTATGAACTCATTGCTGATTGAACAACGAAGAAGGATAGTGAGTGAGTAGCAGCAATTCGATAGTACGATAAGTTGTGATAATCTCACACAAGAACACCCTAGATCATTGTTGTTTCACGGTTGCTAGTTCAGCGATGATTTTTTCACTTGGTTAGTATTTTCTTCACACATCTTTAAAAAAACGAAAATTAAAACCGCCAACCTTGTCCATGAATGGATCTCAGTGCTGCAGTCGTCTTTCTTCCTGCAAACTGCATCAGAGTGGGAAGCACGCAGCTGAGGGAAGCGTCTACTTCGTGAACTGCAACTTGAAGAGAATGCGTTCATGAGTTAATGAGAGATAATTGAACTATACTTTGTTTAGGTTGAAAAATACTCATGAGTTAGTGTTCTCAATTCAAAAAAATACCAGTTTCATTGTCGTTTCACTGATCTTACTTATCTTAAAGATGTTCAAGGAATCGATACACCTTCGCTTTCCAGTGCAAAAACTAAAAAAAACTATTCATCATCTCTGTGTGTGACTATTACGCAGCGTGTCAGACCAAACAATCTTGCGGCGGAGAGAGATTTTCGCACTCTCGGTTGCGCTATGTCGAAGTGAATTAATTAAGTAAATACATCCGATGAAACATTTTCCAAATTGAGAGTTTCAGGGCAAAATAGAGTGAAATAATTAATACATCTTGCGAAACTCATTTAGCAACAGCTATTTCGAAACGAAAATTCATGATTATTTGCAAATGAGAACTAGTCAGAGCATAATATCACGTGTCTTCTGAGAGATCGCAGGTGGCGTTCAAATTGCTCCGATACTGACCCAACTTGTGTGGTTGATGTACCCAAGGCCCAGAAACATTCAGTTAACTTTGTGAGGCCGGGAATTCAAAAGTGCCTAAAATCCGGCTCTGGAAAAAATGAAAATTCAAAAATCGATATCTCCTTTCAACTTTGAACTAATGAGTCGATCAACAAACATAAATGACCGGCATGATGAGACGGACAACTTCATTGTTGATGACGTTTCGCAAGGATGAGCATACAACTACAGGGTGCGGATTAAATATTGTCCCACTCATTTCGTGTTGTATCTCGCGAACAAGTTAGAACCAAGATTCCAATTAAATATATCTCAGTGCATTACATTTAACATATTAGTCATATGATTCGTACGTGTGCCTAGCCGCATGGAATTAAGGCAAAAACGAATCCTAAATTTTACTCGCTGCGCCGTTCATAATATTAGATGTAAAAAGTTATCCCGAAGGTTACGAATATTGCAAGTGAGATGAATATAAAGAGCAACTCTTAGACTATATGAGAGGAATCGGGAAAGACTCCACATAGGCCGGGACGTAGGAATTAATGATTTTTAAATTGGCTGCAAAATTAACCAAAAGTACTTCGAAATGAGCTCTTTCAAATGGCGTTGGCGGATTTCCCGAAAGAAAATTTTTCGCCGTGGCATGCTCCGAAAGTGGGCGGAGTCTCGATTTTTTCGGAAAAATACGATCTTTGACTCAATTTTTCGGCATTTTCTGATAAAGGTACGAACAAATTGTCAACAGACGAATGAAAGAGGAGTGTGAGATGAACATTTTTCTTTCTTTGGATGGGGCAAAAACCCAAAAATTGCATCAAGTGTCCAACTTTAGCGAAGTTTACGAAAAAACATAAAATACCGAAAAGGTCTGGTTGGCACTATGCGCAATTTTTTAGCACTCCTGGGTAATTTAATTTCTTGTATATATCATAGAGATCGAGTCATGCGTTGTAATGTTGCCCCCTTTTAAGCAAAATCGTTAATGTGAGTCGGGTATAGACATCATGTTAACCGTATGCAAACTAGGTTTTTTGCATCATAATTGCATTAATACATCACAAAAACATGTTTCCACTTCATTGCCATGCAATTTTCAGGTCCATTTGATCATAGACTCAATTTGGAGAAATTGCGAACTTGACGCCCGCTACATAGGCTAGAAGTTGGCAGAAAACGAAGGCCGAGGCGCGCGGCATTAACGATTTTGCTTAAAAGGGGGCAACATTACAACGCATGACTCGATCTCTATGAAATATATAAGAAATTAAAGTACCCAGGAGTGTTAATAAATCGCGCATAGTGCCAACCAGACCTTTTCGGTATTTTCAGATTTTTCGAAGACTTCGCTAATGCAATTTTTGGGTTTTTGACCCATCCAAAGAAAGAAAAATGTTCATCTCACACTCCTCTTTCATTCGTCTGTTGACAATTTGTTCGTATCTTTACCGGAAAATGCCGAAAAATCGAGTCAAAGATCGGTTTATTCCGAAAAAAACGAGATTCCGCCCATTTCCGGAGCACGTCGCGTCGAGAAAATTTTTTTTTCGAAAAAACGGCAAACGCCATTCGAAAGAGCACGATTCGAAGTACTTCTACTCAAATTTTCAACCAATTTAAAAATCATGAATTCCTACGTCCCGGCAGGCTTTAGAGTTCTCGATTATCTCCCGATTCCTCTCATATAAATATATCGAGTAATATGATGTAGGATCTCTTGGTGGCTAGATACACATTGATGACCTGAAGTCATGACCATGCTCAACAGTGATGTTTCTAGATTTTCTATGTGGAATGTTGCTAACGTCATATAACATTGCATATCTTTCAAGCGGGCCGAGTTATCATATTTCCTTACATTAAATCGAATGGGAACGTTGAATTAATGGCTAAAATAGGGACTTCAAAATATAGCTCGTAGCGGCACTTTTCTGCATTATTCAACATATTCTGAACCAGAATCTGTATACTCTACCAAATTGAATACATTTTCGCAATCAATAATTATGGAGTTGCATGAAATTTGATGGTCGTGAAAAAATCATTCCACGTAACACCGAGATCTCCTCAGATTCGAAATCTACGCCCTTTTTTACACCTGGCGCATCGTTGTCGTTCAATTTTATGGAGGTATTTTTGTGCAATTTTGGGTCAAACCTGCTGGACCTTGTGTTTTGAAGGAAAATCGAAAATTTCACTTTCTTTTATTTAAGTAATTGTCGATCGGGGATATGTTTTCTTTCAGTTTCCAATGTTTACTGACATATTTATACCGATTTCCATTGAAAAAACGGAGATTTCAATACTTCATAAATTCATGAAATTTGAGATTTTTGGTGAAAAATGTGATTTTGCGAAGTATTGAAATCTCAGCAAGGTTCCTTCAAAGAAATAAAACAAGCACAAGAGTGAAGGAATCCCACGAAGTCAACATTGATCGGCGCATAGAGGTTAAATGACAACATAAAATAAGTAAAAATTCGAGGTGATTCTTTTGCGCTTCAGCAATTTGTTAAGGGAATTTCCCCTCGAGTAATACGAGCTGGATTTTCTAGCGAAACTAAACTGAAAAAAGTCTTGTTGTCTAAGTTGCACATATCCCTCATCAGCAACGCGACATAGTATCAGTCGTAGAGATGACTATGTCGGATGAGAACTGTGACGTCATGACGCCTTTGCTAAACCTATGAGAGGAAGCGCGAGAGAATCGACCATTTGAGGGGTGCAGCAGTAGAATTCAACTTGGTCCTATCTGGCTAACATTTTACTATTTCGCACTTCAAAACTTTCAAACTTCGTCGTCAGAATTAACAGCTCTCAAAGTAAGAACTCTGAATATTTAATAATATACACATACTAATGGATGACTCCTTGCTAGTGGAGCCACTATTGGTTCCACACAACTGGTTTCCAAATGTTTCTTAATGGAAGGCTGTAATTTACACTATGAACTCACATTTGACTGAACGGTCAGAAGAGGAAAACCGTGACTATCAGTGTAATCCAGGGAAGGGAGTGAACATAGGATGTACTTTATCATATTTCAATCACACTTCATAGGGACGCATAACATCATTGTAATTTGCATTATTCATCCATTTCCTTCTCGAGGATGCAGGTGCTGCAGCATATTACCGTTACTGGGTTTCATCACAATCTAACGATCGGTGATCATCACGATAATTACATATCACATTGTCGTTTCACAGTTACTACTTCATCAATAATATTTATGTTGGCCAATAATTCGTTTTTTCCAGCCTGAAAAGGCACAAAATAAACCAAAAATAAACCCTTCCTGACTTGTTCAAGAATGGGTCTCTCAGTACTGCTGCAGCTATCTCTCATCTTCTGAACTGCAACAGAGAAAACATGCTACTGCAGAGACACATGTAGCAAGAGTGAAGAGGAAAATCTTTCATCCCAATGAAATACCTTCAAATCTGTGATCTACCCAACGCGCACAATGTTTTCTACCGACAGTCGATATCACGCTAAATCATTATTTTTAAAAAAAATTGTGAACTGATTGGTCTCTAGCTTCGTTCGAGTCGATGCAAAAGAAAGCAAAGAAAAAAAGGCTCATTTCGTCAGTAGTTGGAACAAGAAAAATCATATCCGTGTCCACTGCATGTGGTGTGAGACGTCGTGCAGCAAGGAGATATACTGAAAGAATCAGATTAGAACCTGGTGAAGGAGAATTGGATACGGAGAAGGAGATAGAAGATAAGCAATTTCTGCAACCTCCTTTCTTCTAGTTTCCGTTTCAAAACCATTATATCTTTTTGAAGCAATATGTGTTCAAATTCAAGATCAATCGAGAACGGGAACTAAATGTGGCCGCACGTTAATGCGTACAAGTTATCTAGGGTGTATTCCCATGGTCAGATATTTTTTCACTGTTTTGTTAACTATTCTTTTCTCGCATACCATCTGAACTGGATTGAGCAAGGAGAAGGGCGATGCAGTGAGAAGCTAATACAGTTGCTGCATCCTCATGATGTTCTTCATGCTACACCCATCAGCGACAACGCCGTCCATATTATTGCTGAAAAGTAAATGCGATTTGTTTTTCAAAAGCGATTCCAGGAAAATCACTACTGTACAAATGCTGTTACATTCTAACATTTGTTGCAACTTGCCGTGTTTCATGATAAATTCTCAATAGGTTTCTGTAGCCAGGATTGAATCAGATGTGCGTGCAAACAAGCGACTAAAGTAAGAAAGCATCACTAATAATTTATAGTGTTCTCAACATCGCTAATACTTTCGAGTGTACCTTTGCATTAATCAATTGCCGCCGATAGTGACCATGACTGGATCCTCCAGTGCAGTAATCTCGGTTTAGCTCTAGTTCTACCGCAGGAGCGAATAGAGGGCGTGCAGCAAGAAAATGGAAGTTAAGTCGACGGCAGGGAATTGTAAAAATATTATAATAAATTTGCGCAACGCCATTTCATCCTCTGGAGCCTCTGAAACACACCTGCAACGCCAGAAGATGCAACGAAATCTACAATGGGAGAAAAATAAGTTTTATTTTGAATTATTATTTTGCTCGAACAGAAGGCCAGCTGAAATTAGAAGCAGTTTATTTTGTACATATTGACGTATGTATGAAACACACAGCGTGTCAAAGAGGGGAGAAAAGATCATTTGCGTGGCAGAGCTAATCCCATTCATTCTCGGATTATCGAGACAAGGGAGCGGTCTGAATGACTAGGTTTTTCGAACATTTGCGGGTACTACTGTTTAGTGAGACGGAAATCTAAAATTCGGGCTTGGTCAAGTTGTGCGGAAAGGGTTTAGGAACCTTTCTGCACAAACATCATATCCGTAGCTTTACTCCCCTAGGAGGAGTAGTCTCTTAAGTGGGCAAAACCGCAGATTTGGGCAATTTTTACAGGGTTTTTCGACAAATCGTTAATGCTACCGTTGAATGAGATCGAAATCTGAAATTCGGGCTTGGTCAAGTTGTGCGGAATGGCTTTAGGAACCTTTCTGCGCAAACGCCATATCCGTACCTTCACTCCCCTAGGAGGTCTCTTGAGTGGGCAAAACAGCAGTTTTTCACTAAATTGTCATCAAATTGCATTACGTTTCAGCCGAGAATGGCGATGCGTTGATCATCTTTGATTGCAATTTTGGCGAAATTTAAGAATTGAAATCTGCTTCACCATAGAAATATTATTAAGTCATCTCAAGGCTCCTAACTTGGGTTGATTTTCCATCTACCACCTCTGTGGATGAAAAAATGCAAAAATGAGAGGGCGATTTCGATCCAAAAATAACCCGGCCACGCAAATGAACCCTTTTCCCCTCTTTGACACGCTGTGAAACATAAATGTCTCGAGCTAAGGTTGAGCTTTCAGGCGACAAATTTTAAATGCGTTTCATCGTTTCCACTTCATCAAATATCTTTTTGCATGTCAGTGCATTGAAGTTTCGTAGGATTGCAATACAACATAACCGCCCACCTTGTCCAGGAATGAATCACTGAGTCCGTGTCATCCCTTGACGAATGGGAGAGCCACTGGCATGTACCCATCGACAGTGCGGAAAAACGCAAAAGACCGCCGTGAAATATAGGATGCATCAATACTGAGCGTTATTGCGCTCTCAACTTTTTACAACACGACAATGCATTAACAACTTGAAGTGGGAAGGTGTGAGTACTTCACGGCGCGTTAGGACAATGAAGGCGCAGACTTGAAAGACACGCGTCGCATGGCTGTTCCCGCGCTCTCGATTTTTTTCAAACCACCAACATTTATTCTATTTTTCAGTGAGAGAGTTACTTAACGGAGGCATCGCGCCGTTAAAGAGAGGGAGAAGCCCTCGTTTCGCGCGCTCTAACTGCGCCGGGTCAGAGTGAGGGCAGAAGGGCGCGATGCGTGCGTTCAAAGGCTGCCTTAACGAGCCGTGTATTTCGGATCCGTGAATGGAAACATTGCGAGTTGTAGGGGACACACAGTGTAAACTGCGAAGTCATTTTAATGAAAAATATTTTTTTAAAATTCTTGTGAATGGTTGTAGAAATATTGGAATTTGTATTTCATTTCTCCTTGTAAGGCGACAAAAACAATTTAACTGGTACTTATACCTAAAAAAGACTTATTTTTTTTCAAATAAAGGTTGTCTCAAAAGTTTCTGACTATTTATTTTTCGAAGTTTATCTTGGTGTATTTAGACTCCTTGCCATTCCGTTATGGTTGTAGTTAAGGACATGGTAGTAGACTACAATAATAAATTTGAATGAAACATTGCTCGTAGTTCGCCCAAGAAAATCACTTCTAGGTACAAACATGCAAAAATCGTGACTTTTTAGTGTTTTCGAATGAACACTGGTCCTCGAATATATGTGGCCTTCCCAATTAGCCCACAATATCAGTGGTAGAATAACACTTGCTTGTTCAGATAATGATGAAATAACAGGAATATAGCGTGCTTGAGAAGCGGTAAACGGTTAAAAGTGCCGTTTTCAGCAATCAAATCTCTACAGAAATATTTCGAAACATCATATTTCTTAACAGATGTATGAACATCCTCCAACATGCAACCGTGCACTAGTACGGAAGGGCACTTCTGAGTGATCAACAAATGATGGTTGCTGATCGATCCACACTTTCAAAATATGAGCTAATGTATATTCGGAAAATTTTAATTGGTGCAGGATTGGGATTGAGAGATCCATTATCAAGTATGCGTTTGAGGACAATCCTTTGGCATTATGAAATTTAACAAGCCCACTCGTCACCCTTTAAAACAATGTTTTTGTTTAGCCGATGTCAGAGCTCTAACAAGAATTAAAATCGATTTAAAACTGAGATTAATTTACACCAATGACGAATTTAGCTGTGTACAGTGCTATTCTTAGTGATTGAATTGGTCCACAATAACATTCGTTTTAAAGGGTTCCCAAGGCCACATCAACTGTTAAAAACCATTTGTTGATTGGTAGATTCAGAAGCACGAGAAAGGTCAGCATGTTCGAAAATGAAAATAGTCAGAAACTTTTGAGACAACCTAATACTAACTACTTACGTGCCTTAGCTACATATTTACAAAATCTGGGGACATGGCTCCTGCAGAGAGTTGAAATTATTAAGAATCTAAAGTGGGACGATATTTAATCCGCACCCTGCATAGACGCCCTACAAAGAAGCCGCCCCATGGTCAACCTAGACCCCGATGGATGGATGGCCTGAGAAGAACACTTGGCTCTCACAGGTGGCCTGCAACGAATTTCGACCTATCCTCATATAGCGTCAACGCTTGAAATGATAAATCTTGATTGATTGACTGATGATGACTGCGACGCAATCCTTACAGTATTCAAGTCTCTGCAATAGATTGCACTTTTTTGTTACAATCATATTTTTAGCCAGCGGTGAAACAAATTGAATCGCATTCTAGCATTGCTTGTTTTCGATTAGCTAAGATACGATACACAATGCACTCCCAATCACAATTTTGTTTCACAACTACTTATTCACCCAAGATCTCTTTATTGGTCAATCCTTCCGCTTTCATCAAGCGACAAGAAAAATAAATATCACACTCCTCGTCGACAAAGAATCTCTCAGTGTTGTAGTCTTCATTCGAATTGCAGCAGAGAGGAGATCATGCAGAATGAGAAAAGATGATGACATAATCCGGACTGACAAAACGATATGATATATTGAGTGTGTTCTAGAGTACGTTTTGTCACCTATCACCCTTGACTCTCGTTACTGTATCATAAATACAGAAGTTTAACACTGCATTGGGCACAATTCCAATTTCGAAATACTATTATTTTCATCATGCGAGTGTTTCCAACCGCTGGTGCGACTGCGGAAATATCCTACACAATGAAAACCCGATCACTTTAACGTTTCACAGTTATTATTTTCCTCAAGACGTTGCTACGAAGTAGTGCTTCGGATTCTCTCAGTCTATAAAATATCGAAACCTCGTCCACCTCTTCCATGAATGTATCGATCAGTATTTCTGCAGTCGATGCGCTTCTTCTCTACTGCAGCAGAGAAGAAAGCATATAGCTGCAGAAATAATAATAATAATAATTCTTTATCATGCGACAGTGCAGAGGTATTAGGTTGGAACAAAAGTTTTGCACGATTTCGACCATGAAGTTTGAAATCGCTTAAAAGGCTTCACTTTAATCGGGCCGATCTAACCAGATAGCTTATATTTAGGGACTATTTGTACAATATATCTGCTACTTCGAATCGAATCCTGCTCCGAGGGTTTGCGAAAAAAACAGGTTTCGTTAAATGTGAAATTTTTGAGTTATTGGGGTGTCCAGAAAGTTCGTATAATTTTTTGTTTTTATTTTTTATTCAATGCTTTACAATTCTCAGTGACCAATGTATGCCCCCTTCTTTCTCACTACCTCCCTCCAGCGATTGGGCAGGGTCTCGATTCCTCTCTTCCAGAATGCGGGTTTCTTCGAGACCGCCCAGTTCACGAAAGCCCCCACAACTTCATCTCGATTCTTGAACTTCTTTCCTTTGCAGAAGTCAGAGAGAGAGCGGAAGCAGTGGTAGTCGCATGGGGAGAGATCCGGGGAATACGGTGGATGGGGAATCCTCTCGATCTTCAGCTCGTCCATTTTCTTCTGGGTCATCTTCGCTCGATGTGGGCATTGTCCATCAGAAGAAGAATTTTGCCCTGGTTCAGGAGTCTGGGAGGGACTCTGATCGCTACATCTTCCAGTTGTTCAGAGAAGAGGTCGGCATTGATGCTGGTGCCAGGGGCGAGGATCTCCCAGTAGATGGGACCGAGCACTGAGAAGAAGAAGCAGAGGAGTTCCTTCTTTCCGTGCTCTTCCTTCTTCGGGACGGGCGTGGGCTTCTCATCTGCATCCACCCATTGCAGTCTCCTCACAGGGTTATCGTACGTGATCCACTTCTCATCTGTAGCGATGATGGAATTGACCCATCGAAGATTGGATCTACGATGGAGTAATTCCCGATAGACTTGAACACGATTTTTCAGCTGTTCGGGGGAGAGGTCATGGGGAAACACTTGTGGGAGTTTCGGCTTCTTCCCAGATCGATGGAGGATATCGGACACCGTTGATCTGGGAGTACCAGTATCCTTCTTCAACTCACGCACACTGGCCATGGGCTTGCGCTTCAGTTTGCGGAGAACGAGAGGCTGATCGAGGGAGGGAGGGCGTCCAGAGCGGGGTTGATCATCGAGACCAAACTCCCCTTTCTTGAAGCGGGAGAGCCACTTATAGCAGAAGGGTATGGAGGGGGCGTCAGCTCCTTCCGACTGGGCCAGGGCAGAGTGGGCCTCCTTCACGGATCGGCCAAGACGGAAGTAAAACTGCTCGGAGGTAGAGATGGGAGTCCATCACAAGAATCAATGTAGCAACTAGGAGACTGATTAAATCCTCTCACTACTCAACGTCAGAATGGTGCAATACATTGTTGACAAACAGATTGCGCAATCACTGCATTTGGTCGCGAACTGACTTTTTTCCGAAGCATTATACGAACTTTCCGGACACCCCAATACATTGACATTTGTTGATCACGCTCCTATTCTGACAGAAAAAAACGCATTGTATAATCTCAAATAGTTGAGTGAAAAGCCCGTTGGTAGTTCTCTCTAAAGCTATGTAGGATCTAGTGGTTACTTCAATTTAGCAAGGATTACAGGCCATTAAATTCCAACATTCGCGAGGTAACGTTGCTCACTGGATCGCTTTTCTTGCCTCGACAATCAATCATGCTGGCTTGACCTTAAGTGCTTTTACATAAACTACCGTGGGGCTTTATAACATAAAGGAATGCTGGATCATACCCTTTTCCACTCCAAGAAAATTTAGATTTTCTGAAATTTTGAATCATGGTCATCACGGCCAAAATATTGAAATTCGGTGTACATAGTTCGAGTCGATCACCTCAAAAGGAAGTATCCCCTGACTAGGCCTAGCCGATAATTGATAGAGTAAGAGTTGCTTGTTCAGTTAACCATATAACGGTTGAGCTCCTTTTTATGCTGGAAATATGACATTCATGGAAACATCAATTTGGAGACTATAATATCAATATCTGAGTATGCAATATTGCATTTTTTAAATTGAAGCATTGAATGTCCGCACAAAAATAATCGTGAGCTTATCATGGAAGGTACTTAAAGTTTAGATGCATTTGAGATCGATAGACTTACGGCTACGGCTATGCGGTGTAGGCAACTAATTCAGACCAAGCCCCTTTTGGCGCGAGATCAAATATGAGCGAAGTTTCTAGAACGCCATTTAATATAATCCCCATTTTTATACTATTTTATGATGCTTGTTCATCATACTTTCCAAATACACCTTGATATTTGCATTATCGACGATGCCCATAGAGTGCAGACCCCAAAATTATGTAGTTCAGTTCTCAAATGTAGTAACTTTGACTTTAAAATGTCGCCACAAAATGAAATGGTATGGGTAATACTAATGTGCGACAGAAAGAGTATCCAAGCCCTCAAGGAATACATGAAACAATATTAAATAATTTTGAAAATATATGACAGGGTATGCCGGAAAAGAAAATTTGAAAATCGTGCAAAACTTTTGTTCCAACCTGATATAGATGTTACAGGGAAAATTAGAATCATGATAATTACGATGTCATATCTAGATGACAAAGGGAGTATAGCCGTCAGTTACAAGCGAGAGTGAATTAGAGATAATGAGAATAATCAATACTATTTATAGCTCTAGTTCTGAGCGAGAACAGTTCACTATTTCTAGAGATTACAATATTATTAGGGATACGGTTCCATAAGGGCACAACTCTATTTGTGAGAAATGTGTGGTAAAAAGCAGATATGGAACGATGTTTACGTAATGGAAGAGATTGGGGCGCCTAGGTCGAGGGGGGCTAGGAGGAGAAAGGAAGGGCAGCCTATGTCTACATCTTCGTGAATAACTTTATATACGAATGCTAAGTCAATAATTGTACGACGATACTCTAAAGGTTCTAAATGGAAATAACGTAGGCGATCAGGATAAGACCTGTTAGGGACGCGACATTTAAGGAGTACAGATTTGGTGTATTTGCGCTGGACACGCTCGATGCTATTAGACAAATTCCTACTTTGAGGTGACCAAAGTTCAGAACAATATTCGAGGATGGGGCGGACGTATGTGACAAAAAGTCGAGAATAAAGCTGAGGATTTTTTGATACGAAGGTGCGCAAGATGTATGAGCAACGAGAACGGGCCTTTGAGATCTTACTAGATATGTGAGCACTAAATTCTAGTTTATTAGAGTATGTAATTCCTAAGTCGGTGAATTGGGATACGGTAGGAAGAGCAATACCATTAAGAGTAAGGATAGAGGGAGGATGTGACCTTCCTATAAGCTTTGTCTCGGTCTTAGTGAGGGATACGGTAAGGCCCCAATCACCACTTAAAAAGGATATCAAGAGAGGATTGGAGAGAGGCAGGATCAGAGTAAGACCAGAGTTTGGCATCATCGGCATAAAGAATACAGCGAACATTTGGAGGAAGTAGGGAGGGTAGGTCACTAATGTAGAGGGAGAAGAGAAGAGGCCCTAAGACAGAGCCTTGAGGCACGCCTGAGTGGGCAGGGAAAGAGGGGGAGGAAGAGGTATTGACTGATACTGATTGTGATCTACCGAGTAAGAACGAACGAATCCAAGATAAGAGGGATCCACAAATGCCTAGAAGTGAGCATTTGTGGATGAGTAAGTTGATCGGGATAGAGTCAAAGGCACGCGAGAAACCGATAAATGCAACAGAAATGTAGTGACCATCGTTAAGTGCAGAGTGCCATTGAGAGAAAGAGTTAAGAAGTGCAGAGGTGCACGATCTACGTGGGCGGAAACCGTGTTGGTAAGGGGAGATGAGATTGTTCTCGGAAAGGTACTTCCAGAGAGTCTCGCCTACGATTTTCTCTATAACTTTGGAAGAGGAGCAAGTAAGTGAGATGGGTCGGTACGAGGAGGCAGTGTTTTTCGGGCCCTTACGCTTATAGATTGCCTTGACTTTGTCAATTTTCCAAATGGAAGGAGAAGCGCCATGGAGTAAGAATCTATTGAACAGTATGGAGAGAGGAATGCAAATGTGAGGGGCAGTATGTTTAAGGAAGATGTAAGGGATGTGATCGAAGATGTAAGGGATGTGAAACATCTGCAACATGTGGAAAAATACTAGGGAATACATTAGCATTCTCATGATTCGACTTGGCGCCAAATTCGGACCTGATTGGTTCATCACTCGCAATTTTCTATGCATTGATCTCAAAGGAACGAAAAATTTAAGAAAAGTGATGGGTGACAAAACGTCATCTAGAACACTCTAAAAATACCAGATCGATTTTGTCACTAAGAACAATACGTTTTTTGAATTGTTATTTTGCTCAGGAGCAGTCCAGCACAAATTCGAATCCGTTTATCTTGTACATGTTAAAGTGTGCATGAAACATAAATGTCCCGAGCTAATGTTGATCTTTCACTGGACACATTTTTATATGCGTTTCATCGTTTCTACTTCATCCAATATATTTTTGCATGTTAGTGCATTATCGGATCGTAGAGGGGCAACATAACTAGCGACCTTCGGTCGCTACGTGGTTCGCGGGGTTGTGTGATAAGGATAAATGTTGTGTACGACTGGTAAACCGTTGTAGAAGGCTCACGCTGCGGGGGGTGAGAGCAGGTTGGGAAGCATTTTTGAATAAATTCCGCAAGGAATTTCAGTCAACCACGTTTGGTACCAGTTTTATGCAAGGAAATATAATTGTAAGCGACTGGTGAGAGCCTGCTTAAAACGTTGTAAAAGGCTCGTGAGGCCTCGGGCGATCCGAAAAGGTTGGAATGGGGCTTCGCCCCATTCCAACTTTTTCGAATCGCCCTCGGCCTCACGAGCCTTTCACAACGCTCACGCTGCGGGGAGTGAGAGCAGGTTGGGAAGCATTTTTGAATAAATTCCACAAGGAATTTCAGTCAACCACGTTTGGTACCAGTTTTATGCAAGGAAATATAATTGTAAGCGACTGGTGAGAGCCTGCTTAAAACGTTGTAAAAGGCTCGTGAGGCCTCGGGCTATCCGTGGCCCCATTCCAACTTTTTCGGATCGTTAGGTTGGGAAGCATTTTTGAATAAATTCCGCAAGTAATGTCAGTCAACCAAAAAAACGAGAATTACGTAAAATTGAATAGTAATGATGTAAGGCCAAATTTAAAAGTAGAGGTCACGGGAGTTAGAATGGTGGTCCAGTTCCGGGGTCTGCGCGACCACTTTGAAGCGATTTATGGCCAAAAACGATTATTGCATCTTATTGCATAATGATGACGTAATACCAAATTTTGAAAGAGCTCACTCTGGGGTGTACTGGTCAAGGTCCGGTGTCTGCGCGACCACTTTGAAGCGATTTATGACCAAAAAACGATTATTGCATCATATTGCATAATGATGACGTAATACCGAATTTTGAAGGAGCTCACTCTGGGGAGTCGAATGGTCAAGGTCTTTTTTTTTGAAAGTTTGAAAGTAATCACAGTGGTGCACCGCCTGGTCAAGGTCCGAGGTCTGGACGATGTTTTTGAAGCGAGCTATGGGCAAAATTGGAGATATTGCGTAGTGATGATGCAACATTGCGTCATGATGATGCAATCGATATAGAATTTGAAGTGGCACGCCAAGAGGGTTCGTTTGGTCCAAGACTTAGCCTTCTACGATGAGTTTGAGCTGAGTTATTCGCGAAAAGCGAGTGTGACAGACAGACAGACGTTTTGTCTTTTTTCTACATAGTAACATAACAGCCCACCTTGTCCAGGAATGGACCAATGAGTCCGTATCCTCCCTTGACGAATGAGCGGGCGTCCACGGCCAATGACCTCTTGCAAGTGATGAAAAATGGAAAAGAGCTCAGCAAAAGATAGGATGGATCAATACTTAGCACTATCACATTATCAACTTCAGCAATATTATCACCCCAAATGGGAAGGTTTGAGAAGTTAGAATGGAAAGTTAGGAGGGGGTACGGAGGGCATAGTGTAAACAGCGAAGTCATTCTTTATTATTTTCGGGCTGTCATCATCATCGAATTTCGGATAGCAAGCAATGGCAATGATAAAACATATCATAAATTCAACTTTCAACGGTCGCATGATAGAGATGAAAGATTCTGAAAGGTTCAAAATCTTTTCTGTCAAACCTCTTTCTGAGCATTCAAGCAAATTTGCGGTATCCAGTGATAGCTTATTCGAAAGAGCATGCAAAATATGTAAGGAACGGGAAGACATAGGGAATCCATCAGCGCTGACGTCAGTTGTACCAGTTAATTTGAATTTGTTTCACTGAAATTGCGAAGTATTTCGACTATTACATCATTGTCATATTACATTTTGGTATTTTAGGATATTTAAATTCGTATTATACTCCTTGTCAAAATTTGACATCTCCATTGAACCGTACTCATTTATCTCACAGTTCCGTTGCGCTTATCCCTCTTTCCGTGAGTGGAATCTGTAAGAAAGACTTTAGCAACTGTGAAAAATATGATCATAATCCAATTTTGATCTATTACAAACAGGAAGGATCCTTAGTTATCATATTTGAAACACATTTTAAAAATATATAAGCATCAAGACAGCATAATCAGCCCGAGGTAGAACCCTTTCTACACTGGTTTTCATCATGATGGTAATGCATGTCTTCGTATGATAACTGATGCGGCGCGCAATACTCGTAAGGATCTTTGAGCGCGAGGACGGATGGACACTCACGAGATAACAAACTTAGCAACTTTAGAGCACAAAAGGATCATCACAGACCTTCTATTTCTGCATAACTGTGTTCATGGGAATTATAAATTGGATAATTCATTCTTATTTCGAGTTTCACCGATCTCTCATAACCTTCGCTCAGCACACCCTTTACTGCTTTCAATTCCCGATCTAATTAAAATCACTCATTCCACCGTTGTAAGTAGAACTATTAATGTTTGGAATAATCTATCTTATGATATTGTATCTTCCCCTGCACATAAATTTCGTGCATATGAACTTTCCCTTACCCAAAAAGACCTCCCCCCTTCAGTAATGCGTATCTAGTCTTATCTTATCCCACCCCCTACTGCCTCGACCCCAATCACGACGAATCGCCATGGAGCGACGCAACTTCCATCATCTACACCAAAGGACCATACCACACCTCATATGCACAATGAATGGATGGAAAAAAAATTTGTATTTGTATTTGTACTGCAGACATATAAATACGTTTGACCATGAATGAGATATCAATCAATGATAAGCAGCTACATCAACTGTAGCTCCCCAAGCTGAAATTCATATGACACCCCTCAGCGATGTGGTTTCCCACCTCTCTAAAATTTTTTTTATATTTGTTGAGCCCTGACCATTGAGGAGATATCAGTACTATTCGAATCCTGCTCCATTCTAACATCTGCTGGAATCCAAACTCACGGGGTCTATCACACATTTTTTCATAGATAAAACAACGAATTGATCACTGCAACACTCACTCGCTAGCCCGATTGCATCATGCTTCCATGTGAATAGATTCGACCAAAAGAGTCTCATTTTTAAATTTAAATCATAGTTTCGATGACATGTGATTGCCACTTTGATGGTCTAAAAATAAAAAAAATAAAATGCCTGCACCCGTTTTATACGTGTTTCATATTTCATACTTCACTTCAAAACTTTTCCTCGTTTCAATTACAACCACTTCTTTCGGTCATAAAATCAAACCAAATAAACTACACAACCCTTGCCCATGAGTGGTACTATGAGTACGGCTGCAACAATCCGACAATTTGAGAAGTGTTGTGAAGAGAGGAACTCATAGACAGCTGCATCTCAAGAAGGAAGAAATCATTATTAGAAAATTTATGACTTGTTCAAAAAAGACTCATGCAGAGAAAGCGGAAAGTGAAAGAGAAAATATTAACTTTAGAAACACCAACTATGACCGATGATTATCGGGGAAATTATATGAATTATTATACCTTTGCAGATAACAACATACTTGAGAAATCCATTTTCAATCGAGGGAAATTGTGTAAATTTATATACCTTTGCAGCTAACAACATACTTGATAAACCATTTTCATGAAGATTAATAAAATCCGAGATGGTTGAATCGCGCTTCAGAATAATTCCCAGAGTATGTGAATAGGCCGAGGAGCAATTCTCCTACCACGCCTATGGAAACAAATAAACTAACCTTGTCGACCGCCTGCTTCATGCTTACATAACTTTAACTCAACTGATTCATTACTTTATGAGAGGAATCGCGAGAGAATCGATCACTCAGCGGCGGTGAATTCAAATTAAAGTCCTATCAGGTTGACATTTTGGTTATAACTACTTTGAATGATGCTCTTTCAAACTGCGTCGTCAGAATTCCGATATCCGTCGTCATCGTCGAGATTCAGAAGGCCAAACTTGGTACTATCACTTTTCGAAGGTCAAATCGCGCTCACTTAAATGATTATAACTTTGTTTAAAATTGAGATAGAAAGTCGTTCTTTGTTTCAAAAGAAAGCTACCATCATGTGCTACAACTTTTTTGTTGACGTCATCATTCCTGGACCTCACCCTGGTGCGGGGCGGTCGGGTGCACCAAAAGTGACGTAACTTTGGAAATCGGAAAAACGTATTGGGATCTAGCGCGAAATTGATTGTGCCTATGGGTGGCTATCTCGCGCTCAAAAATCAGCCAAATCGAGAAGGGGAAAAAAGTGCGCTAACTTTTTGTACGGTGACCCCGAAATCGGTCCATGACAGCAATACTTTCAGAGCTCTCAGTGGCCACTATTGGGTGCAAATACATTCAAAAACATCACAAACAACATTATAAGTTGTTTCCCCAATAGCTATACCACTTTCATTGGTCAAAAATTACAGTATGACCTAAATTTCAAAAATCGATTTTTTTGCCCTCAACAACCTATGGGATGGGTGCTATTGCAATAAATCGGTTCCACGTAACGTCAGTAGTAATATTATACGTCAACACACCCAAAAACTGGTGGTTGAGATGCATTTTTTCAAATTTTCAATTTGGCGGGAAATAAAATATAATTTCCCCACTTTTATGCTGAATGTCGCTAATCAGCCAGTCAAAATAAAACAAAACAGTCAATCGAAACTTTATCTTGTTAACAGTAGGAATAATGAGAAATTCTAGAGCAAATGAGTTGAAGAAGCGGGGCTTTTATACCTCTAAAGCGACGATATAGCGAGGGAAATCGAGAGAGCAGGAACGTGCTCTATAGGTGGGGAGAGAAGGGCTCGAGGCGAGAAAAGAGGGGAGGGCAAAGATTACCAGACAATAATCATATGTCGTTAACAACTCAAAAATAGGCAGTTGAGCTGTTTGTTTAGTAAATGACAAATGATTTATGACACAATCTCTGAGCGAATGACCTTTCCCGGCCAACTTTCAGGCGTTTTAAGGTCCAAGCATCTCAATTCCCATCAAATTTTTCAAAAAGTCATTAGTCATTTTTTCATAAATAATATTTTGAATCAATTCTCCCCCGTACTTCCCATTTTCAATACTGCTCGATATGGGTACCATTCGAACCCTCTACGCAAGGGCTTTCTTATCACATACTTTGTTTTGCAAGTAGATCAAAGACCAAATATCAATTATCGATTTTCTATTCAACTTTACCCAAATGCCCCAAATGGGTGTCATTAGAACCGCCTAGGAGAGGACAGTAAAGTCCGCTAATTAGTTTTCAGAAAAGATCAAAGATCAAAAATCAATTATCGATTTTCTATTCAAATTTTTCAAAATGGCCCAATATGTGCATCATTACAACCCTCTAGACGAGTAGAGTCTAAATAATACATTTTTAAAGATCAAAGATCAATTATCGATTTTTCAGAAACTTTATCCAAATTACTCCATATGGGAATCATTCTGATCCCCAAGACATGGGCAATCGGACCATACACTTTTTTTCTTATTATCGATTATCAATTATCGATTTTTGTAAAAGTTCTACAAACTCTCCCGATATGGACGTCGTTCTAAAGCCCTAAGCACGGGTAGTTCAACTGACAAATTTATGGTCTCGTTTTTTCAACATAATAAACAATTGAATTATCAAAAATACTGGTGCACAGTCTTCTGTTGTCCGGAGTAGTTGGGTGCAAATCAACCATTAGATATCCATATGGCTGAGACTTTACTGCATCTTCGTAAGCCTCCCAGAAATACTGAGATTTACCAGGAAACAACTGTTTTGGCAAGTTTTGAATCTGCAGAGTATCTCCAGTAGACTTTGTTAGACAAATGTAGGTACTGTTGGCTCGGGCCGTTCTTTTTTGAGCGAACAAAGACTGAACAATGTTAAATATTGAACAATTGCAATGGTGGGAAACCCGGGTAAATAGGTTGTTTAATTCCGTCTTATTCTTGACGTAATACGACATGAGGTCATCCAAAATCAACAACTTGTGATCTTTTCCTTCCAACATCTGCATATCAGGCGGACCTTCGTGAAGCTGAATCTTTTCATGTTTCGGAAAGTCGTTGGTGTTTATACCGTAACACCAAATAATCCTGTCAATAGGTTTATCAAACATTTTTTCTTCATTTTCCAAAATTTACGCAATAGCGTTGTTTTGCCTGTTTGGGTCGCGCCAGAACAAAAGCAGACATGGAGTTTATAACAAACTTGTCGGACTGCATGTTTTACAATGACTATATTCAGTCATACTAAAAGGTCATCCCTATTTATTCTCTTCCAACTAGCCATCGTTTTAGTCTGCATAACTGCAGCGCTAGTAAATATTACCGTATTTCCCGATAGCGAAAGACGCCCATTTTGGCTTGGTCTTTTGTCCAGCTGCCTAGCCCTTATTATTCCTTTTCCTATTGGTCATGGCGGAATTTTTCATAACAATTCCATCCAACAATCCGGACCATCCCGAGAACTCCAACTCATCATTTCTGGTCCGACTTCCGGAACCGATCAAACTAAAACCTGAAAAATGGAAGTGTGGATTGGCCGAAATAATTTACACAAACAGCTTTGAAAACGTTTCCGAAGCACTCGGTTTCTCGACTGTTGACAAAAAAGGATCTCGCTCTGATTTTAAACTACCACGCGGAAATTATAGAGATGCATTCGATTTGCTCAACTCTCTCTGGTCTGCAACTCCGAGTCGAAGGAAGCGCGATGCCGGAGAAATGACAGATGAACAAAAGGCAGAGTTGAAAAGAAGAATAGCAGAAGGTGAAGGACGACCTGCTACGCAAGAAGAGATTGATGCGGCTCTAAAGAGAAGAGCGCAAAGAGAAAAAGATTCCACCGCAACCCCACCAGTTCAACCAACAGCACCTACTACAACTATCTCGCCCCCCACTCAAACTACAACGCCTGCGCAACCAACCATACCGCCTACTCCCCCACCTCCTGATCCGTCACCGACTACTGGGCCTACGCCTCCGCCTAAGAAAATCGCCAATGACTCTAGCTTTCCCTCTACTACAGCGCTAGATGCTACTCAGTTTTCAAAACAAGAATTATTGGTCAAGAGCGCAACTGCTGAACTAGTAAACCAGGCAAAGAATATTCAGTCAGAGATTATCAGAGTCTCCAAAAACAACATTAGCGCCTTACAGGAAGAAAGCAAAACACTTCAATCCCTGATAAGTAAGTCTATTGATGCAACCAGCGAACTCGTTAAAACAACCGCAGAGGACAACAAAGCAACTCAAGATCTGCTCAAACAGTCGATCGAAATTCAAAAAGGCAATGCTGTTGATTCCAAAAGGATTGCGAACCAAGCAAACGTCCGCAGTTACTCACTTGGTCGCGCTCAAGAACAGCTCAAGAAACATGGCTTCTCGTTTGATTTCGATCACCTTCTAAATCGAATAGTCTTATCTGTAAACAAGAGCGCGATTGACAGTCTACAACTGTCACGCGAACTTGCCTATCTTTGTGGATTTTCGACCCAATCCTACGGGGACGATAACTTTACCGTCAATGAAGCCATGACAATCTCCCCATACTCTATCGACTTTAACAACAACATTTGGTCAATTTTCGTATACGCCGATTGCGTCCAGCCTTCAGTTGTAGGAAATTGCAAGTCACAACTTGTTAGAATTATTCCGACGTCAGCGGATCATCAGTACGCAAACGTGTCTGCAGTCTTCAATCCAATTCAATATTTTTCAAGGAAATAATCGATACCATCAGGATTGAAGTTTGCGACGCCTTTGGAAAACCTATAAAATTCCATTACGGCACGACCATTTGTACTATGCATTTCATCAAAATTAAACCATGAAAGATTGTTCAGAATTTTTCGATTATGATAAAGTTGACTTTGCTAATATTTTGCAGCATGGCGCAGGCCAAAAGTTTATCGGATTTCGTAACCAAAGAGGCCGAGGTATTGCCGGGGTCGTTAAACGACTTCGCATCGCAATCCCTTCCTTTCTTGAATCCCCTGTTGGAAGGCAAGTAACGCAGGCTGCAGCAAGCGTAGCATCTGACGTCATCAAAGGGTCATCGCCGACAGATGCATTTAAACGGGCAGGAAGACGGACTATTCGCAATCTTACTAGTCTTGGAAGTCGTAAAAGACCCTCCAGTTTCCTTCCTAACGAAAATCGGTCGTATTTCATACCCGCCCCATAGTAATGCAAAAAATTATCAACCCCAAGTCTAAAAAGTCAACTGTTCCTGAGCTCGATCTGTTTAGTATTCCCGACACTTCAGTGGGTGTTCTCAACAGTCGTTACGTCGAATGTCCTCTTACAAACTCGTATACCTCCGGGCATCAGGGACCCCTGGAATGGCGCTATAATTTGCAAAAGACCTTTCTCAACCTTCAACGCAGTTACATACAGTTTACCATCGGAATCAGAGACAAAAATGGCAAAAAGATTGATGTGAAAGCAGACGAAAAGCTGCCCATCGCATTTTGTCAAATGATCGGCAAGACCCTCTTCAAGCAGTTCCATCAATGGTGTGATGGTCGAAGATTCTTCGCCGCTTTACGCTTGGAGAAGTATCATTGAGACCGAGATCAACTGTGACCAGGATACCAAGAATACTACGCTTTCGCTTGGCGGTTATGCTACGGATGACAAGCCCAACAATGATCCCACTTCATCAGGTCATGTAAGAAGAACGGGTTGGATAGAGAAGTGTAAAGACGGTCAATTCGCTGCTACTCTTAACCTGAACCTTTTCAACCATCCCCGTCTTCTTCTAAACTACGTCGACTTTAAGCTGATTGCCTACTTAAATGATCCCAAGTTTGTCATTGATTCGCTCGAGATTGATAAGGATCTCAGAGCGCCCAATGACACAATCTACACGTATGAACTGTCGGACATTAAGCTCCTTCTTCACGAATACGAACTTCACGATTCCGCCTCGCTAGCTATCGAAGAGCTTCTCAAGAAGGAAAAGATGATCACCTACCCGCTTACAAACGTTGAAATGCGTAGTTTCTATGTTGCACCTGGACGATGATTTGACGCACCAGAGTGTCGTCTGCTTACTTCAGCGCTTCCAAAACGAGTCATAATGTGTATGGTCGATGCGCTGTCTTACGTAGGATCCCATACCAAGATGCCCTTCAACTTTAGGCATTTTGTTGTAAAGGAGGCATACCTCGAATGTGGTGGACGAACCATTCCTTCTAGACCGTTGAACCTAGACTTTGAAAAGGACTTGTACATGCCGGCCTATCTGAACATGCTTGAAGGAACGGGCTTGACACGCTCTCTGGACAACAACGGCATAACCAGGGACATGTTCAAGGAGGGTTTCACATTCTTTGTCTTTGAAATTTCGCCAAACCTTGACTCGGAAACATTTGGCCTAATTAATCTTGGTACTACTAGTTTCAACGTAAAGTTCAACAAGGCGGTTCCCGATCCGGGTCTGTATTGTATTCTTCATTGTCAGTATGACTCTGTGTTTACCAATATCGATTAGATCTGCCTGAACATGGGAAAATACAAAATCACCGCGGGTTTGACGACGAGGAAACTTGTATCTAACTTGTTTATGTCTCGAATATACTGGCTGGGATTCAAGAAAACTTGTAACTTTTTTGATTGATTGTTTGCTTGCTTTCTGCAAAGGTCCATGGGATGAAAACGCTGTAGGCTGGTCAAGGTTATAGAATAGCTTTTTCAACATGATTAATACAACGATCAAGGCCAAGCCCTTATGTAAAGTCGTTTGCCGGTTCCTCCTTGAACGCGTTGCAGACGCGATGACTTTGTCGGTCTTGCCAACTAGGAAGTTTTTCTGTTTGTACAGTAGGTCTGGTCGGCATCGTTGCGGGTCTCGCGGGCGTTTTTGGCCTTGCAGGTTGTTTGGCTACTCTCGGACAAGGGGCCTTTTCAACCCGTTTAGTCCTTGACTGAGGAATAGGCGTCGAGCCCTTTTTAGGGGGTCTAAATGAGGTTGGTAGGGGTATAAACTTTGTTTTAGCCGGAGAATTATCGGGAGTAATTGGTGTATAATCGTCATTGGTAGAAACAACGTCTTGGTCCGAGTAGTCTGTTTCTTGAGGTTCAGAGTAGAAATCTACGAGAGGTAGAGAAACGTCCGGAGTAACAATAGTTGTAGGCGTTGGTTCCGATCTATCGTCTTTCAGGTCATTTTCCTTTCTATAGTTGATTAGACGAGCAAGACGGTCTTGATATAGTCTCATTTTTGTATGAGGATCAGTATCCTTTCGAAGAATTATGCTGTCTAGCCTTCTTTCCATTTCAATAGCATTTGCTTCTTTCTGTGTAACGGCTACAAACGGCTGAACTCGGGAAGTATGCTTCATCATTGCGTCGAAAGGACAACTTGAACAATTATGCGAATAAAGTGATGGGCAAAGGTTATTAGTAGGTCTCGGGCCTTTTCAGCGTCTCGACACTTGCCAATATATCGAATGATTGGAAGGAACTTTACAATTGCGTTACGTTCGGAACGATTAAATGCAATTTTATGGATGTTGAAAAGAATTTCGACAAGACAACCAATTTCAGAATTTGTTGCTTGCTTAATGGCCAATCGAGTATTACGAAGAACTTTTAGAAGAAAGTCCGAATTCCGGGAAATGCGACTATTCATGGCGAACTTTGACTGAAATAGTCCCGTCGGCTGGGCTTTTGTAGACTCCAAGACTGCATACCAGTTCGTCCTTGTTCTTGTTGACATCGGTTGGAGATGCTTCTACCTTGTAGTCAGATTTACCGTTGGGCTTTGCTTCGTTTTGCACCTTTTCGTTCGGAAGGATGTTATTGTGGACTTTTTCGTGTCGATTGCGAGAGAATGCCGATGAAAACAGTCGATTGCACTTGAAGCAATAAAGTTTGTGATGCTTATCAACGATATGCTTGGTAAGCTCAGGGTATTGAGAATTGCAGATTTTACAGAGGATCGACATGATACAACAACTCAGTGCGAATGCAGAGGGGATAAATGAAAGGAAAAGTTTTTATTTAAATACTTTCGTACGTACGCGTCGTCTCGTTTGATTCGATGAAAGGTGGACACTACAGAACGGAACGACCTTTTTTGCCAAAGCATTTCGTTCACTACGTAGATACAGTAGGCTCCACATGTTATCTCTTGTAGATGCTGGTGTTTTTCACGGTTGAAGAGGCAATGTTCAAACTTTTTGCAAAACTCTTGAATACTCTTCACTCGGGGTGGACCGCCGAACGAGTCAAAATAACAGCAAACTCCATTTTGGGCAATGATGGCAAGTCAATGAGTTCCTTCTTGTTCCGAAGAATCTGCGTTGACGACAAGACCGTAGGAGTTTATCGGTATTAGGTAAACAGTCGGAAGGGAATACACCCAAAAAGTTTGGAATATGGGAGAATATAGAAGAAATGTCGCTAGAATTCATCTATTGCGAAATTTACACTTGACGATTCCGTCGACAATGATATACTCAAGACTGAGACAATTTTTTTGAATGGATGAAGTAATGTCAGGATGGGAGATGCCTTCGTTTATATCGGTCAGAATTCCGAGTAAGCATCCGATGGACATTGGTCCTTGACGAAGGAAGACGATCAGTTCGATAAGTCGGGCAAGTTGTCGAACGAGGAATAGACAATATCACCGTGCTTGTAGAAGATGACTTTGGTAATGTTATCAAACAGATAGCTTTGCATATTTTCAAGTAGTCGAACTTGGTTTTCTTTATTAATGTGGAAGAGGGTATTGTGTTCGAAAAGGAAGGATTCTTCGTTGTTTATCCATTCCTCGCTTGCGAAAGCAAGGAAACAACCGGTTAGAACAAGAAAATAGAACATGGCTGGATAATTTAAAATAAATTGAGTATTTTAAAGCCAAATATATTTTGCCTTGGTCAGTTGAACTGTCTGTACTTAGGGCTTTTGAACGACATCCATATCGGGATAGTTTGTAGAACTTTTACGAAAAATCGATAATTAATAATCGATAATAAGAAAAAAGTGTATGGCCCGATTGCCCGTGCCATGGGGATCAGAATGATACCAATATGGCGTAATTTGGATAAAGTTGATAAAAAATCGATAATTGATCTTTGATCTTTAAAAATGTATTATTTAGACTCTACTCGCCTAGAGGGTTGTAATGATGCCCATATTGGGCCATTTTGCCAAATTTGAATAGAAAATCGATTATTGATTTTTGATCTTTGATCTTTTTTGAAAACTAATTAGCGGACTTTACTGCCCTCTCCTAGGCGGTTCTAATGATACCCATGTTGGAGCATTTGGGTAAAGTTGAATAGAAAATCGATAATTGATCTTTGGTCTTTTATCTACTTGCAAAACAAAGTACGTGATGAGAAAGCCCTTGCCTAGAGGGTTCGAATGGTACCCATATCGAGCAGTATTGGAAATGGGAAGTACGGGGGAGAATTGATTCAAAATATGATTAGGCTGTTGCAAAAGTCTTGTGGTCTTTTGTGTAAGTACTTTGAACGATCATAACTCGCGTGCCTCAAATCTCAATGGCCAACAAACGTGGTGTTGTTTAGGGATATGCTTGAACTTTACTCACGTATATTTCAATCAAACCGATCATGCAACCAACGCAAGCAATTATGATAAACCCAATTGCAAAAAAATCACAAAATTTAGATATAAATGTATTTATCTAGATATTTTAGGGGAAAATTCATGAAACATCTTCATAATGTTGGGTGAGAAGTAACATTGATGTTCTTTCAAAAAATAGGTTAGACCTGTCATTTGAGTGGGTTTGAACCAAATTACATGATAGCAAAAATATGAGCAGACCCAGGCTGCCTGTGACTTGTACCTGCCTTTCTAAATGGAAGACCAAGCATACAGGCTCCGTCATGTGTGCGCTGTATGCTCCCGCGAAGAGGCTATATCCTCATAAGAAATGTTGGGGCCTGCTTGTTTCCCCTTTCAGATAATCTGAATTCCTCATTTTTCAGAAATATGCAAAATGAACGCAGAAATGCAACATGCAGTCATTTTGCAGATCAACTCATTCCTCGAAAGGATCTAACTTCCGGGATCCATAAGAAAAACTATGTATAGGGTAAAGATGGGAGCTTCACATAACCACCAGGAATTGAGCGTTCATGCATCAGTGGAAACAGAATGTTGAGAAATGTTCCGTTTTCGATGGATGAATTTTAGTAATTTTAACTGGATCCTGTTCTCGCCTCTCTGATTGGGCAATGCCTGTAGGATGCGCATATGAAAGAGTATGCAAGGCCTCATTAGTAATCAATATCCCGAAGTTCATCTATCAATCCAACAGGAAGATCGAAGGCAAAAGATCAAAATTCCACAGGACTTTTGCAACAACCTAATATTAGGTTGAATAGAAAGTCTTTATCCACTTTTTATTTCCCTTCTTCTGACAATAAAGCACAAGAGCAAAATCAAACATATGCACCATTGTTATCTACGACAAATCTCCAACGTTCAGGCAACTTATGGATTCCCTCCTTATAGAACCCATCTCGGCGCGAATTAAAATATTGCTTGAGTGCGGCCTCGATCGCCCCACGGGAAATGAAGGATCTCTGATCGAGATGACGGGTCAGATCCGAGAACAACCAATAATCCGAAGGGGCCAAGTCAGGAGAATACGGTGTATGAGGGAGAACCATCCAGCCTTATTTGGACAGCTCCTGCTTGACCTGCCGTGCAACATGGGGTCGGGCGTTATCGTGTTGATAGTACACTTTCTTGCCGTTCAGGGCAGATTGTGCGAATTTCTTCTTGAGATTCCGTAGTTGTTTAGTGTAGACATATTCAGTAATTATCCGCTTCTCGGGTAGGAGCTCCCAGTAAATCGGGCCATCCACCCCCCACCAGGCAGAGAGCAAGATTTTCATAGGGTGAAGGCCAGGCTTTGCGACGTCCTGTGGGGTCTCATTGACATCCACCCACTGTGCCCTCCTATGGTGATTCTCATAGCAGACCCACTTCTCGACCCCTGTTATGAGACGGTCCAACCATCGATCTCCAGCGTGAAGAGTGAGTAGAGAAAGGGAATCGTCGACACGGTGGTCAAACTGGTCTTGGGTCAATTTGTGGGGTATGAAACGGCCTAGCTTCTTCTTCTTGCCAATGGAGACCAATCATTTTACGATGGTGCTTTGCGATACCCCAAGTGTGGCTGCCATGTCGCGGGTATTTGGGAAGGATCCAATTCCACTACGATCCGTAGCGCATCCAAATCCAGCTCGGGTGGCCTCCCAGACCGGTCATGATCATCCATGGAAAAGTCCCCCTTCTCGAAGAGTTGGTACCAATTGCGCATGGTCTGGTAGTGAGTGGCATATGAATCGTACACTTCAGCCAACTGTCGTTCCTATTCCTTCATTGTAGTGTGAGAGAGAAATACGAATAACAGAACGTTGCGGATGTGCAAGGCCGTGGGAACAAACATCGTGGTCTTACTAGTGGCAGAATGAAAGGCGTGGAATGGGGAGTTGTTGACCACATAGTCCCTTTGTCATGTGTTATTGACTAGAGGCGAGGGAACACCAAAGGTATCCTGCACTGAGCAGTGATCGAGCAAAACAGTGGATAAAGACTTTCTGTTCAACCTAATATTTATGAAAAAATGACTAATGACTTTTTGAAAAATTTGATGGGAATTGAGATGCTTGGACCTTAAAACGCCTATAAAAAAGTTTTGGTCGAATTTGGTGGAGTAAAGTGTTTTGGCCCCTACCTCCCTACTGAACGAAAGTGAAAGTTGGCCGGGAAAGGTCATTCGCTCAGAGATTGAGTCATAAATCATTTGTCATTTACTAAACAAACAGCCCAACTGCCTATTTTTGAGTTGTTAACGACATATGATTATCGGCTGGTAATCTTTGCCCTCCCCTCTTTTCTCGCCTCGAGCCCTTCTCTCCCCACCTATAGAGCACGTTCCTGCTCTCTCGATTTCCCTCGCTATATCGTCGCTTTAGAGGTATAAAAGCCCCGCTTCTCCCACTCATTTGCTCTAGAATTTCTCATTATTCCTACTGTTAACAAGATAAAGTTTCGATTGACTGGAATTTAAAGAAAAGCTCAAAACTGTACTTTAGGCAAATGTAGACATAGCGAACCGAATTTTAGTTGGAAATGAAGAGCTCGATGTGCTGATCATTTTATCTGTTGAAAGTGAGCTTTTACCTTTTCGTTGAAGCGCGCTATAGATCCTAGAAGTTGATAAGAAATGGGCTAGAAACCCCCGCGAGCGCGTGCTCTAACCGTCTGGGGCTCTCGCCGCCTGACCTCACTCTCCCTCCCCTCTATTTAGCGCTCTCCCGGGCGCGCTTCCAGTCGTTTTTTGCCTATTTCCAGGGTCCGTAGCGCGCTTCAACGAAAAGATAGAAACTCACTTTCAACAGATAAAATTATCAGCGCATCGAGCTCTGCATTTCCAACTATGATTCGGTTCGCTATGTCTACATATGCCTGAAGTACAGTTTTGAGCTTTTCTTTAAATTCCTTTTCTTTACGTTACGTGGAACCGATTTAGTGCAATAGCACCCATCACATAGGTTGTTGAGGGCAAAAAAATCGATTTTAGAAATTTAAGTCATACTGTAATTTTTGACCAATCAAAGTGGTATAGCTATTGGGGAAACAACTTATAATGTTGTTTTGATGTTTTTGAATATATTTGCACCCAATAGTGGCCAATTGGAGCTCTGAGAGTATTGCTGTCAGGGACCGATTTGGGGTCACCGTACAAAAAGTTAGCGCACTTTTTTCCTCCTCTCGATTTGGCTGATTTTTGGGCACGAGATAGCCACCCATAGGCACAATTAATTTCGCGCTAGATCCCAATACGTTTTTCCTATTTCCAAAGTTACGTCACTTTTGGTGCACCCGACCGCCCCGCACCAGGGTGTGTCCAGGAATGATGACGTCAACAAAAAAGTTGTAGCGCATGATGGTAGCTTTCTTTTGAAACAAAGAACGACTTTCTATCTCAATTTTAAACAAAGTTATAATCATTTAAGTGAGCGCGATTTGACCTTCGAAAAGTGATAGTACCAAGTTTGGCCTTCTGAATCTCGACGATGACGACCGATATCGGAATTCTGACGACGCAGTTTGCAAGAGCATCATTCAAAGTAGTTATAACCAAAATTGTAGCTTAAATGAACAAACTTGAAATTCTCCGCCGCTAATCCCCCTAAAATGCTCGATTCTCTCGCGATTCATCTCTTATTGGGGTGTCCGGAAAGTTCGTATAATTTTTTGTTTTTATTTTTTATTCAATGCTTTACAATTCTCAGTGGCCAATGTATGCCCCCTTCTTTCTCACTACCTCCCTCCAGCGATTGGGCAGGGTCTCGATTCCTCTCTTCCAGAATGCGGGTTTCTTCGAGAGCGCCCAGTTCACGAAAGCCCTCAACTTCATCTCGATTCTTGAACTTCTTTCCTTTGCAGAAGTCAGAGAGAGCGGAAGCAGTGGTAGTCGCATGGGGAGAGATCCGGGGAATACGGTGGATGGGGAATCCTCTCGATCTTCAGCTCGTCCATTTTCTTCTGGGTCATCTTCGCTCGATGTGGGCGAGCATTGTCCATCAGAAGAAGAATTTTGCCCTGGTTCCGGAGTCTGGGAGGGACTCTGATCGCGACATCTTCCAGTTGTTCAGAGAAGAGGTCGGCATTGATGAAAGAAGCAGAGGAGTTCCTTCTTTCCGTGCTCTTCCTTCTTCGGGAAGGGCGTGGGCTTCTCATCTGCATCCATCCATTGCAGTCTCCTCACAGGGTTATCGTACGTGATCCACTTCTCATCTGTAGCGATGATGGAATTGACCCATCGAAGATTGGATCTACGATGGAGTAATTCCCGACAGACTTGAACACGATTTTTCAGCTGTTCGGGGGAGAGGTCATGGGGAATCACTTGTGGGAGTTTCGGCTTCTTCCCAGATCGATGGAGGATATCGGACACCGTTGATCTGGGAGTAACAGTATCCTTCTTCAACTCACGCACACTGGCCATGGTCTTGCGCTTCAGTGTGCGGAGAACGAGAGGCTGATCGAGGGAGGGAGGGCGTCCAGAGCGGGGTTGATCATCGAGACCAAACTCCCCTTTCTTGAAGCGGGAGAACCACTTATAGCAGAAGGGTATTGAGGGGGCGTCAGCTCCTTCCGACTGGGCCAGGGCAGAGTGGGCCTCCTTCACGGATCGGCCAAGACGGTGTATGAAGTAAAACTGCTCGGAGGTAGAGATGGGAGTCCATCACAAGAATCAATGTAGCAACTAGGAGACTGATTAAATCCTCTCACTACTCAACGTAAGAATGATGCAATACATTGTTGACAAACAGATTGCGCAATCACTGCATTTGATCGCGAACTGACTTTTTTCCGAAGCATTATGCGAACTTTCCGGACACCCCAATATATGAATCTTTAAAATTGGTTCTCAGAATGTCCCTTCAATCAGCCGAACTAGGGCCATCCACATGGGCAATACTACAATCGGGAGATACTTGTTTCACAATTATTACTTCCCCCAGGATGTTTTTCATGGCTAGTAAAGGCGAGAGAAGTTCAGTATAAAATATTTCAAAATGAAATTACCATGGTAATACCGGCTAAGACTATTGAACACTAAAAAATGATATTTCGATGTATCAGAAGAATGCGCGTGTTTACGTTCAGTGCCGATCAAAATTATATAAAAGCATCTATGAAGCGAAAATCGTCGAGTGCAACTGCAGCGGACGTCCTACTGCTCACGTAACTATGCATGGCTAAGAAAGGAGACTATGTATCTGAGGAGCCACCTAGAATAAGATGAGATTCGTTCATTCCAAGGTTATACGCCCCACGGCTCGTTAAGGCAGACCTTGAACGCACGCAACGCGCCACTCCTCTCTCTCAAACCCGGTGAAGTTAGCGCGCGCTCTCTCCCCAGCCTATTTATGCGAGCTCGCCCTCCGGTTGCGGAACAAGGGCTTTTCCTCCTCTTTAGCCACGCGATCCCACAATTAAAGGAGGAGTAAACTCAAAGTACAATTTTGAAGCTATCATATGCACGGCCTAGAGCTCCACAACGATATGAAGCTCCGAAATTTTTACATTGATATCTCCATTCCGAACCGAGTTATAGCTAGTTAGCTGGGAGCCAGATCAGGGAAAGCTCAGGGAAGGGGGCGAGATAGCACGCGACTTGAAGAGCGTGCGTCACTAGGTGAAACATATTCCAACCGGGCGCGTGTTTGCATTTACTCCTCCTTTAAGTAACCCTCTCACTTAAAAATGGAATACATCTTGGTGATTTGAATAAATCGAGAGCCCGCGAAGCAGTCATGCTCCGCGTGTCTTTCAAGTTGGTGTCTTCATCAGTCATGAATCAGTTTATTCATAGCGTCATATAATTTTCAAATTTCCCTACAATTGTATTTTCGTTTCACCTCATCGGCATGAGCCATGTGATTTCCAATTGTTAGTCGGGGAGCGGTCTCTGTATAATAAATGTATAAGAGAGGAATCGCGAGAGAATCACCCATCCGCGGCGGTAGCACAAAGTTCATCGAATCCCGACGTATACGCAGGCTAAGCTATTTCAAATGATGCTTGATCAAACTACGTCGTCAGAATTTTGATAACTGTCGTCATCTTCGAGATTCAGAAGGCCAAACTTGGGACACTCAATTTTTAAGGGTCAAATCGAGCACACTTAAATGACCATAACTTAGTTTAAAATTACGATAGAAAGTCGTTCTTTTTTTAGAAAAAAAGCTGAAAACATTCTCTACAACTATTATATTGCACATTTCATTCCCTGTGCATTTCTCTGTGCGGGGTGGTCGGGTTGACCAAAATGACCGGAATCTGGAAATCGGAAAAAAAACCCTGAATGATTATGCGCGTTTTAAAGACACTATATGTGACTAACTTGACGCCACAAATCAGCCAAATCTGAATGGGTATAAAAAAACGGGTCTCACTTTGGCTCGGTGCAATAAAAACGAGTACCAGATCAAAGATCATCTGATGCTCCAATTGGCAGTAATTGGTCTCGAATCAATCCAAAAACATCTAAAACAATATTTCGGATTGTTGCTGGCCTCATCACAACACTTTTATTGGACCAAAATTGCGAAATAGCCTGAAAATTGAAAATCGATTTACTGACCCTTCTCATCTTGTGAGATCAAACCTTATGCGCTAAAACACTTTCAAATAACGTAGAAATGTCCCTCTAAGCTTCTGGAAGAAACGGGGCACCAATAAATACGAAATTTATACTAAGGAATCCAGTGAAAGTCGTAAAACTGTACTTAATGTCAACGGGGTCATAGGGACCCGAATCATAGCTAGAAATGTAGAGTACGATGAGGTAAACATTTCATCGGTTGAAAGTTAGCTTCTATCTATTCATTGAAGCACGCTAGAGAGCTAGGAAGTTAACCAGAAATGGGCTAGAATCCGCCGAGAGCGCGTGCTCTAACCGTCTGGCGCGCTCGCCGCCTGACCTCTCTCCCCCTCCCCTCCCTTTGGTGCTCTTTCGCGCGCCTCCACCATCGTTTTCTACAAACTTCCACGCTCTCTAGCGCGCTTCAATGAATAGATAGAAGCTAACTTTCAACAGATGAAATGTTTACCTCATCGTACTCTACATTTCTAGCTATGATTCGGGTCCCTATGACCCCGTTGACATTAAGTACAGTTTTACGACTTTCACTGGATTCCTTAGTATAAATTTCGTATTTATTGGTGCCCCGTTTCTTCCAGGAGCTTAGAGGGACATTTATACGTTATTTGAAAGTGTTTTAGCGCATAAGGCTTGATCTCACAAGAAAAGAAGGGTCAGTAAATCGATTTTCAATTTTCAGGCTATTTCGCAATGTTGGTCCAATAAAAGTGTTGTAATGAGGCCAGCAACAGTCCGAAATATTGTTTTAGATGATTTTGGATTGATTTGAGACCAATTACTGTCAATTGGAGCATCAGATGATCTTTTATCTGGTACTCGTTTTTATTGCACCGAGCCAAAGTGAGACCCGTTTTTTTATACCCACTCAGATTTGGCTGATTTTTGGCGTCAAGTTAGTCACATATAGTGTCTTTAAAACGCGCATAATCATTCAGGGGGGTTTTTCCGATTTCCAGATTTCGGTCATTTTTGGTCAACCCGACCACCCCGCACACAGAAATGCACGGGGAATGAAATGTTCAATGTAAAAGTTGTAGAGAACGTTTTCAGCTTTTTTTCTAAAAAAAGAACGACTTTCTATCGTCATTTTAAACTAAGTTATGGTCATTTAAGTGTGCTCGATTTGACCTTAAAAATTGAGTGTCCCAAGTTTGGCCTTCTGAATCTCGAAGATGACGACAGTTATCAAAATTCTGACGACGTAGTTTGAACAAGCATCATTTGAAATACCTTAGCCTGCGTTTACGTCGGGATACGATGAACTTTGTGCTACCGCCGCGGATGGGTGATTCTCTCGCGATTCCTCTCATAAAATGAATGCAAATTATTATTCACAGGAAGTAGCACGTAGTACAGCACGATGAATGGATCTCCTTTGGATACGGAGAGAGAGAGAGAGGTTGTTAAGCAAAGCGAGAAATTGAAATAATGATATTTTAATTTTAGTCTGCAAAATGCAGACGACGAAAGAGATGGAAGATACACAATGCGTGCAGCACATTACCTCGTAGTCCCAATCCAAATCATTCCAGCTGGTTAAAAAATATGATTCCCTTTTTAGGGCATACTTTATTGAAAATTAAGTAATCATCTTCAAATTTTCAACATTATGTGGCAATGTAATTCCTTATCAACTCAATTTTTTGTAATGAAAAGTAAAAAGGAAGTGTTACACCTAAAAGATCGCACAATTCAATCATTGCTACGCATTCTACTCTCACAGTAAATTTTCATCTTTAGAGAAAACATGATCGCGTGTGTATTGTAGATGTTTCTCTCATTCGAATATAATACATCTGTGTGGCGCCCTTTCACCAGGTGTGCAATTGGAAATTCGCCGCGTTTAATGCAGTGATCAACCGTGCCCTACTTTAAACGACCTGAATAATTCTTTCTATTAATTACATAAACATAGAGAAAAAATGATTTTATGACACACGCCACAAAAATTGATCCATTTCTCAACAATGAATACAGAGATATTTTGGAATTTCGATGATAGAATTTGTGCGCGAAGTGCAATACAGTAGAAAATATAGCACGGCTTGTGGAGACAGTTAAACCAATTTGTTTTTTTCCACATTAATAAGGAAGTAAAATTATCGCGAATCGAGCCCTGCTACATTTTAGCATCTGATGCAACTCAAAGTCACGGGGTGATATCGCAGTTTACTTTCAATAGCGTATCAACTGGTTTATCTTCTCCAATATTTTTTTTCATAATACAAACTATTCTAATGAACCCACTTCATATCGAACCTTGCTTTTTTGTAAACGGTTGCCTACCCTAAATGAGTTCACTTAAGTTAGTTTAATTCATTTAATGAATCTGATTTTGCAGTTGCTGCATCAACTGCAAAGAATCCAGTCTGATACTCGTTTCACCTACTCTACTTCATACAAGTGTTTCCCAAACGTCAGTATTTGCGGAGCGCCTGTTCGAAAATAAAATGATCATGCCTGACCCTTGATTAGATCTCTCTAATAGTCATTGTTCGAGTAGTGATGAAAATGTGAATAGAGGATCAATAAAGGAGCAGCTGCAGAGCACGGAAATACATACTTATTTTTTATATGTTTAAATATCTAGTCGTGCAGCAAATAAATGGATTAATTAGGAATTGTTCGAGACAGCAAACTTTGCGATTTTCGGAATAATTTTAGAAAATGTTGCATATATTGAATGTAATTGAGCAATTGCGGAGTGTGAGAAACTCCCAAGAAAAGAAATGCGTGAAACGCAACTTCGCTTTGGCTCCTGAGATTTTCGACAGAACATTTCTTGAACAGTTTTTGTATTCAACTAATGGGCACGTTCAAGTGGAAACGCTTTACGGCTACACGGCTCAAATCATATAGGGATATACCTTACTTGAATGGATACCTCAATGCAATTGCAGTCGTACGTTCCCTCGAGTTACTTATTCGAGTCAAACTACAGCTGAGAGGAGAGAAAAGCATGTAGAAGAGGCGGCATCCGCAACAAAACATCCACGATCATCACTTAGCAAGCCTATCGAAATAAAACACTCCCAAAATTGCACATTAATCATTCGTATTGTAAAAACTGAACGATCTATGACGTATCGGAAGTCGAAAAGTTAATGCAATATTAAGAAATCTTGAAACCTGTCAATACAGGCTACGGTGGTATTGTATGACTGCAAATGTTTAAAAAGTTAAGTGAAATATTGGGCATTATAGAAAGATACAGCTTGGAATACTACAAAAAGTAAGCAAGCGGGAATAAATACAATCTGTGCAACACCGTTCCTCCTAGTCCGATTCAACGGCCGTGATAAAACAATCCCCCCAGCATGTTCATTAAAGTTACTAGTAGACGAGGAAATTATGCCAGTTGTTCACGCGCTGCCTGCCAGCCGCGTAGCTGAAAAATAGTGCACAAAAGTGAAAGACTGCTGGATATTCATGTTTATCTTACAGTTTCTTCGTAAACTGCACAGCGTCCAGTTTGATACTCGCTTCAACTTTTCAACTTCATATAAATTTCTCCTGAACGTCAATACAGTCTGGGTATGTAGCGTTAGAATAATTCAACATTAAACTTAGCCTACTTATCTCTAAGCTGCAATAATCGCTCTCGAGAGATGATGCAAGAGCGGGATAATGAAACGCACCTGCAGAACAAACTACGTGCTTCTTCATCGAAACAACTGTTTAGATTGTATTAATAGTTGCAATGAGAAGGTTCGTGGCACTGATTACAAGCGGTAAGCCATTGGAAATGAGTAATTTTGGAAACACCGCCTCACCAGTTGATCAATACATTGAAAATTATAGTATAAACAGGATGATTGAATCAAATCGGAAACTGCCGACAATTATAATCATAAGAAGGCTGTGTAACACTAATGCTCCTGTTTTCCTAATTCTAATTTTCGATATTGTTTTGAAGATAATTTCTTTAAAAAAATCACGATTGATTGATCGATGAGGACGGCGACTCGGTCAGTCTCAGGATGAGATTCACAGCAGTGTTACGGTTGCAACTGCAAATAAAGATGGCTTGAGAGCTGCAAGAAATCACGAACTCGAGTAACTTTTCACGTCAGTACTCGTGAAACAAGAGTTCCACGACTTAAAATATTTGTATCTGCTCTTGTAATACTAAATTACGGTGGGTGAAAAGAAAAAAAAATGCGAAAAAATCAATGCAAGCTCATACATTCATAGCTTGATACCGCATCAATCGAATAGTAGGACATTATCCTTAGAAACTATTCCAACATTTTTTTCTGGAAAATTTGATCAGCTCCAATGTGAAGTGGACGTTGATCGGGCGACCGTGAAGAACATTGGTTAATGACTGATGATGACATATTCAATTAACTAGGTGTGGATTTGGCAACAGTAATCTGCACAAATATCAAAGTAATTTCCAGCACGAACAGAGCTCAACCCAAATTCCGAGATGGTACATTCGCGCTTCAGCATGTTGTCAAGAGTAAGAAAATTGACCAAGAAGCAATATCACTCCATTCACCTAAGAATTGATCTCAATGTCGGATTTGACAGAATTACCCAAACCGAGGTTTCTTCGGTTTTATGCTCTACTAGTGTCCCTAAACAATAGCCCGACTTCTTATTGCCATACCCCAATTCTGAAGGTCCTGGTACCGGGTCGTTGGTTCTGGTACCCACCTTTAACATTGATTTTCTCAGTTATCCTGCACTTTTGGTGAAAATTGCTTCCTGAGTGACCCCCAGTACTTTTCAGAGCTCTATCTATGTGTACAAACTAGAACTCATGAAAATGTTTTTTAACAGTGCTACATTCATGGCCAATTATCTCGAAAATCTATCGAAAGGCGCAGCTGAAATTTCAGGTTCGTATAGTACTTTATGAGAGTTTTAAAATGAGGGGTTTGCGGTCTCTGAGAGAGGAGCACAAATACCTCTTTGGTCGCTTTGAAGTTTCGAGTCAATTTGAAGTCGTTTTATTAGTTGCAGACCGAGCGTTTTCTCAGGCGCGACATAGAATGAAGGGGTGATTTCATTTTTCAACTGTGTTTCAACGGTAACCTAAATACATTTCATTCATTATTGATTGAATAATATTTCATAAATTTCTGAAACATAGTTGAAAAATGAAATCACCCCTTCATTCTATGTCGCGCCTGAGAAAACGCGCGGTCTGCAACTAATAAAACGACTTCAAATTGACTCGAAACTTCAAAGCTGCCAAAGAGGTATTTGTGCTCCTCTCTCAGAGACCGCAAACCCCTCATTTTAAAGCTCTCATAAAGCACTATACGAACCTGAAATTTCAGCTGCGCCTTTCGATAGATTTTCGAGATAATTGGCCATGAATGTAGCACTGTTAAAAGCCATTTTCATGAGTTCTAGTTTGTACACATGGATAGAGCTCTGAAAAGTACTGGGGGTCACTCAGGGAGCAATTTTCACCAAAAGTGCAGGATAACTGAGAAAATCAATGTTAAAGGTGGGTACCAGAACCAACGACCCGGTGCCATGACCTTCAGAATGATGGTACGCAAATGAAGTTCTCAGGATCTTTCTGGTAGAGGTGGAGCTACTCATTCCTCAAAATACTTCAGATACCCGTGTTTGGTCAAATCCGAGAAATGGGGAAGTTAGCTCGATTCTTACGTGAATGGCGTGATATTCGTCTACCATGTGGTACTACAAACCGCAACGAATATTGCTCATTTCCAACATCTGTGGCGTTACGTAATAGCCCTTTTACACAATTCTTTGCACCGTCCTCGCTATTCACTCGGTAATATCACTGTTTTTTCTTTTGGGAGCATTATTTTTTCCGGTTTGTGTTTCACCGCTTGTTCTAATACAACATACTTAAAATTGCAATAATTATTCCATCTGTGTCGCTATGTTAAAATGAATTAATCCAAAAGTACCTGATCAAGTGGGGATTGTGGTCTCCCTCATTACTGTAGCACGACTCGAGCAGAAGGACGGCCCCAGTATCATCATTGAGGGATAATTTTGTGAGCACAGTGGGGATGATTTACTTTGTTTGTTAAATTCCGGAGTGGAATAGTTTCTTTAATTAACGTGTTGTCCGAGAATGAAATTGGTAGCTTTAGTAGGCCTCTTTATGAACCTGGAGAATAAGGGCTCTGTAAACTGCATGCTTTTGTATTTGTTAACTAGTATCTGTTTCAGTTTAACGAGGGATGTGGTTGCAATTGTAAGTGATGCACTGCATGACTATGAAACAAATTATTCCATATGACCCATTCAAGGATTAGGCAGGATTACTTTATTTTCAAATTGTTGATTCACGAACACTGAAGTTTGGGAAACACTTGTGCGAAGTAGAATAGGTGAAACGAGTATCAAACTGGACACTTTACATGTCACGCAGGAACTGTAAGGAATATATTCAAGAATTAACAATAATAAATTATGAGACGCTGACTTATGTGTTTAGTTAAGTCATTTAGCCAAGTCATCATAAACTACGATCTCGTTCCTCTCTAGTCGTCATTTAGTCTAGATTTATGATTATGATAGATATTTCCAATTGTTCACCTGGTGAAATCAATCAATCAATCAATCAATTTATCTTATCAGGCGGAAACGCTCAGAAGATGATAGGTCGGTAGTCTTCATAAGTTGCACTCCACCAATGGCTGCCAATAGCTCGGGATAGGTCGTCTCTCCATCGCGCGCGAGGCTTTCCGGGGGGACGAGTGCTATTGAATGGAGTCCAGACAGTTGTCGCACGGCTCCACTGTTCCACTCCCATTCTTCTGATCTTGAGGGCCCAGCGCGCTTTTCGATTCAATCCTTCCTCATTCCAGTCTCTCAGCTTGGTAATCCCTCTCACGCGGTCATTCCTCCATCTGTCCCTCAGCGTGACTCCAAGCATCTTTCTTTCCATCTTCCTCTGGGTGACTCTCAGCCTCTCCTTCTCGCTAGATCTCAGAGCCCATACTTCACACCCATAGAGAACTGTAGCCGTGATGCAGCTCTCGAAGACTCTCCTCCTGATCTTGATGGACAGAATTCGAGAAGATAGGAGGTGCGAGAGCTTACTCCAGGCCAGCCACCCTAATCGAATCCGGTGTTCTATTTCGTCACCCGGTTCGGATGGCATTCTCGGCATATGCTATACCACTCTCGAAACCACCTTGCTCCCGTTATCGCTGATCTACTCAACTATCTGGTAGATGGAGAGGCTGTTCCAAGCGACCTGACCGAAGCAATTGTCACTCTTCTGCACAAGAAAGGAGACCCTACCAACATTGGGAACTTCCGTCCCATCTCCCTCCTCACCGTTTCCCTGAAGACAATGACCAAAGTCATTCTTCAGAGACTCGAAACTGTGCTTGAAGAAACAGAGTCCTCGACCCAAACCGGCTTCCGGCGCGGCTACAGTACTCTCGACAACCTGCATGCCATCAAGCAGGTCGCTGAAAGAACCTCCGAGTACGGTATCCCAATCTACTTGGCGTTCGTCGACTTCAAGAAGGCGTTCGACTGTGTGGAGTGGAATGCCTGCTGGCAAGCCCTCTTCTCGTTCGGAGCCCATCCCTCCCTCGTCCACATGTTGCGCCGTCTCTACGAGTCCTCCTCTACACTCATTCGAGTTAATGAGGAGCTCGTTCCTGTGACTGTGCGTCGAGGAGTCCGCCAAGGGGATACCCTCTCCCCTCGTCTCTTCAACGCAGTGCTACGATCAGCCATGGACAACATTGACTGGGAGTCAGATGGAATTAGAATCGACGGAAGGAACCTTTGCCACTTGGAGTATGCCGATGACGTGGCTCTCGTTGCCAAATCTCGACCCGAGCTGGAACGAATGCTGAAGAAGCTGATGGACGCGTGCAGCCGAGTTGGTCTCGAAGTGAATGCAAGCAAGACCAACCTCCTCACCTCCTGCACCTCTACCCGCAATCATAGCGCCACCTATCTCGGAGGAAGAATAGCTCTTCCCTTGGATCATTCCTGGTGAAAGAGCGCTGCACAAATATATTATATTCGAATGAGATAGCCTTCTACAATATTACGTGATCATGTTTTTTTCTAAAGATGAAATATTTACTGTGAGAGTAGAATGCGTAGCAATGATTGAATTACTTACTTACTTAGATACTTAGAAGATCCATCTTCAACGGCCGGTGCCGCGTGGATCACAAGTCCGCCAGTCTTCTCTATCGCGTGCCCGCGTGGTCCAATGGCGGTAGGGGGCTCTCGTAGCGGAAGATCTGGTGGATCGTCCGGTGCTGTAGGGCATCTTCGCGTACTCCTCGATCGAATCTCTCCATCTGGCGGGTGGCCTTCCTTGTGGGCGAGTGAGATCGGGAGGAGGGAACCACTGCGTGACTCTCGTAGACCATCGATCGTCGTCTCGTCTCAGTACGTGTCCAGCCCAGCGATGCTTCGCTCTCCTGATGTAGTCGACCGGGTCGGTGAGGAGGGAGAGGCGTCGGATATCTTCGCTGCTTCGGTTCGCTTCTCGCATCGTGTGAAGGCTCGTCCCGACAAGTGACCTCTCCAGAGCACGATGAGTAGTCTGCACGAAGGAGAGGACTGTCGTCGTTAGAGGCCAAGTTTCGGCAGCATAGCAGAGGGCTGGAAGGACGTGAGAGTCGAAGAGAGAGGCGCGTAGCTTCGCATCTTGGAGTTGCGATGTGACCTCTCTGATGCTCCCGAAGGCGGCCCAGGCTGCTCTCTTCCTCCTCAGAAGCTCCGTCCGTAGGGATCCGTCACAACGGAGCTCACGTCCGAGGTACACGTATGAGTCCGTCTCCTCGAGTGGGTCACCGTGGAGGGAGATGGCGGGGCCGGGACACCACTCGTTCTTCATCAATTGGGTCTTCTTTCGGTTGATGGAGAGACCTATCTTCTCTCCTGTCTCGGCTAGCTCATTCAGCATCCTTTCCAGAGTTGGTGTATCCGTCCCGAGTAGTACGATGTCGTCGGCGAAGCGAAGATGGGAGAGGCGTCGATGGTGATCTTCCCGTCGATGGTGACTCCGACTTTGCTCCAGTCGAGATCTCTCATGCAATCCTGCAGGGCGGCCGTGAAGAGCTTGGGGGAGATCGTGTCTCCTTGCCGTACTCCCTTGCCGATTGGAATGCGAACAGGCCGGTCGAATGGCTTCATCTCGGTGTAGTAACCGGAATTCAGCGACTCGAGGCACTGTACGTAGGAAGAGTCGACTCCAGATCGGGCAAGGGCATTGAGCACTGCCGGCACCTCCACGCTGTCGAAGGCCTTGCAGTAGTCGACAAAGACTAGGCCGAGTGGAAGGTGGAACTCTCGATGGTGTTCGATGATGGTGGACAAGGTGTAGATATGGTCGATGCATCCAAACCGGCGGCGGAATCCTGCTTGCTCAACTGGCTGAGCATCGTCCAACGTCCGTTCCATTCGCGTAACAAGCACCTTTGTGAAGAGCTTGTATGGAATGGAAAGAAGGGCGATCGGGCGGAAGTTGTTGAGGTCGGCGTGGTCTCCTTTCTTGTGGATGAGGATGGAGTTCGACCCTTTCCACTGGCTGGGGAAGTCCATGTTGGCGAAGTAGCGGCTAAATCGGCCGGCAAGGAGAGAGTGGAGAGGGGGGCCACCGTTGCGAAGCATGGCTGTGCTGATCCTGTCGGGGCCGAGTGCTCCATCCTTCTTCGTCCGGGATATGGCGGAACGAATCTCCGATGGGAGAATGGCCAGTGGAGTGGTTGGCGGAGGGGTAGGGCAGCGGGGAACTTGGGTGTCCGATCGAAACAGGTCCGAGTAGAACTCCTGAATCCTATGCTCCATCGCTGAGCGGTTCGTAATCGGCTCTCCATCTCGGCCCAGCACTGCGTCCATCGGCGTTCGTCCCTGGTGGAGAGACTGCTTCGCCTTCTTGAGTGATCTCTTCTCTTCGGCGGCCTTCAGCAAAACTCTCTTGCGGTGCTCCTTGAGGTCCAACTTGACTGAGGCCTGGCACGTCCGATGTGCCATCACCTTCTCGAAGGTAGAACATGTAGGGTCTCGGTTACATTGTCCTCTTCTCTGGATCCAGAAGCGAGACTTCTCTGAGAGGCGAGGAGGAGGAGGGACGGGAGGGATTTCCGCTCTTCGGGAGCACTCCTTCAGCCCAGTGGCTAAGAGGGAGTAGTCCTTCGAGGGATCGGGGTCCGTTCTCCATTCGTACTTGCGGATGGCTTCCTCGTATCGAAGGGGATCAATATCGGGACGGGGCGTCTTCCTCTTAGAGTATCTCCAGCTCTTCTCAATCTTCACATCCAGGCGAATCCGTGCACGGACGAGTCTGTGGTCGGAGGGGAATGTGAATCCACTCACGACCGAAACGTCTTGGGCCACCCAGCGGCGATTTGTGATGAAGTGGTCTAACTCGAGACGGGTCTTTCTGGCTTCTCCCGCAGACACCCATGTCCATCGCCTACTCGACTTCTTCTGGAAGAAAGAATTGGCATGGAAGGAGCGCGTGCGAGAGAGGAAGTCTCTCGCACGATTGAATTATGATTGAATTCGCATGATTGAATTATGCAATTACAATAGAATTATGAATACCTTTTTACTTTTTATTACAAAATATATTTCGAGTTGCTAAGGAATCACATTGCTACCTATTGATGAAAATTTGAAGATGATTACTTAATTTTCAGTAAAGAATGCAAAGGGAATCATATTCTTCAACAACATCTGGAATGTTTTTTATTCGAGACTAGGAGACAATGTGCTGCGCACGTTACTTCTTTCATCTCTTTCGCCGTCTGTAATCCTTCGCTCATCTTTTATCCAAAATTCCAATATCAATATTTATATTGCTCTCCTTGCTTCAAGATCTCTCTGTCCGTATCCAAAGGAGATCCATTAATATATCCGCACAGCGTGTCACTTCCACTCCATGTGTGTGTTCATTTGCAATAATTAAATCAAAAGAGTTGGGCCGGGATTTCGGATGTTTGATCCCACAGTCGTAGTTTATGATGACTTGGCTAAATGACTTAACTAAACACATAAGTCAGCGTCTCATAATTTATTATAGATAATTCTTGAATATATTTCTTACAGTTCCTGCGTGACATGCAAAGTGTCCAGTTTGATACTCGTTTAACCTATTCTACTTCGCACAAGTGTTTCCCAAACTTCAATGTTGAACGAACGGCGAGAAGAACAAGCCAGTGAGCTTGAACATCAACTGCAGCAGTTGATGTCGACGGCACTCATCAGCGGCAATCGCTTGCAACTATAGAAATTAAAATAATCATTTTTTCCCAGAGGGGTGAGTCGTGGATCACCACGATTCCAATCCTGCTGAATAATAAAACCTGCCGCAACGAGAACTCACGGGGTGCCAAAACAATTTTTTTAACTTTCTGCAACCAAAAATTATTCAGTTGCGTGTGCAAACAAGCGAGTTGAAGAAGCAATCCGTATTTCCGATAGTGTTTCCATTTTTTTTTCTTTGTTGATGAAAGTAAGAACGAAGAAAAGAAAAAAAAGGATAAATTACAACCTATCTGCCCTGCTACCCTTGATCCTCAAAAATTCATCCCTTACACTCGTCACGTGCGCTCACTTGAGGCCTTCATTCTAGCTGTCGCATGAGCGAGATAGAGAGGAGAGTGCAGCCAGTGCAGCAGGCGAAAAAAAATACAAAATAAACAAAGACTCAGACGCGAGGGTTCCGATAAGAATTCACGTTTATTACGTAAAATTATGCACATAAATAATTCAAATCACGAATAATTCATCTATAGTTTCGATATGTTGCGAATATTTTCGAACGCCCTATCACATTGCCGTTACACAGTTACTAGTTCGTGCAAAATTTTTCCACTTACTGATGAGTGGGATGCCTTATCGGCCAAAACAACAAATAAATATCAGAGTACAAACAAAAAGCGGGATGGTTCGTTCGCTCTTCAGTATGCTGTAAATGGTAAGGAAATTGACCATGGAGCTATGCTTGTTCAGTTTTCATCTGGAAGAAAATATACAATCTTCCAATTGAAGTGATTCAATCAGCTGAACGAGCGCCATACAAGTACGCAATACCCCACTACCAGTATTATACTCATTTCGAAATTCGAACATCTCAGAACTTGTTTTCTAAGGTTATTTCTTATGAGGTGAAATGCCGATAAAAATAAAATAACCGGACTAGTACTAGGTTCACTGCTCCTATTGAACTCATGTTATGTGTAAATGACAGTGAATTTTAAACCGTCTTTCTTCAAAATAAAAATTTAAAACAATGCCAACGTTGTCCATGAATAGATATTCTCCGAGAGCTACATCAGCAGTCGCCCCACTGCTCTCCTCGTGCAGCAGGAGTGAGAGGGGAGAGAATACAGATGTGGAAAGACCTGCAACAAGAGGAGATTATTTCATCCCAAGTGCAAGCTTTCAAAACTGTGATCTACCGACCGCACCCTAGAAAATAAACAATTTCCGAAGCTCCCTCTATCACAGTTTCTAATTCAAAAAAAAAAGTTGCGCAGGATTTTTTCAAGAAGCAACCATAATAAATCATATGAGACAAACATGAATTGGAATTGGAAGCAGGCAATAGAGTAAGCATAATAAGGTTTATTCACGATCATTCTCGAGGTTCCTAATTATTCCTACTGGACCTCTGATATTATTGCCAAATCTCATTCACGTTTGATTGACGGTTAGATTCATTGATGGAAATCACGGTTGATTGAACTAAGGTAAACGTAGATTCAGTCTTGATCGTCTTCATGAAAAGGATTGTGTTGTATGCATTTAATCTCTCCGACCACTTCTCAATGAAAATATATTACTAGTAATTTCAAAACCATTTGCCAAGCATTGATCAGAGTTTGCACGTTTCTTACACATATAATTCATGCGCGCAACTTTACATCACCTGCCACAAAGAAAAAATATCTTGGAAGAAGAAGAAACCCGAATATTTCTCGATTCACTGTAAGGTCACTGAATTTCTCATTTCTCGACCCTATCAATAGAGTAGTATTGAGGCGTTTTCCGAACGAAATACTACATTTAGTATATTTAATAAGAAGTCAATGGAGAAGTCATTGTAAAAGTGGAGCACGCTGAGAAATAGACAGGTCGTACAGCGCCAAACTTCCTGGTTATCGATACAACTTATCTGTATATCGTTGAAACGAATATCAAGCATAACCCAACACTCACGGTCAGATGAACTACGAGTTCGTCAGTTTCAAGGGGCGCAGGTGCTGTTTCCCCAAGATGATGTTGTGAGTGACACTCATCGACAAAGTCGGGCCTCTGAATCAACGAATATTAAAAGATTTTGATTCCTCAACTATCTGTTCCCAATTGCACTACTTTTCGAATCCTACGGAATTAAAACATCTGAAACCCAAATTGCGGAGTTTCGTCATATATGATATATCAGATATATAAAAAGCAATAGATTAGAAAAGCGGGCCATATTGTGACAAAGCCTAATTGCGCGGCGCTTCTGGTGCGTGTCATGCCTACCGCCGAGCCCATGTTACTGTAATGAAACTAAATTATCTTTGAAAGATTATGGACGATGAATAACCACAGCTCAAGCATCGTGGCATTCTAACATTTCGAGTAATACGAAACACATAACACTAAACGAAACACATAACACTAAACTAATATTTTGCAAGCAATCTTACATGATTCGTTATGACTAATCTAGACATTATTCAATTATCCAATGGCATTTCTTGTTTCACGAATGGATCCTAACGTAAACATTGCATGTGCAGCGATGATCGCGAATCACTTTCGTCTTGTCAAAAATATTCCCAAAAATACTAACCATTGAATGAATCCGAGCGAATGGAAGATGGAAGCACCAGCAATTGTGGTAAATTGTCTGTCTCAAATAATTTCCCATACTCTCTCGTCAAACGGCGAGAGGAACGAGTCTTCGAGTAGCCACGACAGCGGCTACTGCTACTTCGTCCTCTATGTGTAGGGACCACAAGGTGGTTACCCGAAATCGTCACACAGGTCTAATTGTGTTGTTAATGTGTTCGTATGGGGCTAAATATGACCATGCATTTTGAATTAGGTTGATATCTAATGTTTGAGCCAAGTTATGACCCAAAATGTGGGTGAATTGATCATAACGTGAAAGGCCCAAAAAGCGAGACGAGAGAAAGAGGGGCGGAGCCTATTTCTCCTTTGCCGTTTCAATTCTCGAAACGATCGGGTAGGGCTTCGCCGAACCCTATAGGGGAAGAAAGCAAGCTTTCACGTAGGCGGGGCGCTATCTAGTCACGCCGGGTGAGAGACGGGTGGAGGGAGGGGAGGGAGAGGGATGAGAGAACGCAGAAAGAGTTGCCAGCCATGCGCGCTTCGAATTCGAAGAAACACAATCTTCATTCCTAACCAAATCACTCGTTCAAAATTGAATTTGGAAGCTCTTTTCATCCTCTTTCGAATGAGCCTCCGTGACCTTGGAAATTCCTTTTCTGAGTAGGTCAGCATACGAGTTTTATGGTTTTCTAAGTCAAGTCGCACTATAAAACTTGTATGCTGACCTACTTAGAGATGGATTTTCCAGGGTCACGGAGGCTCATTCGAAAGAGGATGAAAAGATCTTTCAACTTCTTTTTTGATCGAGTGATTTGGTTGCGAATCAAGACTGTGCTCCTCTTGTCTCGCTTTTGCGGGGTAAAGTGTCCGAGCCGAGTGGGCGGAGCTTGCGGAGTCTATCTATGTGCTACTCAGTGCGTGGCTTATCAACGACAACGATGCGCATTTTGCTGTAGAAATACAAATGCGATATACTGAATTGTTTAAAAAATTACACAGATAAATAAGTCAAATCAAGCGTAATTCATCAACGGTTTCGATAAATTGCCTAAATCTTCGTCACGAACGTTCTATGATATTGTTGTTTCACAGTTACTTGTTTACCCAAGAAATACCTATTGGTCAATACGTTCTTCTTATGAGCCATCAACAAATCAAGTTCACTCACGTTGAACATGAAATAAACCCTCAGTGATGCTGCCGTAGCCGCTCTTCTTCCGAACTGCAGCAGAGAGGAAAGTCAAACAACCCGCCGTATATCGATGAATTCTGCTCCAATAGTCATCCGCCTGTTCTACTAGAGCTGAAATACTAAATACAGCTACGACCCTAAAAAAATAAATCATTAGATTCAGAATCCATCTCTTGATTTCCTGCCCATCTTGATCTGCTGCTGAGCTGAGTGATGGCACGGTCACGATGTTGATCGAATGACCTTGAATATAATCTATAATTTACCAAATTATAGAGAGAAGGGTTTATATTGATTCACAAAAGATAACGTTCTAGGAGAATTAGAAATTGAATATTTCATTCCATGTGTAGTGTCAACACTTACATTATTAATCTCTAGCAGCTAGATCGGCTGCAGCAGTTGCATTCTTTGAATTTCGCTGTACGTGACACTTATCCTCGCAGAGGCAATTTTAACTAAAGATTGTTTACTATTAATGAATGGCTCACTACCATAGCCCGAAATACGCGGAATTCTAACATCTATCGCAACCCGAATTCGGGTATCATAACTATTTTTCTCAGTAGTTCTGTGCAACCAATTGCGATTCAGGTGCTTGTGCAACCAAAAAAAAACGGCTCGATGAATATCCACTCAATACGGAGGCAGAGGCCGCGAAGTATGGAGGGATACTAAAATATATGTTTTATATGTTATCGTTTAACCGTTGGAGAAGAATTGTAGCCGGGGGAAATATATAGACAATGAGGCAATTTCTGAAACGCCCTAGCTCCTTCATTTGATACGTAAGGTAATCAGAATCGTTATTGGGGAGTACAGTAAAATATAAGAAGGCTAAGTCGCCCACATTCTCGAAGTTTACAATATTTCTCACTGTTCCAATGGTTATAATTATTGTCAAATTTAATCTGACGTCACGGTTGATTGAACGGCAAGAAGAGAGAGGAGAGTGAGTTTTGACTAAACCAACTGCTACTGCATCCATAGCCTTTCGCTACATACGACACTATCAATGACAGCGACGTGATACTGCTGATGGAGATTAGAAAATGAGTTTTTTCCCTCGCTGTGACTTACCACCACAATTCGAAACACTCACAATTTTAAGATTTTTCGAAACCTAAAATCGCAGGGCCTCAACAGTTTTTCCAAAGTACTCGAGGACAATTCCAATGCGATTAAAATCGACATAATATAGCTAAGATATCCGCACATAGGTTTTAAATTTAATCCTTGCCTGCTTTTGTCCTCCGTACTCACTTTGCCTCGTAGATTAGTCCACTTTCTTCCCTGACGACACACCTTCTTGTCTTGGTAGCGAGCTACAATTGCATAATCTTCGCCCATTTTTTTCTTGGAGGACCTTTTAATGTGATGTAAAATTGTTAAAAAAAAGGAAAAGTTGCACCAACCTGATAACCATTAGCAGACGCGTTTCATCTTTTCATCTTCACACCAACTTCATTGGCTAATCAGTGATGATTCGCCTGCCACGGTAAAACAATTACATAATTACCACACACAATATTCATTAAAGTTATCAGCAGAAGAGAAAATTAATCCAATTTTGTATGCGTTGCCTCCAGCAGCGTAGCTGAAGAAGAGTGTGCAAAAGTTAAAGAGTGCGGGATATTCATGTTTATCCTACTGTTCCTGTGCATATTGTACAGCGTCCAGATTGATACTCGCTTCACCTATTCTACTTCAAACAGGTTTCTCCTGAACGTCAGTACATTCAGGCTATTGAGGGTTAGAACAATAAAAGTTAAAAATAATATATATCTCTAAGCTGCAATAATCGACCTTGAGACATGCAAGAGTGACAGGAAAATGTCACGCACCTGCTGAACAAGCAACGTGCTTCTTAATTGACAAAACGATGTAGTTGTTGTCATAATTGCAATGAGAAGTTTCGTGGCACTGATTACAAGCGGTAAGACAATGGAAAAATCCGAATTTTGGAGGCACCTCCCCAAGTAGAGCAATGTATAGTATAATACCGGATTATTCAATCAAATCGGTAACTGGCGACGATTCCAATCATAAGAAGGATGAGTTGCACCAATGCTCCTGATGTTCCCAATACAAATTCTATATTGTCTTAAAGAAATATTCTTCAAACATAAAAGTGAACTCACGATTGATTGAACAGGAGGTCGACTCGGTCGATCTCAGGATGAAATTCTCAGCAGTCTCAGCTGCAACTGCAAGGAAAGGGGGATTGATAGCTGAGATAAATTGGCTACTCGAATCGTGTTAGATTTTGTCTTTTCAAACGAAGGTACCAAAATCACAACAGATTCTAGTAAGACGACTAGAGAAATTTTCTTAAAACTATGAGGAAGTCGACTCGGCCGGTCAGTTCCACGACATAGCTAATTGGTGAAGTAATTTACCATCCGTGTAAGATCCAGTCATCGGTATTCAATGAGAGGGTTGTTTTTAAACAGGGATGTCACAGGCTGATTGAAAACTATTAAACGGTCCACACATAAGCCTGCCTTGAAGCATGTATCTTCCAGGCACCCCAATTTATTGAACATTCCATTCCTAATACATAATGACGCCTTTCTATTGAACTCTGCTGCAACTGCAATCGTAGAAATATAGGATTTTTAGACTATCTGGATACACAAATCCACAAAATGTAAAAAGCAGCCAGTAGGTTTACAAAATTTGCAGCGCCTCTAATCCTGGTACACATTTCATAGATAATTACCGGCCAATCGATCGTGTTAATTCGCAAGCCAGTTTCGTGTTAGTTGAAGAGTGACGTACCTCCATTACCATTCATCGATGATGGAGAATTATATGGCAAATTTCCAGAAAACACTCGCAATCGCCTGATAGCATGTAAATTCGCTAGAGATGCTCTCTTTCTCTGCGCTCTCTCACCTCTCCCCCCCCCCTGAACACGCCGTGGGTAAGGCTTTGTTGATGCGCATAACGTCATCGTGGAAAAGGAAAATGTACAAGCCTCCAATCATGATATAAGAACCTTTGTTCAAGATTGTTCTTTTAATCACGACAAGAGTTATCACGACAAGTTTCCGCAGGCAGGAATGTCTGTACTGTAAAGAGGATTTCAACGATGCAAAAGGTTCAAACTCAAGGGTATTTTAACATCTATCACAACCCGAGCTCATGCGGATTAAATCAATTATTTCAAACCGGGTGAGAAGACCTAACCAGGTGGATGCAATAATAAAGACACTATGGACACAATGCGAGCCACAATCCGACGGTCACAAACATTTTTTCATCCGGTTTTGCATTGTCCGCTCATCATTGTCAGATCCATGGAATGATCAGGGTAAATGGTTTCGCCGATCATGTTCGTTTAAGTTACTAACAGAAGAAGACATTATCCCAATTTGTCACGTGTTGCCTGCCTGCCGTGAGAGGAAAAAGAGTGTTCAAAAATGAAACATTGCGGGATATGTGTGCTTATCTTACGTTTTCTTCGCAAATATCACATCCAGCTTGATACTCGCTTCACATATAATACTTCATACAAGTTTCTCCAGAACATCAATAAAGACTGGGTATGTACGGGATAATGCGATGCGCCTGAACACGCTGCGTGATTCTTCATCGAAACAACTATTTACATTGTATCAAAAAATACAATGAGTACGTTAGTTGCACTCATTATAAGCGTTAAGCATTGGAAAAATACGAATTTTGGAAGCACCACATCCCAGTAGAGCAATGCATAGAAAATGTATAATACCGGATTATTCTATCAAATCTACAACTGGCGACGATTCCAGTCATAACAAGGCTGAGTAACACCAATGCTCCTGGTTTTATCAATACAAATTCGAAATATTCGTGCGCTTCAAATTGCAAACCGTCCAGCATGATGGCCGCTTCACCTATTCTACTTCAAACAAAGTCTTACCTGACGCCAATTCACCCGAGGAAAAGTTGTATACACAATAATAAAACAGTCATACTTTTGGCAATCCATTGCCGCATTTTCAAAGCAGCAGCAGTTGTTCATATGCTCGGGTAGTAAAAAGTATATACAATATATGGCTGTCTCTCCCCCTTGGCAATGTATATCTACTTTTGAAGATGTAATCATTATTTGTATAAACAATTCGAGCCAGAATATGAATGCGGGATGTACGTAATACATAAGAATGCTATGAACATTTTTCGGATTAAATTTATCTCACTGAACTTTCGCTTACCATTATTGTCAAATATTCTCTGAACTCAGTTGAATGATCATAAACATGGCGAGTCAGCAAGCGACAACTGCTGCAGATGCTGCATCCGACTTCTGAAATAATGCATCACTTCATTATAAGTGGTCTATGGGATAAGTATTGTGTGTATACATTGCAATCGGGATCGAGATGTCTAAACAATTTTTTCCTATTGCGAAAGTGTTTCATTGCCGGCGGCAAATATTCACGGAGAATAATCATGTGCACATGTGCAAAACGTTCATCAAGGGGTTCCCTATGCAATAAAAATCCATTGAAAGGTTCCTGTGTGATATGGAAAATAATTGTTTTCTGTCTCGAAAATTGGTTTTTCTTCTATAGCTTTTCCAGTTTTGATTTTTCAAAAATGTTTTTTAACACAAAAGTTGCTGGAAATAATTTTCCGAACATTTTGAGCTCGAAGCCACCTTTCTAGCTCATCTGGTAGCTGATATACAGTATAGCCAGGTGCAAAACCGGAAAATTCCTAAAAGCCGGCTCTGGGACCAATAACCTATATTTTTCGACATCATCCGTCCAATTGTCTCTATCTTCGTCCCCCCTACTATTTAAACAACGAGATATCACGAGCGGAATGAAGTGACGGGACTCGCATACACGTATTGAGAAAAGAGTTTTTAAGAAAATATTCTACCGGGATGATACTCTGAAACCAAAATAAAACGTCAGATTTTCCAATTACAATAGTCATTTTATTTGTGTTCCAAGGTCGCTACTAATTATTAGAGCTTCGGAATTGGCAGTGATTCTTCAATGGTGTATACAAAATTGAACACGTAAACTGAACCATCCTTGTCCACGAATGGGTCTGTGAATGCAGTAGTAGTCTGCCTCCTCGAATTGAATTGAATCAGTGAGCAGAGGAGAGGATTGAAGAAGAGGAGACAACTGCAGTAAGATGAGATTATCACGTGTCTTCTGAGAGACTGCATGAAATCCAACACCACTTTTGACAAAATGTTCAAACTGCTCAGATCTTGGCCTAACTATCATGATGGATGTCCCCAAGTACTAGGATTTTCTGTTAACTTTGTGGAGCCGGAATCTCAAAACTACCTAAAAGCCGGCTCTTGAAATATCAAAAATTCAAAAATTCATATAATTTTTCAAACTTGAGTAAATGAGTCGATCAAAAAAGAAACATGACCGCCGTCTCGGGCTGAACAACTCTCATGCCTATGGTTTTTGTGTACCTTGTAGAGAAAAGTATGAAAATTCCAAAAATTCAATTTTCGCACTACAAAATCAGTGATTTTCGGGGGTTTGCGAAAAAAGATGTTCCACATCCAGATTCGGGATCTACGTCCATTTCTACCCCGGGAAAAGTTGTATTTAGGAAAATTAAAGGAGGAATATTTGTCTAAAAATCGAATTTTGAATGTCAAAAAATGCTGATTTTTCGGTTACAATCCAACACTTGGAAGTCAATTATCAAGCGTTTAGGCCGAAAGTAATAGAATTATAGTGTTTTTACACTAAGTCATGATATGAACAATCAGAAAAATGTCAAAAAACGCGATATTTTTTTTCCCAAACCTCGATTTTTTTCATTTTCTAGGGGCAAAATTTTCTAGGGGTTATGAAGGGGTATTGTGTACCTACTGCAGAAATGTTTGTTTTCCCTCAATATGAATGAAACATTATCATTAATCGAGTCCTACTATATTCTAACAACAGTCACAGGTAAGCCAATCAAAAAATGTCCAATGTCCCCGGTATATCAATGAATACAAAATTACGATTATAAACAGATGGTTCAGTAAAATTGAAAAATGGTGACAATTCGAATTATAAGAAGGCTGTGTAGCACCAATGCTCTTGATGTGCTCAATAAATTCGATAATGCTTTGTAGAAATTTCTTAAAACGTACATATGTGAACTCACGATCGATTGATGAATGAGGAGGACGACTCTACTAATCTCATGCGAAGATTATCAAAAATCGGCCGTAACTGCAAAGAATGGAGGCTTGAGAGCTTCGAGAAATCATGAATTCGAGAAATGTTAGAATTATATTTTTTTTCATCCCTGCGTAGTGACTACACAACACATCCTAGCAAAATGTTGTTACTATGGATACTATGTGCAGCCAGTACTCGCCTGCTTGATAAATTTTTTTTTTTTGATTTTTCATATGTTCTTTTCTTGGTCGAAGAAGGGAGCTCTAGCGAATAAGAGCGACTTCAACTGCTTTGTTTTCTTTGAATATTTATTTTTCGAATTTACACAGCAAAAAAAATGAATTTAGCAGCAGTGAACGGTACTGCACAGTTGTTAACTACGAAATGTATGGAATTTCACTCACCATTGTACACACCCTACGAGTGAAAGTGTGTTGCGCAGCTCGGATACAACAACGGATAGTTTACAATTTCTCGCCAAAGCAATTCATTTTATTAACGAAAAATGTTACAAGTCAAATTGTCGAAAATATTGATGTATAAATATTGATGTATACGGGCGACGTGCAGCATAAGTTGATTGAATAACGTTAATCTACCTGGTTTCCGATACAATTTCGGTGCCGTTTCGACGAGTATCACAAGCGAATGGAACTCACAGTGGATTGGATGACGACATGACCGAGACGCTGCTACTGCTTCAACTACTGACTGCCGATGCAAGCGAAACTCGTTCACGACACTGCCGAGAGCGTTGCTGCAGAAAATAAAAGAAAATTGTTTGCTCGTTCCGACGCAGTCTCAGCACTGTCATTCGAAACACTCGGAATTTTAAAATGTGCTGAAAAGTGGAAGTGTGTTTTTTACTTCTAAACACATGTAGACACGAGAGGATTCAAATGTGAGCAGAGTAAGCAGAAATCCGAATGGCTCATTCACTCTTCAGCTTTTTGCTATGAGTACAACTTGGTGGATATACAATTTTCGCATCTTCCCTTTCGAAAAAATGAATTTTGCAAGATGTTTCCCGCGGTTAGTATTCCGATAAAAAATATTTAAGGAATGAACGACAGCACCCCCTTCAAAGTATCCATTCATTCATTCATTCATTCATTTATTCCGTTAGGCGAGATTACAAAAATAGCGAGAGGGTTTACAATAAACGGATGTCCGTCGATTGGATCGAATCGGTTGAAGGTTACTAGGCAGCAAGGGCATGGGGAGGGGAAGGGATCAGAGATCAAGCCATTTGGCAATAATAGGTGGGGGGTAAAAAGTGTGGGGTTGTGAACGGATGTAACTAGAAAAAACATTCTGCGAAGAACTAACACATTCTATGGGAAGTGCATTCCAAATTGACAAAGTTCTAGATACAAGAGTAGAATTAGAATTATGCGGTATAAAAGGTAGTGATATACGAAGGGGATGAGCATTTCTGAGAGGTCGAGTGAGAGGCGCGCGAGTAAGCAGGGAAGAAATATCAAGAGAATATCGGTTGTGGACAATGGAATGAAGAAACAAAATATCAATTATGAATCTACGTTGTTCTAAAGTCATTAGATTAAGCTCATTGAGCCGATGCTTATATGATACAGGGGGGAGGGAACAGCGTACATACATTCTACGGGTAAAATCGCGTTGAACTCTTTCAAGCTCTTTAGTCAAAGACACACTATTTACAGGATTCCATATAATGGAGCAATATTCTAGATTTGGGAGGATGAAAGTATTATACGATTTGAAATAGAACTCAATGGAGTTGCTACGAAAGGATTTAAAAATGAGATTAGATTTGGCGCGGGCTTTAGAAATATCTTAGTATCAGGTTGGTCATAAAGTTTTGTCCGATTTTAACCAATATGCATTTTGGCATCTCCCTTCGTTCGTTTTTGCCCAATCAACTTAGGTCTTTTAGTGGTATATAGGGGCGTCTATACTTCAGAGCACACTATCATAAATCTGTCCGCCAAAGGAAACGAATACAGCCATGTCCCAAACTTCATGTGAGCGACCTACACCCTGACTTTTTGAAGTATCAGAATTTCATTTACAACGGAGATATGACCCAATCTTTGCCACAGTAGTAAGGAACGATGTTCATAAGTCGCACGGGAAATATTAATACTGATCAACCTCGAAGGGCCCATTAGAGATAGACGCGTAATCCGAGTTTGGGGTTTCATGACACTTGTCAAGATAAGTTTTGGAGTACTATATCTATACCGACAGTTATTAAGATTCCAATTATTCATGATTGTGAACTACCTTTCCAGTACAAGTCACAGTTCCCTTTGGGAGAATATGGGGCTCTTCATTCATGAACAGGGTACTTCTGATTTTAGGTGTCCAAATTTGAACATCAAAATACATACTTTTGGCGTTTTTGTGCTAGCCCGGTGGTTTGGGGAGCGGTAATTTCGTGCTCAAAATATTGAACAACCCATACCCCATCCCTCACAAATTTGGAATATTATGGGGGTCGCTACTTTTTCTAGGGTAATCCGTGTCCGAAGACCCCCCATGTTAGGTATTTCGGCATTTATATCGAAAAATAATTGGCAGACAAATATCACTTTTTTTAGATGAGAAAGCCAAGTGGCTCTTAAATATTTATGTAATATAGAACCCCTAAAGTATTGATGATAGCGCCCATAGGTAGAGGTCATCCTCGTCAATCCTTGAAACAGGTGATTTGTTCGAAAGAACTTTGGTTTTTCTAATTGTCCGTGATTCATTGACCTGTACGAAGCAGATAACGAATTCAGCAGCTCTCTCTTTTTGCTACTAGGTAGTGCACGATTAGTCCTTTTTGATCAACTTTGTGAGCCTCCATCGAAAAATTTCTCTGCGAAGTACAGCAACTTTAAGGAAAATCTTATTTTTTGTGAAAAATTCAAAGTTACGCAGGCCTTTATTTCTCGCACAGTAGAGATACATGCACCATTTCAACGATAATATTCAAAAGGCCGAACATGTCCCTATATATCGACATCATGACTATATTTGGCGATTTGAGCCAAACAAATTATACGAATTCAAAATTGGTGTCGGAAATCGAACAAAACTTTATGACCAACCTAATAATATGGGACGAGAAAGAAAGTGAGGGGGAGAAATGCACTCCAAGATCCGTAATGATACATTTACTGGGGTCATTGCTAGGTTCGTTTAAAATAATACCATTAATCGTGAATTGTCTATGGGGGTTATGTCGGCCATAGTGGACAATGTGACATTTGGTTTCGGAAATGCCAAGATTCCATTGAGAGGACCAGTTAGCAACAATATTTAGAGCGGATTGCAAATCATCTGAGAACAAAGGGGCTTCAGCGAACAACTTAAGGTCATCTGCATATACTGAATAATAAATAGAGTTAGGAAATTGCGTGCAAATATCATTGATGAATAAGATAAAGAGGAGAGGCCCGAGACAAGATCCCTGTGGCACGCCGGATATGACCGGGGACGGAGGGGAAAAAGAGGTGTCAATAAAAACAGATTGCGTACGACCGGAAAGATATGCGTGGAACCAGGATACAATGCGATCAGAGAGGCCCAATTCCGACAATTTGTGCAGCAATAATCTATGATCAATAGAATCAAAAGCTTTTCGGAAATCTATATAAATTGTGTCAAAAGGAGTTCCATTCCTGGAGATGCGAAGATAATGTGAATAAGTCTCAGCAAGATTAGTGGAAGTTGATCTACAATTTCTAAAACCAGTTTGATGTGGATCAAATAAGTTATTCTGGTCAAGAAAAGTTGTGATTTTGGCTATTAGAATCTTCTCAAAAACTTTACCAACAGATGAAGTAAGCGAAATAGGACGAAAATCTGTGATTGAATTACTAGATATTTTGGGAATGGGTTTAACTAAAGCTTGACGCCATTGAGATGGTACAGGGAGGTTAGGAGAGACTTGTTGAAAATAGTAAGTGGAGGAGATATAACAGACAATTTACATCTCGAAAGAACGATACTGGGAATATTGTCAGGAGTTACATTCACTTTGGGAGCAAGCTTACTAAGTGCACAAATAACATCCACGTGAGAAATTGAAGGCAGATCGAAAAAGAAAGAAGGGGAAGGGAGAGGGAGTGGGGACGATTGGGGAGCAGTAAAAACAGAAGAAAAGAATCGTTCAAAAGCTACACACTTCTGGTCATTAGATATTAGTACGGAACCATCAGAATCTACTATTCCAGAGGGAGTGGTTTTAAGAATACTCAATTTGTCCTTGCAATAATTATAGAAGAGCTTAGGATTGGAGGACATAACAATACGATTTTAAAGGGAGCAGTGAAATCTATTAAGGGCAGAGTTAAAACGCTGGGTCATAATAGCACATGCACGACTGTTTGGAGCAACTCTAGTTAATGTCTTAGATTTTCCGTAAAGAATTTTTAAAGTTCGTGGATATCTAGAGAAAGGGGAAGGTTTAGAGAGGGGAACAAATGTGTCTAAAACGTTATTTACAAAGGCAACAAAATAGGTATAAGATTGGTGTGTATTGAGCTTGCTCAAAGCGTGGGCCCAGTCATGAAAGTGTATACAGTCATTAATCGAGATCCAATCAGCTAATCGATAGTTACGGGATGGAGCGCGAACATTCTGAGGAGGACGGGGAATGCGAAGGTCGAAAGTCACACTGATATGGTCACTAAGTGCAGTGGTAGGAGACACATTGCAAATAATGTTCTCATTACAAAATAGTAGATCTAAATAGCTATTGAACCTAGTAGGGAAAGATACAAGCTGATTAAGATGGTGGTCTGACACAAAATCTAGCAAGTCGTTTTGGTTTGGGGAGAACAGAGACTGCCAATCAATATCAGGAAAATTGAAATCACCAATTAAGATACAAAGAAAATTAGCAGAAATATGCGTTTCTATATTCTGAATGAGTTCAATAAGAGAATCATGAGGGGTGGAAGGAGATATATAGATAGTGAAAATTCTGATTATTCTATATGGAAGGGATGGGGGATAATCTAAGTGAATGTCAACTATACAACACTCTATAAGTTGCGAAGAAAAGTTAGAAATGAGGATCGGATTCAAAGAGTTGTGAACTAGGCACGCGACGCCGCCACCCCTACCGTAATCAACAGAAATAGCGCGGTCGCATCGGAATGGTAAATAGTTAGGAGAACCACCAACAAGGAAAGAGTCACTATCATTATGATCTAACCAGGTTTCTGATATGCAAATAATTCGGAATTCAAGAGATGCAAGCAGGAAAGAGAGCTGAGGGGATTTGCATCGAATTGATCGCGCATTTGCATAGAAAACGGAGACGGGGGAATCTCTAGACTGACGTGTACTAAGAAGTGGCGATGCAATTGAAGAACGGGGACTATGGATGGTCGAGTGGGGAGACAAGAGGGAAAAGAGGGTACCCTTGCTGCCAATGTCCTATCCTCGAGTGGTCGAGACGTGGTTGACGCGAGGAGGCACGACTGGAGTTGGATCGGGAGTCGAGGGAGTGGAGGCAGCAGAGTGAGCACCAGGAGAGACACGAGCGGGGCCTGAACGATGGGAATCGGCAGCACTGCTCTGAGAGATGCGAGAGAGGCCTTAGTGGGGAGGGAGAGGGCGGGATGTACGGTAGTTGATAATGGCGAAGTCGCGCACTCCACACACGTATCATGTCGATTTGAGGTCCTTTAGAAAATGATTTCATTTTTTATTTGATTTGTGCCGGTTATGCTATATCTTGAAGCATTCAAATTCCGAAGAATACAGAAATTCATCAGCTCTCACGGATTTGCCAGACTTTACTGGTTTTTACCGAAAATTTCGTAAATTTCGGTAAATGGAACGGATTATTCCTACTTGACTGTATGCGCGGAGATAAATATTTTGCGCAGAAACTAGATTTAATTGGAGAATCTTTCTGTTGAACTCACTGTTGACCGAACGACAAGAAGTACAACGCAGTGAGCGCGACATTAGCTGAAGATGCAGCGTGTTCATGTCGTATGGGCTGCACTCATTCGCGAAAGTGTCGATCCCTTGCAACTGCAGAAATATATGTTTTTGACAAAATTATCGCTCTAGATCACATCTGTCCTACTCCTGTCACATGCTAACATCTATCGGAACGCGAACTCACGGGGTTTCAACATTTTTTCCATTACTTTCTGCAGCCAGAATCGTATTCGTTACTTAAAAATCAAACTAGTATTAGGTTGGTCATAAAGTTTTGCGCGATTTTGGATCCCAACTTTGAGTTCGTATAGTTCATTTTGCTCAAATGGCCACTTGTAGTCCTGATGTCGATATATAGGGACATGTTCGACCTTTAGCATTTTATCGTTGAACTAGTGTGATCATCTCTGCTATTCGAGAAATCAAGGTCTGCGTAACTTTGAATATTTCAGAAAAAAATAATATTTTATTTAAAGTTGCTGTTCTTCGCAGAGAATTTTTTAGATGGAGGCTCACAAAGTGTATTAAATAGCACTCGGCGTGCACTACCTAGTTTCAAAAAGAGCGAGCTGCTGAATTCGTTATAGGCTTCGTACAGGTCAATGAATCACGGACAATTAGAAAAACCAAAGTTCTTTCGAACAAATCACCTGTTTCAAGGATTGACGAGGATGACCTCTACCTATGGGCGCTGTCATCATTACTTACTCGGTTTTCTATCACATCAATATTTAAGAGCCCAGTTATCTCTCTCATCTAAAAAAGTGACATTTGTACCTCAATTATTTTTCAATGAAAACATCGAAAAACTTGATATGGAGTGTCTTCAAGCAGGGCTCACCATAGAAAAAGTAGCGAACTCCACAATATTCCTAAATAATGAGTGATAGGGCAAGGGTTGTTCATTAATTTAAACAGAAAAGTTCCGCCTTCCAAACCACATGGCTAGCACAGAAACGCATAAAGTATGTATTTCGATGTTCTAAATTAGACATCTAAAATCCGAAGAACCCTGTTCGGAAATGTAGATCCCCATTCACTCCCAAAGGAAATAATGACTTATACTAGTAAAGTATTTCACATTCATGAATAATTGAAATCTCAAGATCTGTCGGCATAGATATAGTACTCCAAAACTTATCTTGACAAGTGTAGTGAAAACCCAAAAAAGGATTTACGCGCTTATTTCTAATAGGCCCTTTGTGGCATATGAGTCTCAACATCACCAGTACGATATATGCCCATCATACTTTACTAATGTGGTTTAGATTGGGTCCTGTCTCCGTTCTAAATGAAAATCTAATCCTTTGAATAGTCAGGTCGTTGATCAACCACATGAAGTTTGGTGAATCACCGTATTCTTTCCCTTGATCGGACAGATCTATGATAGTGTGCGCTAAAGAGAGTATAACAGCCCCTATCTACCACAAAAAGATCTAAGTTGATTGGATAACAATGAACGATTGTAGATGCCACAAAGCACTTTAGTCAAAATCGCGCAAAACTTTATGACCAACCTGATAGAATAAGAAAGACGACCCGGATTCAACTCTCATCAGTGACTGCGCTGAGGACTTTTTATTGCTGAAAATATTATGTGGTCGCATTACCCTCTGCGAAGTTCATATTAATACAAATAGAAAATGCGTCATTCTAATATTTTTCGCAACCGAATTCATGGGGGGAAAAGTTTAGAGACCAACCAAATTCCTAGGTGGTTTATTCAAGCTTCAGTATGTTGTTAAGAGAAACGAAATTGGACAAGAAACAATTATCCTTCAACGTTCTTGCCAATACGAAACATACATTTGTCGACCATTTCCATCTTCATCATTAGCGATGCCAGGCAGTAGCACTGGCGGAGGAATCTTTCTATTTGTTGATATTTTCTCGATCAGCGACACTAATCTCCTGAAAGAAACGCGTTTTAAGAAACATTATGTGTGCATTGCCCGGTTTCCTTCACTCGTCTCATTAAGAGACCGGCTCGGTAAGACTCCAGGACAGGCTGGTCATCGACCTTTTCGATTTCGATCAGAATGTTTTTCTGGATAGCCCCATGGGTCCTCATCATCAAATGGGGTACTATATGACTCATGGCCTTGAAACATATAAATGACGGGTTAGCAAAGTTTACGAATTCAAAATTCGGCAAAAAAACAATGGCGAAATGTAGGTCCGAGGTGTAGGTCCGAAATGTAGGTCCGGATATTTTGGTGTGGTTTAATCACATACTATCCTAGGCAACAAAAACGCGTTGTATTTTGGTCCTATATTCCAATCGCAAACTGATTTTTCAATGTTGAAATGTTAGTTTTTAATTATTTTACATTTCAAACCAAAAAAGGGCTGCCCGTCGAATAGACAACTCGAATAGACAAGTACAGTCGCGCCGGAAAGTATCCGTACGATTTGATTTTTTCATATAACTTTTCCTGCAGTTGGCTTAGCAAGTTAGATGTTGTAGTGCTATATACCAAATCCATCGAAGAATACGATGCGAGTATTGCGTCATCACGTGCTTCATAACTGATTGCGTAGTGATCGATATACTGTTTCAAACATCCATTATTCTTACATAGATTTTTTCCTGCTGGCCAAACTTTCTGCGGTAGGAGTCATGACTGATGCCTACCGGGAATAATTTTTTGAAAGTGCTGCGCGGTCGCACATTGGCTGCAGCCGTGCTGCAAAAACAGGGTCGGAAATTCAGATCTCGGCTTCTAGACTAGCTAGAGACCGGTTCAAGGCATCAAAATGATCGCCATCATGACTACAGATGATCCTGAGAATATGAAAACCATATCTCGAAATTTGCCCTCAGGGCACGAAAAAATCACTTTTTTGGATGACCATTATTTGGGCATTCATAAATATGTGGGGCATGTAAGGAAAAATCTGGTTTTTGCGTGGGAATGTTCAAAATGCATTGTAAATCTGATTCCCAACTTTTTAGAGCGATTGGATATCTTTCCTGCCCGCGGCGATCATTTTCCGGCGGTATACTAGGGTCGGGAAACACCTTGTTTACGCACTCTCGTCGTCTGCACTCTCTCGCCCATAGGGGTAATCAAGGTATTTCCGGACCCTAGTATGAAAGATATCCAATCGCTCTAAAAAGCTGGGAATCAGATCTACAATAGATTTTGAACATTCCTACGCAAAAACCAGATTTTTCCCTACATGCCTCACATATTTATGAATGCCCAAAAAATGGTCATCCAAAAAAGTGATTTTTTCGTGCCCTGAGGGCAAATTTCGAGATATTGTTTTCATATTCTCAGGATTATCTGTACTCATGATGGCGATCATTTTGATGCCTTGAACCGGTCTCTAGCTAGCTAGAAGCCGAGATCTGAATTTCCGACCCTGTTTTTGCAGCACGGCTGCAGCCAATGTGCGACCGCGCAGCACTTTCAAAAAATTATTCCCGGTAGGCCTCAGTCATGACTCCAACCTCAGAAAGTTTGGCCAGCAGGAAAAAATCGATGTAAGAATAATGGATGTTGGAATTATTCTCTTTGCTCAAGTAGCGAATAATTAGAAGCAAAGTGATGCATAAAAGAAGAATTTCATTTCGTCAGAAAAAACTAGGCTCGACGAATTGAAATCCACAGGGTACGGATAGAGAGGGCGCACAGAAAGGATAGATGTTGAAACTGCAATATTGGATTTTGATACCTGAAAAAACTAGAGAAGAATTGTAAACGGTGATTGAGATATAAGATAAGCAATTTCTGCTTTTTTCTGGCGCTACTGTAGTTTTTTTCCTTAAAGTTATTGTTTAGAATGATATAAATTTTTGGTAGCGAAAATTCAGCGCGTTGATTTTGAAAACTTGCCCTTGACATGAAACTAGCTCAACGACTAAGAGTCGCATGGAGCAGAAGATGCATTGACGATCCTGTTGCATGGAAGACCTGCGTAGTCCAAAAGGCCCAGACCCTGACTCTTGGATAAAATAGTATGATTATTATTATGATTATATGCACAGAAAGCACAGCAACAGTAGCCGATCTTAATCGATCTTACAACAAACTAAAAATATAAAACAATTACTGAACAAAAACAGGCACATGCGATTACTGGCTGCACATAGCGTCTATAGCAACAACATTTTAATAGAAACTGATGTGTAGTCACTACGCCAGGATGAAAATAATAATTCTAAGATGACTCGAGATTTCTCGCAACTCTCAAGCCTCTTGTCTTTGCAGCTGCAGCTGTTATTGCTGAGAATCTCAGCCTGAGACCGATCGAGTCGCCCTCCTCATTCTTCAATCGATCCTGATTTCACTTGAGTTTTTAGACAATTTTTTTACAACGCATTATCGAATTTATTGGGAAGAGCTGGAGCATTGATGCTACATAGCTTTCTTATGGTTCAAATTGTCGTAAGTTGCCGATTAGATCGATTCATCCGGTTTATATTCATAATTATCTATATATTGATCTGCTGGGGGAGGTGCTTCTTGTATCATGTGGTACCAACATATTCCGAATCGGTACCAACCTGGTTCCGCGTTGTACCACGTAGTATGGTTCTGGTACCCCGTGGTAACAACTCGGAACCACGTACGTGGTACCAACCTGGCACCGCTTGCTTGGTATCAACCTAGTACCGTATGGTGGGTGCCTCGAATCTCATGGAACATGCGTGGTACGGTACATAGGAGTCGTCTGGTATCGTATGCTACACTCTGGGAAGTTCATGGTACTGACTCGGCACCACATGGTTCCGACCCAGGAAACTAATTGGAACATCAACCTTTCTGTTTTCATCATAAACTAATGAATGCATATTACTTTTTTCCTAAGCTATTTCACTAGTCTCATCGTGCTGTTTAAAATCAGAACATGTTGTCGAGTGATGAGAAAGTGCCATTCTGAATAAGGCGTATTCGCAGATGTATGCCCGCTTCGCCGCAGCTGCGCGACTCGTGTATAAGGGCCACTGTGGCTGCGACACTGGGGTGTATATTCCAGGTCTATTCCAGCAAATTGAGATTATTGAAATTATGACATCAGTAGAGACGATGACACTAATGGCTGGGAAACACTTGTGTGATGTAGATTTGGTGAAACACTAAAGAGATGGAGTTGCGAAAATTGCAAGACAGCAATAATTTCTTCGAATTGGTAATAATATTGTTTTTTTTGTTATCTGTAGGCAATGTTATACTTCTGAATTCATTTCTAGGGTACAGTAATGAGAGGCAAGAAAGTCGATAGGTTACAGACCTTGCTCGAGAACGAAAAAAATGAAATCCAAATATCTTTTAGGAGTCCGGATCATGAAGAATAGGGTTCACATCACACACATGTTAGATCATCTTCTTTTCTCGTGCTGCAGGCTCTCAACGTGTTTTCCTCTCTTATGCAGTTCGGAAGAAGATCGACGACCACAGCACTGAGAGATCCGTCAATGGAGAAGGTGGGCGGCTTTTTTCGTATTCGTTGTTGTGAGACAGGGAAGAGCGATTTGATTGACCAATACAAAAATTTTAAAGGTATACTAGTAACTATGAAACGACAGTGGGATCAAAAACGTCACTAGATATATCACGGCGAATATCATTCGAACTCAGATTATTTGGGTATTTTCGGAATTTTGGAATGAAGGATTATGAAGAAAAATATTGGAAAATATGCTTAAATCAGTGAACCTACTTTGTATTTTGTATTTTCAAACTGTTTTCCAGTATTTTCATCGACGATGTATTGACATACATTAAGCACGAGAAAATCACGGCGAATATATTTCGAATGTGGGCTGTTCTTCCTTACTAAACTCATTTGATTGCATGAAGATTCAAACTGGCTACACAGAACTTTTGAGAGATTATGCTGAAACCCGGCGAGTTCGGGTTGCAACAAATGTTAGTATGTAACATCATTTGAACGATCATGATTTTTCACTAATCGCTTTTGCAAAAAATTACTTTTCAGCAATAATTTGGACGGCGCTTTCGCTGATGGGTGTCGTACTAAGTAAATCATTAGGATGCAGCAGCGGCATCTGATGTTGCTGCTATTCAGAGGTGTCGATATCTTATCTCTGACTCGAGTATTGCCCCCCCATAATGCATGACGGGCACCCAGTCGTTTATAAACACTAGTCAGACGTTCCCAACAATTTTTCCATATTTTTGCACAAGTATTCGATACGTCATTTCGAGAACCTCTTTCTCCTCCTAAGTGGGCGGAGCCTGCAGTCTCTAATTATATTAATAATAATAATAATTTATCTACGCCCGAGGCGCGACGATACCATGAAAACACATAATTAATTAATGATTGCAGGTGGGGGGGACTCTCCTGAGCCATTAAAGATGATAGAGGTCAGCGATTATGGGGTGGCTTTCCAGTCGGCGCTTAAATACTCGGATGTTGGGGGCAGTGCGAATAACATCGGGAAGTTGAGAATACCATCGGGAGGTTCGAACAGGGAAAGAGTGGAATCTGGCGGTGCTAGTTGTCGTTTCAATGTTAATACCAAAAGAAGAGGTACGGTCTCGCTGGGGATTTGTAGACGTAGAATGATGAACGAGGGACGATATTAGAACCAGTCATAATCATATGAGTCATACAAAGATCTCCTATGACTCTCCTCTCAGTAAGCGGGCGCAGGCCAAGAGTTTTCAAGCGATCCGAATAAGAAGGTAGGGAAAGAGGATAGGAAGGGGAGGGGAAACAACGATAGAATACTTTCCGATTGAAAATATGTTGAATATTTTTGGAGATTACGCAACAATTCAGTCAGATGCATTTGGAACCGCTACAATGTGTGTTGAATGAGTCTATTTTTCAACAATTAGCCACTGTGTTCGATTGAGACAAACATTGACTGCTCACCCATCGTACAAGTGAGGATGTGTAGTAGTAAACGGAGTGGTTGGATAGTTTCATGTCTCCTGTTTGCTTGATCTTTTTCGAAGTGCTCTAGTCCCAATGCGAAGGCCTTCTGCGCCATTAAAAATTATTAATAAAAAACTAACCGTGGAAACTGTGAGCCGATTCAGGAAATTGACATAGGTATGAAGAAAATTTCTCTTGTTGCAGGTGTCTCCTCAACCGCGTCTCTCGTGCTCCTCTCTCGTCAATACTGCTAAACGATTCCGATTTTAGCAGTATGGAGTAAAGTGAGGAGTAAAACTCAACATCGCCTAGTTAGAAGATTTACCTATGATGTAGAGGAGGGCATAGCGGAGACAAGTTCCTACCCCAACTTCCATGCGAGCTGTGATTTTTTGAGCTTTTGGTCATTTAGGTTTTGTCCGCCCCCGTTATAATCCATGAAATAATAACTGAAATATGGGATGCCCTAGCAAGAAGAAGGAACCATAAATAAAATAAATAATGCGTATTTGCAATGGGCAGTGAAGGCGTTCATTTTATGTTTAGTGTGATATCCGCTACAAGATTGCCAGATTATGATTCAGAAAATAAAGGGTTGAAAAGGATGATGGTTATTATGACAACAATTTGTGTAAGCGAGACTCATCTCACTATTTCACACTCTCTCTATATATTTCATAGTATTTATCATTGATCTAGCAAACGCAAGAAAAAAATGTGATAGTTAGTGATAGCAATTCAGTGAGAGTAATTGTGATAGTAATTCATGTAGATGCACATACACTATAACATCGTTTTCACCCCCGTGCGCTCATAGAAACAGTACCGAGTCATCCATAAGTGGGAGTTATTTGTTTATTGTTGAGACAAAAGCTGCACAGATTGCTGTGCAAGTTCTGTCCATATTACATAGCAATAGTGAAACACGACATGGAAATGGAGGAATTTGCGCTCACATATTAGAGATTGCTGTTTTTTAGGTTTTTATTTTATTTTTTTTCGATTTTCAGGAACATTTATGCATGTTAGTATTAGGTTGATGCAAAAGTTTCGATACGTTTTCACGTTTTCGAGCCATAACTTGCTTCATCCTTTAGCAATTCTGTCTTGCATTTTTGTAGGATATTAGTGTATGTGTGCTTTTCATAGCGAACTTATGGGCATACATGATCAATCAGCCACATACAGTAATTTGATTTTATAAGTTTGGGAGGCGAATGCGGAAGTACTTACCCATACTTTTTCTGATAGACACTGACGATCTCTTTTGAAGTGTTCTATGGAAGCATGCACCAGCACTCAATACCGACAAGAAATGGCGGAAATTGAAACCCATCTGTTTTGTTTTAATGGGCGCTTGTATAGAGTACCCCAAATACCGAAAATTTGCAACTTTAAACTTTAAAAAAATATTTTTTTCTGATGAACCAATTGAGATCGATTCAATTTGAAACTATGATTGTAGTGCATCAATGGTGCCTCAAATAATACCAATGTATTATCTAATACAGGCAAACCATTCTCGAGAAAATACTAAAAATACCTTGTATCGAAACTTTTGCATCAACCTAATAGTTTAAATGATGCCATACACCGCAAAACCGCTGGGGAAAAAGGTGCCTTTAGGTTTTCACCTGAATTTTGAGAATCAGAAATGTTCTTGGAAATCTCAGCGTTCTAATTAATGTGTTATATCATTGCCAATTTATCTAGCAAAATATACATTCTCATTGCACCACTTGCGAGTGATCCTCAGTATCGTTCTCTCTCGCTCTGATTAAAATACTTAAAGTCGCGCCGGAAAGTATCCGTACGATTTGATTTTTTCATATAACTTTTCCTGCAGTTGGCTTAGCAAGTTAGATGTTGTAGTGCTATATACCAAATCCATCTAAGAATACGATGCGAGTATTGCGTCATCACTTGCTTCATAACTGATTGCGTAGTGATGACGCAATCGAACAACACTTTTTCAAACATCCATTATTCTTACATATATTTTTTCATGCTGGCCAAACTTTCTGAGGTAGGAGTCATGACTGAGGCCTACCCAGAATAAATTTTTGAAAGTGCTGCGCGGTCGCACAGTTGCTGCAGCCGTGCTGCAAAAACAGGGTCCGAAATTCAGATCTCGGCTTCTAGACTAGCTAGAGACTCGTTCAAAACGTCAAAATGATCGCCATCATGAGTCCAGATGATCCTGAGAAAATGAACACGATATCTCATAATTTGCCCTCAGGGCATGAAAAAATCACTTTTTTGCATGACCATTTTTTGGACATTCATAACTTTGTGTGAAATGTCGGTAAAAATCTGGTTGAAAAAATTGAATATCTGTCCTGCCCGCGGCGTGCGTTTTTCGGAGGTATACTAGGGTCGGGTAACACACTGTTTACCATTGTGAGCGAGAGAGTGCAGACGACGAGAGTGCGTAAACACGGTGTTTCCCCACCCTAGTATACCTCCGAAAAACGCACGCCGCGGGCAGGAAGGATATTCAATCGCTCTAAAAAGTTGGGAATCAGATCTCCAATACATTTTGAACATTCCTATGCAAAAACTAGATTTTTATCTACATTTCCCACATAGTTATGAATGTCCAAAAAATGGTCATGCAAAAAAGTGATTTTTTCATGCCCTGAGAGCAAATTTCGAGCTATTGTTTTCATATTCTCAGGATCATCTGTTACCAAGATGACGATCATTTTGATGCTTTGAACGAGTCTCTAGCTTGTCTAGAAGCTGAGATCTAAATTTGCGACCTCGATTTTGCAACACTGCTGCAGCCAAAATACGACCGAGCTGCAACTTCAAATTTTTTCTCTGGGTAGCCCTCGAACATATCTCCAACCTCAGAAAGCTTGGCGAGCAGGAAAAAATCTATGTAAGAATAATGGATGTTTGAAAAAGAGTTTTTCGATTGCATCATCACTAAAAAATCAGTGATGATGCAATTGATGGCCCAGTATCCGCATTGTAATCCTCGATGGATTTGGTATACGCAACATTTATCTTGATCGGCCAACTTTAGGAAAAGTTATATCAAAAATAAAAATCGTCTACTCACTTTCCGGCGCGGATAGAGAGGGCGGACAGAAAGGATAGATGTTGAAACTGCAATATTGGATTTTGATACCTGAAAAAACTAGAGAAGAATTGTAACGATGATTGAGATATAAGATAAGCAATTTCTGCAACCCACTTCCTGCTAGTCCGAAAGTGAAAAAAGAGGGCAGTTGTTTTTGAAGAAGTATTCTTTATCATTGAGTTGAATTCGAACCATAATCGAGAAGCGATTAGATAAGAAAGATTAGAGAAGATTAGAGAAGAGAAGAATCGAGATTCGATTATTGTCAAATCTACTCTGACCTCACGGTAGATTGAACGACGAGAAGAGAGATGGAAGTAAGTCAATACTACAGCAAGTGCAGCTGCTGTATCCTTAACCTTTTGCTGTAGACGGCACGATCGACAGCAGCGTCATGGCAATGCTGCTGGAGATATTACAATTATTTTGTTCTGATCTGAATGGCCTACGAATCAGTTGAATTCGACACATTTGGAATTCTAATATTTTCCGCAACCACAAATGGCGGGGCCTGAACAGTTTTTCCAAAGCAGCCGAGGACAACTCAAATGCGATTAAAATCGAGCTAATATAGTTAGGATTTCCGCTCATGCATTTGTTTGAATTTTAATCCTTGCTTGTATGAAAAGCCTTCTGATTGAAAAACTACTTTTGGTCAACAAATAAAAATAGCTTCTATGTATGTCAACCGGTAGAGCAATACAGATTTTTAATGTAGAATATTAAATAATAAGTGTGTATACATGATATAAAAATATGAGAAGCAAACTTGAAGGTAGGCCTTTTTTGCAATTTTCATTCAAACATGCCAAACTGAAGAAAAAAGTGAAAAAATATGGTTTTTACATTTTTGGTATTTCTTTTTCAAACTTTTCTAAAGTGTTTGGAGTGATGTACATGTGAAAAAAATCGTATTTGGATGATGAGTTTGCGGGTATGTGTCGATAAGCAAATTCAACTATCAAATATACCAAAGCGCTATGAATTTTGTCATTTCAAACACATGAAAACTCATCATCCAAATAAGATTTTTACATCATGTATACCCGATCATTCTTTCATATGCTGCATTAGAAATCTGTATCGCGATAGCGGTTGATAGATAAACTATTTTTATTTCTTGGCCAACATCAGTTTTTCAATCGAAATTTTTTTCAAAATTGCCCTTATGTCTTGCACAAAATATGAAAGTTATTGGAAATAATGCTTCGCACATTTTTTGCCCAATGCCACATCTCTAGCTCGTCTGGAAGCTGAGATACGGCTTAGCCGGGTGCGAAACCGAAAAAATCCTAAAAGCCGCTCTGGGTCCAATGACCCATATTTTTCGAAATCTTATGTCTAGAGTACTCTACCACTTTAATTAGATTCAAATCTGGCGCAACTTTTTTGAAAATGTTCCCGCACACCTACACTGGCTCGTGATACACGTGCTATACACCCAATTCATTTTTTAGAAAGCCTTTGCAAATTCTCGCTTCAGTGTTATTGAGCTGAGGGTGTTTCAGCGTGTCAGTTTCTCGAAAGTTTGATCGGATAAAAACAAAAACCCTCACATTTTCCATGAATAAGATACCTACGAGTGTTAATGTATTGGACGTCCTACTGCTCGCTTCCTTCTGCACGAGTGAGAGCGGAGGGGTACAGTGTGGAGGCAGCTGCAACGAGAGGAGATTATTTCATCCCAAATTGCAACGATCTAAAGATCACTTGATCAGCTCCATTTATGTGGTACCGAGGCGATGGCACGGAAACGATGTTGCTCGGATGAACATGAACTTGTTGAGCAACTACACTTAGTGTGATGATTAAGGAGAAGTTTGCATGTCAAAAGTCAGATCTGACAAATACCATCCAAAATTTCGAGTTGGTTCGTTAGCGCTTCATCATATTTACAAGAGTAATATAATAGGCCTACAAGCAATGTACTTCCGTGATTTCTTTGTGAAATAAAAATATGTTGGCTCTGTCTGGTTTGGGGGGACAGTGTTTTTTTCGGGGGACATATGTCCCCCGAAACCGACAATATGTCCCCCAAAACCGACAATATGTCCCCCAAATCTAACGTCCCTAAAATTGCAAAAAGGACCTGAAATTGATTTAAAATAAATTTTACTGATTTTGAAGTTTATCCGTCCTTTATAATGTGCCATCTGGGTGTGTTGAATCGAATACGATTATTTTGGTAGTCGAGGGGGCGGTATTTGTGGTTGCGGAAATCGAGGAAGGGACTGAATCAGTTGTGCTAGTTGTGCTAGGTAATAGTAGTTTTGATGAGGACAGTATCAGAGGCTTTATTAATTCCTTCTCTGCGCCCTTCACCGAGATTGGCATCACACAAAAGTTCAGATGCTTGGGAGAACACTATCCATGATAGTCTGTGCATACTGCTCGGCCATGGCATGATCTCCTAACGATTCATCCCTAACATTTTAAGCCGAAATTTCGATATGTCCCCTGAAACCGACGATATGTCCCCCCAAACCAACGATATGTATTGATGTGTATACTCGTTGAGTGCTTGGATACTCTTTCCATCGCGCTTTGGTTCAAGCGTATCCAATTGGTAGTGAGACCACAAATTGGCCCGTGTTGTGTGCACGTGGTGGGTGATTTCTGACCTATTTCTTAACCCCCGTGGTCTAGGTGCATTCTCAATTCCCTTCTGAAACAACGGGTGATTGAACAAAGAGAAAAGGGGTCAGTGATCAGCAGCGATAGCAAATGCAACTGCCGCTTTCTCAGGCTGTTGCTGCTTGCGACACCCTTCAGCGACAGTGTCGTGACGAAAATATTAAATGGATTTGTCCTTGTCATCGAGATTGAATCACATCGATTCGAATCCTGCTGCTTACTAACATCTGTAGCTACCTAAATGCACCGCGTGTTAGTTCATTCTTTTCGACAGTGCTTTTTTCAGCTTGGAACGAATCGTATGATTATGCAAACCATTAAATCAGTATTGTAGTGATGTGTATCTCGAAATTACATAACACATTCATATTTCATGATCCTGTTTTCCTTAATATTATATTATTATGCATCAAACGCTCTCATTTATGTATGGTATGAATTATAATTCGTCTATAAAATTCGCTATCGCCGTTTTATCACTACCTATGGTAGGGCCCCGTATCCAATTTCAAATTCCTAGCTCGATAACGAGGATGTAAAAAGAACATCCAGGCTCAAACACGTTTCACTGCGCTTACACCTATCAAGTTAATTTCTGAAATCGTTTTGTTTCCTGAATTCTAGATCAAAATCAAGTAGTTCTCGAGTTGTACAGCAGGTGATAAGAGCAAGGAACTTAGCTGCGAAACCTGCAGCATGAGAATATGCGCATGAAATTCAGCGAATGATCGTAATAGAAAGTGTCTGATTGATATGCCTAGCATTGGGAAAGATATTTAAACTGTGTCGCACATTATCGTTTTTCTTGATTCGCTTATCTCATTCTCGTTTCATCTGATCTAAATCAAAAAAATGTGTTTCCCAACCGTCAATAAATGAGCATCCGCATTACAAGCTATCTGAACTCTCTCGAATGGTTCATTTAGTGCAGCTGCAGCAATCGATTCCAGTCGCGCGAAAGTGCAGAGGCTGCTACTGCACGAATAGAATGGCTGTTACTGCCGTCTAAAGTACCCATAACTCATTCTACCCATTTGCAAGTGTGTTGCGCCGACTTCTTCCTCGTCCAGAATCCATGTTCAGATGAGCGTGGCAAATTTTTTCCAGAAGTGATAGGCACAACCCATATGCTAATATATCGAAATAATTAACTAGAGTAATCATGTATGACGAATAAGGAGATAATGTAGAAATTCGATAATGTGTTGTTTTCCGCAATAATTATAATAATATGTTCGGTTCATCTGTTTTCTATCACAAAATTATTTACTAGCTTATTGTTGCTTGAAACGATCTAATTGAAACGATCTCATCTCATTTGTATCCCTCAGTTCAGCTGCACAGTGACTGATCTTCTCCAGTTGCCCTGGAACATACATCAGACCTCTCATTTCATTTAGGAATGCTTCCTTATTGTTCAAATCTTGCGGTATGAGTTAATCAAGATGACTTTTCATTCTATCATAATTTTATGGAGAATAGAGATATGACCATACCTGAAGTACAAGCGTGCACAGCTATGTTAATACATCACTTGTGATCACTTGCTATAAGTCAGTGCTAAAATCCCTTCTTTAGACGTGTCCCTTTTTGGGAATTTGTAGTGAACTCCTTTTAGCTAAATACGATTTTGTCTTCACATTTTTGGGTAAGGAGACGCAGGGATCAATATCGATCGAAATTATAATTATCTTATACTATTCTTCTTAAAAATAAAGTACCGGAATTATTCATAATTGCGTTGCCTAGATATGGCTATTCAAATCATTGAAAGGGTTTTTGGAATGCTGAATTTGATATTTCTATGAAGTTTTCTTTTCTTGCGCAGCTTGAATGATCGATCTTCTGTGCTGGTGTTAACGAGCACACTATGCTCTTCCAAAATATATATGGATATTATTTGGACTTCGATCTCTTGTATCTGACAGATCAGAATTCACACCAAATTTCGTTGCAAAATTTCAGAAAATTTTTGCTAATTTATGAAATCTCAAATTTCATGGCATGCATTCTGATCACGATTGAATTCAATTATGCTCGTGAAACAACGGTTCACCCTCTTCAACAACTCTGAGATATCAGACACTGGAGTTCAGAAGGGAGAAAAATCGGAAAGATCAAACGCCGAGCAAGACTTTCGCAACAACCTAATAGCTAGTTTTTTTTCTGATTTTTGTATTGTAAATTTTCACCTCGCCACACCTTGTGATACTGAATGCTAAACCAACATTGCAGTGGTACGTGGTATCGCTCAATGAATTTATACTGTATGAATATTGACAGAGAGATCGTACAGAAAGGAAAGATACTGAGAAAAGTGATATTGGAATTTTGTATCAACCAGCGACGGATAATTACATATGACAAATAAGATAGATGGCAAGCAATTTGCGCCTCGCATTTTCTCCTACTCGTCGATTCAAAATCATTCCAGATCTTGAAATATTAAGACATCACGCTGAAAGAATCGGAATAAGTCATCAAGATAAAACATAATGAAAAGCCCACTTGTCTTGTTCAGTGACAACAATTGTCTGGGTTACTAAATCTTTTGCTGTATCTTACCTTCTCAAACAGCCGTAATTACATTACAAGAATATCACTGCCCTCTTTATCATGCATCTTGTGCATTCCAGCTGCTATTGAATAATTTGTTATTATTATTTTCCACAGTGAATGACACAGGAGGATTGAAATGCAACATGAAAGTCAAAGATAAGAAGCTTATGAAACGCAAATTCACATTCCAAATTTATCTTTCTGGATTTTTGCTTAGCCTGATTGTAATATCCCCTCTGGAGACACGGTTGAATGAACGATGAGGAGCACGAGTCGGTGAGCGACAACTGCTGCAGATGATGCATCTGACATGGATGGATTAACTATCCGATTATAAGTGAAATATATGAGATGATTATTATGGGAGCATCAAATGAATTACACTCACTCGAACTCTTCGGCATTTTAAAATCGGTCGCAACCCGAACTCACGGGGACACGCCATTGTGTTCTTGCTCACTAGCAGTATGAACTGGCTAATAAAAAGCAATCGCAATCGAGAAATCGGTAAAGTGTATATATTTTTTGTATGACAGAGGTTTATTACAGGCTGCAAATATGCACTGAGATAAACAAATTGCGCAGAATCTTCAGAGAACTAGATATAATTGGAGCATCTTTCTGTTGAACGAAAAATGATAAGTGCAAGTCAATCCATCAAATACATCAACTGCAACTGCAGCATGATCAGGTGATTGCAGCATACATCCGCGACAGCGGCTATCCCTTATAACAGCTGCAGAAATATAATATATTTTGTTGTTTCACGATTTTTCCCTGAATCACTACTGCTGACCCACTTCTGCTACATTCTAGCACCTGTGGCGACGCGAATTCACGGGGTGCCAATCCCTTTTTTTCAATAACTTTGTGCAACTAGAAACGAATCACCGCGTGTATAAACGAGGATAATAAGGAAAAGCAGCCCTATCCCGCTTTTTTTCAATGAATGGTTTATGAACGTCAAAACAAAGAAAACAATAATATTATTATAAATACAAATTATCTGTCGTGATACTTGCCTGGATCCCCCAAAAAGCCATCCCTCACACTCGTCACGTGCACTCACTTGATTGTGCCCGTTACCCTCAGTGCCGACTGTGCGAGAAAGAGATGGATAGGAAAGCCGGTTAACGATCGCCCAGTACGGCACCTGGAAAAAAACAACATTCAAAATGGAACATAAATATGTGTTCAGATTGGTAATACAATACGATCTCAATCGAGCAAGAGAAAGGTAATAAATTTTCGGCATGAAAGAATAACATCGCAAATATGCGCGGAGATAAATAATTTGCACAGAATTTTCTTAGTTCTAGATAGAATTGGATCATCTTTCTATTCAACTCACTGTTGAACGAACGACGAGACGTGCAAGCCCATCCATCAAGGACATCAACTGTAACTGCAGCATGATCAGGCCGTTGCTGCATGCGGAACTCATCCTAGACAACGCCAAGCGCCATCTCATGCAACTACAGAAACAGAATTAATTTATCCAATAATATAACACACTCATCATATTTATCATATTTATCCTGACGTCAGGCACAATGGTCCTGCAGGAGGGTGACTTCAGTGTGGAGGGAATGGGGATCTTCGGTCTCAGAGCGTCGTTAGGTCAAGGGATGGGATCTTCTTTGGCTTCTCTGGTCAACTGTAGGGACGATCGTGACGGATCTCCGTTGAGCATCGAAGTAGATCATCCTGCCGCCGAACACCTGACTTGCGCCGGTTAGGAACTCACAACGCAGACAGCGGGGCTTTCTTGACGGTAGATCACTCGAGACGATGGGAATCCGTCCGTGCTCCTCCTCTTGAAGTGTACCAAGTAGGCGATACTTTCCGGGTTGCCCAAGCTGACGGGAGAGGATTCCCCAAACTAGGTCGGAAAAGAGCGGGGTCAGGGACGACCGCCCATCACGAGCGCTAGAATGGAGAATGGAATGGAGAAGAATGGAATGAGAATGGAATGGAGAAGAATAGAATGGAGAAGCTAGAATGGAATAACACACTATCTGAGATAATCGGAATAGACTTGGCACTGGCCGAAAATTCGAATTCCTGCTAACTTCACCAGTAGGTCGGCCTCCACGAGGGAAACCGACGAGCATCGGCAGAATGTCGATCCGCATCCGCGCGGGCGGGGCGCGGAATTTGAAAAATTAACTACGGTAGCTTCGAAATTTTAAAAGCGACTCCTATGACTGCGGCGGTAGGGGCGCTGCATCCCTTGACAAATTCTAAGACTTTTTTACTCCGCAGAGTTTTTCGATCAGATTCCATCTAACGCCTGAAATCGATAATTCCACTTTTAGTTCGTACATGAAAGCAGTTCCCCAGAAATTTTTCAAGAACTCCCCTAAATATTATTGGTGATCTAGCTTCTGCTTAACTCGATACATTCTCCCGTAGAACAGCGCGATTCAACAAGACGCGTAAGTTGGTCAACATGAATTTTGAATGAATTATGGTGTAATTTTTAGGTTACGGTATGCGAGTGCGAAGTTAGGGCGACATTTCCCAACAGGTGTTAAATGGTCTGAAAATCAATTTGAAGCTATCCTACACCAATTGGGAAAAGTCGTCCAACTTTGTGCACTCACCTACAGTAACCCAAAAATTACACCATAATTCATTTTGACCAACTTACGCGCCTAGTTGAATCGCGCTGTTCTACGGGAGTAGGTGTCGATTCAAGCAGAAGCTAGATCACCAATAATATTTAGGGGAGTTCTTGAAAAATTTCTGGGGAACTGCTTTCATGTACGAAACAAAAGTGGAATTATCGATTTCCGGCCTTAGATGGAATCTGATCGAAAAACTCTCCGAAGTAAAAAAGTCTTAGAATTTGTCAAGGAATGCAGCGCCCCTACCCCCGCAGTGATTGGAGTCGATATAAAAATTTCGAAGCTACCGTAGTTAATTTGTCGATATCCGCGCCCGCGACCGCGCTGATGCGGATCGCAAATCTGGCGATGCTCGTCGATTTCCCTCGTGGAGGCCGACCAATTGGCGACGTCAGTAGGAATTATAATTATCGGCCAGTGCCAAGTCGCTGAAGAAATATGTTGATTCTCTCAGATAGTCTGTTATAAGACCGCAGCTGTTCCAATCCTGCTACATTCTAGCATCTATCGCAACGCGAACTCACGGGTTTTCGATAGTATTTTTTTTCTCAATTACTTAGAAAATATTGTTTGAACATTGGACGTGCCATGCGAGATTCATCCACTACAATGCAATGCTAAAAGCGCATGATGCTGCATAAAAATGAAATTTCTTAAATTGTTAAAAAAATTCTATATCATTACAAACTATTCAAAACAATTTTAATTTTAATTCACCAATAATTGGAAAGCTGTGAATATCTCACACTATGAATCCCACCGCATTTTATTTTCACAGCTTCTTGATCACCCAACGTATTTCTGTTGGGCAGTACCTTTTGCATCATCAATCAAAATAATGAATAAAAAAACCACATGTGGTAGAGGTGCAAGCCCACGATGCAGTAGATCGAATGGCCCTGAAGAGAATCGATTATTGGCTAACGATACGATAGAGGCAATATGTGTGATTTTGAAGGCGGTTAGCATAGGAAATTTTTACTTATGTAAAATTAACAATTGGTGTGGTGACAGAGAGCAACCAACACTTCGAGGTGGATCGTTCGCGCTTCAGCATGTTACCAAGAATAAAATTGACCAAGAGCAATACTCCACAACTCGAGTCAAATAAAACCAAAAAATCGAAACACAGAGAGTGTTGTAGTGTGTGCAACAACAGCCCATCGTTCCTCGTAGAGTGCGTCTGCAGCAGCTGTCTGTCTACTCCAAACATCCGATAAAGTGATTGCAGCTTAGGAGAGCAGAAGTAAAACAATGGATTACGTTGTAATGATCAACCAAAAATCAAGAATGGTGAGGGAACACACAATCGCATTTCACAACATTCGTGATTTGCTTGCGAACCAAGCAGTGTTTGAGCTGTTCATGTACAGAATCTACAAGCACATCACTCACTTCATACACAAAATATTCCTAATTTTCGAAAATTAGATTTTTGATGTTCATTTGAGGAATGAATTGCAAACATGGGTCGCATTGTGACAAAGCCTGATTGCGCAGCGCCAATCTACCTGGTTCCCGATATTATTTTACTGTTTCGCTTCGTATCGAATTTTGTAATTCAACAACACTCACGGTTGGATGAATGACGGGATGAGTGAGTGAGTCGTAGTGGCAGTTGATATCGAATCCTGTGACTGCTGTTCCTTCTCATCTCCACTACCTAGCCCATGTTACTGCAATCAAATGTAATTATCTTTGCAAGATTATATACGACTAATTACTACAACTCAATCATTGTTATCGTTGGACGGTTGGACGACTTTTACCAATTGGTGTAGGATAGCTTCAAATTGATTTTCAGACCATTTAACACCTGTTGGGAAATGTCGCCCTAACTTCGCACTCGCATACCGTAACCCAAAAATTACACCATAATTCATTCAAAATTGATTTTGACCAACTTACGCGTCTTGTTGAATCGCGCTGTTCTACGGGAGAATGTATCGAGTCAAGCAGAAGCTAGATCACCAATAATATTTAGGGGAGTTCTTGAAAAATTTCTGGGGAACTGCTTTCATGTACGAACTAAAAGTGGAATTATCGATTTCAGGCGTTAGGTGGAATCTGATCGAAAAACTCTCCAGAGTCAAAAAGTCTTAGAATTTGTCGAGGGATGCAGCGCCCCTACCGCCGCAGTCATAGGAGTCGCTTTTAAAATTTCGAAGCTACCGTAGTTAATTTTTGAAATTCCGCGCCCCGCCCGCGCGGATGCGGATCGACATTCTGCCGATGCTCGTCGGTTTCCCTCGTGGAGGCCGACCTACTGGTGAAGTTAGCAGGAATTAGAATTGTCGGTCAGTGCCAAGTCTATTCCGATTATCTCAGATAGTGTGTTATATTTTCGATTAGTTGAGCACAATTAACCATGCACAATTAACTCCCAATCACATTGCTGTTTCACAACTACTTATTCACCCAAGATCTATTTTTTGGTCAATACTTCAGCTTTCATCCGGCGATAAAAAATAATACAAATCACCCTCCTTGTCAAGAATGAACCTCTCAGTGCTGTAGTCCCTCTTCCGAATTGTAGCAGAGAGGAGAGCATGGAGAATTAGAAAAGAAGATGACAGAATCCGGACTGACAAAGCGATATGGTATATTGAGTGTGTTCTAGAGCACGTTTTGTCACCTATCACCCATGACTCTCGTTACTGTATCATAAATACAGAAGTTTAACACTGCATTGAGCACAATTCCAATTTCGAAATACTATTATTTACATCACGCGACTATTTCCAACCGCTGGTGCGACTGCGGAAATAGCCTACGCAATGAAAACCCGATCACTTTAACGTTTCACAGTTAATATTTTACCCAAGACGTTGCTATTGAGTAGTGCTTCAGTTCTGCTCAGTGAATAAAATAACGGAAATATATCCCACTCAACTCCTCAATGCATGATCTATTAGTGTTGCTGCAGTCGATGCGCATCTTCTCTACATCAGCAGAGAAGACAGCATACAGTTGCAGAAACATCTGCAGCATCAGGAATGGGTCACTGAATCGGTATTCTCCTTAAGTAATGAGTAAGCTTCCACGGATATGCACCTCTTGCCTGGTCTGGAAAACTGGAAAAGACCGCAGCGAAATATAGGATGAATCAATACAGAGCACTATTACGCTAAACTTCAAGAATACGATTACCCGATGTGGAAAGTTTTAGGGGGCGTACGAAGGGCATAGTGTACATAGCGAAGTAATTCTTCATTTTTTTCTGAGCAATCGCCCCTAAAGTTCGCAAGAAAAACCATTTCAATTGTGAGTGATTATGAATTATGAATGAATTATGAGGAGGTAGATTCAGTTAGCGACAACTACTGCAGATGCTGGAAATGACTTTTGGAAAAAAAAATGTTCCTACTAACTGTGAAATATATTTGATGATTATATTGCATGCCCTATACGTATAGATGAACACTACGGTTCGAACTCTGCGTCATATTAAAATCTGTAGCAACGAGGATTCACCATGTTTTTATCAATGAGTAAAACAATTCAATCACAATCGAGCAAGCCATAGATAAATATGTTTTTATCCACGGCGAAAAAGCTTCATCACAGGCATCAAAGATTGGTGGCGATAGATATTATGCAAAGCGTTATCCTAGTGAACTTGAAAATTGGGGGACCTTTTCTTCATATAAATGTTGAAAGTTGAGTTATATCACAATTGAACCATACCGATAGGTAGGCGCGTAAGCGAAGACATGTGCATTTTTTGAAACATGAATTCTACACGTTGTAATCGCATGGATTATCAAACGCTCATCACATCTGAACTCACTGTTGAACGAACGAAGATAAGGGCAAGGCAGTAAGCAGTGACATACAATACAGCTCCAGCTGCAGCTTGATTAATTTGTTGCTGCAGGCTGCACTCATACGCGGCTGCGCCGATCCCTTGGAACTGCAGGAATGGAATTAATTTGTTTTTGCACACACTAGTTGTCCGCTCTGAATAACTACTGCTCACTTCTGCCACATTCTAACAACTGTCGCAACGCGGACTCACGGGGTTCAGGTAATATTTGTTATAACAATTATTTCATGGATCCGGGAGCGAATCAGCTGCGTGGGCTGCGTGTGCAATCAATCGACAATAAACGACGAACGAACGACGAAAAGAGTCAGTCAATGAGAAGCGGCCACGGCAACCGCAGCTTCAGCATGCTCAGGTTGTTGCTGCTGAGCGCAGTCATCACCGGCAGCGTCTGGTCACTTACAATAGCTGAAATACAATTAATTTCATTTTTCCCGGTCGTTTCTCTTCTGAATCACTGCTGTTCCACTTCTGCTACATTATAACACTTGCCGCAACGCGAACTCACGGAGTTTCGACATTTTTTTCAATTACCAGCAGCGTGTACAATTAAACCTAGTCATGTATATTGCGAATATATTCGACACGAACGCCCTGTCACATTGTCGTTTCACAGTTACTAGTTCATGCAACATTTTTCTATGTTTTTGTTTATTTTATCGACCGAAACAACACATACATATCAAAGTGCAAACAGAAAGCGAGATGATTCAGCAGGTTGTCATGCATAATGTATAAGCATGTTCAGCATGTTCATGAGAAGGGATTTGACCATGAAGCAATGTTTTTTTGGATTGAGAGAGGAGAGAATGCAGATGTGGAAGGGGCTTCAACAAAATGAGAATATTTCATCCCAAGGGCCCAGTTTTCTCTACCGGTAGTCGATATAATGCAAAATCATTATTTTGTTAAGGAAAAATCTGTGAACAAATTGGTTGGGTTCGGAATTAGAAGTCGTGCAGTGAGGGCAGATAGTGAGAAAGGAATATTGAATTTTTAAGAAGATAAAATATAAGGAGAATTCTGGACCGGGATGGAGCTCGAAAATAAGATATTCCTGCAACCCCTCCCTCCTAGCCCCCGATATATACAGTCAACACAGGTTTCTGCAGGCGGCACTCATCCGAGACAGCGCCGAGCCCTTGCAAAAACAACAAAAAAAAATTATCGAATAGGTCTGGATCACTACAATTCCAATTCTACTGCATTCTAACACCTGTCGTAACGCGAACTCACTGGGTTATGTATTTTGTCTTTGTTTCTCTGAAGCCATGAGGTAGTCAGCTACGTGTGCAATCAAGTTCGTTTAGGAAGGACGCGCGGCCCATACATGTTTCCATGATTTTTTTCGTACTTGATGTACGTCAAAACGAAGAATAGGTCAAGAAAGACTAATATCTACCATTGTACTTCCCTGACCCCCAAAGAAGCAAACTCGTACACTACTTACGAGCAAAATATTAGGTTTCATCCCAGATAAAAGAAGAAAAAATTGCCCGCGGAACTCATCGGCGATAGCTGGTGTTTCTGATATTTTCCGAGTGATATTAAATTGTAAGTGGTGAGTCCAAGAATAATTGCAAGAAGGTACCACGTTAATACAAGACCTGGTTGTACAACTCCAATCTTCCTGGGGTTCGGAATAATTTCGCAATATATCCTAGTGACGAATCTCGCAGTCCAAAATATTCACATTCGAATGAACAACGGTACGACCCTGAACAGGTGCGTCCGAATCTGATCCGTCCCTGACTGTCGGTGAGTGCGATACTCATCGTCAGCGCCGAGGTAATGCTTTCTGCATAAAATACGATTGTTTTCACTTTTCAATGAAAGTTTCATTGATACAATTGGGATACTGCGGAATTCGATCAGTTGCCGAAACCCGAACTTACGAGGTCATTTTCGCCTCAAGCCATGGGCGCCTCATATTTGAACATGATCAAACTAGTGTAGTAAGTAAGCGAAATCAATTCGCACGAATATTCTAAAATATTTTTTTCAAATGATTAATATCAATAGTATAATCGCCGGAAATCTCATAGGTCACACAAATTGTAAACATGCTTGTTCAGCATATGAGGCTGTTTGCCTAAGAATCAAACAGATTTGGAGAGCTCAAAAATCTTGATTTTGGCAGAGCTCAAAAATCTTGATTTTCCGAAACTGTATTTTGGGGTAGTTGAAGGTGCTGAAGACGGTGGGCACTTCATTTTGTCCTCAGAGTTGCCGTTGGCTCCAGACGGCGTCACGTCGAAAACGAATTTTTACGTATATCTCATAATCGGAATGCACTAAATTTACGTGAGTAGTGTTTCTGGAGTAGAATTTTATGCTGATCACGCCTGTCTACTTCATTTTCCATGAATTGATACAATAATTTTTAAAAAAATCAACTTTTCGTTGACAAAACTCCGAGCTTAGCAATTTACACCAATGAACCGCAGTGACGAGGGGATTCAGAATCTACAATTTCATCGAAATTCTCGGTAGGACTTTTAAGATTGGAGTGAAAACGTGGTGCGAAAATGGGTGGAAATGAGGCAATCGCAGGCTCTCCCCGCGGCAGAGGAGAGGAAGGGGCGAGAGAGTGTGGACGAGGGAGAGAGCGGCGAGGGGTCGTAAACTGCTAGGGGGAGAAGGGAGGGAGAGCCTGCGATTGCCTCATTTTCACCAATTTTCGCATCACGTTTTCACTCCAATCTTAAAAGTCCTACAGAGAATTTCGATGAAATTGTAGATTCTGAATCCCCTCATCACGGCGGTTCATTGGTGTAAATTACTAAGCTCGGAGTTTTGTCCACGAGAAGTTGAATTTTTAAAAATTATTTTATCAATTCATGGAAAATGAAGTAGACAGCCGTGATCAGCATAAAATTCTACCCCAGAAACATTACTCACGTAAATTTAGTGCATTCAGATTATGAGATATACGTAAAAATGCGTTTTCGACGTGACGCCGTCTGGAGCCAACGGCAATTCGGAGCTCAAAATGAATGTGCCCACCGTCTTCAGCACCTTTAACAACCCCAAAAAACATATTTACATAAAATAACGATTTTTGTGCTATGCCGGCCCTTGCTTGATTCTTAGACAAACGGCCTCATATACTTGTGCGCCTCCCACTACGATCATACTTGTAAACGCGCATGATTGATTTGTTTACAAGACGGAAATATGCATATGTTGTTTAAATTGTACCCTGGTCGATGTCTCTTCAGAATGGGCAGAATGCATACAACGGGCCACTCGCAGTTGCTGGATTGCGAAAGGGATTTTATATGATTTTATTTTATTTTTCCTAAGAATCGATCAATGTCATGAGGGGTCTGGCACAGCAATTTTTAGAAAAATTGTGGAATGAGGTTCTCAAGGGCGCTGATCATAATGGTCTACTTCATTTTGCTCCAACTCAACCGGTTGAGCCAGGCTGCATGTATGCTGCACCTACATTATTGTTCATTACTCAGATACCGGTTGAAGAATCAATTTCAAATTTGTATAGAGGAACAATGCGATACCTCTGACCCCATCGACCTTAAATATGCAAATTTGTATTTATGCAAATATCATGAAAATTTTGTTCTCGAATATAAGGTCAAATCTGAAAAGGTGAATTACATAGAAAAATGCGCCATTTTCTAAGGATCATTTTTCATACCCAGGGTTCGATATTTGAACTTGTCTGTTTTCTGCTTCATCTCTTTTTCCGATTCACTTTCTCAAATTTGGACCGGTCAACTCGCAAAGAGAATGACGAACGAGAATCAGTTTCAACCTCACATTATTATCTCTATTTTGCACTGTTCCCATAATTGCGAAAAAATAATGTGAGGGGTGAAACTCATTATCATTCGTCACTCTCTGCGCAAATTGCGCGGTCCAAAGTGGAGAAAATGAGATGAAGCAAAAAACCGTTCCAAGTTCAAACACCCAACCCTGGGTATGAAAAATTATCCTCAGAATATGGCGAATTTTTCTATGTAATTCACTTTTTCAGCTTTTACCTTATATTATAGAACAAAATGTTCATAATAATTGCATAAATCTAAATCTGCATATTCAAGGTAGATGGGGTCACAGGTATTGTATTGTTCCTCTGTACAAATTTGAAGTTGATTCTTCAACAGGTATCTGAGTTATGAGCAATACTGTAGCTGCAGCCTACATGCAGCCTGGTTCAACCGGTTGAGTTGGAGCAGAATGAAGTGGACCATGATGATTGAGAACCTCATTCCACATGTTTTCAAAACAATGCTGTGCCATATCTTGATCGATTCTTAGGCGAACGGCTTCATATTGTGACAACATCGATCTTCTGAGCACTAAAAATATGCTAATGGAATTTAGATTTACATATTTAGAATAATGCGTTTTTATTTAGATATTTTTCGAAGTCTCCAACAAAGCTCAATAAAGATCACCAATCGCAGACGCGTTTCAGCTCTTATATTAGGCTGTCAGGAAAGTAATTATGAGCGACTATCTGAGCCATTGGACATATGCTTGGCAAAGTTCGAAAACTCGAATTTCTCCATAATGTGTGTACGTATAGTACTCGGTGAGTATAGCACGTAGGTCACTTATGGAGTCATACATATAGCGTTTTCCAGGAAATATAGGTGCTTCGAATTTTTTTGAAATTTTATTTTTCGCAACCGTTTCGAATGAATGACATCTTGAAAAATGCGCAAAATTCAAGTGATCATAATCACTAAATTTCATGCTGATATGTTTTCAAATCCTTCAGAAAATTCGAAATTTCGACTATAATTTTTGAATTAAAAATTGTATCTCGTTCAGGTGGGTGGGTATGTGCAATTTTTATTTCAGCGTTTTGTAGTGCAGCCATGATACATTCTTTGCTAAAAATATGAACGAAATAAAAAGGTGAGTTTTTGAGAAATTGACGAAAAACGACAAAATCTCAAAATAAAGTCAGTTTTTGATGGGCTCAGCGGTCTACCGTACCCCATCTAACATGAAGTACTCGATGAGGGAAATCAATTACCATTAGTAGAATTTCGGTATTCCTTCGCGCGCGCGGGAGCTCAGGCCTTTAAAAGCTACAGTAATTATCCATGGATTACGGTAGCTTTTAAAGACCTGCGCTCCCGCGCGCGCGAATGAATACCGAAATTCTACTAGTGGTAATTGATTTCCCTCATCGAGTACTTCATGATAGATGGGGTACGGTAGGCCACTGAGCCCATCAAAAACTGACTTTAGTTTGTGATTTTGTCGTTTTTCGTCAATTTCTCAAAAACTCACCTTTTTATTTCGTTCATATTTTTAGCAAAGAATGGATCATGGCTGCACTACACAACGATGAAATAAAAATTGCACATACTCACCCACCTGAACAAGCTACAATTTTTGATTAAAAAATTATAGTCGAAATTTCGAATTTTCTAAAGGATTTGAAAACATATCAACGTGAAATTTAGTAATTATGATCACTTGAATTTTGCGCATTTTTCAAGATGTCATTCATTCGAAACGGTTGCGAAAAATAAAATTTCGAAAAATTTCGAAGCACCTATATTTCCTGGAGAACGCTATCTGGATGACTCCATAAGTGACCTACGTGCTATACTCACCGAGTACTATACGTATATACATTATGGAGGAATTCGATTTTTCGAACTTTGCCAAGGGTCTTCACAAATATGTTCACTCACTCAGATAGTCTCTCTTATAGATTTGGACCTTGGTGTTTGAACTATCCTAAAATCATTATCGTTAACGATCTCAGGCTAGCTCTTTAGTGCATATTAGGGGTTGACTTGGCCATTATATGCATATGTTCATATCGCTTCATGCTTTTTGGGTTTCCGAAAAATTCAAGTTTTTCCATATCTGACATTTTCTCTATTTTCTGAAAATATTGTTTGCCTCTCGTATTTTGAGGGGAATAATGGCTGTAACTTTTCATATAGTGTAGTGAGAAGCCCCTTCGCAGTTCTTTCGAAAATTAGGTCTAAGGCCGTTCTTGCCTCAACATAGCACGATTTACACACCATTTAATTCAACTCCAACCGAGTTAACACTTGTCATGAGATAATGTTTCCTGCTTCGATGATTATTCAGACTGTCTTCTCCATAAGTGCGCTTCCATGATACAGTATGGAGCTACCTATTACTGAGAAAGATTTTAACTCTCGCCTTTTCTTCTTTTATAAAACATAGATTTTCAGGAATGTTGAATTCAGGTCAACAAAGCCAAAATTTCGACTTTTGATGTACGATGAATGAATGCATTTCCTCAAAAGTGAGCTATCCCCTGACTTAGCCCGGCCGAATACTGGTAGATAAAGAGTAGCTCTAACATGTAACCACAAAAGTTAGAACTTTTCACCGATGCTGGAATCAGGAAGTTGTCATATAGTGAAATTTCGACGTTCAAATTTCAGCTTCAGGGTGGTGAAAGCTGCATGTTTTGACAGAAGTTTGGCAAACACATACAAATAAAATTTTAAGCTGAGCACGAAAGGTGCTTTTAGTTTTACTGCATTTGGTTTCCATATGTTTCTTGTTACAGGTACAAGGTCATTTCAAGCATTTATGATGAAGTTCCGTAAGGGACAATGCCACAAATGACTTAATTTTCAGAGAGGCCTTTCGTTACGGATCAGAGTGATATGTTGTATTGTGATGTGCGTATGTCGTACTTTTCGCACATGGCATAAAATTTGCCATATCTTAGTTCTACATGGATTGCTGGACCAAAATAATATCAGCGCAACTTTGCATTGACATACATTTGAGTTCAACCTGCATCCTCAATACCAAATGGAAAGGCGTGAACCAATGTGCGATGGAAAGAGTATCCAAGGACTCAGCGAGTATAAATATCAATATGATAATCAGGAGGAAACAAAGGACGGGGTTTCTCAGAATCGAAAATTCGTAAATCTACAATTACTTTCCTGACGGCCTGATACTTCATCACAAACTTTTTTTGTTGCGCAATGCAGCATACAGTTCGTTCTTAAATAATAATCATCTCTAACCTTATCTATGAATGGCGCTCAGAGACGATATAGAGAGATTTGCATTATAAAAACTCGCCGTCCAATGTATTGCTGAGGTTCGACCCCAACAGCATTATAACATCTATCGAAACCTGAACTCACGTGCTTTCATAACAGTATTTTTTCAAAACTATTGGTGATGCAAAAAAAGAAATGCTTTTTGCTAGGATTACGACTACGATTTACAAGAGTAGATCAAGTTCAGGCATAAATTGATAGTAAAGCCTAAATTTCCCTAGTTCTCACTACAATTTTGCCGACCAGCATTCTAATAAATTTTACAATTCAGTAGTACTCACGCATGACTACGATAAAAGCCGAAAGGGTGAGTCTCAGCGGCAGCTGCTGCTGCAACCTCTCGCTTGTGCTTGCGGCATTCATCGACAATGACTAAGCCATGTTCAGGGGCAATACAATAAATTTGTTTGCTGCACCAAAAGTCGGAGAGCTAATAATGTCCAATAAAATACTGTCAGTTTCATACTTGTTTCAGTGATCTTACTTCTCTCAAGTGACCTACAAAACGCAGTTCTGCGTTCCCTCGTAACTATACAAACAAAAATAAAATTTAAAACGCGTTCTCTGTAAGAATGTAACAAAAAGGCCCGGGGGTGGCACAGCTTTTTCAAAATGATATCCCAGCAACCATACTTTAGGTATGGAGTCACCAAGAGTCGACTACACTTCAGCCGGAAAAGTTTTCAAAAATTTTAACTTTTTGGCGCCAATTTTGAGAAAGCAAAATTTTCGATTTCAGAGACGTGCTATATACCATATGAAAGAGCATGAAAAGTTATGTTAAAAAAACGCAAGCAAAACATTTTGCAAAAGATATGCACCGGCGGGGATCGAACGCTGGTCGGCGATTGCGCTCTAAAAAATCAATCGAAAAGCATGTACTGTCCACGAAATTTTCAGCACATATTCAGAATCTGCATGCAACATAGCACCACATATCGAAAATGCAGGATTAACTTTTGAGTTTCAGACGAGCAGTGAGATGATGATCACAGTCGGTCATCAAAAATTTTGCTTTTTTCGACATTGCTCAGCCAAATTTCGATAAATTTGAAAACTGTCTTAGATTTTGACAAAACTTTTCATGCTCTTTCAAATGGTATATATCACATCTCTGAAATCGAACATTTTGTTTTCTCAAAATTGGCGCCAAAAAGTTAAAATTTTTGAAAACTTTTCCGGCTGAAGTGTAGTCGACTCTTGGTGACTCCATACCTAAGGTATGGTTGCTGGGAGATCATTTTGAAAAAGCCACCCCCCTCTCATTCTAAAGAATAACGCGTTTTAAAAAAACTATCCACGGCCTCCGTAAAGGGATACAGTCTTCTGCCCTAATTGTGCTGCAGTAATGATAAGAAGGCAGTTAGGTCTGACACCTACAACATGTGAAGATGCACAGGAATCTACATGCAATTAAACGAATGATAATACTAGATAGTGGCTGATTGAAATACCTAACAAGGGGTCAGAAGTAAAGTTGTTCTCAACACCTCGATTTCCTTAATACGCCCAATCTCATTCCCGTTTCATCTGATCTAAATCAAAAAAATGTGTTTCCCAACCGTCAATTCATGCACATTCTTTCCTAAGGCTAGTGGTCAGTGATAATCATTGGCGGTACAAAAAAACTACGCTAAACCCCTTGTCATTTCGGAAATACATCCTGTCTCATTCTTCTTTCATGTATTCTACATAACTCCCACAAAACTCCCCATACCGCCAGTGCCATTTCGAGTCTTTCTTCCAAAATTACAATAAAATCATCTTAATCGAATGGATTCCTCCTGCAGCTGCAGCACACTTCATCCAGCACCACTTCATCCATCACTTCATCCAGCACCAGAGAGCTGAGAACAGCACGAAACACGCAGCAGTGGAGGAATCAAAACACTCAAAACCCAATATTAATATCGATTGCAAACGCTACTGGAACATCGTTTGGATGACGAATATGCAATGAGATATCAAACATTAGATGAACCTTCGAATACCGGTTATGATCGATTGAGTGTATGACTGCGAATTGAATATTCGTCCTAAGTGGGAATAGAACATGTGACTCCATGAATGGATGCCGATTTAATACGGAGGAAGGTCGTACAGATAAAGATATACTGCAGAAAATGTTGGAATTGTATACCGATATGTTTTGGACAAATCATGCGAGAAGATACACAGTTCGCGCAGCGCCCATTCTCCTAATCCTAGGTTTTTCCTAGTTTTACCATGGTAAAATTTAAAATTACGATTTTTTTCGGTAAAATTACGAGTGTGCAGTTAAATTCCCTCACGTTAACCGAGATCCTTCGTTGCGCGGATCGCATAGAGTATAAAAGAAATAATTAACAATTCTCTTCGCTCAAAAGGTTCAATCGTTCCTACAAGTAAATTGTGGATCAATGAAAATCAAAAATTCCTTGCCTGGTTCTCAATACGATGTCAATATCAACGTTCTAATGAATTTCACAATTTTACGATTGAATCAACGACGAGAAGATGGTATAAGTGAGCTGCAGAGGCCGCAGTTGCTGCATCCTCTAGCTACGTGAGCGTTATATATTAGCGACAGCAGCTATTTTCAGTTCCTGCAGAAATAGTGTTTGTTTGTAGCGACAAGTCTGAGGACCACTATCATGAATCGAACCCTGTTACATTCTAAAGCATTTCGCAACGCGAACTCACGGGGTTTCGTCATAGCTATTTTACCAGGATAAATGTAGCCAAAAGCGAATCGCATGCATGGGCAATCAATCCATTACCGAAAGAAGCTAATGCAATATACAAGTTAGGAGAGCAAAAACATTGCAATGGGTAACGTGAACAATCAAGCAATCAACACTCATCAAAGGTGAGAGAGCACATCATTATCGCATTTCACGGAATATTTAGCTGACCGTGCAGTGTTTGAACTTTTCATTGCATGCCAACGAACACTTCTACTTCCTACACGAATCATTCCTAATTTTCCGAGCGAAAACATTAAATGTTTGGTGTGTGAGAAGATACAAAGAACAAATTGCAAACTTGGGCCACATTGTGATAAAACATAATTACACAGAGCCAATCGGCCTGGTTCTCAATACAATTTTGTTGTTTCGCTTGTATGAACGTAGGATAGTTCAGCAGCACTCACGGTTGGATTAGACGATGTGGCCAAATGAGTCAGTCGAAATGAACCGCCAGCTGCTGTATACTCTGGCTGCTAGTACGCGCGACAGTCATCGAAGTCATTGTGCTGTAGAAATATTAATGGGTGTGTTTACTCATTTGTGCACAAAGCATTGCGATTGCTCGAATGCAAAGGCATTTTAAAAACTGTCGAATCCCGAAATCGGCGGGAAATCTACGGGAAAGAGACGAAATAACGTGTATTCCATCACAGAATAGAGAGAATTCAGAGATTTGATTTTTTTTTGCCGATCACAGATCTTCTCAGAATTGTTCGACCCTTAGGGAAACTGGCTCATATAAAATTGTATACTTTAAAATGTTCAGTCTCTCACCACGTTCTTACTGAATGCTCTCTCTCTGCGCAGCACGGGGTTCAGTTTAATGACATGCACAATACATATGAGCCCGTTTGCTTAAGAATCGAGCAAGAGCACAGCAAAAAATAGTCGATTCTCTATAAATCGGTGAATTGGGGTAATCGAATGTGCTAAAAACGATGGACACGCTCATTTTGCACCCAGACACTTCGTTGGCTCCAGAAGGCGTTACGTCGAAAACAGGTTTTCACGTATATCGCCTTTCCCGAAAATGCTAAAATTACGCGAGTAAGGTTCCCTGGGTAGAATTCCATGCTGATTACGGCTATCTACTTAATTTTTCATGAATTATTAAAATACATTTTAGAAATTTTAGATTTCAACTTTTCTCTGAGTCCACAGCGTGCTTAGCGAGTTACATGGTTGGATTCGCCTTGACGAGAGGATTCAGAATCTCTATTTCTATTCATTTTGGTGCTGCGGTTCCGAAAATTGAAAGCTTTTAGTGAACCGAAATCATCAGAAAACGGTGCTTCCTCTCCCCTCTCCCTCCTTCCCCCCTGCCAGTTTACGACCCCCTTCCCCTCTCTCGCGTACCCTCTTTCTCGCCCTTATCTCGTCGTTTTCCCCAGAATTCGTTCAATAAAAGCTTTCAATTTTCGGAACCGCATCACCAATAATGAACACAAATAAAGATTCTCAATCCTCTCGTCACGGAGAATCCAACCATGTAACGCGCAAAGCACGTTTCGAACGAGAAATGTTGAATTTTTAAAATTTAGTTAAATAGTTCATGGAAAAATAAAGTAGATAGCCGCAATCAGCATCGAATTCTACCCATGGAAACTTACCTGCGTAATTTTAGCTAATAAGCGAGATACATGAAAACCTGTTTTCGGCGTTGCGACGTCTTGAGCCAAGGAAGGATCTGGGTGCAAAATGAGTATGCCAATCGTTTTGAGCACATTCGATTACCCCAAAACGCAAACTTATAGAGAATTGACATTTTTTGGCTGTGCCGAATCGATTCGGATCTGCTCGATTCTTAGGCATACGACCTCGTATTATTCTGTAAAAAATACTGAATCGTCATGCAGGCAATTGTGATGTCGCTTCACGGATAAATTAACTCTGTTCAATTCAAACTGCAACTGATTATTGGATTTTACGGCGCTTGTAATCCAACGCTGAAACTTCGATCTGCATGACGAGATCATATGGAAATTGCGCATTTACCTCGAGTGAATTTGCTCATAAAAACTTATCCGCTCTAATACAGCTCATACATATCTACATCAGCAGTTGTATGAATTTTTTGTGCAGAATTTTCTCTACAATGCTCACGCCATGTTGTTCTGAAAAAATATTAATACTATTTTGAAGATGGGAGTCCGCACAATATCAGAAAACCTACACAAAAAATACTAATCACATTGTCGTTTCACATTTAGTACTTCACCCAAGATCTTTGCATGTACTAATGTTACAGCATTCCCATTGAAAAAAAAAATAAACCAAGCCCATTCTGCTGTTTAATGGATCCTTCAATGCTTTCCCCCGAGCCGCACTGCAGAAGCTGAAGAAGATTGATTGTGATTGCTTCACTTCCGCCGAGTTAATAGGAAGTTGCGAAACCGCAGGTGTTGCATCCCCTGTCTTTATCTACGTCATAGCACTGCGCTTGCTGCTGCACAAATTATATTGTTTTTGTTTACAAATAGCGCTGATCTATAAATTATTATAATTCGAACACTTCGACATACTAACATCAACCGCAACTCGAATTCGCGGCCCGTTGTTTTCCTCAATAAATGCAGGCAAAAAACGAATCAAACTCGAGCTAAAGGCAGGATTTTTTAAACTTATTTTCATCCGCATTGAGTCAAGTACCACTAATGACCGAATACTGCAACTTCCGAACTCGCGGGGTTATTGCAGAATTGTTCAACAGATCGCTGTAGTCAGGATCGAATCAGATAAGCGTTCAAAGTAAGACACGCGTAAGACAAGTAATCTGCGATCAGATAATACTCTAGAATGCATTTCATGTAATTTTTTTCAACTATCGGAGATTTCTCAACACAATCGGAATGCCTAATGTTGGTCATACATAAGAAGGTTATGAAACGCACATTCTCGCGGTTCAAAATTCATCTCACATGATTGAGGCTTATCCTTTTTGTCATACCCCCTTTGAACTTACGGTTTAATAAACGATGGGGAAGGATTTTCAGTGAGCGACAACTGCTGAATATGCTGCATCCAACCTGCAATAATGGAACATACATAGCAGTAAGAATCGTCGATGAGATCAGTATTTTGAGTACAACGGCCACCGTACGAGATATCACTATGGTTTGAATTCCACGGCATTTGAACACCGGTCGCAATGCGAATTCACCGGGAAGGACCACGTTGTTTTTTCATACTAGCATCGTATATTTAAAAGAGAGCGAAATCGGGATAAGATAGTGTATAGTACTGAGAGCTAGATTTTTGCCAGTTTATGAAGACATTTGAACAAACGAAATCGAATAACGTTTCGAACAAAATGTTTCGAACTAGGGGCTTTTTGCACAATTCCTCTTCTAACTTAATTTATTGCGTTTTTATCATTATTAAATTATTCAGATTTGTTTACCACAGAAATGAAAAAAATTTTACATAAAAATTATTATTAAATCAATATTATCAATGCAATATTATTAAATCGAAATATTAATGATTTTTCCGTGACTAAGTGTCTAAGTGTGTGGATACGTAGCGCAGCGAGAAGGGATACTGAGCGATTAATGTTAATTTGTATACCGCAAATGGTATGCACATATCGCAGCTGGAAAACCACCGAGAAGGTAAACAATTTGTGCGGCGCCTTTTCTCCTGCTCCCCAGCTTGAACATGAAAAAATATATAATTACGTTACAAGGAAACCACAAAACGCGTTCTAGCAAGCCGAATTTTAAGCATAATACTTGATAGATATGTCCAAAACCGTTTTGAGAACAGTGGGAAATCACTTCCTAATTAACGAAATATGAGTAATTCGATTGTCTTCCTTTTTGCCCATCCTAGTTTACGATTCGTTTGATAGTCGCACTGCTTCTTTCTCTGCTTCTGTTGATCGAGTAGCCAGATTAACAATTGCAACGATCGAAATATCGCCTTGATCAGCTCCATTTATGTGGTAATGATGATATCGAACGGAAACGATGTTGACCGGATGACCATGTACAGTTGATGATCAATTACACTTAGTGGGATGATTGAGGAGAAGTTTGCATGTCAAAAGAATTGTCAGATCTGATAGATAACGCCCAAAATTTCGAGTTGCTTCGTTAGCGCTTCAGCATATTTATAAAAGTAACGGAATAGACCCATAACACGGATCTCCTGTAATATTGCAGGAACACCTACGACATAAAAAAATTGTTGTCTCAATTTATGCTTGAAGTAGGTGGGGTAGGGTAAAATGAATGCGAAGAGAACGTCTATTCACTTGCTTTTGCGAAATTTGCATATTGAAGGCTTGTAATGACCTACCACTTAAATTGACTGAATCTCGGTCAATTTTTGACGTACAGCGAGCGAATTTTTTTCTCAAAACCGGTTAACTTTGACGATTTCGACCCCTAAGTCATTATTGGAGATCTTCTCAAGAGCTATCGAAAAGTGCTCTACTTTTGTAGATTTGCATGTGCTGCAATCGAGATACGACCCGAAGAGTGTTTTTGTCAAAAAATTGGCAATGTCTAGGTTCTGCCTACTGAGGATCAGTATTGGGGGGAGAGAGTTATGAACAATGAACTATCTGAGTACCTCAATTCGACCATGGCGAATCAGATTCTGCTATAAAATTCGTATCCTTTGAAGAAAAATCTCGAGATATTTTGAATTGAAAATGTTTTTCGAAAATAATGCATGGAAGATGCGAATTTAGACCGTATCCTTAATTGAGTTATTTGTAGATCATCCAATTTGCCATCGATTGCAAAACATTCGCTTGATGTACGTAAAAAATTGACCGAGATTCAGTCAATTTAAGTGGTAGGTCATTACAAGCCTTCAATATGCAAATTTCGCAAATGCAAGTGAATAGACGTTCTCTTCGCCCTCATTATACCCTACCCCACCTCGTTCAAGCAGATTTTTATCTTTGATTCTGTTTCTCCATAGTCGAATTGAGGTACGTATGTGATTAATTGCTCATAACTCGGGGCTCTTCATACAGCTACTCAGTGGGAAGAATCCGGACTTGTAATATTTTTTGAGTTAAATACATTTCGGAATGTATCATGCCGTAAACTTATGCAAATGTGCAAAGTTCGACCATCTTTCGGAAGCTCTCAATTAGGTCTAAAACATTGACTCAGTGACCCAAATCGTTAAACATGATAGTTTTTGAGATGTAGCAATATATCGTAGTTAGTAGAAACAATGAGCACCTTTGGGCTTCTCTGAATGTGTTTTCGCGTAATATCTCAAACACTATCATGTTTAACTAAGAGGTTGAGGGAAGCCCCGCCCATCCTCCCCCGATTTGAATTCATTTGAATGTTCACCTCTCGCGTTGACTTGTTGCTCTGCTCTCTTCTCCGTTACTGTATTCCTCTATCAGTTTCCGATTGAATTATCGAGTCGGCATATTGACGAAATACTCATCACTTGTACCGTATACCCATCTCTCTCGCCCGTTTAATATTGTCCGCGCCCCACTCGAACTACCGTACACCAGTACATTGAGTCACCCTCATTGGAGCCACGACAGCCGCGAGTATACATTCACCTTCCACCAGTTCCTGCCTAATGACGCCCTAGTCGACTGGTGAACAGCTCTGCCTACATCGCCGTCACCCGCAGGTTCGATCCCAGCAGAAATCTAGCAAAACTCCCTATAAGGGAATATCAGTGATCATTAGTGATAAGCCCAAACATGGCTCGAGATCGTAAAACACTCGGGATTTCCGGTGGCAGGTGGTTGTCGGAAGTAATTAAATCTCGACCGGATGTTCTCGACAGGTGGTCGGGAGCAGGTGGGACCGGAAGTGCACAGTGAAAAAACTCCGTACTGATCGCTGCACCATACTACTGACGTTCGCCGGCTATCACTTCAAGTTAATAATATACAACTGTTGGCTAACAAGGGAGTGCTCATTCCATGGTATGAAATTATGAGGAATGACTGACATAGGTTGGAATTGTATCCGATGGAGATCTCGAAGCACTTTTCACAAAGGGGGCCCTCAGATTCGATATTTCGTGACCTACCTTTTGCACGCGAAATCTGCAAGTACTGAGCGCGAGAACAACACCCGATCTCTCGCTTCCTTTCCCGTTACCTGCGTGGTGTAGTGGTTGTGAATGTGGTTAAAATTTTGCAGTCGTGGGTTCGATGCTTCCAAACTTTTTTTGCTCCAGTTCAATCATTATTTGAAGAAGTTCAAGTTATTTAAGATACATTTTCAAGAAAACGAACCCACGACAGTAAAACGTTAACCACGTTCACAACCCACTACACCACGCAGGCAACGGGAAAGGAAGCGAGAGATCGGGTGATGTTCTCGCGCTCAGTAGTTGCAAATTTCGCGTGCAAAAGGTAGGTCACGAAATATCGAATCTGAGGGCCCCTCAGCACTTTGTGAAAAGTGCTTCGGGATCTCCATCGGATACAATTCCAACCTATGTCAGTCATTCCTCATAATTTCATACCAAGGATTGAGCACTCCCTTGTAAGCGATACATTTAGTCAATTGATCTTCAGTACGGTCCAGTCTTCACCCTCTTCACTCCTCTTCCCATGGTCGTCCTCGCTGACTACGAAGCAGTCCAGGAGGCATTCGTCACTAAAGGTAAAGGCATGCCCAATTTTACAAGATGCCATGGGGAGGTCCAAGCTGCAATCGGCGCAGTATAAACGCGTTTCAAAGCATTTGAACGGTAACTAGAAAGCATCTCCATTTCATACGCTATTTTTGCCACAAATATAACACTTTGGATAGCATGTTTTTCTAGTGTTCCAATAAAAGCCCTACAGGTGACGATTTCGCGGGTCGTCCAGATCAAGTGATCGATAAGAAGTTCCTCTTCTGCGAGAATCAGGGAGTGATCAACTCGAACGGCGCCAGTTGGAAGGAGAACAGGTGAGTTAAATTACGAAACACATTAGAACATACATGACACGATTCTCCTCAATTATGCATTTTTTCGTAATAATCAGGAGTACATTGGATTGAACTGACCTGATTGATATCTATTCGAGCACACTCTGAAACATAGATACTTGAATGAATGACATCTTACGTGCGTGTAACCAATAACCGGCTGCAAAAAGACATCGACCAACGTTTGCGTGCGTGCAAATGGAGTGTCGAAAAACGGGAAAATTTGAACATTTCAGACGCCAGGCCATCTCTATTCTTCGCGATTTCGGCATGGGCAAGAACGTCATGGAAGAACAGGTAGAGGACAATTTTGTAAGCATGCGTTTAGTAAACATACATAGCTATTTTTTTTCTATATTCTAAGATTCATAACATTGCCCACAAATCGATAACAATGGATTAAACCTTCAGGTAAAACTCTCAATCTCCGAGTATCTCCGTTTCCTGTCGCAGATCAAAGACAAGAGTACGGTAGAGATGAGATGGCCCATTCAGGTACGCCGAATTAAATTGAAGTTTAATTAAGAACGTTCAGCGTCAAAATTATTTGTTTCCGAAGTTTTTGTATGTTTTATCACGAGGAGTCCGAAATAATATCCTTCCAATTCTGTTTTCATAATGAATACGATTTGAAACACATTCCGAATGCTCAGTTGCTGTTGAATGCTGAATTGTAATTTATCCTTGATTAATTGCCTTGTGTATTGTTGATGTAGGAAATCTATCACAAAAAGACAATATTTGATGAAATTTCAGTTAATGACTGCCAATATTACTACGAAGACTGCGAGCCCCTCGTCAACTACGTCGAGGCATTCGCAAGGGTGAGAAAATTTTAAAATTAAAATTAGAATTAATTTCCTCAAGGATTAACATAAGCACGCGTTGGAAATAATGGAATGTGAACTCTATGTAACGACAGGAAAAAGTTTCCGTTTCCATTCATCTGATCATTATTTACTGACGTAATAAATAATCGATGCTCAGCTCCTCACTGCACATTCCTCATCTCTTCTCCGATTCTTCGCCCTCAAGTTCAAATGGATCCGCCATCTTCCCTTCGTCAAGTACTACGTGGTGGATAAGCATGTGCAGAATGTTGAGGAGGTATTGTTCTCGATAGAGACGTGTAAAATATCACGCGAAACTGGACATTATAACTGTTTTTTTTCGAATTAGAGATGAAACACATATTTTGGTACAACTGAAATCATGAAACACAACTCATGCAAGATGATCTCACGTCAGCCTTCCTATTCCAGTTCATAGAATCTATATTCTTTTAAAATCTGTAGATGCGCAGTTACATCCGCAACAATATCGATGCAGCACTCGACAATTACGACCCAGAGAAGGTGGCCATTTTCGAATTAATTTATAAATTTACAACGATATTTTCTGTAAATTTATTATCTATCTTCTAGGAACCGGAATGCTTCGCACATGCTTATTCAAAGCGACTGGGCACGAGTCCTTATCTAACGTAAGGAAATCAATATTACTTTACATTTGCATGGAGAAAGTTAGCAATGATAAAACGTGCTTAAATCGATATTTCGTATTTCAGTAAGGAGAACTTGTATGCGACCGCTGCGGATTTCTACTTTGCCGGGCAGGTAAATGTTCAATGATATTGTTATGTTTATTTTGTTGTCCAAAAGAGCGAGCACATACTGCGACCATCGAGAGAAATCAAAGATTAAAGACAACGTGAAACATATTATAACTCAAGAAAAAAATGCAAAAAGAAAGCAGAAGAAAAACAATAAAACAAAATCAGGAAACGACGACAACCACTCTTCGCTGGGCGATGCTTCTCATGGCTGCGCACCAGGACAAACAGGTATGAATGAGAACAACTGATTTAGTTTTCTAAGGAGAAATCCGCGGTCAAAACCTCACAGTTTTCTGCTTCATAACTGATGCATTAAAATCAATTATTCAGGAAGTCATACGCGAGGAAGTGATGAGAGTCGTTGGCACCTCTCGAATGCCTTGTATGGCTGACAGGAAGGAGATGCCGTATACTAAGGTAGGTCTACGTCTTTGAGTTCTTTCGAATTTATCTCGTGATTAGTGCAATTCTTATTAGTACATTAGGGTCAAGCAAGCAGCATACAAGAATTGCAAAAAAATCGAACATTAGTTTGATCGTGAGCACAGTGTTTCCAGGCTGTGGTGCACGAGATCCAGCGATGGTCGAACATCGTCATGACGAACGTCGCGAGGAAGACTGTCGTGGGCACGGAAGTGATGGTTAGTGATATTTGGATTACACAACGTTACAACAACAACGCCCTAAATTCCAGAGTAGTTGAATTCTTCTTGAAACATTGTGAAATATACCAGACTGTATTACGGAAATGATGATGCGTAAATGAAGCTCGTGGCGAAATCGTTGCTTCGCGCACTTTTCAGCATCTCAAATGACGCATGGCTTTTTAAACTTTAAAAATTATTGATATCTGTTCAATCCACTACATGAGAAACATCATTAATTCTAAGTTTATAGAATACTAGAATTGGTCGTGAAACATGAAATATGCAAGAGCTGCTATAATAATACTGACCTTGTTCTTGAGATTGTGCATTGATACATTAACAATACTGCTCATTAGTTGATCATTGATCTCTGCAGGGTTTCAAGATCCCCTCCGACACTTTCATCGACGGCGATATCCATCAGATTATGGCGCACGACCCAGTCTTCGAGCGACCGGAGGAGTTCATTCCTGAGAGGTTATTTTTGATCTAATCAATATTTCACTTCAAGACTACAAAATATTGCTAATAATAACTTAAAGTTACATAACACCCGTGAAAATATGTCAATTTCCGCGCGAGCCTGATCAAGGTAAAAACAGTGAGAGATTATGCAAAACAAGAGATCTGGAGTGATCAGGCACGTGCGCAAATTCAAATAGTTTCATTGATATTGAGTAACTTTAAATAATGTCTTTTTAATGATAACGAGAGGTCAATGGCAGATATCTGGCCGAGGATGGCAACACCCTACTAAAAGACGTTGTTGAGCGAACCGTACCCTACTCACTGGGAAGGAGACAGTGCGCTGGAGAGGGCGAGTGATATTTCTTTCAATCTTTAGCACCAGATACTCAGTCATTGCACTAGTTTGCCTCACCGCATTACACCACCCAGCGTAGTCGATTCCTGTAAACTCACTAGATGTGGCTACACCTTTACCCTTGTTACCAGCTCGAGCATTCAAATTGATATATCACTATTAGTTAAAACGTTAATCAATAACAAGTCATAAGAAGCTAATCGATAATCGTCTCAGGTCTCGCCCGGGTCGAACTCTTCCTCGCGCTCTCCACTACGCTCCAGCACTACCGTATCTCTCCCTCCTCCGAAGCTCCGATCGATCTGACTCCCATCAGGAATGTCGTGTTCCGGCCGAGGGAACAGAAAGTGAGAATCGACCCAATCCAATGAATAGTTCGAATTAATCAATTAACGCAATAAGGTTGCATTACTTGATGTGTGAATAGTATGATAAGGTTGCATTACTTGATGTGTGAATAGTATGATATCAACAAAGAAACATGTACTAATGTACGATAAAAGCAATTCTTTCACGATTTTCCTTGTAATCCTGTCGTTCTACGATGGATCCTACATCGTGAGTATAAATTTAGTGTTGTTTTACTATTTCCAAGAAGGGATTCACTGACTCAATTATTGAACCGCGGAAAATGAAGAGAGGATGAAACTTTGCAGTGGACCTGGGGTAATCAGAATTCATTCGCGAAAACGAGCAGTATCAGAGGGATACAATGAGTTTCATCCTCACCGTATATTTCGTATCCACTGATAGTTTCAGTCGATCTGATGGGTTCCGGTCTAAAAATATAATCTCAGTCATTGACTAGCCCGTGACCTCATTAGATGGTCACAAAACTTGCCCGACTGATAATTCTACTCTCTGACACGCTGTGAATTTGACACAAGAGCGAATTGAATCGAGGGAATCCTTGGATTGAGTATATGCGAAAGAGTTGCCGAGGTTTTCCGCACTTGGAGAAGCGGGGAGTAAATTTTATAAATTCTATACAAGAAATCATGAGATAAGCATGCATAGGCTCACTTGGCTATGCGTAATCAGAGATGAAAGAAAATATGTTTTAAAAATAATCATTGGATTTTCTGAATTGGCTTTGAGCTCCATAATGTTGATACGTTAAAACGTTAAACAAATGTAAAGAATGTGCGGGATGAGAATAACGAGAGCAGAGCAAAACAGCAATTTTGCTGGTTCCGATCTCAAGCTGATTTATGTTTCACATGTTTTATTACTAGCTTTGGAAGAGGGTAATTCGATTTCTTTCTGTTACTGCGGGGTCAAAAGAAAAATCACTGTTTTCGGGTAGGTTTCATATGCGCACAATAGTTGATGAGCATTTCAGTTATGTAATGCGCATGAAACCTATCCGCAAAAGCAACAATTGTTTTCCAATAGATGAACTTTTTTTTCACAATTGTAAAGCTGGGACAATAAATTGTCTGAGACAATTTATTGTCCGAAATTTGGGACAATAATTTGTCTAAGACAACTCATTATTCCAAATTTCGATAGTCTGAGACAATCGTTCGGGTAATCTTTGCCATCCCTAACCTACCCACATAATTGTTTGACTCAATTCGTTTCCCATGCAATATCGACCTAACTAGACGACAATAAGGAGAGAATGCGGAATTGAGGATACTCACTACACAAATTATTGCCATCAGACTTTCGTCATCCTGTGAATAAGCGATTTTTTAAAAGTTATTTGTCATTAGTACCATTTGATGTTGTTCTTAAAATCAATATTGTATGAGACGTCGCATGGGGAGCAAAATATTTTTTGACAACATCGAATACTACATTTGCAGATTGTGTAAATTGGAGAAGATATACAATTCGTGCAACGCCGTGTCTCATAGTCGCAAATTCAAATGAAGTGGGTGCAGCCACAATATATCTGGCTGAAACCGCTGCGTCCCACACACGTAGATAAGGATTCATTCCCAGCCGTTTAGCATAAACGTGTGCGATGCATTCTCGTTCCTAGAGGATAAATAATAATGTACAAAAATATCGTTGTAAACGATATTTTCAAAGTATTTAAAAATATGCAAATTTGATATCGATATATTCAAAGTTAACTAATTCTTTAGGTGACATTTTGCCTGATCACTAACAGCATAAATCTATAGTACTCAAATCTCCACATTCCATTTCTTGTTTCGCTATTGGTTCATAGTACGAACAGCGCGGACTGATCAGTACTCTCTCGATCGCACGTAGTATCAGCAACATGACTATTTTGCGTACAAATAATGCTCACCGAAGTATATGTTTTTGCAGTATCACTATCGAATTTTGCAATCTAACACCACTCACGGTACGATGAACGATGGAACGGAAGTGCGTGAGTAGCAGTGGCAGTTGTCGTCGAATCCTCTGGCTGCTGTTGCGTGTCATGCCCACTGCCGATCCAATGTTACTCCAAAAATGTGATTGCCTTTACAAGTATATGGATTATCAACACAGTTCAAACATCGTAGAATTTTAACACTTGTCTCAACCAGAATTGATCTAACTTTTCCCAATAAATCTCGGCAGCTCATTCGCTACTCTCAATATATATATATAAAGATAAACTTCCTAGAATGTATTTCCTTTTACAGAAGGAACAACTGAATTTCAGTTTTTCTATAATTCTTGAAAATATTATAGTTTCCGCAAATTATAGCGAAAAACTGGCATAGAAATTCAGAAGTTTCACGATTCCTTGACCTACTCAATTAGCAAGTGAACAAACGTTATTTTCACCAAAAATAAGCTGGGTTTGCGTTTCACCTGCTCAATGAAAATAAATACTTTAATTGGGAGTTGATTCCTGGGAGCTCGATGTGATGAATGAATTAATAACAAAATATCCTCTTGATCTTCCTCAGCTTCTAGTAAAGAATCAATGACTCAGCATTGACGACCTGGAAATAAAATGATAAAATATTATAATAAGATGTTCAGTTTTTTAATTCAGACGATAAATATTTGTTAATAACGACGAGCTCTATATCAAATCGCATCACATGGTGAGACAAATGTTTCGAGAGCTGCATGGAACAAAAAAATCAAAGGGAATTATTTAAAACGCATTATCCTTTAGAACGAGAGGGGGGTGGCACAGCTTTTTTCAAATTGATCTCCCAGCAACCATACTTTAGGTATGGAGTCACCAAGAGTGGACTACACTTCAGCCGGAAAAGTTTTCAAAAATTTTAACTTTTTGGCGCCAATTTTGAGAAAACAAAATTTTCGATTTCAGAGATGTGATATATACCATTTGAAAGAGCATGAAAAGTTTTGTCAAAATCTAAGACAGTTTTCAAATTTATCGAAATTTGGCTGAGCAATGTCGAAAAAAGCAAAATTTTTGATGACCGACTGTGATCATCATCTCACTGCTCGTCTGAAACTCAAAAGTTAATCCTGCATTTTCGATATGTGGTGCTATGTTGCATGCAGATTCTGAATATGTGCTGAAAATTTCGTGGACAGTACATGCTTTTCGATTGATTTTCTAGAGCGCAATCGCCGACCAGCGTTCGATCCCCGCCGGTGCATATCTTTTGCAAAATGTTTTGCTTGCGTTCATTCATTGCGCCGGTAGGGGCGATATGTCGGCGAACTAATTCTATGCCTTTTTTACTTCGAGGAGTTTTTCGATCAGATGCGATCTACGGCCGGAAATCGATCTTTTCATTTTTAATTCCAACGTAAATAAAATATCTATTTCCGGCCGTAGATCACATCTGATCGAAAAACTCCCCGAAGTAAAAAAGTATTATAATTTGATCGCCCAAGCATTCCCCTACCGCCGCAGTGGAATCGACTAAACAAATTTTTGACGATCTTTTCATTTTTGACGATTACGGTATAAAGCTACTGTAATCGTCAAAAACTTCTTAGTCGATTCCACTGCGGCGGTAGGGGGAATCTTTCGGCGATCAAATTCTAAGACTTTTTTGCTTCGGGAAGATTTTCGATCAGATGTGATCTACGGCCGGAAATCGATATTTTATTTACGTAGGAAATAAAAATGAAAAGATCGATTTCTGGCCGTAGATCGCATCTGATCGAAAAACTCCTCGAAGTAAAAAAGTCTTAGAATTAGGTCGCCGACCACTTCCCCCTACCGCAGTAATGGTTGAAAACAAGCACAACAGTTTGCAAAAGATATGAACCGGCGGGGATCGAACGCTGGTCGGCGATTGCGCTCTAGAAAATCAATCGAAAAGCATGTACTGTCCATGAAATTCCAAATTTTCAGCAAAGATTCAGAATCTACATGCAACAGAGCACCACATATCGTAAATGCAGGATTAACTTTTGAGTTTCAGACGAGCAGTGAGATGATGATCACAGTCGGTCATCAAAAATTTTGATTTTTTCGAGATTGCTCAGCCAAATTTCGATAAATTTGAAAACTGTCTTAGGTTTTGACACAACTTTTCATGCTCTTTCAAATTATATATATCACGTCTCTGAAATCGAAAATTTTGTTTTCTCAATATTGGCGCCAAAAAGTTAAAATTTTTGAAAACTTTTCCGGCTGAAGTGTAGTCCACTCTTGGTGACTCCATACCTAAAGTATGATTGCTGGGAGATCATTTTGAAAAAGCTGTGCCACCGCCGGGCCTTTTTGTTGCATTCTTACAGAGAACGCGTTTTAATTCCAGCACCCTCATTTTGAGATGGTAGAACAATTTTTTCGTGTGAATTTCCACCACGTGCCACTAAATAAAATGACATAACAAAAAAATGCGACAAAATTGAAAAGCTGAGACAAAATTGAAAAGTTGAATTTGTTATATCGAGGGGAATCCCTCATCTCTATTAGCATATTATCGATTGACGCCTTATGCCGTCATCACCATTTACCTATCACGGATCTCCTGTAAAAATGCAGGAAAATGAGACCCCGTTGCGACAGAAAAACATTTTGATTCATGGATTTCGCTGAAAACATGAGGACTGACCAAAGTAAGGATGGCGAACACGCCAATCAACTTCATTTTTTTCAAAATTTGCATATTTTGACCTACAACTTTGGAAGGCTGTATCTCCGTCAATTTTTGACCTACAGCGACCGCACTTTTCCAATCGATGCCCATTCAGGTCATCTACAAATAAGTTCCATTATGCTAAGTGCAGAAATTACGTCTTCACCTTGTTTTGATCAAAAACGTTACTTTCTGACATGAAAATACCTTTCATGATTCGAAAGGTACGATTTTTATGTTTGATTCGGATTTCCCGCCCCAGAATTGGGGTACGTACATAGTCCATTTGTCATAACTCGGGGACGCAGATACCGCTACTCAGTAGGCATACTCTGAACTTAGTGCATTTTTTGGGAAGAATCACTTTTCGGCTCGCTTCTTGCTTTTGAGTTATGCAAATTTGCAAAGTAAGACTACTGGGCGATAACACTAAAGAAGGTCTCCAATAATGAATAAGGGGTTCAAGATGCCAAAGTTGACGGCTTTCGAGATATGGCTCGAAAAGCACTTTCACTGATTTACTGCGGAATGAGTCCTCTCATCTTCCACATAGCTCTACTGATTTCATTTTCACGCCGTAACTCGAAAAACGTGAACTTTGGCATCTCGAACCCCTTAGTCATTATTGGAGACCTTCTTTAGAGCTATCACCCAGTAGTCTTACTTTGCAAATTTGCATAACTCAAAAGCAAGAAGCGAGCCGAAAAGTGATTCTTCCCAAAAAATGCACTAAGTTCAGAGTATGCCTACTGAGTAGCGGTATCTGCGTCCCCGAGTTATGACAAATGAACTATGTACGTACCCCAATTCTGGGGCGGGGAATCCGAATCAAACATAAAAATCGTACCTTTCGAATCATGAAAGGTAGTTTCATGTCAGAAAGTAACGTTTTTGATCAAAACAAGGTGAAGACGTAATTTCTGCACTTAGCATAACTGAACTTATTTGTAGATGACCTGAATGCGCATCGATTGGAAAAAGTGCGGTCGCTGTAGGTCAAAAATTGACGGAGATACAGCCTTCCAAAGTTGTAGGTCAAAATATGCAAATTTTGAAAAACGAAGTTTATAGGCGTGTTCGCCATCCTCACTTTGGATAGTCCTCATGTTTTCAGCGAAATCCATGAACCAACATTTTTTTCTGTCGCATCCATTCCTGCAGGAGATATTACAGGAGATCCGTGCTATAGCTTCTCGAGTGCAGTTGTTTACTCACTCGCCCCTCTCTCGCCCTCGTCCCTCTCTCACGAGTGTAGTCTACTCAGCGATTGTTAACTTGTTATTGTTTACTTGCACGTAGCCGACTCCACCCCTCTCTTCCTCTCACCCTCTTCCCTTCTATTCAGTATTGTCTCGTTTCGGAGTTGTTGAGCTGTGCTCGCGTTTTCTCTCTTGCTTAGATAAAGCTTCTCCCTTTATGCTCTTGGAGTTGGGACAGGGCAGCTACGCAACATTGGCGTTCAGGACTCACGAGCAGGCTTGTTTGTTCCTGTTTTTCTTTCTTGTTCTTGCCCTGTTCGAATGTCCAGTGTGCCGACGCCTTATGCCGTCATCCCCATCAAACATACCTCTAAACAATGCTACGTTTGTTGGTCATTAAGATTTGAGACGCGAGTTATGATTGTTCAAAGTATGGACACAACAAAACAAGACTTTTCACCAGCCTTATAGATGTTACGTGGTGAGATCAAGGATGGTTACGCAAGAAAATAACACACAGTATGAAAAAACTAAATGCTTTCTATACATTTTTTAATTGCAAAGTGATTCAGAGAATGGTAGCGGAAAGTGGATTGTGTACTTAGCTTTCTCCTATTGGTGAGGCACAAGCGCGCCTAGAGCAAGTTCGTAGGATGAACATTTCATCGTATAAGTTCTAAGGGTAAAATATTAAAGATAGCTCAGATCGTTCAGCCAAATAAAGCACTCTATTTACAAGAGTTACTGGATATCATTAAATTCCCTTGTTCACAATTCCACATTTCGCTGATGATGGAAGAAAGTTGGTACGATTTATAAAATGAGTGCATTAAGTTATACATGAATTTTCAGGGACAGACAACAACAACAACTTAGAGGTAGTTCGTTCGCGATTTAGCCTTGGGTCGAAAGAGAATTGACCTTGAATGAATGTGTGTTCCTTGATCTTCAAAAAAAAAAACCAACCATGTTGAGCATCCCTTGCTTCATCATCGCCAATGCAAGGGCAGCAGTTGCAGATGATCATGCCGATATTATTACAATCAGTAGGAAATTGAGAGAATATCTGTGAAGCATACATTATCATGTCAAAAATACTGACATGCAGCCACTATCAACATTCTCGTTCAACTGGGGAACACTCTGGTCTGATTCCACCCTTAGTTCATGAACATGTACATTAGTAGTGGAAAGAGCTCTCATCGTTTCCCATACTCTCTACATTTTAGGCTGATGGAGAGAACACTGAATTAGAGGAGCGCCTATGTCACTATTAGTGCCACTAGTGCAATCGACCAGTAGTACCACTATTAGTGCCACTAGTAGTGGCACTAATAGCAATGTGAGATAGTATGGGAGACGGGGAGAGTTATTATTAGTGGCACTATTAGAAACAATATTAACGTACATGTTGATGAACTAATGATGTAATCAAACCAGAGTAAGTTAACACAAATAAAAAAAAACACCAATTTCTTATTGACAACAGCCCAATTCAATAAATCCTACTGTCTCCGCTTTACGAAACAGGTAGGTGATTCGATTACCCGCTATAACCTACTCATCCTCTCGACGGCGTTCCTCTTAAAATTGTCGTTCAGAAGTCACGAGAAACTGAATAATTAAGCGCGCACAAGGGTTGGCAAAATGAATCTTTCATCATCGCCAATGCAAGGGCAGCAGTTGCAGATGATCATGCCGATATTATTACAATCAGTAGGAAATTGAGAGAATATCTGTGAAGCATACATTATCATGTCAAAAATACTGACATGCAGCCACTATCAACATTCTCGTTCAACTGGGGAACACTCTGGTCTGATTCCACCCTTAGTTCATGAACATGTACATTAGTAGTGGAAAGAGCTCTCATCGTTTCCCATACTCTCTACATTTTAGGCTGATGGAGAGAACACTGAATTAGAGGAGCGCCTATGTCACTATTAGTGCCACTAGTGCAATCGACCAGTAGTACCACTATTAGTGCCACTAGTAGTGGCACTAATAGCAATGTGAGATAGTATGGGAGACGGGGAGAGTTATTATTAGTGGCACTATTAGAAACAATATTAACGTACATGTTGATGAACTAATGATGTAATCAAACCAGAGTAAGTTAACACAAATAAAAAAAAACACCAATTTCTTATTGACAACAGCCCAATTCAATAAATCCTACTGTCTCCGCTTTACGAAACAGGTAGGTGATTCGATTACCCGCTATAACCTACTCATCCTCTCGACGGCGTTCCTCTTAAAATTGTCGTTCAGAAGTCACGAGAAACTGAATAATTAAGCGCGCACAAGGGTTGGCAAAATGAATCTTTCATTGAATCTCGAATCTTTCCTAATTGAATCTCCCGATCTAAAGATTCAATTGAATCGATTCGTTTGAATCGAGATTCATTTGAATCTTTGCTTTAAAATCACTTTAAATGTTCGTATTTCGAAGAAAAAAATATTTTTTTCGAGCGGGTTCTGTCAGAACATTTTCAACAAATGATTTCGGATGTTAATATATTTTTTAAAAATATTTATGCGCTTCGTTTTAAAAGTTCTGGGTTCTGTTTCACTCGTTGGTAAAACTAACAATTCGAATGAATTTTGCGTCAAATGGGCTCTGTCAACTATGTTTCAGTATCAATATAATATTGATGTTAGCTTGTTCCCTTGGAAAGATTCAGCTCCATTTGTATTTCACTTGATGATTTGCACGTAGAGATTCATTCTGCCAGCCCTAGGCGCATATTTATCCCAGAAGTACAATAGTATTCGATAAATATTACTATTTAAATATCCCCATTGATGAACTTTCAATCGACGGTTCTATTTCACATCGATCATATACTAATGCTGAAACATCGATCTCAGCGACGACTTTCACAATTTCGCAATTTCCTAGATTGTATGAAAAGCACATAACGAATCTTCTTCTTTCTAATTACTATCCATAAAATAGAAAGATTTGAACCGCCGTGCATACGGTACCCTCATGACGGTTTCCTGAGGTACGGTTCCCCAATTCGACGGCCAGCATAACCAATGACCAGATATACGCCTATAACAGATTCAATGACTTTGTTTCCCGTTATTTCCCATACTATTTCATTTAATCTATTGTATGAGAGCGAATGCATTTGGAAAAGGATTCAATCACTTTGAATTAGTAGGTCGAGATCTGCTTGAGTACTTCCAGAGTGATTTTAAAAACGACTTGTGAGAATTGACAAGCAAATGACGTTTCCAATGGCACAGGCGAAAGTATTCCAAACATGAGATGAATTACAGTACCGTGCAAAAGTCTCGCAACAAATTTGTTGTTGTGATAACTTTGTTCAAAATTGAGCTAGAGACGTATGGTTGGAAGCATTCGAGAGGTGAATATCAGGAGAAAATAATCGTATGGCGCATGGTCTGAAACATATTTATAGCGGGTTTCTGAATTTAATTTTCGGCAGCACAATTTTCATATATTTTTTTAAACTCAGCCGTAAGTCGATAATATCTCGCACGAACTGTGATGTAAGTATAACCATTTATGTGTACAATCCACTATCTGGCTGGCTCAGTGCACATCGGAAAGAGCTAATATATCGATTTTCCGACACCTCCGAGACGTGTTTGAACGGCTATATCTTCGCTCCCAGTTCAGCGATAGGGCCCATATTTACCAGCTACTATACTCTAATAATGTATAAACATTGTACCAAGTTTGATAGTGATCAGACAACAAACTGCAAAAATCGAAAAAAATTGGACACGAATTTTGATGCATCTGGAGAAGACCTTTAACGCTATCGAAAAATCCGATTCCTTGCACCGTGATGTAGAATCTATTAATGCATAAGTATGTGAAATCGCAAAGTGAGACGATTTATCCAACGCAATTTACAGCCCAAAAGCCACAGAGAGTCAGAACGGCCAAAATCGTCAGAAATGGACCATAGTGATAGTCGACCTAGCATAACGGGAGAGTTTCTTTAAAATTGACTCCAATTCAATGAGAAATGTGCATATCTAGGATTTGCAAAGCTGTTAGATGCGTTTTATGCAATTTCAACAAGATTCAATTTTACCTTGTACCGTGTTTTATGGCTCATGGCTATCTGATCGATATATTAGCTCTTTCCGATGTGCACTGAGCCAGCCAGATAGTGGATTGTACACATAAATGGTTATACTTACATCACAGTTCGTGCGAGATATTATCGACTTACGGCTGAGTTAAAAAAAATATATGAAAATTGTGCTGCCGAAAATTAAATTCAGAAACCCGCTATAAATATGTTTCAGACCATGCGCCGTACGATTATTTTCTCCTGATATTCACCTCTCGAATGCTTCCAACCATAAGTCTCTAGCTAAATTTTGAACAAAGTTATCACAACAACAAATTTGTTGCGAGACTTTTGCACGGTACTGTACGTGCAGAAGACCGTATCGTTCCGTGAAATTTGATATAATCGCAAATACTCGTGTATTCGATTCGAGCTGTCATATGGAGACAAGTTGGTTGTACCATTGTAAAAAAAACTAACACAATGCACACCCTAACACATTGCCGTTTCACAGATAGTTCTTCATGCAAGATCTTTCTGTGGGTCAGTGTGTAGTAGTTTAATGTTCTAAACAACGAATAAAATCACATGTATAGTTAATGAATGTATTCCTCTCTATAGCGAATCACAATCTTTTGTGGAGGTCTCGAAATCGCCTTCTCATCAGGATCAGCTCCTTGGTAGAGGAGTGATGGCACGGCCACGAACTTTGATCGGAATACACTGAAAAGAATCGCTTTTTTGATCGAATACAAGTACTGCCATTTGTAATACGTATTCATTTAGCATAACAAAGGACGAATGAGTTTATACGGCTCACAGAGTGACCCCTATATCTAGGGACCACAAGGTGGTTACCCGAAACCGTCACACAGGTCTAATTGTGTTGTTAATGTGTTCGTATGGAGCTAAATAGGACCATGCATTTTGAATTAGGTTGATATCTAATGTTTGAGCCAAGTTATGACCCAGAATGTGGGTGAATTGATCATAACGTGGAAGGCCCAAAAAGCGAGACGAGAGAAAGAGGGGCGGAGCCTATTTCTCCTTTGACGTTTCAATTCTCGAAACGATCGGGTAGAGCGTCGCCGAACCCTACAGGGGAAGAAAGCGAGCTTTCACGTAGGCGGGGCGATCTCTAGTAGACTTTGAATTGTGAAGAAACTTGTTATAACATTTTGCTCGTAACTAGTTACGAAAACTCATTCGTAACACATCACGAACGAAGTGAGCGGTTACGAGAGTTGTTGCGCAAAATTAATCAAATATGTTTCACTGCGAAAAGACCTCAAATGCGCCAAAAATAGCGTTCAATTTCGTAACTAGTTACGAGATTAATAAATAACTAGTTACGACGCCGCTTCAATAACTGTTGAAAATAAAAATGAGTGGTTAGAAAATTCCTTCATAACTGGTCATTTTGTTATTAAATGGTTACTTTTCAAAGTCTAATCTCTAGTCACGCCGGGTGAGATGAATTTTCCAGAGTCACGGAGGTTCATTCGAAAGAGGATGAAAAGAGCTTCCAAATTCTTTTTTGATCGAGTGATTTGGTTGCGAATGAAGGCTGTGCTCCTCTTGTCTCGCTTTTGCGGGGTAAACTGTCCGAGCCGAGTGGGCGGAGCTTGCAGAGTCTACCTATATACGAGTTGGTTCGTTTGTGCTTCAGCATATATTCAATAATTAGGGAATTGACACAGCAGAAATATGTTTCCCTCTTTTTCATTGGAAAATAAACTTGTTGCTCACCTTCATCATCAGCCACGTCTCGTAATAGCAGTCGCAGCTCAGCGTTTCGAGTAGTAGTGCCTCGTCCTCTCGTCGTGCAGCGGGTGCGATTTCAACAGTGGAGACACCTGTATTCGAAGATATTAGGTTGGTGCATAATTTTCGTTACAAGGTATTTTCCAAATTTGCTGGCGAATGCTTCATCGGTGTCAATCCCCGCTTGGGTAATATCTGAGGCAGTGTCAGGTCAAACAATGATTGGTTTATACACGATCCATTTAAAGAGAAATACATATTATTCCTCGTTCTCATTGGAATACGGATGGAAAAATATAATGGCTGATTAGTGTACTACGTAATTTGACAATCCAACAGCACTCACGCTTGGATTAACGATGATACGACGAGTGAGTCCTCGCCCGCAGCTGCTGCATCCTCCGTCTGTTCCTGCAATCAACATCACACTAAGAATGTCACCGCTGAAATAATATTGTATTTTTTACCATCCTCATTCGAAGAAAAATCAGTACAGTGCGAACACTTCGACATTCTAACATCTGCCGCAACCCGTAGTCACGGGGCGATTTTTCCCAATATCTGCAGTTAGATGTTAGTCCTTCTGCCCATGAGAGGCGCTTAATTATAATTCAATTCGAATGCAATTTGAAGTGGGGGAACGAGACTTCCACAGAAATATCGTTTGCGGAAATGTTGTCCCCCCATTTCAAATTGCATTCGAAATAAGGCATTGAAAAACATAAAATAAACCCATACATAAACATGCCATGTTACACAAAATCTGCAGGGACAAATTGACCGCGCTGTTATTTTCGAATCCTCATTACCATATCCACTATGAACACATTGCTGATTGAACAACGAAGAAGGAGAGTGAGTGAGTAGCAGCGATGCGATAGTTGATGCAGCTGCTGCCTCCGGCTACTGTTGAGTGTGACACTCATCGACAACACTTACCAGAGTTTGCAGTGGAAATATAAGCAGGATATACTGTTTTTTTAATTGTTTTTGTAGATAATTGATCCGAATGTAGCTCAATTAATCAACAGTTCGGATAACCTGTGAATTATTTGCACGTTGGACACTCTATCACATTGTTACTTGATCACCAGAGAATATTCTGCTCGCCAGTATATTAGCTGTATCCAAGAGGAGATGTACCTGCCGAAAATAAAAAGTGGTTGCATTCACCTCACGACGAACGTCATACTAACGGAATTCATAACATGCAGAATTATAACATTTGACGCAAACCGAAATCACGAGTCCACATTTGTTACAGTTTAAACATAAATCTTACATAGTCCATTATCGCCACAATTGAAATTGCGTAAATCTCCCCCTTTTATTTCTTGTTTCACTCTTGGATCATAATGCAAACAATGCATGCCCAACAATGCAATCTCCATCAGTGATACTGAACAATTGATACAATTCAACAAATACTCACCGATGAATAACTCCGTGTGATTAGAGGAAAACGATGGCAGATAATACCTGTAGCGAAAGCTCACTTCGCTACTACAATACGTTCACTCAAAATCAATAATAATCATATTTTTATACAACCACTTCTCGATTCACAAACCAAACTCGAGTACCGTACTTCGCCAAGTTGTCTGAGGCATTCTGCACTCGCTTTAGCACTGGGGTTCTCGATACTCAGGCGAGTCACGCAGGGCTTGGCGTCGAATTTTCCTTTTTACTCTGTTGTTGATCGATTACGTGCCGAGTCACGTGCTTACTCTCATCCTTTTTTCTTTCCTTTCATGTCATTCCCAAGCATTGCATAATCATTTGCGTGCCTTCATTCATCCATCCCACGTTCATTACGTTTCATTGTCAGACGCGGTTCACTTCGTCCGACTTACACCGCACACCCATCGATCGACTTCAACATTGATCGATCGACTCTTCACTTCCTTCTCCTCTTCAATAATAAAGGTACACTTGCCCCTCATTAATCAAATCAATTCCATTCCCCCTTTCTTGTTTATTAATTAGTTCTTTCGCCTTAAACTTGTAAATTTAAATAAATAAAGTTATTTTATTATCACCCTTTGTCCTTTGCATTCCATTAACAGATTCTGGCAACGGAATCCTGTACATGGTGCATCGACTTTTTTAAACAATCCTAGCCATAATCATCAAGTCCCGCGTGGCCCAAAAGCATTCTATCACCAATCACCCCACTTTCGCTCATTCCCAAAGCAATCACCATTACTTCCACTTCCACTTTCACTCTCCCACCAAACGTTTCAACTCGCCGTCAAAGAATGGGCGACACTTTCGAGTCAGAATTCTCTACCGATTATGACAAACTCTATTCACTTCTCGATGAGCTCAAACCGCTCTTCGAAACAATCGATCTCGAAACCACGAGACTGCCCCAGATTTCTAATCAAAATGATATCCATTCACTGAGCTCCCGCATGGTCACTACCATTGGTGACGCCGAGGAAATCATCACCAATTACACAGGAATCGTCAGAACGATCAAGGAGAGGATTGAAGAGATGGGCAAGAAGATTGAGGGCAAAGAAAGAGCAGAAAAAGAGGGCGAACACCTCGAGGAAGTGCAGCTGGGCATACACGGATCAAGCAACCTTCCGTTGAACGCAGTCAGTTTGACTTCTCTTCTTAATAGTAAAGAGTCAAAATACGAAAATACCCTCAATAGATCGATACGACGCGTTCGCGCGGTGTCGATGCTAGGAACTTTCGTTGACCAGGGCGCATCTCTCAATCAGCCTTCCCCTCAGTCTTTCGCACCTGCGCCCAATCAAAACGCATTCACCGTGCAATCACCCTCTCCCCCCCAAGTTACTCAGTCACAGCCAGCGTCCGTTGACCAAGGGGGAAATAGCAGTGGCATCAATAACCCTCAACTCATCACTGCTCTCTCCCCACCTGCTTTCGACACTCGGGAATCAACTCTCACTCATATTTCATCACCCAATGCTATTATTTCGTCATCGACGCAATCACTTCCCCCACTCGATTCAGTGTCGCATAGGCCTAGCCTCTCACTTCCACCCATCAGACTCGAGACTTTCGACGGCAGTGATATTACTCGATGGTCCGCCTTCAAGTATCAGATTGAGTCCCTCATTATCAACCAGCCACACTTGTCAGAAGTAGAAAAGATTTTCCACATTCGCTCTAATCTGAAAGGAGAAGCGCACTCTCTAATCGCATCACTCCCCGTTCAGCCTAGCTTCCTCACCAAAATGCTCACTAGACTAGAATCAGAATACGATCGATACGACCTCACTCAAGCTCGTCTAATGCAATCACTTCGTTCCATTAGAGCCAAATCATCCCGAGTAGACGACCAACTGTCAGCTGTCCGTGCCATGATCAACATAGCTCACTCCATTCATGGAGACTCGGGTATCAATGCTCTTTGTATGCAACAACAACTTGCTGAAAGCATCCATCCCAAGTTTATTACGCTTGTCACTCGTAAAAAACCTGATTCACTTGTGTCCGCTCTCGAACTAATTGAGGATAAATTGCGCGAAGAGCGAGAGGATTCAGTCATGATCAGCGCTTTCACTTCTCAGCGTTCAAACTCTGTTGTCAACTCACAGTACAATAATGGCTCGCTGCCTTCCAAGGCGCACGCGTCGACAGCGCCTCACACTAAGTCGCCTGCCTCCCACTCCTCATCCACACCCAACCACTCTAGGAAGATTCCACTGTGTGTTTTCTGTGGCACACATCAGTACAGTGGAGAATGCGCTCGTGTCACTTCAATTAGGGAGAAGAAAGAGATTCTCAAGAACAAATCACTCTGCTTTTCTTGCTTCTCTCCCAACCACTCTTCTGATGCCTGCTACAAATCGTGTCCACCGTGCAAGGCAAAGCATCACAAGTCCCTGTGTACGAAGCAATCTACTCCTAACCAGTCTGGCGTCCATTCATTAACTACTAGTCCATGCATTCAGCTCAACACTAGACTGTTCACAGCACCTGTCATGCTAGCAAACACGATCGCGCTCAGAAGTTCCTACGCGAACGCACTACTAGATGCTGGTGCACAAGTATCTCTCATCTCTCGAAGACTAGTCAATCAGCTTCACCTCAAACCAATCGACCAGTTACATGCTTCCATCACAGGAGTAATGATTGCGGATCAGAATTTCCTTCCCTCTAGCCACGAAATAGTGCAATTTGAGCTCATCACTGACCATGGTAGGGAAGTCATCAAAGCTATTGTTCATGATACTGATACCATCACTCACCCGATACATCATCAGCCATTGTCTGAAGCTGATTTAGATGTAATCAGGACAACTCTCACTACCATCCCAGTTCATTTCACTCAGTCGACTGTTAGTCCCGATTTACTTCTCGGTGTCGGAGACACACTCAAGTTACTGGAGAACTCAACATCGACGACACTTTCTGGAGGATACCGCTTGATCCAATCTGTAATCGGTCCCCTCGTCGCCGGTTCCGAGAACCTGACGCCACCACTTCCGACCAAGAAGAATAAGGCAGCTCCTACAAATCAGAGTCAGGGTCTTCCCCCAACAAACCCCTCTGATCACCAAGTCACTCCTTCACTCACAGTCGCCTCAGTCACCACGGTCAATCATTCAGTAGATCAATTAGCTGAGCGTTTCCTTTCTGTGGATCCGATCTCGCGCATATACGAGACCACAGAGAAGGAGGAGCGAAAACTGGCTGACGAATTAGTGACGAAACATTTCAACGACACCGTCCAGTCTCACGATGACGGATACTATGTTCAGTATGCCATGAAGCCTGATGCCAAGGATACATTGCCAGATAATTACAATCTGGCAGTCTCCCGTCTTTCCTCCACACAGCGCAATCTGTCCACTGACAGAAACCTGCTGCTCTTTTACGATTCTGTAATCCAAGACCAGATTTCATTAGGGCAAGTAGAAGCAGTCGACCCATCTGACACTAGTGGTATCATACACTATCTTGCTCATCAAGCAGTCCTTCGACCAGACAAACCAACCACTCCACTGCGCATAGTCTATGATGCTTCAGCCCATCTCAAAAACAAACCATCACTCAACGACATGATCTACCCTGGACCAAGTGACCTGGAAATGATCCCGTCCCTCCTCATTCGTGCCAGACTCAGGCCATTTCTCATCGTTGCCGACGTTGAGAAAGCATTCCTGCAAGTGAAACTGTGTCCTTCACAGAGAAATATGCTCAGATTCCTATGGCTGAAAGACATCGACAAGCCTGTCTCCCCCAACAACATTCTTGTCCTACGCTTTTGCGTAACGCCTTTCGGTGTCAACCAGAGCCCGTGCCTTCTTAACAAGGTAATCAACCATCACATCCAGCACGAGGGCAAGAAATGCGACCCCCACTTAGTCCATCAACTTGTTTCCAATCTTTACGTAGACAACATCATCATCACTGCTGACAACCCATCTTCCCTCATGTACACACAGTCGAAACACCTGTTCCAATCGATGTCCATGAACCTTAGAGATTACTCATCCAATTCATCCTCATTCATGTCGTGTGTGCCAGATTCCGATCAATCAAAGGATAGTAACCAGAAACTTCTCGGTCTCATTTGGAACACTGAGGAAGATTCTCTCTCTATCAATATTTCCGTCTCTACCAAGAGAGAAAAAGAGTCGAAGAGATCCATGCTCAGTACCGTATCGAGTTCATACGATCCACTCGGGCTTCTCAACCCACTCCTTCTCCCTCCTCGACTCACAGTCCAAGGTCTATGGAACAGTCCAATCAAGTGGGATGAACCAGTCGACGAGAGCACTAGGGAATCCTTCCACAATCAGATTTCAGACCTCGAACAGTTCTCACTCCCAATTGATCGATTTACGCATATCTCTGAATCAAATGACATCACTCTAGTTGCATTCTGCGATGCTTCAAAATCAGCAATGGCAGCCTCGGTCTATAGTTACGTGCCTGGTCAAAAACCGACACTTATCATCTCCAAAACTAGGCTAGCCCCCATCCACTCCAAGTCCACCATACCCAAGATGGAACTTGATTCACTTGCCATGGCACACAATTTGCTTCAGTTCACGGTGGAGACTATCCGAAAAGAGTTTCCCACAAAGCAAATCCATGTATACTCGTTCTCGGATTCAGCTGTGACACTTCATTGGTGTAGACCTGGGTTCAACAAGCCAGTCGGTGTATTCGTTTCCAAAAGAGTCAAGCTCATTCATTCGATCAGAGACGCCCTTACGTCTGATAATCTTCTCTCTTACCACTCACCGAGACATGTCAGAGGCGAAGAGAACCCTGCCGACCATGCAACTCGTGGCCTTTCCTCATCAGACATGAACGATCCTTCGCATCAATGGTGGATTGGCCCTCCGTGGTTATCATCCAATCCCTCTGAATGGCCTGACACGAATCTGTCCGAACTTCAGTACCCGGATATCGATCCATTCCCAGTAGTGATCAGCGCTCAGGTGATTGAGACACCACCAGAGTCTCCCATTAATCTCCCTCGCCATTCGAGCCTCAAAAGGGCTATCAATGTGACAGCGCTAGTTTATCGATTCATCGCCCGATGCGCACATAAGACCAGTAATGCGAGCATTCTCGAGAAACTGAACCTCCCCCAACCCACTGCATCTACTCTGGATGCACGGGAGAAGAGATTCGCTTTCAATCGCCTCATTTTTTCAGTCAGCAATTGCTCAGTGACTCAGTCATCAAGAAGATGTCTCTAATCAATGATCCATCCACTGGATTGTTGAAAGTCAGCACTCGAGTTGCTAACTCGAATCAACATGAGGAATTCAAATCCCCCATCTTCATCCCCACTTCTCCTGACAGCACTCTAGCTCGACTTCTCATTAGGGACATTCACTCTTCAACCCATGCTGGAGTAGACATAGTTCTCAACACCCTCAAGATCAAGTTCCTGATTCCACGAGCCAGACCTCTTGTCAAGTCCTGTCTCAGGCAATGCATTCCTTGCAGGAAGACCAATAATCTTCCATTCACGTACCCTCAGACTCCTCCACTCCCTTCTGATAGAGTCAGACAGAGCCTCCCATTCGAGCACTGTGGGATAGATTATGCAGGTCCATTCCATGTCGATGACAACTCGAAAGTCTGGATCGTTGTTCTCACATGCTTGTCCACCAGACTCACCCATCTCGAAGTGGTCTCATCGCTTCTTCCCTCTGCATTCATTCTTGCCTTCCGTCGTTTCTGTTCCCGTAAAGGGACACCCCAGAGAATCACCTCCGACAAGGCTACCACTTTTACGATGGCAAGCACATTGTTGTCCAAATCGGAGATCGACCCTGAGATCAACACACTTTTCTCCTCACTAGGGATCACTTGGAACTTCACCACTGCCCATTCTCCATGGAAGGGAGGAATCTACGAGAGACTCATCAAAATCATCAAGGAATCATTCTCCCGTTCCATAGGGAAGAAGAAACTCACCAGAGACGAATTCGACACGTTTACTTGTGAAGTTGAGGCGCTCCTCAATTCGAGACCTCTTACATACGTTTCATCAGATGACATCCAGTCTTTCTCTGGTCCCATACTTAGACCTATCGATCTCATACTGCCCAGTTCCTTCCTTGGTTGCTCACTCACCCTCACTGATAGTGACGACTACATTCCTCCAGAAGAGGAAAACTCAAGCAGAGAAGCAGCAATGAAACAGCTCAGACGATCGATCAAAATCGTTGAATCGTTCTGGAGAAGATGGCATAGTGAGTACCTCATCACCCTCGGAGATTCGCAGAATCATTCATCCGACCCACTACAGTCTAACCGATCATCCAGTTCTGTCCCCAAAATTGGTTCCATTGTCCTAGTGGTAGACGAGAGTGGAACTTCACCGAGATCATCCTGGAAAATGGCGAAGATCCTCTCACTCACTGATACTTCGGCCACGCTGCGATCACATGCCGGCAGGACAATCGAGAGACCTCTCAATCTTCTGATCCCACTTGAGATTCATTCATCAGAAAATACACACCCTGTGGGCCCAGTAGGACAAGCATCCCATCCCATGGTCACTAGATCGAAGAGCTCAGCGCGGCGCAATTAGGAATCACTGCCCTGCCCCCTTTCCCCTCCCCCGAGGATTCCACTGTGCATACACACCGAAATTATAATACAATCATTTATTTCATTCTATTCACTTATCATTTCCATTCAGTCGGTCGATCATGAAGAAAAATTGAAGATGGACCAAGAGGCAGCTCTTCTCACGTCGTACGACGACTACTCTACTAGGGTAATAATTGAATCTCGTCCCTCAAATCCATCAATCCAGTATTTCATATTTTCATAATCACGAAACTCCCCTTTTATCATCTCTATCACATTCTCAATATCAATCAAACCATCATGTCTATCAGTTCATTTATCTTTTCCATTCAGGATTTCATCGAGTCCTGCTTCGATTCTCTTCATTCTGAGCTGTACAAGAGTCGTGAGGAAATAAAGAGTCTCAAAGAGGATCTCAACTATCTCAAGGCTCACGTCTCCAATGAGTCGAAGATCATCAAGAACGAGCTCGGCTCGATGTCCCTCTCCCTCTCTGCCATTTTGAGTAACACCACTCAGCCTTCCCCCAACCACTCCCATTCAATCTCCACCCCTCATACCCCTCGCATTAGCATTGCCCCTCGTTCACAGTTTCGTACCCCGAATTCACTGGACCGTCCTACTCATTCAAGAGATCGTAGTCGATCCCCCATTGCTCCACGCACTAACCCCATTTCCAAGCCATCCCATATCGCTCAGACTGTGAAATGTACTTTCTGTAATTCGACGATCCATTACTCCCGCAATTGTTCCCATGTCACGAGCATTTCCACCCGCCTTTCCCTCATGGCTCCGAATCAGTGTCTTCGGTGTTTCCGTATCAAGAACGCCGCACACTCAGCCTCGTGCGAGCCAGATGTGTGTGTCCGAGGATGTAAGGACGAGCAGGGCCGCGGACTCCGCCACCAGTAGTACTTCTGTCCTCGTAACCCGGAGCTACAGCCCTAAAAGGCTACGAAGAATTCTACCTACCCAATTGGAGCCCTTGGAGTTTCCCCCACTTGTTAACTTCGGCCAGATTGGCAAACTGTAAAATTGTTTCCCCCATTCTACGCTGTTCCCAGTTGTTTCAATCCGGCCTTTGGGCATCTTGTACTAATTTGACTTTAAGTTGTTAACCTGTCGCTTAATTTGCGTTTTATACCTTCCGTTTGTTCGACTCGCTCCATTCACCGTTTAAACGATGTTCTCCTTTCGTGAGTCACTCGCATAAAAGCATCATATGCTAATTCATTCTCATCAGTCATTTTACATCAATCACTTCTTTCTTTCTCCTTTCTTCGTCTCCCCCGAGTGTAGCGAAAGCTCACTTCGCTACTACAATACGTTCACTCAAAAACAATAATAATCATATTTTTATACAACCACTTCTCGATTCACAAACCAAACTCGAGTACCGTACTTCGCCAAGTTGTCTGAGGCATTCTGCACTCGCTTTAGCACTGGGGTTCTCGATACTCAGGCGAGTCACGCAGGGCTTGGCGTCGAATTTTCCTTTTTACTCTGTTGTTGATCGATTACGTGCCGAGTCACGTGCTTACTCTCATCCTTTTTTCTTTCCTTTCATGTCATTCCCAAGCATTGCATAATCATTTGCGTGCCTTCATTCATCCATCCCACGTTCATTACGCTTCATTGTCAGACGCGGTTCACTTCGTCCGACTTACACCGCACACCCATCGATCGACTTCAACATTGATCGATCGACTCTTCACTTCCTTCTCCTCTTCAATAATAAAGGTACACTTGCCCCTCATTAATCAAATCAATTCCATTCCCCCTTTCTTGTTTATTAATTAGTTCTTTCGCCTTAAACTTGTAAATTTAAATAAATAAAGTTATTTTATTATCACCCTTTGTCCTTTGCATTCCATTAACAGATTCTGGCAACGGAATCCTGTACATTTGCTCGAGCAACTTTCTTATTTTACTTGATCCCCCTCCCGGACTATCTGAATTAGCGATATCGTTCTCCCGTAGCACCAGGATAGCGAATCGAAAACCTCGTATAACCAAACCTACTGAGAAGGTCTGCGGTCAAATACTCGCCTGCAAAATTTATATTTGTGAATTCTCTCGAATCTGCAACCTGTCCGCCTAGTTCAATCAGCTCTCGAGCTTCCATATCATATTCCATAGGGTTATGATGATCATGAAAAGGTATAGGATATTTTTGTGTTTTTACAAGCGGTTGTAAAGTCAAAATTGAATTGAGGATGATAGCCCAGGTATGTGCTGGCTATGATACGCCCATTGTACAGGTTATCAAAGAAAAGATGATTTGCGCATGCAATCAAGTGGGTATAGTAAGAAAGCGCAGACCGTATTCGAAAGAAATTATCCATGATTGTTCGTACTTGATGTACGTCACTATGAAATAAATAACAATGCAGGAATATACTAATTTTAGGCGAAATGAATGCACAAAATTGTAATTGCAAACAAGTGAGCATATAATTAAATTACATAACACCCCTTCACCTTGCAGTCGGTTCGTTTACAATTACTACCCAATAAATTCGAACGTGTCAGACCACAAAGCACGTTCTATATCACTGAATCGTCCTCCTCTTCTCATCTTTCATTCAACCGTGAGATCAGAGGGATATTGCAATAAGGCTAAGTAACTATCACATATTCTTGACACCTCGATAATTCGCGTTTCATAACCTTCTTATGTCTGACTTGCATGCCGAATTCCGATTCTGCTTCGAACTTTATTTTGAAAAATAGTAATATTTACGTCTTCAAAAGTAGCTGCACTAGTGTTATGTGGCATGTGGACTAGGAGGAATGGTGTTGCGCAGATTGTATTTCTACCTTTTCTTTGTTGTGGGTGACGCTTTCTAAAATTCCAATATTTCACTCAATCATAATTGCGTATTAATTGATGAGGATTACGCAGAAACATGATACGGAGATTTTCTGATGTATAATGTTAAAGGATATTCGAGTTCCAATATGTATTTGATCCATCAGCATTTACAATACAACACTTATCTATGCGACATTGGGAGTGCCGTACTGCTCGTAGACGTGATCGAATTGTCTAATGATTACTGTAAACAACAGATTGTACAATAGATAGCAACGGACGACTGCTACAGTTGCATTGAGGGCTTCATTCAAGTGAAAGATCTATCTGTGTAATTTGATCCGTGCATCCTTAAAGGTCCCCTAAAAGGAATGAAAATTTTAAATTCGCGCTCGAGTTATTGAACGGCAAGGGCGGCAATTCAAATAGGGGTTTTGCTACAGTACCTCGAAAACTCGAGTACCTTGAATCAATATTCTGTCTTACTACAGTACTCAATCAATATAGTACCGTACCATGATGCAATATATAGCTACCATAACCCCGATATCGCTAACTGACTTTTTTTTCAAAAAATGAAAATACCGTACACAAATTTTTAAAAAAAGTCAAAGTATCGTACCCAATCGATAGTACAGTACCGCCACATACCGTATATGACTACCGTAACCCCGACTATCGCGAACTAACTTTATTTCTAAGAAGTCCTGGTACTGAGCAAAATCGATCTGTTATCGTGCCCGATCGATTGTACAGTACCCAACTGACTACCGTAACCCAGTTCCTTGGGTCAGATCCAGTTCCTTGGGTCAAACATTTTTTTTTAAATGTCAAGCATTTTTCAAAAAATCCCAAATCGAACATAAAACGATTCTACAGTAGTGAGGTATACGGTAGGATACTTAAAATAATTTTATTATCGATTAAGGATTAAAAAAAAAATGTTTGACCCAAGGAACTGGATCTGACCCAAGGAACTGGGTTACGGTAGTCAGTTGAGTACTGTACAATCGATCGAGCACGACACCAGATCGATTTTGCTCAGTACCAGGACTTCTTAGAAATAAAGTTAGTTCGCGATAGTCGGGGTTACGGTAGTCATATACGGTATGTGGTGGTACTGTACTATCGATTGGGTACGGTACTTTGACTTTTTAATTTATCTACGGTATTTTAATTTTTTGAAAAAAGTCAGTTGGCAACAATCGGGGTTACGGTAGCTATATTTTGTAACATGGTACGGTAATGTATGGATTGAGAACTGTAGTAAGACAGAATATTGATTCAAGGTACTGTAGCAAAACCCCTGTTTGAATTGCCGCCCTTGCCGTTTAATAACTCGAGCGCGAATTTAAAATTTTCATTCCTTTTAGGGACCTTTAAAACATTGGATCATGCAGGTTCCCAATAGTTTATTTGAAAATACGTATAGACATTTTCTATCGAAAACCTGAGGTTCCACGATGACGTTGTGTTTCATAATTTCTTTTTTCATGGCGGCTGTTCACCTTCTACAATTTTTTCGAAGTACGATTTACAGTAACTCATTTCAATGATCATTAATTCGCGGCCTCGAAAAATTCCCACTTAATCCATACGGTTCAGTTATTAGGTATACATATTTTGGGGAAAAAATGCGGACTATGCTATTATCTCGTGCTCTACAGCTGTATATCATCTTCCTTTCACTTTTAGATCACGACGAAGTTTTATTTTTAAACCGATGGGTGCAGAACTGAAGTTTGGGAAACATTTATGTGAAGTAGAATATGTGAAACGAGTATCCAACGGGACACTTTTTTTTCATTTTCGCAAACGTCTTTCCCATAGAACAAACGGCAAGTGATCATAGATTCGTACTCGCTACCAGAGAAAAAAAGGGTTGTCGGCAGGGAAGAGAATGGGCGCAACTCAGCAATCAAGCGAGCCGCTAGTGTACGCTAGACAACTATTTCCCGGGAAGCGAAGTTCAACTGGGATATCGAGAGGACTCGTTCGATTACGTTGTAGGATGAATGTTGACGCAAGCACGACAATAAAAATGGAGAAAATAAACCGGATGATACAACATTGAGAAAAATGGGACCTGCGATTCCACCCCGTGAGTTCGGGTTCCGATGGGAGTTAGAACGCAACAGGGTTCGGTCATGATATTGCTACTTCCCTAAATAGGCGAAACATACATTATCTCTTAAGGTTACACTAGAAGCTGTGGCGTACAAACGTGAGTACTAATGATGCTAAATCGGCGCTCGCTCTCCTTGTTTCACGCGCTCTCTCGCACTGTCTGACCAGCGAGAGAGCGTGCGAAAAGAGGAGAGCGCGCGCCGATTTGGCATCGCTAGTGAGTACTGCTGAATTGTAAAAGCTGGTAAGACCCTAGAACGCGAAATTGTATCGAGAACCCGGAATATCAGTGCTACACAAACAACTTAAGCCTGAACATTTCCGCCCTTTCAATTATTTTCGCCTTCGCCTTGATTTAAAATTTCAAAATTGTTCAGATACCAAGTAATATTCGCTCAGTACAATCAGCTTATTTCTGACCTTGGTACGCTCTTGCAATTAGTCCATCGTATGAGTTTAATAAAGTGGTGCGGAAATTGAAGTCTCGCTAATTTGTCAATATTCGTGGCACTGTTGCGGATGAGTGCCTGATCAAGGTCAAGCGCTGAGAAATTCACCGAACTTTCTCTGAAGGATTACGGTATTCATTTTTTTTTCTCTTTAGTTCTCGATTGGAACGGCTCATATCTAGAAAGACGCGCCGTAGCCTGCTCATTATCTGACCCAAGTTTTATCTCAATTGGATTGAAATCCATCGACGGCAAAAAATTTAAATTTGAATTTAAATTTTAGCTCGTTCAGATGATTATTCCTTTAGTTTGTACTGCGGACTGGTGGCTATCTACAGTAGCGCCGGAAAGTATTCATACGATTTGATTTTTTCATATAACTTTTACTGCAGTGGACTTAGCAAGTTAGATGTTGTAGCGCTATATATCATACCCATCGAAGAATACGATGCGAGTATTGCGTCATTCCATGCACCATAACGGATTGCATAGTGATGACGAAATCGAATTTCACTTTTTCAAACAGGCGTTATTCTTATACATAATTTTTCCAGCTTGCCAAACTTTCTGACGTTGGAGATAGGACCGGGGTCTATACAGAATAAAAATTTGAAGTTGCTGCTCGGTCGTACATTGGTTGCAGCCTTGATGAAATATCGATGTCAAAAATTAAGATATCCGCTCCTAGTCAAGCTAGAGGCTGGTTCAAGGCTTCAAAATGATCGACATCATGATTCCAGATGATCCTGACAATATGAAAACAATGTCTCAACATTTGCCCTCAGGGCATGAAAAAATCACTTTTTCACGTGACCACTTTTTGGTGATTCATAACTTTTCGGGAAATCTGTTTAAAAATTTTATTTTTGCTCAGGAATGTTTACAATCTCGTATATATATGATTCCCAACTTTTTAGAGTGTTTGGATATCTTTCCTGCCCACGGCGATTGGTTTTCGGAGGCACTTTCGAGTCCCCGACCCGCTATTTTCGTCTGCACTCTCTCTACAACTGTGCCCAAAGTTATTAACACATTTCAAAAAGTTGGGAATCGGTTCTTCAGAACATGATGGGCATGCACACACAATAACTACTGATTTCCTTAACTTTCCCACAAACTTGTTTCCGAAGGGTCATGCATTCAGGACCACGGTGCACCTCTGAAAGCCAATAGCAGCGGGCGGGAAAGATAACCAAACACTCTAAAAAGTTGGGAATCATATATATAAGACATTTTAAACATTCCTGAGCAAAATTCAGATTTTTATACAGATTTCCCAAAAGTTATGAATCTCAAAAAATTGGTGAAAAAGTGATTTTTTCATGCCCTGACGGCAAATATCGAGATATTGTTTTCATATTCTCAGGTTCAACTGGACTCATGTCAGAAAGTTTGGCAAGATGGAAAAAATCTGTATAAGAATAACGCCTGTTTGAAAAAGTGAAATTCGATTGCCTCATCACTACGCAATACGTTATGGTGCACGGGATGACGCAATACTCGCATCGTATTCTTCGATGGGTATGATATATAGCGCTACAATATCTAACTTGCTCAGTCAACTGCAGAAAAAGTAGTATGTATGTAGTACTCAGTGAGTGTAGCTCAGACGTGGCATATTTAGTGTTCTAGATCACTTGCGGAGGAACAAGATGCACTTCAGTCCGAAAACTTCAATTTTAGAAATTTGCCATTTCGCTATCGATCCGAACGGTTAATATCTCTAAAAATGTGGAATATTCAATTGATCACACCTGCCAAGTTTCATAACAATTGGGTTTAAAATGTTTGGAAAAAATCAAAAATGTGAAAAATTTTGCAAATTTTAGGTTGCATCTCCGTCAGATGATATGAACGCTGCTGTATTGTGATCGACCGATTGTGATAGTTGATGAAAATATGCGGTTGTAGTATGATTGAACAGTGCGATACTTGGCTTCGAATTGCTGCTACACTTCCATCATCCTTTGTCAATCTAGTCAGCTTTGTTCTTCCGACTTCAGATTTTCGAAGAGCCAATTTTGTGCTTCTTCCATACCGTACTGCCTCCTCCACAAACTGCACGTGTCTCCGATGCAAATCTTCATTGAGCGAAAACCTAAGAGCCTTGCTAGTTATAGCCAGATTAATTCTATTCAGTGGCGTTGGGGGTTGCTTTCTTAACATGTTCCTGCTTCTCATCATTTGTTCTGTCATAGTGCTCAATCTCTTGGGTTTGGGTTCAGGAATCATGCATGTTGAGGCTATATTATTCATTGAACTCACGATGTCCTGGTATGTGGATATATTGGTTTGCTGGTTTGACATAGATGCTGCGAACGCAGGAATTGATAGCTTTTGGTTGATTCTTGTCGGTCTTTCCTTGTGGTTCATTCGAATTCTCGCCATAATCAGGCGGTGGTCGGATGAGAATGAGTGAGACCCAACGATGGAAACATCAAGGAAGAGAGAAGGATCCTGGCATAATATGAAACCAATGAGATTCTTCGTTTTCATATCCGGAGAATGCCATGTCCACTTCCGACTCTCTCTCTTATCAAACCGTGTATTCATTATTCGCAGCTTGTTTGCGCAGCAAAAGTCACCAAGAACTTGTCCTCTTTCGTTTCTTTCACCGAGACCGTCTTCATGCTTGGCTTGCCGCGATCCAACCTCTAAAAAGTTGGGAATCATATATATACGAGATTGTAAACATTCCTGAGCAAAAATAAAATTTTTAAACAGATTTCCCGAAAAGTTATGAATCACCAAAAAGTGGTCACGTGAAAAAGTGATTTTTTCATGCCCTGAGGGCAAATGTTGAGACATTGTTTTCATATTGTCAGGATCATCTGGAATCATGATGTCGATCATTTTGAAGCCTTGAACCAGCCTCTAGCTTGACTAGGAGCGGATATCTTAATTTTTGACATCGATATTTCATCAAGGCTGCAACCAATGTACGACCGAGCAGCAACTTCAAATTTTTATTCTGTATAGACCCCGGTCCTATCTCCAACGTCAGAAAGTTTGGCAAGCTGGAAAAATTATGTATAAGAATAACGCCTGTTTGAAAAAGTGAAATTCGATTTCGTCATCACTATGCAATCCGTTATGGTGCATGGAATGACGCAATACTCGCATCGTATTCTTCGATGGGTATGATATATAGCGCTACAACATCTAACTTGCTAAGTCCACTGCAGTAAAAGTTATATGAAAAAATCAAATCGTATGAATACTTTCCGGCGCTACTGTAGATAGCCACCAGTCCGCAGTACAAACTAAAGGAATAATCATCTGAACGAGCTAAATGGATTTCAATCCAATTGAGATAAAACTTGGGTCAGATAATGAGCAGGCTACGGCGTGTCTTTCTAGATATGAGCCGTTCCAATCGAGAACTAAAGAGAAAAAAATGAAAACCGTAATCCTTCAGAGAAAGTTCGGTGAATTTTTCAGCGCTTGACCTTGATCACTAAATATGCCACCACTGCGCTACACTCACTGAGTACTACATGTGGGCACATGTAGATGGTATTCGAATTTGGCATAATGCCAAGGGTCTTCACAAATATGTTCACTGAGTCAAAAAGTCTCTCTTAGTAGCTTGGCTATTCAGATGCAATCGTAATCAAATAAGAGTGAGGTAAATATGTTGACGAAAGATCTTGAATGTACACGGCTAAAATAGACATAAGTTTGTTTCGTAAGAGATACTCATGGCTTCATGCTGTCAATTTACCGCGTGAATTCTGTAACGCTCTTTCTCGTAACATCTCTGAACTCAATGATGAACGAACGAGGAGAAGAGAAAGTCAGTGAGCAGTGGCATCAACTGCAGCTGAAGCGTCATCAAGCCATTGCTGCAGGCGGCACTCATCCGCAACAGTGCCACGAATATTTACAAAATAGCGAGACTTCAATTTCCGCACCACTTTATTAAACTCATACGATGGACTAATTGCAAGAGCGTACGAAGGTCAGAAATAAGCTGATTGTACTGAGCGAATATTACTTGGTATCTGAACAATTTTGAAATTTTAAATCAAAACAAAATCGATACAAATACAATGCTCGAAAACATAACACTCCAAGTGCTCAGGGAGACCGTACGATCTCTTGAGTCCTCTCTTGACACCCCTAATAACTCCATTCCACCATATTCGCCGCCCTACCATTCATCTTATTTTTTTGTAGTTGATGTGGGCTTGGATCCTGTCTATGACGACCAGTAGTGCAGACCTTTTCGATCAACAGATCTTGAGCAATGGAGGCCCGAAATTATCCAAGTCGGCTTTTCTCCTAGGTTTTAAAGGTACGCATTTCTTTGAAGAACATATATAAGCATGTAAATGACCCACTAATGTGAAGTACGTCAAATTGGGTTACTATTAAACGCAAAACGTTAAATCTAGAACGCGTTCCCTAATCTGACGAAGAGCCTATGGAGTAATCCGCACTACGATGATTTTTTTCGAGGAGAATTTTGAACTTATTATGCTTCCCACGGTCAACCTTGAGAACAAATCGATTGTTATTTGTGAAGTACTTGACATGGTCACGTGTTATCCCTAATTTGGTGGGAATCCAATTACGTATTGATGAGCAGGATTTTTCAGAATAATTATGCAGAAATTTCAACCTAGAAATGGTGACATATTGATATCTCTCGCCTCTCTCGAAGGTTGAAGGCCTGGTTTTTCTTTGTTATCATTGTTATCAACTCTTACCCCAACACATATTTTCCGGCTAGTATCGGTAGGCATATCGTTTTCGGGAAAATGACCCAACAAAAAACATTGAAATTCTGCTTTTTCAGGCGTTTTTGACATTTGCTAACTTTTTGATATTTTTTCTAGCCTGCTATGAGACAGATATGTGATTTGAACATACTGAAGTGTTCCACCGTCAAGGCCCTAACAGATAAAATTATTGACAAAATAATTGAGGTCGAATGAAATAAGAATTTATTAGAAAAGTAAAAGAAAAAAACTTTCCGAACAACCTAATAATTCCATTCGCGCCCGCCATACTCGTCGTCCCATTAACCCCCCCCCCCCCTACCCACCATAATAGGCGCACTAATCGTGTTGTTTCCGGTACTCATATGAGACCTGTATAGCCCATTCATTTATAAAAAAATATTAAAATAAAATTTAACCGTTTCTCGGTAGCTTCATGGCTGGAGCTATTATCATTCCTCTTAGCTAGCAATCTATTCAACCGTTTCCTTGTGGCATCCAGCTTAGATTTTAGCGAATCACCCTGCAATGCAATCGTGCGATTCCGAAGATGTACCGTCCCGAAGATGTATAACCCTTTTTTTCGCCTTCTCCATCGATTTTTCCAACTTTAGCAAGTCCTTCTTCATTCGAATAAGTTGATCATTTAGTTGTACATTGGGGGTACAGAAATGTTTCTCTAATCTTTCTCTTATAGAGTCCAGTTCCTGATTAAATAAGATCAACTCGACATGAACTCAACAAATGGTGTCATTCTAAATATTCACCTTTTGTATATCTTCTGCAGCCTGCATTTTTGTCTCAGCTTCTTCTTCCCTCAGTGTAACAATTTCCTCACGCAAATCTAATTCTTCTGATCGGGACTGATTCTCAGTCTCCAATATATGCAGCTGTTCAATTCTATCAGAAGTTCCCTCAAATTTTCAATTTAAAGTAAACAATTAATATGTTTAAGGAAACAGCAAAAATTAGTTAAGTAAACGCGTAGTTTATCTCAGATCGCGCTCACTTCATTGTCAACATCCATTCTTCCTCTGTCCTTTTCATTTTGATCCACTTCCTCGTCTTGTCTTGTAAACCGCTTGCTCCTTTTAGACTTTGAACATTCAGGTGACGGCGATCTCTGAATATTTATTAAACACACTATTTTCTAGTTCTGAATATTAAATATATTAGAACTTACATTTTCATCATCGGGTCGCCGTGTTAGATTTGACAGAGCGCTGCGTTTCTTCTTTCCCGACCGGGGCATCGAACAGATATGAGTGAAAATGAAATCGAACTGATTCGAAAAACAAAGTCAATTTGATTAAATTAAATTTTACTAAACCAGTCGTAGGTACATTTATTGTAATTAATGTATAGAATCGAATAGCAAAATAATTACCTCATTTAAAATTTCTTATGCAGATTTACCTAAGACATAGACAACAACATAAACAATTTAGGCAAAAAAAACAACTTTCGGTTCCCGCACTACAGATACTACCAGTCGGAAGCTAAATGAGGTGGTTTTGCCAAAAATGTGCACACACTCTTTTCGAAGAGATCTATCATCCAGATTTTTCAATTTCAACATCTATCTTTTCATATAAACGGAAATTTTAGGGAAACACTTTGATTTTGGGAAAAAATAATCAGATTGAAATATGTTTCACATATTGCTCGCGCTTTTTTTGCTTTTTGTTAAAAAAAAATGCTGTCGTTCCCTGCACTCCCGAGACTACTAGTTGCTAACGAAATGAGCTATAGAGGTGGCGTTTGCTTAGACATGTGGGGAAACCCTTTTCGGAGAGATTGTCCAACCAGATTTCTCAATTTCGATCTCTATCGTTCTTTATGCATGCAAATGTGCGAAAAAACTCCGATTTTGGGCAAAAATTACGCAGTTTAAGATATGTTTCACATAGTGAGTGCGCCGCTGTTTTCCCCCGTTTGACACGCTGTGCTCATGTGAAATTTTGTGTTTGTTTCTTCTAGTGTGATAAAATAATTTGTGCACAAATTACTTGTGAAATTAATATTTTTTGCTAGATATAAATCTTTAGGTATGGGACACCAATATTTTTGGGACCCCGATTATTCTTAGGACCCCGACATTTTTGGGACCCCGATATTTTTTGGGACCCCGATTTTTCATAGGACCCCGATATTTTTTAGTGTCGAGAGTCGTTCTATGGGACTCCGATTTTTCCTTTGACGACCTATTGGACCCCGATTTGCAGATGGGATCCCGATCTTTTTTGGGACGCCGATTCGAAAACAGAGCCGAATGCAGACCCTCAGCGAGCGCCTTGTCAATAATAGCCTGATCGCCGACGCATTTTATTCGCTTTGGTTGCATTTATTCAGAAAAAATCACAGTTTCGATACCCCGTGAGTTCGGGTTAAGACAAGTGTTAAAATATTGCAGTGCTCTAGTAGTCTCAATTCTTTGTTCGTAAGGTTGGGAAGCAAACAAATAATAATGTATGCAGAAACAAGACCCTGACGAAGGTGCGGATAAGTTCACACGCACCAGTATTCATAGGATGCAGCTGCTGCAACACAGTGTCTCGCTCAATCGGTTGTCACGCCATTCAACCCATATATCATTGGGCTGTGAGTTTTTATATAACGCTAGACACAAAAATAGAACTAGGAACGCGGAAATTGTATGGAGCACTAGGAAGATTGGCGCTATGCATGCGGCCCATGTATGGACGTGAGCCACTATTGCAATCCCTTGTCCTTCTTCTCATCTTAGCATATAATAGTTCTGAAAAGTGAATCTCCGAAAAAAGGTGAGTCTCAATCACTGAGATACTAGTGCGTTCCTCTCTGATGAAGTGAAGAACAGAGACGAGATCATGCGACATGCGAGATCCATTCATGGAAAAGGTGTGAAGGTTATATTTTGCTGTTTTGAAACTGGAATGCTAACGAATGATTTTAAATATTTCGGATGAATAAGTAAGCGTGACACACCACCGTGACTATTTGAATTGTTTACATATTACACAGAATTTTGGGCTCTGTCTAAATACGCGGGACCCTTGCCCGATCTGGCTGGGCCTTTGGATTTGGCGGGGCAATTCATTTCGTTCCTGCTTTGGCGGGGCCGTTCCGGATCTTAAGGGTCCCTTCAAAATTGTGATGCGAACTCAGCCGTCATGAATATGGTGATAATGCAATAACGTATCGATTATACAGGAACGATCGCGCGACCGCACATTTGCTTCCCGAAGGATGATCACTCAGATTTGGAAGAAAGACTGGACGATATCCCGAAACCACGAAGGATTTAATCAAGAAGAAGTTCGACGGGTATGCAAGACACAGCAAGCAGCTGAAGGGAGATGAAGCTGAGAGACTGATGAGAGCGGAGAAATCCAAATTTCATACATATTGGTCATGTAATTGTGCGAGAAACGGCTGATTCATTTTTAGGAGTAGGCGATGCGAAGTTGCGTGTATGATTGATATTTGTTGAAAAGTTGAAACTCTGATCAATGCCAAATAAATACAATTATTTGAATTTCATGAGCGTGTATTTTGATTGCCTATTAAAATGAATTCCGTATATCTCATGCAGGTCTCATCAACGGCATTCCGTCCTCCTCACTCTGGCAGCACGACTCGAGTATACGGACGATTCGATATAATACAAGGCTAGTCTTTTTGATCCACACTGTATCGTTGATTATCTATTTTTATGTTTCGTAAAAGAATTTATTGATCCATCCTGAATGTCGTTGAGTTTTTCCACGTTGCGTATTATAAAACAACGCCCCGTGACTTTCAAGTTGCGGCAGGTGTTTGTATACCGAAGTGTTCGAAATGTCCTGATTTCTTTTCCTATGCTAGACGTAAACACACACAATATTATTTCAGCAGCCGCGCGTCAGTGTACAGTGGCGAATGGCTACTGTCGCAGCGTCCCACTGAATCGGTGGAAGATCAGCCTACTTCAGCTGCCCGTGTCTCATTGCTGCGTATCACTCCTATCAATCTTATCACTCCTCACTCCTGAAGCACGACTAAAGATGACACATAGCTGCTCCTCGGATCCATTCATGGATAGTATGAGTGCATTTTTTTCCACTGAGACTGATCACTAGCCGACACAAAGACCTTGAGTGAAGTGGTAAGTCTGAAACGAAAATGAGACCAAACGTTTGTTTGGGATGTCTTTTCTGAATTTTATGCATCATTCTTCAATATACTATTAATTTCCTTTCTATTCATAACGACATGGCGTGGGCGTTGTGCCGAGAAATTAAAGCTGACACAGTCTGAATGGTGTGGCTCATGTAACCTTAGGAAGGTCCAACAAAATCTACCGTAGAAGTTCAGTAATCCTGCAATGCGCGCAATCGTCTCTTCATTCGCACACTCTCTCGCCACTAGAGTACGGTAGTTTCGGGATGATCGAGAGCTGACTTTTTAAACATTTTTGACGGTTTCTCACAAACTGTATTTTTAATTTATTTTTATTGTTTTGTGTGAGTAGTGAGTGTGCCGCTCTAGATAATAATGCAATAAAAAACGTATCTACACACCCATCTGAATTAATTAACAATTTTCAAAAATGTATTTTCGCTGTTTCTTCACGAGTTGATGCCCAATAATACTAGCATTTGTCACATATAATCAATGAAATATTAGTGATTTTTTGAGACATCAATGATTCAGATCGGTTTCGAAATGACAAAATTCGAAATTTCAACTTTCTGAGACAAGTGTGTTCCATTTCGCAGAGAGCGATCTAGAACACTCGGATGTGGCACCCGAGCTATGTTCGTCGAGTACTACATGTAGGCACATATAGGACGATTTCGATTTTTCGCACTTTGCCAAGCATATGTTCACTGACTGAAAAAGAGTTTTATTGTAGATCGGCAAGGCACTACTGGATCGGATAGGGCGAATGTCGACGTGAAACTGTAAAGTGTGAGTTTTTACTCTTGTGTATGCTATCTTCTACAATAGGAAGAGTGTATATGTAAAATATATTTAGGGATATAAAAGCATTCCCTCTTCCCAAGTGAATAGAGGGAAATGATCACAGTACTTTGCCTGTAATGTTTATCTGTTATTTTCTAGATCTCGGTACGTGGACATGACTGGTCTTTCCTGCTTGTAGTAAATAATGTGATTGTGAAATGAGAATTTTCATGGCAGTTTTCTTTAATACGCTGACACTATTTCCGTACTAAAATTCAATTTTTCCTTCTGTGAAAAGGAATTAAATCTACGAACGTTATTCTATATGATTAAGAGTAGTGAATGTGTCGCGGATGTTTATCGGGACAATTGAAATCAAATCTTTTGTAGAAATTGGAGGGACGTGTACTGTAGAAGTACGATAAAGGATGTGGTATGCAAGCATGGCGTGTGCATATTCGGAAATGAAAGATGCATAAGAGAGACTTTTCGACTCAGTGAACATATATTGTAGATCGCCTTGGCACTAGGCCAAAAATCGAAATCCTCCTAAATGTGCATACGTGTAGTACTCGGTGTGTAGCTCAGCCGTGGCTTATTTAGTGTTCTAGATCAAGAACTAAGAAATGCGCTGCACTTTAGTCCGAAAACTTCAATTTTAGAAATTTGCCATTTCGCTATCGATCCGAACGGTTAATATCTCTAAAAATGTGGAATATTCAATTGATCACACCTGCCAAGTTTCATAACAATTGGGTTTAAAATGTTTGGAAAAAATCATAAATTTGAAAATTTTTACAAAATTTAGGTTGCATCTCCCTCGGATGATATGAATCTAAAACTTTGCATTCTTGCTATGTATAGCGCAGGATGCGTAACTCTTAATTTTACAAATAAACGAAAATTAAAAATACGGTTTATGAGAATTCGACAATTGACGGAGGACAACTTGAAATAAAACCAGTTCGTGATAGGCTGTGGCCTACCGTAACCCAAAACAGAAATGGAGGACAGGTGTTCTAGGATCGACCTACGCGTAGCACTCGATGAAACACACACATCAGCATGAAAGAAATGCTGATGCGCATCCGCGCGCGCGAGAGCGCCGCTGGTAAATCAAATCGAGAGATTACGGTAGCTCTTTAACATAAGCGCTCTGGCGCGCGAGGATGTATATCGAAATTATATTGACTCTTGTGCATTTCCCTCATCGATTGCTACGTGTAGGCCAACCCTAGAACACCTGTCCTCCATTTCTGTTTTGGGTTACGGTAGGCCAGGGCCTATCACGAACTGGTTTTATTTCAAGTTGTCCTCCGTCAATTGTCGAATTCTCATAAAACGTATTTTTAATTTTCGTTTATTTGTAAAATTAAGAGATACGCATCCTGCGCTATACATAGCAAGAATGCAAAGTTTTTGATTCATATCATCCGACGGAGATGCAACCTAAATTTTGCAAAATTTTTCAAATTTGTGATTTTTCCAAACATTTTAAACCGAATTGTTATGAAACTTGGCAGGTGTGATCAATTGAATATTCCACATTTTTAGAGATATTAACCGTTCGGATCGATAGCGAAATGGCAAATTTCTAAAATTGAAGTTTTCGGACTAAAGTGCATCTTGTTCCTCCGCAAGTGATCTAGAACACTAAATATGCCACCACTGCGCTACACTCACTGAGTACCGATCTCGCCATGCGGTTACGAAACGAGGGCTCCTCCCACTCTTTAGCCACGCGATCCCACAATTAAGTAACCCTCTAACTGAAAAAAATGGAATAAATCTTGGTGGTTTGAATAAATAGAGAGCCCGCGAAATGGCATGCGCCGTGTGTCTTTCAAGTTTGTTTCTTCATAGCGCTTCCGTGTGGGTAGGTCGCTGCAGCTGCATCTGCTTCATCCTCTCGCTTCTGGTGCGTGCGACACTCATCGATAACACCGTAGGGGGGCTGCACTCCTTGACAAATTCTAAGACGTTTTTTCTCCGAAATTTGTTTGGATCAGATTCCATCCGACTCCGGAAATCGATTTTTTAAACGTTAATTTCGGATGTGAATGCAATTCTCCATGCATCTTTCAAGAACTCCCACAAATATTATTGGTGATCTCGCTTATGTTTGAGCCGATTCATATTTGAGTAGAAAGGCGCGTACATTTTACATCCATTTTGGCTAATATAAATTTTCAGAGCTGACTGAAAGCAAACAAAGATCTGAGGTGATTCGTTTGCGCTTCAGAATATCGTTAAGAGAAATGGAATTGACGAAAAAACCAATACGGCTTCTTTTTTCGTGCGAAAAATAGATAAAACAACGCTGTTTACCTTGGAGCGCATCTCCATCATCAGCGAAGTAAAGTAGTAAAGTAGTTTTGCCTGCCTGCCAATCAAACTAGCCGCGTCTGCAGCTACTACAACATGCTCGATGCGTGATAAATTTGTACAATATAACATTTAGCAAAATACCTTGTCTCAAATGCCAAACGAGTTTTCAGGATTCACTGAATATTTGAGAGAGACTATCTGAGTGAATGGAAATTCGCGTGGGTCTATCGAAAAATAAGAGTACTCCAAAAACGGCATACATGTACTACTCCGTGAGCATTCTCCTGGTGAACAAAAGTGAATTGTGGCAACTTTCGTATTAAGCCAAATCGGGGGTACGCGCGGAAGCGGAGACGCAAACCTGCTTTGTAAGATTCACCATGCATTGCTTCAATTTATCATATATATTGTCAAACGACCATTATCGCGTCCTCTACGAACTCACTGTTGAGCAAACGATAAGACGGGCAAGTCACTGAGCAAATACATCAACTGCAGCTCCAACACCTTCAGGTTGTTGCAGCACTAAACATTCAGTCGAGACAAAAATAAAATATATTTGTTTCCCTTCTCATACTGTTTCTTGATCAATATTGCATGAACACTGATGTATTCAAGCATTTGTCGCAACGCCAACTCAACATTTTTTCAACATTTTTTTTCAATTGCTTTCAGCAGCCAGAAACGAATCAGTTGCGTGTGCAATCAAGCAAGGGAAAATAAGGGAGGAAAGCCCTATTACCGTATTTTTTTTAATTTTTTTCCATGAATTTTTCGAAGAGAAATGATTAATTGCTGATTATCGGGCGAAGATAGTTCGAGTAAGATGAAGTTTGCATTTACTTAGCAAAAGACTTATTTGGCTAATAAATTTGCAAGGCGGGGTCCCAGGTGGATCTCATGCGGTTCATTTGCGTTTCAGCGTATTGATAAGAGCAAGAAAATTGGCTCATCCACAATGCGTCTTGCTTTCGGTTGGTATAAAACAGTAAATCATGTCTGTAATGTTGCGAATGTCCGGCTTCGTCACGGGCGATGTCGAGCAGTATCAATATCCGAGGAATCTGGCGATATGCTTAGAGACCGCAGACTCCGCCCACTTATAGAGAGAAAGGGTTGCCTCAAAATCTTGCCCGAGCGACTACAATGCAAAATAATATGAGAACACAATTGAAGACGGCAAAAATCATGGAAAAAAATAATTTTCCTCCACGTTTACAAGCGACTCGATAATTGAAAGAATAATTTTATCACTATAGAAGAGCGGAGAACCTATGATGACCACAGGTATCACGAGTCAGTGGAGGTGTGTGGGAACAATTTCCAACTTTTATTTTTTGTTTCAGTTGATAGTATTGCTGTAGCGTACCCTAAAGCCAACTTCTCTAAAAATCTAGGTCACAGGTCCCAGATCCGCCTTTTAGGAAATTTCCGAATTTACTCCCGTCTCTAGTGTATTTCAACTCCCAGATGTGCTACAGATGCGGCATTGGGCTCAAAATTCGTAGAAAATTGTGCTTAACAACTTTTATGTTGAAAGCGAATTCGTAGGACTTCAAGTTCAGAAAATATAAACGAAAAACTGAAATCGCCAGTACATATAAAATCATACCGACCCGTTAAGGGACAAACCCAGTGAATTTTATTACAGATTATAAAAGTTTAACTTCATACGCATACAGGAAACAATATATATTAGTACTTTCAGGGTGGCCTTTTTTTAGCAATGTACCTCCGAATGTCGAAAAATGAGATCTTAAAATTTGAAAAATTCTGGAATAGCATATTGTTCGTTTCAATCGGTCAGTTTAATCAATTTCTAACATTTCTCGATCAAAAAAGTTAGATAACGTTGAAATATCATGAAATTTCTACAATTCAAAAAAAATCGATTTTCAAGCCTTCGAAGTTGCCATGCTCGTGCTCATCCAACTCAGGATTTACTTTTGATTGGAAATGAACTTAAATAAATATCAATAGCTGGCGCAATCACGATTAGAGTCTATCATTCTTGGCCCACCAGCCGATTCCATTCCCTTGATTTATATGCTCGAACTTGCAAAATCGCGATGGTCAAATAAAACAAAAAAATATTATGACTAAATTTTAAACTCTTTTCGCTATTTTCCATTATGAAAAATCATTTTGAGCGTTCTTTAGATTATTTATGTTATAATTGAGGTCATTAAGAAGTTTGTTCAAAAATTCAAAATTTCGAAGCGCAAAAATTTCATATATTTTTTAAGCAAGCTCTATGTGGAAATTATCGGTGTTTTCTATCACAACTGCTCTAAAAATTATTTTTAGTGATTGAAAATCGCAGGGAGAGATTAAAATTCAGTCAAAATATAATTTTGTTTATTTTCGACCATCGCAATTTTGCAAGTTCGAGCATATATATCAAGGGAATGGAATCGGCTGGAGAGCCAAGAATGATAGAATTTAATCCTGATTGCGCCAGCTAAAGATATCTATTGAAGTTCATTTCCAGTCAAAAGTAAATCCTGAGTTGGATGAGCACGAACATGGCAACTTCGAAGGCTTAAAAATAGATTTTTTGAGTTGCTGAAATTTCATGATCTTTCAACGTTATCTAACTTTTTTGATCGAGAAATGTTAGAAATTGATTGAACTGACCGATTGAAACGAACAATATCACGCCATTCACCTAAGAATCGAACTAAATTGATCATTTCTCGGATTTGGCCTAAAAATGGTATCCGATGGTTTTTGAGGATTGGGTAGGTCCTTCTCACTAAAAGGGTTTCTGAAAACCTCATTACCATACCTTTATTGTGAAGGTCCTGGGGCCGGGTCGTTGGTTATGGTACCCAACTTTCACCTTAATTTTCTCGATTCTATTTCATTTTTGACGAAAACAGCTACCTGAGAGACCCCACCTTATTTTTTGAGCTCTATCGTTCTGTAAAAACTAGAACTCATGAAAATGATTTTGAACGATGCTACATTCAATGCTAATTTTCCCGAAATTTGTTCGAAAGGCGCAGCTGAAATTTTCTCAGTGAGAAGATCTCGACGAGAGCTTTAAAATGAGTGGCTTGCGGTTTCTGAGGCAGGAGCAGAAAGGCCTTTTCATCAGCTCTGAATATCGGAATTTATTTGAAGCCGTTTCATTTGATGCAGACCGCGCGCTTTTGTTGGCGCGGAGCAGAATGAAAAAGCGAAACGAAAGTTTTTTTCTCGAGTTTGAATGTGTTTCACTGAAGATAGACATAGTTTATCGTTCTTTCTGAGAACACATTAAATGTCGAATTATTCAAACAGGTCGTTGTAGTTTTCACTGAAGCATTCTATGAGAACCGACGCATCATCCATTACTTCATCGTCGTCCTCCTCTTGCTCCTCTTCTTTTTCGGCCATCTCCTGAGCAACTCCAATACTATATCTATTTGTCATTATCTCTCCAACCTCTTGTTCATCTCCAGATGAAGCAACTTCCCTTATCGATCTTTTTCTACTGCTTTTGGATGGTTGTTTTCCCCTCTTCTTCCGAGCAATGGATACTGGAATATTAACAAGTGAAAGTTATGAGGAACTGAATCTCACCTCCACTAACTCTTTTCTTCTCCATGCGACTGAAGAGGCCAGTTAACTGCTTCTCACTAAGCAATTCATCAGCCTAATGAAATATATTTGATTATTACAAACATGCAACTACTCACTTTGAATTTGAATTTCCCTGCCTCCATCATTTCCTCCATCATCAATGGGAAAGTACGAGGATCTGCCCTGAGAGGTGGCGTCTTGGATCTTTGTTCAATGAAGTAAGTCGATGCTGCTTCGTAAGCCGAATCCGAGATTCCATCTTTAGTGTTCTTCTTAAGTGCCCATCCAGGAGTTAATTCATCTGTCGTTTGTGTAAATTTGCAAACTGATAATTCTACTAACTATGATTTGCAGTAGTAAGGGCTATATTCTGGAAAGTATCCAGTGCACGTCCTTCCCTCGCGACATCATCGGTTTCAATCTTCCGATTGAAGGCGTCGATTGTATAATCGACTAGAGTATCCTTCTTGATTTTGAATTTATGATTCCCAAGTATTCCATGAGTCTCCAAATTGTGCAGTCTAATAAAACTTTTCAAGCAGCCGGGGTAAAACAGTGAAACAGAGAATCCTTCTACAACATAACGCATGTGTTTGCACGGATAACTATTAAATGGATATACCTCAGAACTAGCATATGGAACTTCACTATCAATTGCCTCTTCACCATCATCATCATCGACTTCCTTGTCCAGAGGAACCCAGAATTCATCCCCTACCAGATATCCTCCACGTTCCTCGATGTGGAGAGTTGCGTTCAGATTATTCAATTTAGATTTGGCTGTGTTGAGGCCGATGCCAATTCCGGAGTGCTTTCGCGAGGTAATTCCATCTTGCTAAATTGCCGTAAACTTATGTATTTAGTTATTTCATCCGTTAAAAAACCCACAATAAACTGAATATCGAACAGTGTGCTTATGTCGGGAATAGTCGTCCTCGTGTGAGCAGACTTCTCCAGTCTGCAGAGGTACATTGAAGTGCCCTGAATTGAGTGTCATAATTTTTTTTTAAAGTTCATTAATACTCACGCTTACAGGTTCACTTTTAAGAGCCTCAAATATCTGGGCTGCGTCACCACAGCGTTCTGACCCCCATTGTTCTCTCCAGATAAGAGTAGACAAAGGGATTAATATTTTGAATTTTCCCGCGAAAACCCAAACTGCAAATATGCTGTTTGAAAACTCTTCGATATTTGAGAATCATCTGAAACATAAAACAATGCCCCCAATTTGATCATTCTGAGCACTTTTGCGTCTCATAGTTGGAGTGAAACACAAATCAGTCTGGTTAGTTCCGTTCACCGAGAGGGCGATTCACGTAGGTAGATTTTATGTTTCAGAAGGATTCCAAGTATACCGATTGCAGTTCGACTCAGCTCCCTTTTCTGTCTAGTCAGAATGCTGTGTCACGTGTATCTTTCCTTGAATCCGTGTGTTCGTTGAGTTCCCTCTTGAAATGCGAAGCCGCGCGATCACACGGGCCCTTGAATACGTTTTTTTTCGATGAAAAAAGTTATTATCGAGACTTTCCCCGCTTGGGACTCGCTGAAGATGTATCGATCAAGGGACGGGGCATCATTTGCAATCTTGCAGATATCACCGATTAGATCTGCACTCTTATAACACCCTGCAATATAAACTTGCTTATTTATTACTCTTACTTGCCAACCTGCGTTATCCGAACGCAGGGTGAATGATTCGATTCCGTTCGTATCAAGTACGCTTGCTGAATGACTGATTATTGCAGATACGTCGGCACTCATCTGAAAGAAAAGAGCTGATTTTGTAATTCAAATTTCTTAGTAGTTCACTTGTTTCGAGGTTCCGAAGATGTGGAGTAGTGCATGGTGGTAGTATCGTCCGTTGAATTTGCGTAACAATGTGTGATATGCAGTCAGTAAGAATTTGAGATGCTCTCCGCAGATATGAAGTTTTTCGGGGTGATCCTGTTATTTGATTTAGTTCCAAAAAATGTTTGAACTTGCCAAGTCGGCGATGTGTTCGCCATTTCCCCGGAGAAACAACAAATCGAGTACAGAGTCGCAGCCATATAAGTGATTAGAAATTGACTGAATGCGATCCGAAATAGTTCGTAACCTTTAACGATCTTATAAGAATTCATAAGAGAAATCATAACTTACGTTGTGCTGATTCGGGCATTCATTCTGCGCCGCGCCAATAAAAGCGCGCGGTATACATCGAATAAAATGACTTCAAATAAATGCCGATCTTCAAAGCTGATGAAAAGTTCTTTCTGCTCCTGCCTCAGAAACCGCAAGCCACTCATTTTAAAGCTCTCGTCGAGATCTTCTCACCGAGAAAATTTCAGCTGCGCCTTTTGAACAAATTTCGAGAAAATTAGCATTGAATATAGCATCGTTCAAAATCATTTTGATGAGTTCTAGTTTGTACAGATCGATAGAGATCGAAAAATAAGCCGGGGTCTCACAGACGAACATTTTCGCATAAAGTGAACGCGAACCGAAATATTCAACATTGAAGGTGTGTACCACAACCAACGACTCGGAACCGTGAAGTCCAGAGAGAACGTATGCAAATGAAACGTTTGGAATTAGCTTAGAGGTCCCAGAGGAGTAGAAAACTGAAGAAAACTCAATTACCAAATTTCTTCTAATCCGACGTTGAGCTCGATTCTTAGGTGAGAGGCGTGATATGCTATTCCAGAATTTTTCAAAATTTGAGATCTCATTTTTTTGACATTCGGTACATTGCTAAAAAAGGCCACCCTGAAAGTGGCCTTTTTTCTATCTATCTATTTTTTCCTGTATGCGCATGAAGTTAAACTTTCATAATCAAATAATAAAATTCACTGGGTTTGTCCCTTAACGGGTCGGTATGATTTTATATGTACTGGCGATTTCAGTTTTTTGTTTATATTTTCTGAACTTGCAGTCCTACGAGTTCGCTTTCAACATAAAAGTTGTTAAGCACAATTTTCTACGGATTTTAGAGCCCAATGCCGCATCTGTAGCACATCTGGGAGCTGAAATACACTCGAGCCGGAAGTAAAACCGGAAGTTTCCTAAAAGCCGGATCTGGGACATGTGACCTAGATTTTTCGAGAAGTTGGCTTTAGGTTACGCTATACTATCAACTGAAACAAAAAATAAAAGTTGGAAATTGTTCCCGGGGGTTGGCTTGTTCCTCCACTGACTCATGATACATGTGTTACACTCGCGAACCATGCTAACATCTAAACTGGTTGTACAGTGCCAATCTTGCTGATTCTCTACTGAATTTAGTTGGCAAGTATTATTCGAAAGAAAATCACGAACGAAAATCACTCCCGGTTGGTTGTAGGATGAGATGCCCGAGTGAATGAGTCGCTACGGCAACTGTAATACTGCGGCTGCATCAATCCCCGGGATATTCAGCAGAATACACGTCGCCGAGTTCATGCTACAGCAGAAAGTGTTTGTTTCCAGCCAATACAGATGACATATTATCATGAATAGAACCATGCTACATTGATATCAACAGTTTCGAAAAGTCGACACTAGAAAAAGGCATTGCCATTACCGTTTCACAGTTACTTCTTCACCTAAGATGTTTACATTGGTTAGTATTTCCTTTCAACCCAGGACTCCAAACAGTAAAAATGCTCTCAGCCCACATTGCCCATGAGCGGAACTCTCAGTGCTGATGCAGTAGTTATGAGCAATGGTCTCGCTCTCTCCATATCATACACTCTCTCGCTCACTCTGATCGACGAGAGATCGTGTGGTTTGGACAGAGGCAGACTATTATCCGTAGTTGTTCCTCTTCCGAATTCCAGCAGAACGGAAAGCACGCAGTTGTGGAGAGAGCAGCGATATGAGAAAATAGCGCGACGTCATGGTGTATTCTTCCACAACCACGACCAATAAAATATATATAGGTATGACTTATCCAAAGGCACTTACATATTTGTCAAATGTATTTTCAAAAATGAGTAGCAAAAAAGTGGCTCATTTGCGTTTCACCTTATTGCCAAAGGTAAGAGAATTGGCCCATGAGCGATGGACTCATGTTTTCCATTTAGACGCATGAATTTAATGCAAGAGCTATTCTCATTTGTCAAGTATATTTTCAGCATGGACCAAAACATTCGAGGTGGTTCGTTCACGCTTCAGAATATTGTCAAGAGTCAGGGCATTCACCAAGAAACGATGTACTTCGTATTTCTTCAAAAAAAAAAGCTAGCCTTACCTATCAAACCATTCTGCGAATCTCTTCATCATCCGCGATATCAGATAGTATCAGTCTCAGCGTAATCTGTCGAGGATCGACAATGATCGATCTAATTTAATGTGACTTAGAATACCCATTTAGCAAACTGAATTCTCACATGTGGCAAATGAGTGTGCAGTGTGGCCGGCAAGGTAGAACCAAAAAACCGAGGGGGCTCGTTTGCACTTCAGTATATTTACAAGAATAAACGAATTCACTACCGTAACCCGCTATTATCGCGAACTGACTTTATTTTCAAAAAATTAAAGTACCGTACCCAATCGACTCTACAGTACCCCATGATACCTTATACCACTACCGTAACCCACGATTATCGCAAACTAACTTTATTTTTAAAAAGTCCTGGTACCGTGCGCATTCGATCATACAGTACCCAAGTAACTACAGCGGCGTATACGTCTAAAGACCTTACGTCTAAAGAAACTGGGTTTAATGGGAACAGCGAAGGGAGAATTAGCCCGAATTTATTACTTTTTCTCGATATTAATTTCGCAAAATGACTAACCATGTCACAATATGGGAAAAGTGAGAAATCGAAATGTAATTAAGTTTGACATGGCAAGATGCCCGATTTTCTCTCGACGGGAAAATCAGGGAAAATAAGCTTCAATATTTGAAACGGTTCTGAAACCTATCGCAATCCTCAAATTCGATCACAATTGAAAATATCAGCCTCTCACGAGAGAAACGGGACAATTCGGCGTTTTCAGTTGACATTCAAATTTTCGAGAATCTTGTTTATTATATTTCCAGTCATTATTTGACTAGACTAACCTAAATCTGAAGTTTCAGATTTTTTTGTCACGTGTTGCAGCTGCAGCAGGCTGCTGCAAAGTTCAAATGAAGTGTGTTGAATATGGATGTTTCCAGCAACAAATTTGGTGATTTAAGTTTACGCAAGTGTTTCCATGATCAAATGAACGATTTTGACATACTTTGTTCATTTTTCATATTTGCGACCGTTGCAGCAGGTGCATTTCAGACATGTTTTTAATTTACCACAGATTCCACGATTTTCCCCCTCTCCAAACTTTCACAGCTTGTAGAGCTTGAAATTCTACATAAACCAGATTTTTGCAGATTTTATCTCGGGAGTCCTGATAGTCTCCCAGATCGACGAAAGTCTCGTAATGGGTTGCACGGTTCACGGTCCGTGAAATCACAATCTCAAAGTCGCGGGTTCGATTCCCGGTGCAGGCAAAATGTTCTTTTGAAATTTATTTGCATAGTTGTAATCATATATTGTGATATTCCTTGCCTTACCAAGTTAGCAAAACACTTTTGCTTGCACCGGGACTCGAACCCGCGACTTTGAGATTGTGATTTCACGGACCGTGAACCGTGCAGCCCATTACGAGACTTTCGTCGATCTGGGAGACTATCAGGACTCCCGAGATAAAATCTGCAAAAAATGTGGTATATGTAGAATATCAAGCTCTACAATCTGGGAAAGTTTGGAGAGGGGGAAAATTGTGGAATCTGTGGAAAATCAAAAAAATTCAATTCTGACAATCACGAATTATGAAACGCGTAATGTGCTGGTAAAGGTATATCGTGCACTTGGATGCCACTCAGTCAGGTGTTGAGTTGACTTCCGAAGAAACAAGATATCAGGTTGAGCATACAGTTTTGCGCGAGTTTGACTAAAGTGCATCCTGACATCTACCATCATTTGTTGTTGTCCAATCAATTCAGATCTTTTAGTGCTAGATAGGTACATTTATACTGTCTTTAGCATTCCCTTCCGTGTTAGTCGTCGCGAGCGGTCCCTCTCCCATTTCTCTCTGATTTGGAGTGGTTTCCCCTAATACCCCTCGCTTCCACCTTCGACTCATCAAGAACGGAATCCCCATCTAATCCGGAGTGGTCACCGTGTGATGGGTATGACCTACTAAGATGTTTGGTTCATCAGAATCTAGGCTCGATCATCTCGTTGAAAGATTGATCATCGAGTCTGGAGGATTCGATCAGAGAAGATTCTAGAACACGCAAGGCTTCGTTTATGACCTATAGTGAGAGTCTATGAATGCAATCCCATCCAACATCCTCTCGCAAGCACACCACAAACGATCTTGAAATGAGAAGAACGACCTTTTCTGACCCCACATCTTGATCTGCGCCCAGAAAGCGACAACAGATAAATATTGCAATTGTAATATTGTTAGCGCACAATATCATAGATCTGTCCGACCAAGGGAAATTAAACAGCGACGTAGCAAACTTCATGTGACTAACCAACGACATGTCATTTCAAAGGCTAATTATTTCTCTTTGAACGGGGATAGGACCATATGTTAACGACAGCTTGATGATGTGCTGAAGCGCGAAACAGCCACATCTTGGCTGCTCTGGTGTCATGAAAAATATTTGATATTGGCGCAAATGGATTTTGCTAAATGCATACTTCTAAATTCTTGAATAGTGATGACGTGATCTTCTTGTCTCTTTCTTCAGGTGTCTCCAACGTTTCATGCCTTCCTCTCTTGTATGTTGCAGCAACTCGTGCAGACATACGACTATCGCAGGAGAACTGAAAAATCGATGAATTTAATAAGAGGACAGTGATATTGATGTAATGTAATTACGAGCGAAGGCAACTTACATGAGATAATGTCCCAGAAACTTGTTATGCTTCGCTGAACAGGATAGTCATGTTTCAAACGTAATATATTGTCGTGGTCGCTTTCCTCGAGCACAACTACCACAGGAATACTGAGAAATCGATGCGGACTAATGCCGTGGAAATAGTCAAGTAGAAGAGGAAATATTTGAATTCCCGCTATTCCACATCTCGGCTCCCAGTAGATATAGTGACTTGAACTTGGAATATGGCGTGTAAATGGATTTTCCACCCCATATTCCAAGTTTCAAGTCACTATCTCTACTGGAAGCCGAGATGTGGAATTGAGGGAATTCAAGTATTTCCTCTTCTCCTTGACTATTTCCACGGCATAAGAGGGCAGTGATATTACTGTAGTGTAATTACGACTGTTTGGGAAGATCGTGACCGAGAAAATTGTTGTGATTCTATGAACATGATAACTGAGTTTCAAAAATAAGATATTTTCTCGTTCCGCTTTTCAATTGCAATACACGATCGGTCGCTTTTATTAATACGGTCGGTGTATATTTATTGTATTGATTATGTAGCCAAAATGCAAGTGCCACTAACATGGATAATACATTTTCGTGAAGAAAGGGTCATGAAACACGTATAAAGCAGGCACATGCATTTATTTTGTTTTGAGTGACCAGAAAACGCTGAACTTAAATGCAATAAAAAATATATTATTGAAATATAAAACTTAAAAGTTTATGGTAGAAACCTATTCAACGGACGCATGATGCAATCATGACAGTGTCGTAGTAAGTGTGGCAATGATCAATTCGGATCTTGCTGTAGCTTTGAGAAACATGCGTGATTCAGTTTCTACTTACTGATTCGCTGTTATCATCGTTCATTCAATAGTGAGTTCATAGTGGAAGGCACAGCAGTTCAGTGAGAACAGATGGGAACCAGGAATATGCTCCATAACCTTATTATGTCTGGACTTTCTGTCCGAATTCAATTCAGCAAATCCCGCATATTCAAAATAAAATAAATTTAAATATGAATATGGGAAAGGTCGTTGCCGTTTCTTTCTGTTTTAAATATGATTAATATTTTAATTGCCTATTAATACCGTAATTCAGCTACAGATCCATTTCAGTTGCGTGGTCTTCTCTCTCATATGCAGCGAAACAAGGGCGCCTATGGCCGCACTCAACGAAACATGACGAGTCGTTTTATTGGCACTGAATCTGATTTTATTTGCTTAAAATACCGCAGAAATTTATGATCCATCCTAAATTTCTTTGCGTTCGTTTTTCGAATTTCAGCACTTGTGAGTCCATGGCTGGAAGCTCTGTCTCTCGCCAGGGAAAAGTACGAAACCAACCCATAGATTAAATATGTACACGAGACGTCCTTGTATATACTGGTATGATTGCCAACAGATTTGTATCGATCTCGGCTACATTTAATACAAAATATTTAAATGTGTCGCTTTCTGGGCTCAGATCAAGATGTGGGTTCAAAAAAGGACGTTCTCCTCATTTCAAGATGTTCATTTGCGGTGTGCTTGCGAGACACAACATTCCTTTCGTCGGGGAAAAGTGAGAAAGCGAAATGTAATTAAATTTGACCTGGCAAGATGCCAGAATTTCTCTCGACTGGAAAAGCAGGGAAAATAAGCTTCGATATTTGAAACGGTTCTGAAACCTATCGCAATTGTCAAATTCGATCACAATTGAAAATATTTGCGTTTCATAGTCAGTCTGAAACACAAGTTATTAAGCTCGGGTTCCCAACATCGTTTGTAAAATTGCGATATGTTTCAGATGCAAGTTTCGACTTTGTAATTTGATTTTGAAAAGATCTCCCCGCTTTCTATCGTTATGGAATGCTGTGGAGAGGGTGTTGGATTGTAGTGCATAGAGAGAAACTCCGTGATTTCTTCCGACAGATCTTGGAATACAGAAGGATTTCAATAGTAGTGATTCTGCGATCCAACCCGAGGGAAAAAGGTAAAGGTACATCCGTCTTCGAGACTGGGCTCGCGGGAGAACACTGCTAGGCCCGTGTCAATTTGGGCGGGGTGGAGGACAAGTTAGCAGGGGACATTTGAGCAGCAGTGGAAAGAGTACACTTGAGCAATGGAGAATTGGGCAACGGATATATGAGCAATGTACATTACTTCAATGGACGTTTGAGCAGGCTACCCCCCAACTTGGGCACTTGAGGAGCGGATTTCTGAGCTCACTTCCGACTTGGACATTTGAGCAGCCGATTTCTGAGCTCACTCCGGACTTGGACATTTGAGCAGCCGATTTCTGAGCTCACTCCGGACTTGGATATTTGAACAGCCGATTTCTGAGCTCACTCCGGACTTGGACATTTGAGCAGCCGATTTCTGAGCTCACTCCGGACTTGGATATTTGAACAGCCGATTTCTGAGCTCACTCCGGACTTGGACATTTGAGCAGCCGATTTCTGAGCTTACTCCCGACTTGGACATTTGAGCAGCCGATTTCTGAGCTCACTCCGGACTTGGATATTTGAACAGCCGATTTCTGAGCTCACTCCGGACTTGGACATTTGAGCAGCCGATTTCTGAGCTCACTCCGGACTTGGACATTTGAGCAGCCGATTTCTGAGCTCACTCCGGACTTGGATATTTGAACAGCCGATTTCTGAGCTCACTCCGGACTTGGACATTTGAGCAGCCGATTTCTGAGCTCACTCCGGACTTGGATATTTGAACAGCCGATTTCTGAGCTCACTCCCGACTTGGACATTTGAGCAGCCGATTTCTGAGCTCACTCCGGACTTGGATATTTGAGCAGCCGATTTCTGAGCTTACTCCCGACTTGGACATTTGAGCAGCCGATTTCTGAGCTCACTCCGGACTTGGATATTTGAACAGCCGATTTCTGAGCTCACTCCGGACTTGGACATTTGAGCAGAAATCGGCTGCTCAAATGTCCAAGTCCGGAGTGAGCTCAGAAATCGGCTGCTCAAATGTCCAAGTCCGGAGTGAGCTCAGAAATCCGCTGCTCAAGTGGTCAAGGCGGGGGTGAGCTCAGAAATTGGCTGCTCAAATGTCCAAGGCGGGGGTGAGCTCAGAAATCGGCTGCTCAAATGTCCAAGTCGGGAGTGAGCTCAGAAATCCGCTGCTCAAGTGTCCAAGGCGGGGGTGAGCTCAGAAATCGGCTGCTCAAATGTCCAAGTCCGGAGTGAGCTCAGAAATCGGCTGCTCAAATGTCCAAGTCGGGGGTTGCCTCTTCATTTCAAGGGGGCTGTTCAACTGTCCATTGCTCAACTGTCCATTGCTCATATCTCCATCGCTCAAGTTTCTCCCATTGCTCAAATGTCCCCTGCTAACTTGTCCTCCACCCATTTGGGCGGATTCCGAGGGAAGGCAAACATATTTTTGTTTCTACAGCTGCTCGGCACTTTCGCGCGCGAGTGTTGCATGCAGTAACATCATGAGGATGCAGCAGCAATTGTCGCTGATACTCACTGACTCTTCATACTCGTCTTTCAATCCGCAGTGAGTTCAGAAGGAATATGATCGAGTTATCTTGTTGGAAAATTTGTATTCTAGAGTTTCAATAAGATAACTCTAGAATGTAATAATTGGGCTAAGGAATGGGTCAGAGAGGACATGCACTAGGAACCTTGTGAATGCGTGTTTTATGAAATTCTTATCTCTGACTTCGTTCCGATTGTTTCTGCGGTTCATCTTTGGAAAAAATACAAATATTTATTCAACAGCTTTAGCCACTGTTGCTGCTACTCACTGCCTTTCCTCTTCTGGTCGCTAAGTCAAACGTGAGTTCTGAGGAAATATGAGAATAATGTAGTAACATGGCCAATAAGATAAATAGGGAACATGAAAAATGCATGTTACATAACCTTCTCATACCTGAACTTGATGCCGAAGCTCGATTATTTTGCGTCCTCATTCTGTATTAAAACACATATTTATTTACAAACAGTAGCACGGGTTTGGGTGCTGCTCAATTTGTGAATCTTCTCGCTTGTTTGATGCCTACGATTCTCTCATGGGCCTTTGTCTATAATTACAGTGTCTTATTAAGAGTGAGCAATGATCATTTGATGATAAATTAAGGAAAAGGGATGATACAATGAATAATTGAATGTAGATATTCCTAGATTTAGAAGTTTCCCATATTTCGTTGTACTATTTTTAAGACAAATTTAATCTTTTTTTTTGCAATCATGCAATCAGAAAAGCGCAATCGGCAATTTCTGGTTGCAAAAATGATTTATCTATCATTGACTGCTCGAATTTCAATGCGGTCTCGGGGAATACTTTTTGTTACAATACTAATAATTAAATATGAGGCATAGTATACATTTCTGTAAAGATGTTTTCGTGAATTTCTGTAAAGATGTTTTTTGGGGTTATTTAGGGTTCTGAAAACGGTGAGCACACTCACCTTGCTTCCAGAGCCTCCGTTGGCTCCAGACGGCATTACGTCGAAAGCGCTTTTTCACGCATATCTCCTTATCGGAAGGTGCTAAATTTACGCGAGTAAGGTTTCCGAGGTAGAATTCGATGCTGATTATGCCTGTCAACTTCATTTTTTCGTGACTTATTAAAATATTTTTAAAAAATCAACTTTTCGTATTCACGACGCCGAGCTTAGCAATTTACACCGAAGAACCGTCGTGACGAGAGGATTCAGAATCTCAAATTTCGTAGATTTTCTCAATAGGCTTTTCAAGATTGGAGTGAAAACGTGATGCGAAAATGGGGGTAAATGAGGCGATCGCAGTCTCTCACCCTTCTTCTACCCTTAGTTTACGAGAGACTCGCCGCTCTCTCGTTCCTCCACACTCTCTCTCCCCTTCTTCTACCCTGCACCGGAGATATTCAATTTGTTTTTCACATCGGCTCCCAAATAGTGCGCGATCCTTTCCTCTTTGGAATGAAGGATAATTCAATGATTCAAGGATGCAAACTGAACGCTATATTTGGCCTAAAACAATATTGATAGTAATGTTATTGTGCAAATTCGATGAATTTCGTGTCGTGAGTGACGTGAAGTAGCGCGCATGATTGACCTATATAAAATACAGCGAATTTCAAGTTGGTCGTTTGGTTAAATTATGCTGCGCAAGTTTTCTATATTGTCATTTGAATTTAATCCACAATACACTACCATGCCGCGGGTTTACGAAATAACAAGTGATTTGATTGCAGTGCATCTCCGTGTGTGTAAAGAGTCATGTGGACATCGTATATTTGAAATCGTTGTCTGGTGATGAAACAATTTCATATTGTTGAAGGTATTCTCTCAAATGTATTCTCACGTCTCCTCTCGGCTACAGGAATTCAAGTAGACGATTGACTACTGCATTCTCAGGTCAATGCTTCGTCGTGGTCAAGGTCGGTGCAGTTTGAGGATTTGTTTATTTTACATATCCCTATGCTCGACTCACTGCCAATTACGAAGCTCTAGCATGTAAGTAAGAACCATGAAACACAAATCAAACGGATATTCAAACGGTAATATTCTGGGAAAAAAATATTGGGGACGGGCAATGCTTGCGAACATAATACATATCCCAGATCTATTTTAGGCTCAGGATTGAGAAGGAGACATGACGTCATGCTCTTTCCTCATACTGCAATTGTCCCCACACGTCGGTGATCTTCTCTCTGCCGCAGTACGGCAAACAGGAGACATCAGCAATGACGGATCCGTTAATGAACAATGCGTGTGATGTTCATTTTTCAGAGTCCCGGGTTACAGCTGATGCATTGACTAATTGAAAGATCTTGGTTGAACTAGTAACTATGAAACGGCAATGTGATAGGGTGGTCATTTTTACAAATTCACAAAATGTCAACACAATGCATCTACATTTTCGTCTCTCCGTCCCTCTGACTCAATCAGGCAGGCCAAGAGAGTATGTGAAACAATTCAATTAATCATATTGGTATTCTTCATCTCCCCGTCGCTCGGAATCATTCGTCGGGTGAGTTTTATTCGTATATTATTGATAACTGAAAACACCGGACGACCATTGATGTGCATACCTTGTTTGGATAAGGAATACTAGTGAAATCAGGAATAACAGTGAAAGAAGAAATACATTTGAACAGGTTTTCGTAGTCTATTCTAGCAATATCGTTCCCTAGAAGCATATTGAACAGCAGGAATACGAAGTTCAAACAGTATTCGGCCTCACCGCACTACACCACCAAGCGTAATCGTCTCATGACGACTGTAAAATCGCTTGAAGTGGCTGCAAAAAAATCTAGCAATAATGGATAGCGCAGCGAGCATCTCATATATGATGGATTGATTACCAACTCATTTGATTCGCTCTTGGCTGCATTAATTTATATAGAATAGATCTGACAAAACCCAGCGAGTTCGGGTAGCGACATGTTCAAATTAGCAGGCGTCGGTACATGCTGCCACTCATGTGGTTCACTCAATCCGTAGTGTCTTTAATTTTACAAACGAGTACTGCTGAATTGTAAAAGTCGTTAAGACCGTAGACCGCGAAATTGTATCGAGAACGAGGAAGAATGCAAGGCAGGATAGCACATAGTGATAACAATGAAACAATTCCCACGTTGTTAGGTCATCTTTCTAACGAACGGCGTTCGGTTGCGCAAATGTCGTCTCCCCATTTTTAGCTGAACTTTCTACATCAGTGCACTCGAATCACAAAAGCTTAAGTTTATAAGTAGGGACAGGCGTCAACTGGTGAACATGCTTTGTTGTATTAAAGAACAAATATTGAAACATGAAATAGAGAGGGGATAGATTTGCACACCCTTACACTTTGATGTTACTGGTGAACCCTAATTGCACCTAGTGGCAACGTTATTACAGCAGCGACTGCACTGTCGACATAATCGTACGATCTCCTATTTGTTTGAATAAATTTGAATGATGTTGGGCAATAAATGGTTTTATTAGAGTAGAGAAAAACATGTGTGCGTTGAGAACCGGGTCGAGTATTGCTGTTCAAACGGCTTATATCAAAATATACGCGCATTAAGATCAGCATGGGAGATTGGTGTTACACGAAATGTGTAAATTCACGTTTGCTAATTGTCCTCACTATCTCCTTCATAAAGAGTTCAATAAATTTAAATTAGTGTTCGTGCAGTTTAACCTTATTATTGGGGTGTCCGGAAAGTTCGTATAATGCTTCGGAAAAAAGGCAGTTCGCGATCAAATGCAGTGATTGCGCAATCTGTTTGTCAACAATGTATTGCGTCACTCTGACGTTAAGTGGGATGTGGGTTGGATCAGTCTCGTAGTTTCTACACTTGTTTAAGTGGTGAAGTATAGCCGATATTTTGATACAGTTGTGTTGAATTACTGTCGGAAATCGCTCCATCGTAGATCGGATCTTCGATGGACAGATTCCATAATAGACATGTGCGAGGAGTGAATCATGTATAATAATCCAGCGAAGAGACAACAGTGTTTCGACACCGATGCGAAGCACAAACCCGTTCCCTTGAAGAAAATGAGGAATTTTCACTGATTCTTTCTATCATTACTTGTTCCGATCCAATACGAGATCCTTCCTACTGGAACCGCCATCAATGCCGACCTCTTCTCTAAACAACTGGAAGAAGTCGCGATCAGAGTCCCTCCCAGACTCCTGAACCAGGGCAAAATTCTTCTTCTGATGGACAATGCTCGCCCACATCGAGCGAAGATGACCCAGAAGAAAATGGACGAGCTGAAGATCGAGAGGATTCCCCATCCACCGTATTCCCCGGATCTCTCCCCATGCGACTACCACTGCTTCCTCTCTCTCTCTGACTTCTGCAAAGGAAAGAAGTTCAAGAATCGAGATGAAGTTGTGAGGGCTTTCGTGAACTGGGCGGTCTCGAAGAAACCCGCATTCTGGAAGAGAGGAATCGAGACCCTGCCCAATCGCTGGAGGGAGGTAGTGAGAAAGAAGGGGGCATGCATTGGTCACTGAGAATTGTAAAGCATTGAATAAAAAATAAAAACAAAAAATTATACGAACTTTCCGGACACCCCAATATTAGGTTGTCAAGAAAGTAATGTTAGATTTGGACCATGATGTTTGAGCCCGCCTAAAATCTTTTTCGTTTAAGATCTCAAGCTGGCTCGGTAGCATATATTAGGAGTTGACTAAGCCAATATATGCATATGTTCGAATCGCGCCATGCTTTTTTGATATCCTGGAAATCTAAGTTGTGAGAAATGTGAAATTTACAAAAATTTCTAAAAATATTTCCCGCCTCTCATATTGTGTGGGAACAAATGGCTGTTCATTCTCATATGGTGCATTGATATTTCCAATCACTGATCTTTTGAATGATATGTCTGGGATCATGACTGCTTTAATATAGGTCGATTTGAACAACATTGAATTCAAACCTTTCGGAAGTAATACTTCTCAAGATTTATTGTTTCCTACTTCGAGGCACATTCAGACTGGCATGCAAATGAGTGCGCTTCCATGGTACACTATGCTGCTGCATGTTACCGAGAAACATTAATACTCTCGCCTTTTCAGCTTTTAGAAACAATAGATTTTCAGTAATGCTGATTAAGGGGCAACATTGTCAAAATTTCGATTTTTGATGTTCGGTGAATGAATACTTTTCCCCAAATGGGAGGTAGCCCCTGATTTAGCCCAACCGTATAGTGATAGATAAAGAGTTGCTTTAACAGTTAAGCGCAAAAGTTCGGATTTGTCACCAATCCTGAAAACAGGAAATTTTCGAATATTCGGATTTCGATGTTAAAGGAGTGATCCGGGGAACAAATGCTATGGAGTCCCAACACGAAAATTCTGCGCTCTCAGTGGGATACTGTGGCGAATTTTGCACGAGAAAGAGACGATAATTATATTGAGCGAGTGAAACATAAAGCAACCAGGCGCGACCCTGCGCTTTCAATGAACTTTGTGCGTATGTAAATAGCCTCAGAGGCATCTGTGGAACTTCGTACAAAGTGATTTCTGATCGGGTGTGTGGCCGCTACGATATCCGCGCTGTCACTATTGATGACTGAACATTCCCCGGAGCACCCCTTTAAAATTTCGATGTCAGGATGATGAATGCTGCATGTTTTGGTAGAAATATTGTATGTTCATATAAATATAATTTTAAGTTAACAATGGGAAATATTTTTCAATTTACTACATTTGAGATCGATACATCTATTTTGCCGCATACGCTGTGGAAATACATATTTCCGTTGAGGTTCAGTTTGGGTCAAGACCATAAATGGGTGCATTTTCTGGCAGGCTTTTCGCAGCGGACCAGGTTCGCATACTGTATTGTGGTATCCGTATGTCGTAATTTACGGCCGTGGCATAATATTTGCCCTATCTTAGCTCTCCACGGATTGCTGTGCCAAAACGTAACTCGTAGAACTCTTTGTTGATGCACCTTTGACTTGATCCCGTGCGCTCAATACCTGTTGGACAGGCTTGAACCAATGCGCGATGGAAAGAGTATCCAAGCACTCAAAGATCTTATATAACAATATGATAATCAGGCGGCAACAAAACACGGGGTACCGCATAATCGAAAATTTGAAAATCTAACATTAATTTCTTGACAATCTGATAATTGATGTAGCGACGTGCATGATTGTGGAGTGCCGCACGCACCAGAGATATGATGCAGCATCTGCGGTCGCTGTGAGTCACTCGTTCACCTTTTCTCGTCGTACAGTCATGCGTGAATATGTTGAATTGCTAGCTTAGTTAGAACTCTAGTCGGCGAAATTGTGGTGAGAACCAGGAAGATTGGCGTTGCACTACCAACTTATGTCGGATCGTGATCCACTATCACAATTATTCTGCGTAAGCCCAGATAAACTAAGACAAATTTCTTCCATTATTTCCATCGCCGTTATGTGGGGATTAAAGGAGGAGTAATGTATCCCATTCTAAATTACTCATTAAATTGTCTTCCTATGGTATTTGTGTCAATCTACACCGATGGATTGAGGTGTGGTTAAGCACGCGCTCTCAAAAAGTACGTGTTGATACAATTCTCTCTCAACCCTCGCATGTGTCGTCCGGTGTCCCACAAGGAAGCGTTTTAGGTCCACTACTATTCCTTATTTTCATTAACGATATTGACGATTCATGCCCAATAGATTCCTGCTTATTTGCCGATGACCTTAAGCTTATGTCCTCTCTCCGTGACGAATCTCCCCCCTCTCCTGCCCCTCTCCAATCCGCCCTAGATGCCCTTTCCAGTTGGTGCGCTACTTTGCAAATGTCAGTTAATCCATCTAAGTCTCACATTCTTCATGTTGGGAAGAGAAATCCCAAAATTGCATACTATTCCAATTCTGCTCAAATTTCTCCCATCGATTGTGTTAGGGATCTTGGTATTCTTACTTACTTAGTTGCTTAGTAGATCCATCTTCAACGGGCTATGCCGCGTGGATCACAGTTCCGCCAGTCTTCTCTATCGTGTGCTCGAGTAGTCCAATGGCGGTATGGCACTCTTGTTGCGGACGACCTCGTGCTCCGTCCGACTCTGTAGGGCATCTTGGCGTACTCCTCGATTGAGTCTATCCATCTGGCGGGTGGTCTCCCCGGAGGCCGAGTGAGATCGGGAGGAGGGAACCACTGGGTGACTCGTGTAGACCATCTGTCATCGTCTCGCCGAAGTACATGTCCAGCCCATCGATGCTTGGCTCTCCTGATGTAATTGATAGGGTCAGCGAGCAGGGAGATACGACGGACGTCCTCGGAGCTCTGCTTGGCTTGTCTCATCGAGTGGAGGGACGTTCCGATGAGCGACCTCTCGAGTGCTCGATGCGTGGTCTGGATGAAAGAGATGGCTGTACTCGTGAGAGGCCATGTCTCCGCAGCGTAGCAGAGAGCTGGAAGGACGTGCGAGTCGAAGAGGTGGGCACGGATCTTCGAATCTTGGAGATGCACGGTGACTTCTCGGATACTCCCATATGCAGCCCATGCAGCGCGTTTCCTCCTTCTCAGATCCGTCATGATCGAGCCGTCGCATCGGAGTTCTCTTCCGAGGTAGACGTAAGCGTCAGTCTCCTCCAGTGGGTCTCCGTGCAGGGTGATGACAGGGCCAGGACACCACGCATTCTTCATGAGCTGGGTCTTCTTCCGGTTGATTGAGTGGCCGATTCTCGCTCCTGCTTCGTCCAGCTTCTCGAGCATCCTCTGAAGGGCAGTGGTGTCTCGCCCTAGTAGCACGATGTCATCGGCGAATCGGAGATGGGACAACCACTTCCCGTTGATGCAGATTCCCTCCTCGTAACAATCCAATCCTCTCATGCAGTCTTGGAGAGCCGCAGTGAAGAGTTTGGGTGAGATTGTGTCTCCTTGGCGTACACCTTTCCCTATCGGCACTCTGATCGGTCGCTCAAACGGCTTCAACAGAGTGTAGCAGTCAGTGTTGAGCGAGTCGAGGCACTGCACGTAGGAGGGTCGATGTCAGAGCGAGAGTGCGTTGAGGACTGCGGGCACTTCCACACTGTCGAATGCTTTGGTGTAGTCGACGAACACGAGGGCGAGAGGTAGATGAAACTCCCGGTGGTGCTCGATGGCCGAGGCGAGAGTGTGGATGTGGTCCATACATCCGAATCGACGGCGGAATCCGGCTTGCTCCACGGATTGGGCATCATCCAATCTGCTCTCCATCCTTGTTACCAGCACCTTCGTAAAGAGCTTGTAAGGGATAGATAGCAGGGAAATCGGCCGGAAGTTGTTGAGGTCGGCTCGATCTCCCTTCTTGTGGATGAAGATTGAATTGGAGGCCTTCCACTGCTTGAGGTATTCCTGGATGGTGAGGTAGTGGGAGAAGCGGGATGCGAGAAGGGAGTGGAGGACGGGTCCTCCGTCGCGAAGCATCGATCCGCTGATCTTGTCAGGTCCGCCTTCTCCGTCTCTCTTCGTCCTCATGATTGCGCTACGGATCTCGAAGGGGAGGATGGGCGGGGACGCATCGGGAGGAGGGGTCGGGCATCGAGGCACGAGTGTCTCCGAACGGAAGAGATCAGAGTAGAACTCCTGCATTCTCTCCTCGATTCGTGCCCTACTCGTGATGGGGATGCCGTTCCGGTCCAGCACTCCATCCTTTCGACAGTGCCATCTTCGCCTTCTTCAGAGACTTCTTCTCCTCAGCTGCCTTCAGCAGTAGCCTCAGTCGATGCTCCTTGATGTCCGTCTTGACGAAGGCCTGGCAGGTCTTGTGCGCCATCTGCTTCTCAAAGGCAGAGCATGTCGGGTCACGGTAGCACCTTCCTCGTCGCTGGATCCAGAATCGAGAGCGTTCGTAGAGGCGGGGGGAGGGGAGTGATGCAGGGACTTGTGATCGTCTGGCGCACATCTTGATGCCGGTGGAGAGCAATTCGAAATCCTTCGTGGGGTCGGGGTCCGATGTCCATTCGTACTCCTCTATCGCAGTCTTGTAGAGGGAAGGGTCGATGACTGGTCGAGGAGGAGGACGGCGGGAGTACTGCCAACTCTTCTCTATCCGTACGTCGATCCGGATCCGTGCGCGGAGGAGGCGATGGTCGGAGGGGAAGGAGAATCCCTTTACGACACTGACGTCTTGAATCGTCCATCGACGACTGACGAGGATGTTGTCGATCTCGTGGTGTGTCTGTCCTCCGGGTGACTCCCATGTCCAACGGTTTCTCAACCTCTTCTCGAAGAGGGAATTGCCGTGGAAAGACCGGGTGAGGGAAAGGAAGTCACGGAGGAGGTCATCGGGATCACCTTCCCGCTCGAAGTAAAAGGGGCCAGTTCGGAAGTCGCAGTCTCTTCTCTCTCCGCCTCGGATATTGAAGTCCCCGGCTACAACCCGATAGAAGTGCCTTGGTATTCTAATATCAAGTAATCTACCCCGATTTGTAAAATTACTATGTAGAAAAAAGACAAAACGTCTGTCTGTCAGTTCGTCTGTTTGTCTGTTTGTCTGTTTGTGTGTCGGTCACGATCCCGTCTTTCGCTCATAACTCGCTTCAAACTCATCGTACACCTACAACTAGGGTACCAATCGACTCCACTCGGCGAGCGCTTTCTATTGCATCATCGATTGCATCATCATTACGTCATGATGATGCAATAATGCAATAACTCGGCTCCCAGGCATCGCCCAGACCTCGGACATTGACCATAACGCCCCTGGCGAGTACTTTCAAAATTTGGTATTACGTCATCATTATGCAACATGATGCAATAATCGTTTTTTGTCCATAAATCGCTTCAAAGTGGTCGCCCAGACCCCGGACCTTGACCATTCGACTCCATAGAGTGAGCTCTTTCAAAATTTGGTATTACATCATCATTATGCAACATGATGCAATAATCGCTTTTTGGCCATAAATCGCTTCAAAGTGGTCGCCCAGACCCCGGACCTTGACCATTCGACTCCCCAGAGTGAAAAGCTCGCAAGGCCGAGGGCGATCCCAAAAAGTTGGAATGGGGCTTCGCCCCATTCCAACTTTTTCGGACCGCCCTCGGCCTCACGAGCTTTTTACAACGTTTTAAGCAGGTTCTCACCAGTCGCTTACAATCAGATTGTCATGCATAAAACTGGTACCAAACGTGGTTGACTAACATTCCTTGCGGAATTTATCCAAAAATGCTTCCCAACCTGCTCTCACTCCCCGCAGCGTGATTCCAACTTTTTTCGGATCGCCTGAGGCCTCACGAGCCTTTTTCAACGTTTTAAGCAGGCTCTCACCAGTCGTGGATAACATTTATCCTTATCACACAACCCCGCAAACCACGTAGCGACCGAAGGTCGCTAGTTTATTTTAGACATTTCATTTTTTAAACGAATTTTTAGTGAAAATTAAATCAGGGAGGAATGCACTATTATGTCAGTGAGTAAGACGAAGGAGGTGCGCTTATCTAGACACCGCAAACTCCGCCCACTCGGCGCGGACAGGTTCGCTCGAGAAAGTGAGATCGGTGGAGCACAGTCTTCATTCTCAACCAAATCACTCGCTCAAAAATGATTTCAGAAGCTCTTGTCATCCCCTTTCGATTGAGCTTCCGTGGTCTTGCACACCCCTTCTCTGAATAGGTCAAAATAATAGTTGTATAGTGCGCTTTGCCGTCTCTCACTATAAAACGTGTATGCTGACCTACTCAGCGGAGGATTTTCCAAGGTCACGGAGGCTTAATTGAAAGATGATGGAAAGAGCTTCTAAATTCGACTTTGAGCGAGTGAATTGATTGAGAATGAAGAGTGTGCTTCCTTTCCGCGCGGAATTTTCTAATAGAGAGGACGCGCGGGAAGAGTTGCAAGGGGGCGGAGTCCGAGCGCGCTCTTTCTTCATCTCTCCCACCCGGCGCGTGTAGAGAGCTACCGAAAATACAAATAGGCGCGTCAGCGTTGCCTCTCCTCACTGGGGGTGAGGCACAACCCGGAAAGGGCGAAGCTCTGCCCAAATTTTTGGAGATTTGACTGGGGAGGGGTCGGAATTGGCTCCGCCCCTCTCTCTCTCGTCTCACTTTTCCGCTCCCCGTTGACATCTTTTCACGTACTTTATGAGCTCCAGTACGATTCTGAGATAAGATATCGACAAACGGCCAAAAGTGTGATCTTATATGGACCCCAACGGGCAGTTTCAGCATAGTTGGGATGGTATAGCTTCATTTCGGCTTTACCCCTTGTGGTCCCTACGCTTATCAGATATTTTAAGATTAGAAGAAGAAAAAGGCATTGCAGTAGTGGCTCACGTCCACACATAAGACGCATGAACAACGCCAATCTTCCTGGTGTTCCAATTTCTTGCTCACTAGGGTCGGCTAAACGATAGCGATATTCCGAGCCCGTAACAGGCGGGAGAGAGGTAGCGGTCTCGTTATTCTCGTTACCTCTCGTTTTCCCGCGCACCCTTGCCCCCGGTCATCTCCTCGCGGCGCGCTCTAACTTCACCGGGTCAGATAGAGCGGGAGGAGGCGGAGGAGAGAGGAAAAGGAGTTCCACAATACGTAGCGAGATATAACGAGAATAACGAGACCGCTAACTTTCCCGCGCGTTTCACGAGACCGTTATTCTGAGGCACGCTTTAGCGAGCCCGTAATATCGAAATGCCAACACTAGTGCTCACAGTTCTGGATTTTCCATCAAGCGTTTTAGGGAATCTCACAACCCAATATCACTCACTTTTGGTTGAATAAACGCCTATTGAGTTTGACGCTGTGTTACAGCTGCTGCATCCTTCGAATGTTGATGCGTGCGAACTCATCCACGCCTACGTCAAGGTCATGTTTCTGTAGAAATATAATAAGTGTTTTATAGAATCACTGCGGACGAATAATTATGACTGCTCGAACACTGCTGCATTCTAACACCTGTCGCAACCCGAACTCACGGGGTTTCGTCTGAGCTATTTTGTCCGAATAATTGCAGCAAATGCATTTTAAATCAGGCTAATTTTGACAAGATGCTCGCTGACCGACTTGGGCGGGGGATGGAACTTTATTGGATCCCTTAATACAACTACAGTAGTCGTCCGTTACTGTGAGTAACTTACTAGTCGTTAAGTTCACCAGAGAGGAGAGTAGAGTGCATCGAAGAGGAAACATCTGCAATCCCTTATTACTGCAAAAATGAAATTTATATTGTTCGAATAGCTGTGTGCACTGAATCATCCCAATCCTCCTACATTCTAACACCTGTCGCAACGCGAATTCACGGGGTGCCAATAAAACGTTTTCATTTGTTTTCTGCGGACAGACACGAATCAGTTGCATGTGCATTCAAGCGAGGAAAATAAGGAAGAGTATTCGCGAGATTTTTTCATGACTTTTCCGTGGTTGATGAACGTCAAAACAAAGAAAAGCGTAAATGTCACCCTATCTGTCATTTTACCGGAAAAAAATCATCTCTAACACGTCACGTATACGCACTTGATTTTGCCGGTCATCTTCCGTGGCGAATGAGCGAGGGTGGAGAGAAGAGTGCAGCAAGTGCAGCCGGCCTTAAAACAACGTCATTCAGAATCGATCAACAATTTATATTTGAAGAAGACAAATAAAAACAAAATAAAAGCAGATTCAAAGTTCATATAATTGATAAAAAGAACTTGCCGTGTATCGTTGAGGGTGGCTGCAGTAGTCACCTAATCGAATCGTGCAGCGGTGTTCATAGAAGTTGGGGAGATCAACGGCAAAAATTGACTACATTTTACTAGAAACTAAAACTCGCTTACCAATTGTTAAAGAAAATATTTTAATTGTATTTACTACTATTCACCCCGTAATGATTACAGTTTGAACTTTTCATAAGCTTATCATGCATGCGCGCAACTTCACATCACCTATTCCTAAAACTGCATGACCCGATTTGGGAGAGAGATCATTGTTAGTTATATTTGATCATAACAAGTAGAGATCGAATCCGTGAATTGTTATTGAATGATCGACACAAAGGAAAAGATCGCGCAATATTGAGGTACCCTGTGAAAACATTTAACACGCGTCTTCTGAGAGATTGCATGACCCCCCGGCACCAGGAGCCCCAACTTTGAGCACTATCCTCGAGATAATTATGCCAGAGTATATTGAGGACGAGAAAACTTTCTGCGTTTTCCGTTTTTTTCAGAACCGGTTTTTAGGTATTTTCCGGTTCCGCTCCCGGCCCTACAATATATCAGCTCCTAGACGAGCTAGAAGAATGGCATTGGGCTCAAAATGTTCGGAAAATTATTTCAAACAACTTTTATGTTGACATGAAGTTCCGCTGATGACAACTTCATGTTACAAATAATCAAAAAGTCATTTTGAAATGAGAAAATATATTCTAGCGGCTCGGGGACCCCACCTTTTCGTGTAAACGGACATCATTTTCAGAATCTACGTGCATTTCTACATCAGGAAAAAAATTGAGCCCAGTCAAGTAGGGGTGAGAATTGACCTTACAGCAGCGAAAATGATCGTCAAGTCGAACATGCCAAATGTTCATAATTTTGATTCTTTGCGATACGCGCTCTATTTTGCAAATGTTTGATGTTTTATAACATTTACTAATACAATATATTAAATTCTGTTGAAAATACCGATGATATCCATATTTTAGAAAAACTCATTTTTTCACCTCTCGCGGTCTCAAATTTGCACGTTGCAAATTCAGGATTTCGATTTCTCTAGATGTGTAAATGATACCCATTCAGTAGACCGCTTCGACATATGTAAGAATTGTTAGAATAGGCCTCCGCAAAGAGTTCGCTGACTCAGCTTTTGACCCCCGAAAATGGAAAATCGGCAGTGTCGGAAATATATAAAATTCATTTTTGAAGTTAATTTCGGGAATTTTGATTATATTTTCGCGTGAAAAATGCTTTAGTATTATTATGAACCAGGTTCATGTTACATAGCGACAGTTTTTTACTATTGCTCCAAAATCAAAAATTTCAAATCTCAAAAATTTTGGCAATTTCGAAACAATAAGGTTAGCGGATTTCTCATGGGTCCCCGAGCCGCTAGAATTTATTTTCTCTTTTCAAAATGAATTTTTGATTATTTGAAACATGAAGTTGTCATCAGCGGAACTTCATGTCAACATAAAAGTTGTTTGAAATAATTTTCCGAACATTTTGAGCCCAATGCCATTCATCTAGCTCATCTAGGAGCTGATATATGGTAGGGCCGGGAGCGGAACCGGAAAATACCTAAAAACCGGTTCTGAAAAAAACGGAAAACGCAGAAAGTTTTCTCGTCCTCAATATACTATGGCATAATTATCTCGAGGATAGTGCTCAAAGTTGGGGCTCCTGGTGCCCCAGGGGGTCCGTTTTCATGCAATCTCTCAGAAGATACGTGTTAATTACTATTCACAGCGTGTCAGAGGATATCGACCTCTTTGTTTGCCACGGCGCTGAGGATTTTCCATTGTTTCCCCACCCTCCTATATAATTCTGACGAAACCTATTTTCAATTCTGATTTTTAGCGACCTGCACGGTCGATCTAATTGGAAAATGAGAGCCAATCGTAGTCTCCAACAATGGATGGAATATGTTTCATTCGGAATTTTTAGCGAATCGAACAAGAAAATATAGCCTGCTCGTGAAACTCATTTCATCTTTCATAGCGACCACTTTTGACGGTATTATAGAAATCAAAATCGCAAGTTTGAGATCATGATGTGCCCCAACGAGAACCTAATTCGAAAATTTGTCTGGAGCGATTGTAGTCATGACCGGATTCTATATCTCTATGTTGGGTGTGTCCTCTCACCAGCTTAATTTTGGGTGTGTCCTCTCACCAGCTTAATTTTGGGTGTGTCCTCTCACCAGCTTAATTTTGGGTGTGTCCTCTCACCAGCTTAATTTTGGGTGTGTCCTCTCACCAGCTTAATTTTGGGTGTGTCCTCTCACCAGCTTAATTTTGGGTGTGTCCTCTCACCAGCTTAATTTTGGGTGTGTCCTCTCACCAGCTTAATTTTGGGTGTGTCCTCTCACCAGCTTAATTTTGGGTGTGTCCTCTCACCAGCTTAATTTTGGGTGTGTCCTCTCACCAGCTTAATTTTGGGTGTGTCCTCTCACCAGCTTAATTTTGGGTGTGTCCTCTCACCAGCTTAATTTTGGGTGTGTCCTCTCACCAGCTTAATTTTGGGTGTGTCCTCTCACCAGCTTAATTTTGGGTGTGTCCTCTCACCAGCTTAATTTTGGGTGTGTCCTCTCACCAGCTTAATTTTGGGTGTGTCCTCTCACCAGCTTAATTTTGGGTGTGTCCTCTCACCAGCTTAATTTTGGGTGTGTTCTCTCACCAGCTTAATTTTGGGTGTGTCCTCTCACCAGCTTAATTTTGGGTGTGTCCTCTCACCAGCTTAGTTTTGGGTGTGTCCTCTCACCAGCTTAATTTTGGGGGTGTCCTCTCGCCAGCTTAATTTTGGGTGTATCCTCTCACCAGCTTAATTTTGGCTCGACTGGACGGCGCGGGTACCATCGGTGAGGAGTGAAGATGCAGAGAAGGTATATTTTAAAAGCCGGAGAATGCACAGGAAAGGTGTTGTTAAAATAAATACACCAGGTGCAAAGAGAGAACATTGGAAATCCGACTGAACGCGTCATAGATACGATCTCCGAAATGCGAAAGTGTGAGATTACACATCGCAGAATAAAAAAAAATCATATTTTGTCTCTAAATACAAATTATCCGTTTTCCTCAACTGGCAACATAAAACTATCATTTTAAATATTATTTAAAATAGAATTGATTATTTTATAATTTCATATTCCTTCTGACTGATTACGTGCTGATTACGTGGGCGACTCTCTCGGGCGACAATTGAGGCACCTCGTCCAGTGACTGTCCAATTTTCATCTTCCATTGCAATGCGCATAGTTTAAAATTTCACGACAGGGAAGTTTAAGATTCACAATTTCCTTGAAAGGACAATGATAACGTCCAAATCGTTCGTTGAGGCTTTTGACTTGGTAAACAAAAACACTTATCTTTTGTCTCGTAAGAAGCTCATCGCGGCGATCGAAAGAAGTCCTGCTCGATGAGATAAGCTGAGTACTGAATTTATATAGATTATTATTTATATAGATTATAGTTTCCCTCATTTTGATGCTGTGAAGGAAATGATGCATGCGTGCTGTGCGTTGTATATTTATCACAGGTATCACGAGTCGATGGAGGAAGCCATGAACGATTTTTTCAAAGATTTTCAAAATTAGTCATATATTGATGGTATAAGGTACCAAGGACAAGAAATCGAAGGAACCAGGTTATTTGTCCCAGAGCCGGCTTTTAGGCATTTTCCGGTTTTACTACCGGCTATACTGTATATCAGTCCGCAGAAGAGCTACAGATATGCCGGAGGTCTTAAAAAATCGGGAAAAATATGACAAATAACTTTACTGTTGACAACTTTCTGATTGGACCAAAACTCATAATTCTGAGATCGAAAAACCACATTTTGAATTTAAAAATAAATATTTTCCCCATCACGCAGTAGAAACGCAGAGGTTTTTATTGTGGAATATGAAAGACCAATCTCTCAAGTGTCTTAGAAAAAAATATGAAGGAAAAATTTTATACCGCATTTTTTGATAATCGCGGTTAAAGGTGAGGTCCCGAGGAGACGAATTGGAAATAATCGAAATCTTCTACATTGTACGTTGAACTTCGGCCAGCATTATGTTGTTTTATTTTGTACAACACAGTATACATCGAAAAATGTTCAAAGGAGATCGGATTTAGTGGTTCGCAAAAAATCGATTTTCAACACTCGGATTGTGGCATGTTTAGGGGCATATAAAGTATCATTATCAAAGTGAACTTCCATTGGTCATATGCTGATGTTCAAGTACAGTAGGCAGTCTATCAACATTCACAGAACTCGGCCCTTGCAATTACTCAAAACATCTAGATATTCGCAATCGAATTTACGTAAATGAAAGAGTCGAAAAACAAAATAAATCGGTTCTACCCAGATTTTGCGAAAATCTATCAGATTTGAACATCTAAATTCAGTGTATGATCATAAAAGTATGAATTCCCAGTGAATACAATTATACTGCTTGTTTCTGGAAAAAAATTATTTCCACCTCTTCGAAACAAAAAAAAATATCAAATGGTGCGCGTTGTACCAATCAGTGTGCTTGATGACTTATATGGTATGAAAATGAATTTTGATGTTCAAATCCGATCGATTTTCGCAAAATCTGGGTAGAACCGATTTGTTTTGTTTTTCGAATCTTTCATTTTCGTAAATTCGATTGCGAATATCTAGATGTTTTGAGTAATTGCAAGGGCCGAGTTCTGTGAATGTTGATAGACTGCCTACTGTACTTGAACATCAGCATATGACCAATGGACGTTCACTTTGATAATGATACTTTACATGCCCCTAAACATGCCACAATCCGAGTGTTGAAAATCGATTTTTTGCGAACCACTAAATCCGATCTCCTTTGAACATTTTTCGATGTATACTGTGTTGTACAAAATAAAACAGCATAATGCTGGCCGAAGTTCAACGTACAATGTATAAGATTTCGATTATTTCCAATTCGTCTCCTCGGGACCTCACCTTTAACCGCGATTATCAAAAAATACGGTATAAAATTTTTCCTTCATATTTTTTTCTAAGACACTTGACAGATTGGTCTTTCATATTCCGCAATAAAAACCTCTGCGTTTCTACTGCGTGATAGGGAAAATATTTATTTTTAAATTCAAAATGTGGTTTTTCGATCCCAGAATTATGAGTTTTGGTCCAATCCGAAAGTTGTCAACAGTACAGTTATTTGTCATATTTTTCCCGATTTTTTAAGACCTATGGCATATCTGTAGCTCTTCTGCGGACTGATATACAGTATAGCCGGTAGTAAAACCGGAAAATGTCTAAAAGCCGGATCTGAGACAAATAACATGGTTCCCTCGATTTCTTGTCCTTAGTACCTTCTACCATCAATATATGGCTAATTTTAAAAATCTTTGAAAAAAATCGTTCACGAAGGGGCTAGTTTTGCTTCACTGACTCGTGATACATGTGTTATAGTAAGGTTGGTGCTTATAAGGTTGATGTAGAATTGTGCATACAATGAATAGTTGTTGTATGAAAAATAAAAATAAATCGCAATGGACAGAGGGAGAGAGAGCGTGTGAAAATGAAATATCGTTACTCTGTCTTCGAAATGTAACGCGCAAGAAAAATTATTTTGATTTCGAAAAAAAAATTAATGGGCCCAACCTGATAAATCGGAGAATTCTATATTCTCTAGAGGCCTGCAACTCGTTGAAACGAGATTTGCGTAATCAACATTTTAACAAACTATTTCCAGCTGGGTATCGGTCATGAGGTGAAGCAGTCGCTGGGAATTGATAAAGAGGCGCCGTCGCTAGCGCCTCGCGATGGATTCATCACTACGGTGGGCATCACTTTTTAAAATAATTTATATTTAAACTCTCCGAAATTACTATATCATACACATGTGTTCGAATTATTGAAGCTATTACTTTCACAGATTTACACTGGAGGGTGTCCTCTCTTCTTCCACATAGTTCTACTGAATTCGTTTTCACGCCGTAACTCGAAAACCGTCAACTTTGGCATCTTGAACCCCTTAGTCATTATTGGAGACCTTTTTTAGAGCTATCGCAAAGTAGTCTTGCTTTGTAAATTTGCATTTGTCACAAGCAAGAAGCGAGCCGAAAAGTGATTCTTCCAAAAAATTGCACCAAGTTCAGAGTATCCCTACTCAGTAGCGGTATCTGCGTCCCAGAGTTATGACAAATGAACGACGTACCTACCCCAATTCTGGGGTGGGGAATCCGAATCAAACATAAAAATCGTACCTTTCGAATCATGAAAGGTTGTTTCACGTCAGAAAATAACGTTTTTGATCAAAACAATGTGAAGACGTAATTTCTGCACGTAGCATAAGTGAACTTATTTGTATATGAAGAAAACGGAAACGTCCATTTCTTTTCACTTTTAAACAGGTCGATGTAGAATTCATCGGGCTACATTATAGACATAGTGAGATACTCCCCCCCTGCCGTGTTGAATTTTCAGCCTGGAAAAAATGAAAAATTAGGACATGAAATCAAGATTCCAACCAATACCAATTCGATCAGGATGGTTCATTTGTGGTTATTTGCCACCCCTAATACAACGCAAAAGAGATTTCATCGCGTTCGAAAAATATGAAAATCCGATTTTTCAACTTTGGCACCTTATAATTACTCATTGAAAAGCGGAATCGAGTAATAGCCTATATGTGGTGTATCATGGGGCCAAGGGGTATCCATGGTTGAAGCATGGACGCCCAGTTCCCATTCCGGAAGGACGCATGTCCGGGGGGTGGTCGACTCTTACCGATCCGGCCTCTTAATAGGAGTTACTATGGAATGTCGCCAATGGGCGGGTACCGTTCCAGATAGATAGGAGTTCCTAAAAATGATTTCAAGTGCTTCAGAAATGGGCACTGCAATTTGTTTTATGAAGGTGAGGTCAATGTTCTCGGGGGTTCTACAGGAGGAGCGTTTCCATTTCTCGATAAGGGCGCAGATTTCGTGTCTAAGAAATTTGGGTTCTTGGTATGTACCAAGCTGAGGCAGTGCTCCAGTATTGGGCAGTTTTCCGTCATCGATGGTGAATACGCTTACGAAAGTCTCAGCAAGTAAGTTTGCTTTGCCTAAGTCATCCATGACTAGAGTACCATCAACTCTTTTTAATCCTTCTACTCCCTTAGATTTATTGGCACAGCGTTTCATAAAACGGAAGAACTTATTTTTATCGTCGCTTTCGATTATCTTTTTCTCAATGGTTTTGTGATACCGTTGTAACTCTTTCGAAACTTTTTGTTCAGAATCTCGAAGTCACGTACATCGTTTGGGTCGTTACTATTAATTGATTTCTGCCAGGCATGAAAAAGTTTTCCTAGTAGTCGTTCAATATGAGGGGGGAGTTTCCCATGAGAGAGGCTCACTTTGGTCCAAGGAACATGTGTGTCTATTGATTTTTGAATGACGCTAATCAAGAGGTCGTACATGAGATCCACATTTGCTATTTTAGAAAATGCGCTTGTCCAATCGATGTTTGCTAATTGAGAATTTATGAGGTCGTAGTCAGCATTTCTGTAGTCACGCCTAAGAGTAAAAGCGGGTGTCGAATGGCTCATTGTGAATTTGAATTCGACCGTTGAATGATCAGACATTTCGAAAGGGGGACCCACTTCAGTTTTGGAGATGAGACCGGGATGGTTGCGCAGTAGTAAATCAAGAATATTTTCCTTTCTGGTAGGTTCTTTAACAGATTGTACTAGTTTTGCTGAGCTACAGAGGTCAAGGAATGATTGCGAGGAGGGGATAATCGATTTTGGTTGGGGTGCGGGAAATATTGACCAGTCTATATCAGGGAGATTGAAATCGCCAGAGACTATTGTTGGTTGAGGGCATGAGCAAAGGTCAATAATTGACTTGGCAAGAGAGGCAGTTTGTATCGTACTTGCTTTGGGATTACGGTAGGCGCAGACAATCCTAATTAGGTCACCATTTATGTCGACATCTCCTGCTAATAACTCGTGGGATTCAGGTACTGTTTCATCAGCAATCTGTGCTGCACTTATGGACGAATGTAGGATGATCGCTACACCGCCGCCTCTAGAGTTTCTATCTCTTCTGAACACATTGTAGTACCTAGGAGAAGCGAGTTCAGGAATGATGGAGAGAGCCATGTCTCAGTGAGGCAAATCATAGCATACTTTTTAGAAAGGGTTTGCGAGAGATACTGTGGTTTGTTTTGTTTTGGAAATGTGGTCTAAGGACCACGAGAAGGATAATTGGAAAAGAAAATTCACTCCATGTTAAAACATAGTAAAGTTAGGGAAGGCCATCCCCCCTACCGCCGCAATGATTGGGATCAATATAAACATTTTCGGGGATTACGGTAGTCGTTTTCAAGATCGGCGCTGCCGCGCGCGCGGATGCGGATCGAAATTCTAGCGACGCTCGTATGTTTCTCTAGTCGAGCACTACCTATTGGCGAAGTTACAGTGACTTCGATTTTTTAGCCAGTGCCAAGAATATGTTGATTTTCTGAGGTAGTCTGTTATGACAGACTTTTTGAGTCAGTGAAAATATACTTGGCAAAGTGGGAAAAATCGAAATCGTCCTAAATGTGCCCACATGTAGTACTCGACGAACATAACTCGGAGTGTTCTAGATCGCTCTCTGCGAAGTGATCGCTCTCTGCGAACTGCAATAAAAAAACGTTTCTACCCACCCATCTGAAATAATTAAAAAATTTCAAAAATTTATTTTCGCTGTTTCTTCACGAGTTGATGCCCAATCATTCTAGAATTTGTCACATACAATCTATGGAATATTAGTGATTTTTTGAGACATCAGTGATTCAAATCGGTTTCGAAATGACAAAATTCGAAATTTCAACTTTCTGACACAAGTGTGCCCCATTTCGCAGAGAGCGATCTAGAACACTCTGGATGTGGCACCCGAGCTATGTTCGTCGAGTACTACATGTGGGTACATTTAGGACGATTTCGATGTTTCGCACTTTGTCAAGGGTATCTACAAATATGTTCACTGAGCCAAAAAGTCTCTATAGACCGAAAACCGATCGGAATAAGCCGCACTGCTCAAATCCCGAACCGTTTCTATTAGAATATTTTTGGGACACAAATTTCCCTTGAGGAATTTTCATTTTTTTGTGCTCAATATTTGTGTTCAATTTTGGAATACAATCAAACCCCCATTACATGCACATTATTCCTCATCATTAATTTATCTTAATTAGAAGGAATTACATTATATTTTATTAGAAATACATAAAATAATTGAAGGAGAACTGTTCACTCGCGCATCAGCCCTCCTCCTCTTCTCGGTCCTCGTCCGTATCCGCTTCGGGAGCGGGTCGCGGCAGCGGCCAATCACCATCACGCCGACGTACAAGGCGCCCCGACTGGCGGCGATCGTGCTGGGCAAAGGAGCGAACGAGTACATCCAGGTAAGACTGTGAAGTAGCAACCGGTTTTTGGTTTCCCAGAATTGACAAAAATTTGAGAATTTCTCAGAACACTGATAGTATGTACCTTACTCAGACGTATAAATAATGTATCCACTGCTGAAAAAAATACTATCATTGTATGCATGATTACAATTGTTCAATAGAATCTGACCGAGACTACTCTACAAGACTGGAACTGGCAGACTCGAGAAACGAGCTTCTATTCATCGCTGACTCATCGAGGAGACTTGGCACTGGTACGGTAGTTTTGGTAGGTTACGGTAGGAGTACGGTAATTATTGGTACTGTCTGACTCTCTTGTTGGCGCTTTCTCACGTCGATTAATTCGAGGAAAAAATGAGAATTGCTTCAGTTGTCCTCCTTCTTTGGAATACGAATTAATTCACGGCAGGGAAGATTCTGTTTCACGATTTTCTTGACAGGCTAATGATGCGAAGCTAACCGCTCAGTGTAATGCCTACTTCCTTGCAAAAAAAATTGTCTTTTAGAGCGTTCGGTGGAAATCCAGAGCACACGTGGAGTCTTTCTCGATGAGGTTAGTTTATTATTGATTTTGTGTATGTCATGAATTCTTGTGAGTTTTCTATTGCGAAGGAAACGGTGCATGCGGGTTTCTCTTTGTCTATAGGAAATGACCAGAATTAGGCATTCAATGATGAATGGGTTGTATTGTCAACAAATATAAATAAAGGTCTTAAGGTAGAGGAGAGGGAAATGAGTATGAGTCATGAGAAATTGCAAGCTCAATCAACTGTTCGCGACTGCTCATATCGACTAATATTTGGGACGACCTTCATTGCAATGTTGTTCGACGATGAATAGAGCGAAAATTGGAATTGAGTAGCGAAGTGGTCCATGCATGTTTCACGTTGCTTATAGGAGTGGTCCAGAATCGGGCAATCAATTTTTCTTTGACCACGCGGATTAAATATCACACAAAAATCATCAGCTGAACCATTTAATTTTGTATCGAATGAACCTGAGGGAATTCATTCCGGTTGGCTAGGTAAAGGTGTTAGGCTTCTCCATTGCAGTAGTCGGCTGGGACGTCGTACGACACAAATATATGCATACCGCTAACCGTGCGCAGCATGGAAGCTTACTTTATCTGTAACGATTGGTGTTAATATCATTATTCTAGCATCGTTCATCTTCTCTCCTCCGTGATGTTCGTCTTCTCATATCTGGTGAGGGAATGGCTGCTAGACGGGCCGCTAAACGCCCACAGCACGGAGGTCAGCGATGATCTGACTATCTCCAACACTCACTCGCTTTCTGACTTTCTTGAATATTCATTCATAATCTCTCACTTTGTGTTCACGAAAGTAAGTTCGATGATAATAGCGCGCTATTTTCTTAATTTTCGTAAATATAGTAGCAATATGAAAGTTCATTGCGCAAGCAAATTCAATGTCAAACCGAGCTCGCGATCGGGTGCTTCACAATCTTCTCATACTTTAGAATTATGTCAGATTGATGCTGTGTCGTCCTTTGTTGTGCTAACTCAGCACAAAAAAAAATATTTTTAAAAACTATATTTATTCAGTCTTGCTATTTAATGTGCGATATGAATAACATTGACCTTTGTTCTTCCATTTTCAGACCAAGGATCGAACGAGACACGGCGGAGAGCAGGGAAAGATAACGATGGTCAAGATGGTCAATGCAGACGAGGTTAGCAGCACTCTCGCCTTTATTCACGCTCTGTCGTCACACTAGGCGAGAGAGAGTGTTCGAAGCTGAGTGAACACATTAGTCGATGATTTGATGGTTTGTTGATTTGATGATTTGCCTGATTGTGTCATCCTTTGCATCTTTTTTGATAAAAAAAAGCGAGAGCGAGAGAAAAAAGTAGGTGGATTCAGACGATATTATCGATTCAACCTCGACGCTGAGCTCATCCCGACATTCCTCAACCGAAATCTGACCAATGTGGTTCATTATTCTTATTCCTCGAAATTATCTTGCTCGCATTGTTAAAATAATCTGGAAAAAACAATTATGCACATTGTGCTACCAAGAATCGGCAAGTGGTTTCCAAATTCTTCGGCGAATGTTGGAGTTTTAATGACCGAGCCAAATTCAGGTTGCACAATACATCGAAAAATCGAGTGCTGTTGTTGTGATGATGTAATGTTCAAATGTGTTACGATACAATTTTCCGACCGCAGGATAAATGAACTTTGAGAGCTTCGCGATATTTCGGAATATCAATATTCTGGGAAAGCGAGAGAGCATTGTAAAACGAGAGACCGAGAATTTTTTGCACAACCCAGGTGAGCCAAAAAACAGTGCGCGATCTGAATTTGAGTAGAATGCTGGTAGGATATGGAAGGAGGCATATTTTGCACCGTTTACATGAACAAAAAGTGTGCATTACTTTTGGTATCTGACCGCAGAGAAATAGACATACACCAGTTCTAGACTTTTGGTGGAACAATAATGTTTCAAGTTTAGGATGGCAGTAAGTTAGTGGTTTCACGATCCTTACTTAGGCTCGGAATAATGTTTTGTGTCAATGAATATAGATTTTCTTGTAACATAAACAATAAAACAGACTATCTGAGAGAATCAACATATTTCTTCAGCGACTTGGCACTGGCCGATAATTATAATGCCTACTGACGTCGCCAATTGGTCGGCCTCCACGAGGGAAATCGACGAGCATCGCCAGATTTGCGATCCGCATCCGCGCGGTCGCGGGAGCGGATATCGAACAATTAACTACGGTAGCTTCGAAATGTTTATATCGACTCCAATCACTGCGGGGGTAGGGGCGCTGCATTCCTTGACAAATTCTAAGACTTTTTTACTTCGGAGAGTTTTTCGATCAGATTCCATCTAAGGCCGGAAATCGATAATTCTACTTTTGTTTCGTACATGAAAGCAGTTCCCCAGAAATTTTTCAAGAACTTCCCTAAATATTATTGGTGATCTAGCTTCTGCTGGAATCGATACCTACTCCCGTAGAACAGCGCGATTCAACTAGACGCGTAAGTTGGTCAAAATGAATTATGGTGTAATTTTTGGGTTACTGTAGGTGAGTACACAAGTTGGACGACTTTTCCCAATTGGTGTAGGATAGCTTCAAATTGATTGTCAGACCATTTAACACCTGTTGGGAAATGTCGCCCTAACTTCGCACTCGCATACCGTAACCCAAAAAATACACCATAATTCATTCAAAATTCATTTTGACCAACTTACGCGTCTTGTTGAATCGCGCTGTTCTACGGGAGAATGTATCGAGTCAAGCAGAAGCTAGATCACCAATAATATTTAGGGGAGTTCTTGAAAAATTTCTGGGGAACTGCTTTCATGTACGAACTAAAAGTGAAATTATCGATTTCAGGCGTTAGATGGAATCTGATCGAAAAACTCTCCGGAGTAAAAAAGTCTTAGAATTTGTCAAGGGATGCAGCGCCCCTACCGCCGCAGTCATAGGAGTCGCTTTTAAAATTTCGAAGCTACCGTAGTTAATTTTTCAAATTCCGCGCCCCGCCCGCGCGGATGCGGATCGACATTCTGCCGATGCTCGTCGGTTTCCCTCGTGGAGGCCGACCTACTGGTGAAGTTAGCAGGAATTCGAATTTTCGGCCAGTGCCAAGTCTATTCCGATTATCTCAGATAGTGTGTTATAATATTCCCTATCCATGTGCGCCAGCGATGTCGTGATTCCGGATGTTCGTTATGTACTCTCATAGTTGGGCTTTGGTGTTTCCTGTCTCGGAACTGTCGGAAATAATAATAAACAAATGTATCACCCTTCAATCAGGCACCTCCTACTCTCTTCATGCGTTCCAGCTGGCGATGTCTTCTGCGGGCGCTTTCTTCGACTACCTCATCCGACATTTCATCCCGGGAGTAAGTAACAGAGGTTTCATGTCAAGTCCCCTCTTTTTGAGCACAAAATTTTAATTGCTGCATGTTCTGTGAGATTATGGATCTCCTCGTTCTAAACACTTTTGGCACGTCCAGTGGTGAGAGATCCAGGGGTGAGTAGCGCTGGAAATGCAAGATAAGGTAACGATCACGCATTTCGAAAATTAGATAAGAAAGAGGCAAATCTGGATCGCACGTCTCGTATTACCAACCATGGGAATAAATGCGTAAATCACAATAATATCTAAAACCCTTTTTTGACTCCAACGAAAAGATTGTTTCGTAGATGCGCTTATAGTAGAGGAACTGTTAACTATGACAATAATCTTTTTCAAAAGATCAGTGACTCCTTATTTGCTAGAATCTCCATCCAGGTGATCAGTCAACAAGATGAGAAATTGAGATCATTGATCACTAATTGTGTTATTTTTTTCTATTAGAAACAAAAAACCTACTCTTGATCGAATCACGAGAGGTTTTGCTGAAAATCAATTGCTACGGAAACAATAAATTGACCACCGCGAAATTTTCATCCTACCTTTTTTTCGATTTTGACTTTGAAGTTAATTTAACAAAAAAATTTTCGATGTTAACTCTTTGATTTTATTGGATGGTGCACTGCCGTTTTTGTGGTAAATCAACACAATCTATTCCTCTGTTTCATTTTGGCGTGTACGCCACTCAGCTACTTCAAGGAATACACCGAATTATACCTCCCTCAGGGTGAGTAACCGCTTTGTATTCAGGAGGGGAAAGTGTAGAGCGAAACGTTGGTGCAAAAATTGCCGTATCCTTCAAAATTTCTGAAATTGAACCTCCTGTGTAGGCTTATGTTTCTGCAACTTTTCATGTATAAATTGCACGCTGTTGAAATATCGAAGCAGTAAGTGCTTCTAGGAATCTAATCAAACCGTGCAGCGAGTAACAACCAGGTGGTGACACAAGTGAAAACGCCATGATTCTGCTAAAATCTATTGGTTGCAGCTCCAAATCTGCGAGCTACGTTGAGTTGAGCGTGACTTTGGCAATTTTCGTTTCGTGTTATAAAAAGACGAGAACGGCATACTTGCTGTTCGATGTTTCACAGCTTACTCGGGTTCTCTTGATGGAATTGATTCCGGAATTCCATTCGTTATTGGAATTCCAATAAGAAACGATTTTTCATCCTGATCATTTTGATCGAAGATCGGTCTGAACAAAAATCACTCTTTTCGATTGCGTTTCACCGACAAATGATCTCCCTTGTTAATGGAATTCCATATAGTTATTGGAATTCCAATTGCTTTTCAATTCCATCAAGGGAACCCTACATCCGTTGGGGGAACTGCGCGAAACTAATTTTAACGAGTCATCATAATGAGCAATAGATCTTACGATGATTTTTTTGAGAGTGAGTCAGATAGTCACCACATTATCAATTGTTGCTTTTCAATGTTTCACTGCCCTAGTAATGCTAGAGTGACAGCGCGCAACTGATTATTTTTCGCGATAGAGTTTTATAAAATATTGTTCGAATATGAGAGCTGAATATTCCGACAGGAACTTTTCAACTTTGGGTTGCACATCGTGCTCAACAGGTCTCACGAATTTGTGCGGAGATGGTCTTCAACGATGAGAGATTCAAAAAAACAAATCATGAAACGAACAGATTTGTTGCTCTCTCGCTCTGTCTGACAGGAGAGAGCGCGTTTGAAAGTGGAGATAGTACGTGATAATTAGTATTGAAGGCAAATTGTAGTTTTACTGAACTGAGAAATATTTAGGGAATTTCGCTAATTGTAATGCTAGTTGTAGAAAAGTGGACTAGGTACTTTGTAGCAGCTTGAGGAAGATATGCGACGATGAATGAGTTAGTTGCAGTGAGTCGCACACGGATCGTGAAAAATATATGCGAGGATAACATCTATACATAAGTACATAAATATTTGATAACGTTCGGTTCGGATGCGTCGATAAATAATGGAGTACTGTAGCTGAAAATGCAAGAAATTGCACGAGGTCGAGAGTGTCACGTTCCTCTTTCTGCAGGCATGACTATCCTGCACGACTTGTACGCCCACTACACGGCATTAATGAACACGGGAGGAATGGAGGAGGAAGTGTGAGCGGATTTATTTCTTTCAGTTTCATTAATTTTTATAACATCCATTTTCCGTACTTTTTGTTTTAAAAAAATTAGAATCGGGCCTATTTTGTAGATTTTAATTACTTGCTTTTATGGTCACAGTGCTAGGAACTTAGGTTTGGTGGTTAATCTGTGTTGCACGTTTTCTATACGAGTGGTCCAGAAGATAGCATTCAATTTCACCATGATGAAGATGGCTAAAAACATAAATAATCATCAGTTGAAAGATCGACATTTGTTTCTTCAAGGGACATTCAAAAGAGCGGAAGAGTGCGGTCAAAGGATGCATCGACATGTATAATTAATCAAAAAAATATATATTAAAAAGATAGATTTAGTGCATGCTATGCTCTCTTCTGAATTTGATGCTTCGGAGGGGATGGCGCATGCGTGTGACACTGTCTATATGATTGAGAAATTGCGCATTCAATGAGATTGAGTTGACGTTCTCGGAATACATAAACCATTATAATATTTGAACAATATCAGCCATTTGTGAGGTAATCACATAGCGACTTCTCCGTTGATATACTTCAAGTATTTATCAGGTTGATTCATAAGTTTCGTTACGTTTTCACGCGTGGAATCTTGCTTCAGACTTTATCGATCCTGTCATGGATTTTTGTGTGATGTTGGTACATGTGTGCTCTCCATTGCGCACCTAATAACACACTCGGCAGATTTACCTTACGGAGACGGTAGTTTGAAAAAAGACACAAAACTTGAATATCAATTATGCACTTTTGACGCGTCGGCACTTTTTGCGCGATAATTATCTCGCCAAAACAACTCTATTTTTGTAAACTGTGATGTGTAGGAATTGTAATTTGCTAAGAGCGCCGGATCAGTCAGGAAAAAGCTTGACACAAAAGTCATGCATCCCTTCCTTCTGAGATCTTACATCATATAATATTCGTTTGTTCGAGCTGTCAATTTGTATAGATGGTCACACTGGTTTTAATTTTATCAGAAGTGTGATGGCATATGACGTTGATGATATCATAAAATAATGAAGATGGTGGAACGTTCCCTTCAGTAGCCCCACTTTTCCAAATACCAAAGTCGAAATTTGGACGTCGAAATCGGTAATTTTTGGCCCATAAGTTTCCTTAGCGAGTATGAAATTTCGATTTCAAATGTTTGCTGGAAACGTCAACCCCAACCCATTGACTTCCCTGGGTGACGGTGATTGTAACGCATTCGTTTTATGTTTATGACGGTTTGAACCGAATACTCGAAAAATGGACATTTTGCCACTTTTTGGAGAAACAGTTAATATCTGCTGAATGAAGTGATGTCAATCAACAGATACGACAGTTTTCTAGCAACCCAATCATGCCTCAAATAATGCCCAAGTAGCTCCGAACACAAGTGAAGCATCTTCGTGAAAACTATAAAAATACCTTGTAACGAAACTTATGAATCAACCTAATAAAATTATAATCACAAAAAATTGCATGCGGGAGGTGAATTCTTGCCCTTTCATTGCTATATAAGTGGTGAGGAACTGTTAGGTGCAATGCCTGTAGAACATGCAAAACTAATATTGTGGATGATCCTTCATTGTATTTGCGTATTCGTAAACATCGAGCGCTATGTGAAATAGAGTGGCGAAGTGGTGCATGAGTGTTTCATGTTGTCGATAGGTGTGGGCCACAATCGGGCATTCAATCATTCTGTGTCCATGACGTTATAAATACGACATTAAGATCTGCTTAGGACATCTGAGTGTTTTAGTATTCTCGCTCGTTTACGGCGATCTCTGTGAGAATTGGGTGGTGGTATATAATCTGATGCTCTAACTAGCGCACTCACTCGATGTCTGACTTTTTTTTGAATATTCATAATGTCTCATGTGGCGTTAACTTCCGCCGTTTCTATCTAAAATTTGAATTCCCGCAATTCCAAATCTCCGTTCTCCGTGGAGCTAGAGACCTGAAAATTGGAATACAAGGTTTTTTGCCCCTCAAAATCTTATACTCCAATTTTCAAGTCTCTAGCTCTACGGAGAACGGAGATATGGAATTGCGGGAATTCAAATTTTAGATAGAAATGGCGAAAGTTAACGCCGCATCACTGTTCAGCACACGAAACCAACCTTGTTCGATGATCATAACAAGATATATACCATGTTGTCAAAAAAATATTGTCAAACCGAAAATATTGTCAAACCGAATCAAATGTCAAACCGAATTCGCGATCTGGTGCTTCACAACTTTCACAAATGTTTGGATAGTTCCGGATTGATGCTACTTCTAGTACGATAAGTTTAATCTAAACAAATTAGTGCAGTTAATACTTAATATACGACATGTATCAGTTTGATCTTTGATTTTCAGTTTACGATCAAGAAGCGCGCGGGACACGGCGGCGAGCAGGGAGAGGCAGCGATGGCCAAGTCGTGGCAGACGAGGTGAGCAGAACTCTCTCTGTTAAGCTAGTTCTTGCCGATCAGAGAGTGCACAAAATTATATAACACACTTTTAATTTCACTGTTGGTAACTATCTATATGTGCAACTGTTAGCGATCAGAAAGTGAGAAATATTGTGTAAGTAAAAATCAACCTCGATGCGGAGCTCATCCCGGCCGTCTTCGACACGAATATTTTGTGTTAAACCCCGGATGCAGGGTAGTGGACAAACCGGCTATGGACAAAATGGCAAATGAACGCCGTTCGCTTGCGATTCAAGGTAGCGACTTAAGAGTTATTTTATTGTTACCAGTGTGTGCTCCCCTACATTTGCATATGCTAATCCCGTTACCAGGCGAACTTAAGTTTCACAGATCATCCATGTTCATGGTCCAAAATTGAAAAATTGAGTGGAAAATCAAGGTTAGATAATCACCAAATGCCGTAACCAATCGATCTACATGGATGAGCTGTGAAAATCAAGTTCGCCTGGTAACAGGATTAGAATGTGCAAATGTAGGGGAGCACACACTGGTAACAATTAAACAATTCCCAAGTCGCTACCTTGAATCGCAAGCGAACTGCCTTCATTTGCCGTTTTGTCCATTACCGTTTTGTCCACTACCCCGGATGCACAACCGAAATTGTGAAGCTACTCGAAGTTGGCAAGTTTTAGCGAAAGTTCATTATCGAGGTTTGGGATGAAAAGAAAGTACCAAACCCAATTATGGACAACATAGGGTCTATGCTGTGTTGATATTTATTCCGATTCATTTGTAAAATATCCAAAATATTATTTATACAAGTCACAGAACCGAACCAAACTGATAGTCTCGTGAGTCCAGAATGTATTTTTTCGGGAATATGTTTTCCTCTTTTGTCGCATGTCAGAAAAGTACAAACAAATTCACTGATTACTTAGCGACTTCTAGTAGCATATTTTAAAAATTCTTTATACCATTTTTCAAGCTCGCGTAATCATCGAAGCTGCGCTTTCCGTCTTTAGTGCATCGCATGAAACCTAAAGACCAAAAATAAATTGTTCAATGGTTTTGTGACCTGCCAACTTTGCGTTGCGGATTGTATCGAAATACCTGATAGCAGCGTCACAATGATACACCTTTCATGCATGAGTTAAAACACCATTTTCCTGAGACCGCACACAACCATGAAATTAGCGTGACGCACCGTAGTTAACGAGAGAGTTCGATGGTATGCTTCCAGACGTTGATGAAGTGAAATTTAGACGGCCAACCTTTTATCTAGTTTCATGCATGCAGTCTCTGTGAGCAATCAAAACAGCGGACAATGATATGTTACAGGACTTTTAGTATAAGGATTGATTCCCTTTTTGGCGTTCAAACAGTGGCCAACGTCCATAAGAAAGTGCTGACCCTGTCTCTGAGCATCGCTCTCAGTCAAGCGCCTATCAAGTAACCCAAACAAGGAAAATGATTTACAGCTAACTTCCATTGCAAGCGCGTTTTGAAAATTTGTGAATTTTGTTAGACTCAAAAAGAGAACATCGATCACTGGGAAGGTGTGCTCGAACGTAAGTGGACATAACGTAACCCGAAGTGGGCAAGTTGCTCGAATTCACGACCGGAATATTACGATCTTGACATTTTTCAACTTTGGTTTCGCATCGTGCTCAATAATCCTTGCGCATTAATGAGGAGATTCGTATTCGGCAATATGCGCAAAAATCATCTCACGTAATTAACTTATTTGTAGATTATTTAAGAGTGCATTATCTGTTTACATATTCTGAGTGTAGCGAAATGCGGCCATCTACTGGTTTCAGACGACGTTGACGACGAGCTGAAAAGACATCGGACGATTGTGAGGAGAGAAAGAAACTCTCTTGATTGTACACTCTCTCATAGATCGTAACGTTCGAAGTGGGAGTGAATGTAGAGGATTAGTAAAATAATAGATTTCTGATTTGAGTTATTATTCTATTTACTTAGAAAAATACTTAATGAAATAAGGAAAGAGAGCCATCTGTAACAATTAACGATACTAGTTGTTTCATGTTTCACGCATCACTTAAAGGAACATTTTCCCTTTGAAATTGTTCTTCTGTTCAAATCGGAGTGTAAAAATATGACATTCTGAATTCTTTTAAAATTACTACTAGTTTCAAGAAAAAGTTGTTAACATTACCATTCCACCATGCACAGCGTGCCAAACTTTGTTCGGCGCGGCGCCCGGTCGATCTTGAAACATAACATTTTTGGCGGAAATTAGAGATGAAACTTTGAACCAAAATTGGTGAAAGATATATCATAACTTAACTGCAAAAATTAAATTGGTATACCTAAGACAACACATCTCTCTGAATAGTAACCAAGATGCCTTCTTATGATTTTTGCAAATGTTCGTTACATTTAAATTGTATAACGCGCATTTTTCAAATTTTCGAGTATAAATCGAAAAAGTTGAGAACGCACAGCAATAGAGAACACCACAAATGCAGAACTTTTCCATATCTACGTAAAGAGCTCTACAATTTGTATAACTTAGAATTTTTCAAAAATGTTGAAAATTTTCGAGAAACTGAGAAAATAATGCTTAAATCGCTCGTTTCTTGAAAAGTTTCAACATTTTCGAAAAATTCTAAGCTATACAAATTGTAGATGCTTGTTACGTAGATATGAAAAAGTTCTGCATATGTGGTATTCTCAATTGCTGTGCGTTCTCAACTTTTTTGATGTGTACTCGAAAATTTGGAAAATGCGTGTAAAAACATTTAAATGTAACTAAAGTTAGCAAAAATGATAGGGAGGCATCTTGGTTACTATTCAGAGAGATGTGTTTTTTAGGAATACATAATTAATTTATACACAAGTTATGATATATCTTTAACCTATTTTGGTTCAAAGTTTCATCACTAATTTCAGCCAAAAATGTTATGTTTCAAGATCGACCGAGCGCCGCGCCGAACAAAGAAAATCATCCCTTTGACACGCTGTGCCATGAAGGTGGCGGATCTAGACCTGAAGTACCTATCTCGTCTGAACGAGAACGAGCGGATGGTGATTGGCAACGATCTGGAGGGCTGTCCGATCTTTGCATTAATGACATCGAGGCTTTCATCGAAGCTGTCCGACCTTTGGATTAATGACATCGAGGCTTTGATCGGAGCTATCCGACCCTTGGATTAATGACATCGAGGCTTTCATCGAAGCTGTACGACCTTTGGATTAATGACATCGAGGCTTTCATCGAAGCTGTCCGACCTTTGGATTAATGACATCGAGGCTTTGATCGGAGCTATCCGACCCTTGGATTAATGACATCGAGGCTTTCATCGAAGCTGTACGACCTTTGGATTAATGACATCGAGGCTTTCATCGAAGCTGTACGACCTTTGGATTAATGACATCGAGGCTTTCATCGAAGCTGCCCGACCTTTGCATTAAAGCGGGAATATCAGCAAAACTAGTCGGAACAAACTGACAACGCAGTTTCGAGACAGTCGTAAACTGTAACTCATTTTCGAAATTCCGACTTTAAAATCTCTATTCAGAATTGAGTTATGGTTAGAGTTATCTTATTGGAAATGAAACGTTATTGGAAATGGGCCATTTTCCCACTCATTTCCAAAACCCATTCGATAATGGGGCGGTTCATATTGGAAATGACTTTCTTATTGGATTTTCCAATAACAATTGGAAATCGAACGAGGAAGGGGGAGATTGAAGGTATATTGATTGATGAAACTCAACTGAATCAAATGTTCAAATGAAGTGACCCACACGCTGAAATCACTCGTTCAAAATTATCAGATATCAATATCCCTTATTGGATTTTCCAATAACTTTTGGAAATGACTAGACCGGGAGGGGGGAATATTGGAAATAGAATGAAAGAGGGAATTCTTTGTTCGCACTATTGGAAACTCCGGAATCAATTCCAATAAGAGAACTCTAGTTATGGTTCAATGAAAGCATTCAAAATTGACCCTGACGCACAGGCAACGAGTGAGAGAGCACGCGACTTGAAGAGAGCTCTCTCCCTATGTGAAACATATTTCAACCAGGCGCTTTTTTGCCGATAATCCTGCTTTAATGACATCGAGGCTTTGATCGGAGCTATCCGACCCTTGGATTAATGACATCGAGGCTTTCATCGAAGCTGTCCGACCTTTGGATTAATGACATCGAGGCTTTCATCGAGGCTGTCCTACCTTTGGATTAATGACATCGAGGCTTTCATCGAGGCTGTCCGACCTTTGGATTAATGACATCGAGGCTGTCATCGAAGCTGTCCGACCTTTGGATTGTATTCGGAGATGTATTCGGCAATAGGCGCAAAAATCATCCCACATAATGAACTTATTTGTAGATTAGTTTAAGTTTTCATTATCTTCCTTAGATTCTGAGTGTAGGGAAGTGCGGCAATCTATTGGCATCAGACGATGTCGACGACGAGCTGAGAAGACATCGAACGATTGTGAGGAGAGGGAGACTCTCCTGATTATACACTCTCTCATAGATCGCAGCGTACGAAGAGGGAGTGATTGTAGAGAATTAGTCAAATAATAGATTTCTGATTTGAGATTACATTATATTTACTTCGAAAAAAAAGAACGTAATAAGGAAAGAGAGAGAGCCAGCTATAGGTAGCAATTAACGACATTTGTTGTTTCATGTTTCACGCATCACTTAAAGTAATATTTATCACATTTAAATCGTTATTTTTTTCAAATCTGAGTGTAAAAAATAATTGGATCCATGTTATGAAATTCTGATTTATTTGTTAAAAATACCATTCCACTATGAAGGTGGCGAAAAGCTGCCTGAAGTATCTCTCTCGTCTGAATGAGAACGAGGTTCTGGAAGAGATCGAACCGAACATCTGAACATCTTTGGTCAGTGAGAGGGAAGGTGTCTGACTGCCTCCATCCCGAATGTTCTCTTTTGCCTGTCTGACAAGCGAGAGAATGTGAATGAGTGGAGGGATTCTGGAATTGCGATATTACCCCTCGCATCCTCTCAGTTATTTTAATTGTGTTTGGCGTCGTCAGTGTCACTGAGATCATACACGGGTTGCCATTCGAGTACTGAAGAAGTTGTGAAACCTAGAATTTGCATGATATTAGATGAAACAATTCCAAAACTTTTTTTTCGCTTTGTCCGAAAGGAGGGAGAGAGTAATTTTGATTTAGAACATCTGACGCTGTGATATGACTCTTCTCATTTTGAGAGGGCCCTTCTTCTATTCAGGAGTGGTGTATAGCTTATAAGCTAGCTGTATAAACATAAATAGTTATACAACTATTCATTAGAACTACATTTTTTTGTCAGAATCATTGCGAAAATTGTTTTACAAAAAAACCCTGTTCCGATAAATTATGAATCTGTATTCTACGAGACTGGCAGAGGCGAAGAACTAGCTGCTCTTCATCGATGACGCCTCTAAAATATTCGGTACTGGTACTGTGATTTTGATCAAATACGGTAGAAGCACATTTATTATGGGTAATGTGAACGTATTGTGCTCCTGACAGTATTGCGCATGCCATTTCGAATTAGTGCACGCACGTGGAGAACAATGTATAAGCTTGGCAATTTTAGACCTGGTCCAGTGAATATGCTGTTTCGGCATCTTATGTAGACTGGGGATAATGTGTGGAATTAGTATTCTCTCACCACGTCTTAAAAAAACGATAAAACTTTCCCATTGATGTGCCCCTGCGAGATCTTGGTTCCGAATATTCGTTAAGGATATATTGTTTGCGCATAGGTGTTCGGCCGCTGGTGTTACACGAAGTAATCACAAACAAATTCTCTTCTCAGGCACCTCTTCCTCCCTGCGTTCCTTCCAGCTGGCGATGTGTGCTGCGCTCTTCCTCTGCATCTCATACGATACTTCAATCAGGGGATTAAAGGAACAGTGAATGCAAACGGGCGCCCGATTGAAATATGTTTCAATTAGAGGATAACTCTCTTCAAGTCGCGTCCTCTCTCGCTCGTTGCCTGAGCTTTCCCTAATTTGGCTTCCCGCCAACTTCCGATGGCTCTGCTCGAAATTGAGATATCAATGTGAAAATTTCGGAACTTCCTATCGTTGGGGAGATCTAGGCCGTGCATATGAAACCTTCAACAATCGAATTTTGCCTTTGCTCCTCCTTTAAATGATTTTCGCTGCAGAAAATGAGCGTGACAATCAGCCCATCGTTGCGACAATCTTGGTCCCACCAGGGAAATGTCAGTTCCGTGGTTGATTAATATCACCTTCAACACACCAATCTGCTAATGTGTTCGTGTCATATTGCGGAAAAATGATTTATAATTATTACTTTATTATTATATGCATCACATTCTCAAGATGATACCCTGGGACGTCCGCTCCGTCTGCGCGACGCGACGCGCACGTAGCTCACGGCCGCGCTCGCCTTCCCCTTCAAGCTGCCCGTAGATGCGGTCGTCAAGAAGTGTTTTAGTTATGGAGCGGATGAATCGGGAAATCTAGAGGAAAACTTGGGGGTGGGGTGACAAAACAGAAACCGACAAAACCGGAACAAATCACGGCTCCTTCGGATCTCTACATAGGGACTTGGGAGTTGTTGCATTGTTACTATTATGCGCTCTACTACACTACCCTGTCCAAGTGATTATGTTTTTCGCACTCTCACCTATGTATGGTCATGGTCCAATATTGATTATTTGAGTGGAAAATCATGGCTAGATAAACACGAAATCCCGTAACCAATCAATATTAATGTTCCCCAGAAACTACTCTATAACATATTTATCGATTGATTACGGCATTTGGTTTTTATATAACCCTGATTTTCCACTCAAAAACACGGTTTAGGACAATGAACCCCCTATACACAGGTGGGGTGCGAAACTCATAATCTCCAGGGCAGATGATCTAAACAGGGTAGAATAGTAGAGCGCATACTGGTGGCAATGCAGCAACTCCCCAGTCTCTTCGTCGAATCCCGAAGGAGCTATGATTTGTTTCTGTTTTGTCGGTTTCTGTTTTGCCACCCCCCGAAAACTGGGTGACTGGATGAAATACACCAGTAGGAAACTATTGGGTAGTTGATACGGTTTAAGAGAGCTTGCTTCCTACACCGAATAGTGGATTGAATAATACGTGGTTAATTTAGAAAATCCACTGTAAGTTTCCTGCGTGATGGAGAAAACATTTTTTGAAAGATTTGGAAAAATTTTTAACTTGTGATTATTTCACAAAGTTTTCAACATAAAAGTTGTTCAGAATAATTTACCGCTCATTTTGAGTGCGAGCTCTGTAGCTCGATTGGGAGCTTATTTACGCTATAGCCATGTGCAAAACCGGAAAATTTCTAAAAACCGGCTCTGGGACCAATAACCTATATTTTTCGAAATCTTAACTCCAGGGTATTATCTCAACAATATGGATCAAATACGAAATATGAATTTTCAAATTGTTCCCGCACTCCTCCACTGACTCGTGATACACGTGATAAAATGAATACTAACCTGCTTGAATTTATCTGCACCATAGAAGCTCATTTGGACTGCAATTATTATTTTAATTACTAACATTACTATTTGATCATCGTTCATCAGCTCTCGTACGCGATGTTCGTTTTCTCGAATCTTCTGAGGGAGTTCTGCTAGATGGATCGATCAACATCCGCAACACGGAGGTGAGCGATGATCTGAATCTTTTCAACAGGCACACACACACTCGCTCTGTCTGATAGGCCAGAGAGCGTGAAGAATTAAAGATATATCAGATACAAAAGTTTTTGATATTATATGAAGTTATATGATATTATATGAAGTTGTGATATCGGAACTTTTTATTTTTTGTATGCTACAATTCGAGCTCTTCAACTATCAAGTCTAGCATTTTATACTACTTATGAAGCAGTCGTGAAACATCGAATTAACGAGACATTGAGGTATACTTTTTCGGGGGGCGGACATTTGCAAAAGGGACGTTTGCACAACTCCCCTGCGTTTCCTTTGCAGAGGGACTAGCCACTTGCGAGTTGTGTCATTGTTACCAGTATGCGGTCCCCTACATTTGCATATGTAAGTCGTGTTACCAGGCGATCTTGCGTTTCACTCCAAATCAGCGTATAGAGGCTCATGGTATGTGGATTTCCATGAACCCCTATACGTTGAAACTCATGATCGCCTGGCAACAAGACTTACGTATGCAAATGTAGGGCACCGCATACTGGTAACAATGACACAACTCGCAAGTGGCTAGTCCTTCTGCAAAGGAAACGCAGGGGAGTTGTGCAAATGTCCCTTTTGCAAATGTCCGCCCCCACTTTTTCAGTGATCATAGTATCGTACTCCATCGGTATTCGGTATACGAATGCGATCTTTCATGAAAAAAACATTATACTTACTATGTTCTGTAACATAGTGAGTAATAGGAAAAGGCATACGCAAAATAGTCTGAACTGAAACCGGGAGCGCTATCGGCCTTTTCACAGCTTTTTTCATATATTTAATTTCTCTCGCTTGAGTGCTATATTGATTCCTTCTTGGTACTATACACATTATTTATCTTTATAAAGGAGAGGGCGAGATGTAACAATGGTCAAGACAAGGCAGAGGTAAGCAGCACTCTATATTCCGCAACTCTCTCGCTGCATGAGGATATAGTGTGTATTGAAAAGAAGACATGATTTGCAATTGAAACTGTATTCCTTTGTCTATCTTGATAAGAAGAGCGAGAGAGCGTGTAAACGGGGGAGAAGCATAACATAACTACGTCTTGCAGGTTGAACCTCGACGCTGAGCTCATCGCGGCCTTCCTCGACCGGAATCTGCGCAATATGATTTTGTATTTTTATTTCGAGGAATACCGTCCGATCATCGTTAAAGTAAGACACGCAAACGGATATGTGCCTTGTGCAACTTGAATTTGGCATGCTTTCCCATTCGGCAGACTATCTCGATTTATAAAAAAATGCAGATGCAGACTGATGCACACTGATGCAGAGTGCCCCAATGTGAATAACGAGTGCTTCAACTGCCATGATATTGGCCATTTCTCGATCAAGTGCCCGAAACCGAAAAAGAAGATCCATATTCGAAAGGAGAGTAAATTAAATGTGAACTTTGTCGCTGGCGATTCGCCCGAGGATCTCGCACGATTCGAGACCGATGTGGTAATGAACGGAAAGGTTGTCAGAATGACAGTGGACACAGGTCACTCCGAAATCACTCTGATCTCTGAATCTACTTGGAGGGAAATCGGTGCTCCCAAGAGAAGTGAGCACGATGCATTCCCGAGATGCGCCAATGGAACGCCTCTCAAACTGACTGGGAAGTGCCATCTAACACTTGAGTTGAATGGAAGCACTGCCCAGGGAAGTGTATACACTTCGGAGGAATCGGACAATCTGATGGGAAGGAACTTCATCGTCACATCCTTTCGATTGATTCCTCGGGAAGTGAGAGTGAATGCAGCGAAGAGTAATGACTCATATATGTGAAGTGGATTGAGAGGGAGTACAGTGGCATCTGCAAGGAAGGACTGGGAACGTGTGAGAAGGCTAAGGCAACATTCCGCTTGAGAGAAGGATCGATTCCCGTCTTCTGCAAGAGAAGAGATATCCCCCTTGCCTTAATTCCCAGAGTCGATGAAGAGATTGACAGACTTCTTGAAATGAATGCAATCGAGTCGGTGGATTACCTCGAGTGGGCAGCACCCATCCTAGTGGTTCCAAAGCCGAACAGGAAGTTGCGAGTGTGCGTAGACTTCTCAACTGGTCTGAACGAGAATCTCGAGCCGCATAATCACCCGTTGCCGGTGACGTCAGAGATATTCACTCGTCTGGAAGGATGTACTCTCTTCAGTCAAATCGATCTCAGTGATGCATATTTGCAAATTCCAGTGGAGGAAGAGTGCAGGAATTTGCTGGGAGTGTGCACACATAGAGGATTATTCCGTTTCAAAAGATTGCGGTTTGGAGTGAGCGTGGCTCCTGGAATTTTCCAGAAGGCGATGGATACGATGCTCTTTGGGTGTGATAGTGCTCAAGCGTATCTCGATGACATTATGGTCGGTGGAAAGACCAAGGAAATCCACGACACGAATCTGAAAAGAGTACTCGAGCGAATAAAGGAATATGGATTCAGAATTCGTCCAGAGAAGTGCTCTTTCGGAATGAGTAAGATCAAGTACCTCGGATTCATAATCGATCAGTCTGGAAGGAGACTAGATCCAGCGAAAGTGAAGGCTGTAAGGGAAATGCCACCACCCATTGAGATCGTTCCTTGGAATGGTGTCCTACTACGGATGTTTCATCGATGGAATGCATAAGCTGCGATGCCCTCTTGATTATCTGCTGAAAGATGGTGTTGAGTGGAACTGGTCGATTGAATGTGAGAAGTCATTCAAAGAGATAAGATCTATTCTGGCATCGGATCTCAATCTGATTCACTACGACCCTTCCAAGGAACTGGTACTAGCTGCTGATGCGAGTGAGAAGAGAATCGGGGCAATGATTGCTCATAGAGTCAATAGAAGACTCGTGCCGATTGCACATGCATCAAGAGCATTGAAATCTGCCGAGATCAAATACGCCCAGATCGAGAAAGAAGGGGTGGCTCTGGTTTTCGGAGTGACGAAGTTCCATCGATACCTATTTGGAAGGAGATTTGTGATGCAAACGGATCATAAACCCCTCATGGCGATATTCGGATCGAAGGATGGAATACCGGTGCATACAGCGAGGAGACTGTATCACTGGGCGACGATCTTGTTGGGATACAACTTCACGATGGAATACATTGATACGGAGAGTTTCGCTTATACAGATGCTCTATCTCGATTGATGGTTGATTCGAGAGATGGACAAGATGATGAGAATGTGCTTGAAGAGGCAGAGACACTCATCGTGAGAATAATCAGAACCAGTATAGGCAAATTGCCTGTAACTTCTCAGGATATCAAATACGCACTATCGGCGGACCAGCTACTGTCTAGAGTCAGGAATTTCCATCTCACAAGATGGCCGAATGAGAAGACTCTCCGTGAGGATAGTGAATTTGACCAGCTGAAGTCATTTTACTCAAGGAGAATGGAGTTGGCGGTGGTGGACGATTGTTTAATGGTGAACAATCGGGTTGAGATTCCCAGATCCCTCATCAAGGAAGTGCTGAAAATGCTGCATGCAGGGCACCCAGGTGTTGTCAGAATGAAGTCGATAGCTCGACAGGTGTGCTACTGGTATCGGATGGACGAAGACATTGAACAAGTTGTTCTATCGTGTGATCAGTGTGCACAGGCACTCAAGAGATCGACGAAGGTACCACTCGAACCATGGCCGAAGACATGTGAACCATGGGAGAGAATCCACTTGGATTACAGCGGTCCTGTGGACGGTAAATATCTCTTAGTCATAGTCGACTCATTGTCGAAATGGCCCGAAGTCGTGGTGACATCGTCGACGACGGCAGGTGCCACAATTCGTATTCTGAATGAATCGATCGCCAGGAACGGCCTTCCCAGAGTGATAGTGACAGATAATGGACCGCAGTTCAATGCGGATGCGTTTAATCGATACTGTCGGGAACGTGGAATTAGTCACATGAACACTCCTACGTACCACCCGCAGAGCAATGGTCAGGCGGAGAGATTTGTCGATTCCGTGAAGAGAAGTCTGCTAAAGCAGAAGGGAGAGCGATCACTCGAGGAAGCTCTCCAGATGTTTCTATACAACTATCGGAAAACTCCAAATCCCCAATGTGATGGGAAGACACCGAGTGAAATAATGTTCGGAAGGAACATTCGATCAGAGGTAGATCTCATGAGACCCATCAGAGTAATGACTGGAAATGATGAACGGATCGACCGAATGAAGAAGAGATTTGATCAGAAACACGGTGTGAAGGCACGATCGTTCAAGATTGGAGATAAGTTGCCTGTAACATCTACTCTTAATCATCTTATCATATCGCATGGTAAAGAATTATTCTTGTACGACATGCAAGTTTCCCCGAATGGTCGGAAGTGGACTAAAGGGTTCGTGAATGGTCGAATCGGAAAGACCATGTACGAAGTGGCACTGGATGATCGAACAGTGAGGGCACATGCTAATCAGCTGAGAATGAGACTGGACTCTGATCGAGAGTATGTGACTGATCCAGTGATGGATGATGAGGCACAAGTAAGTGCTCTCGAAGCGATCGAATCTGGAGTCAACGAGAAGAAAATGCCCGAACCTGAAGGACAACGCGATGGATTCCACGAGGGAATGCCCGACGGAGAAGAGGACATCAACGAGAAGCCAGTTCCGAGACGATCAGCGAGGACGAGTGTGCCACCGAAGAGACCCAATGTCAGTCATAAGAAGAACAGATACGACGAAGATTGATTACCTGACCAAAGTGCATCGATCGTGGCCCAGTGATTCTTGTATCATATTATTATTATCAGATTCATTGAAGTTAGAATCTTGGAGGGAGGTGTTATGTCGAGAGGAATCCCTCCACTCTATTATCACATTATCGACTGACACCTTATGCCGTCATTCCCCTTTATCTATCTGCCCGAGTGCAGTTGTTGACTCGCTTCCCTTCATCCCTCCCTATTCACGCGAGGGTAAATCAGTGACCCCTCAGCCCTCTCCCTCGAGTGATATTGATTACCTCTCACCCTCTTCCCTTCTATTCTGGCCAGTCTTGTCTCGTTTTGGAGTTGTTGAGCGGTGCTCTCATTTTACTCATGCTTAGATAAAGCTTCTCCCTTTATGCTCTTGGAGTTGGGGACAGGCCAGCTACACAATATTTATTGTTCACATGGTTAGACAGAGGGAGAGAGTGTGTAACCTTAAGTAACGGCGACTCTTGCATAGAACTGTAGCGAGTGGGAGAAAAAATGGATGCCACTCAAAACGAAATGGAAGGTTGTAGGTGAATTCGTGATGTTTGGTTGCATGAGTTTCAGTAAACCGGCACTTGCAATACGAGGAAACTTTTGACGAGAAAAAATATTTCGTATTGTATGCACAATTTGCGAAATATTGGAGCTGGAATTACACATTCCGGCTTTTCTCACAGGAATCTGCGCAATCTGCAAAGGTTCGTTATTATTTTTCCATTCCGCGGCACCGGTCATATTGTTGAAGATAGACCGACAAACCGATATGTGTCGAAGTTGGCACGCTGTAGCGAAAGTTTCCTATCGAGGATTAGGATGTAAAGAAAAACAAAATTCGCGATTCTGAAAAAAATAGGGTTTATGATATGTTGATATTTCTTCAGTTTCGTTTGTTTAAAAATTGTAAATATTATTTTCCACGTCACAGAACCGAACCAATGCATAAACTGACAGCTTCGCGAGCGTTGAGAATTTATGTTTTCGGGAAGATTTTTTTCTTTTTTTTTTCGGCTGTCAGAATATAACAAACAATAACATTGATAAAGCGACTACTACAGCATATTTGAGAAATTGTTTGTGCGATTATCCGAGTCCTGACTAGCACCACAGATGCGCTCTCCGCCTTTGTGCAAAGAATGAAAGCTGAAGCGGAAAGGCGAATTGTTAAGCTTTTTGGGACCCACCAACTTTGGATTACGGAATATATCGAAATGTCAAATAGTGTCGATCGAGTATCCGTCAAGGTAGCCATTCTTTACATTGGTAAGGAGATGGTAGGCTAGTATGACGATGATGATGACGTGAAATGTAGATGGTAAATCTTTTGTCAATTTTCATTCATGCGTTACTTGTAACGCTATAAAGTACCTTTTTTAAAACTCCACTCAGCGCAGGTGGCGAATCTGGACCTCAAGTATTGAGGAGCCGTTAGCGACATTCGCCTTTTGTTTCGCGCTTCCCGCGAATGAAGATGCGTTCATCCGGGTTCACTAAGGTGAGCGAAACCAAGGCTTGAGAAAATATTGTACAAGAAAACAATAGATAAAATTTTAAATTTAGTGTTCTGACGTTTACCAATGCAGGTTGCGAATCTGGATCTGGAGTGCATCTCTCATAAGAAAGAGAACGAACAGATGGTGGTTGGCAAGGATCTGGAGGAGATAGATCTGAGGATCTGTGGCCAGTGAGAAGGAATGTGTCTGACTCACGCCTGTCTTAAAGAAGGGGTAATATTCGTCATGAAGAAATATCATTCAAGTTCTACGATATACATGAAAGTCATGGAAAAACTGAAGGAGCACATCAGGGTATGTGATCGATTAAAATTCAGATTGTAAAGGGTCATATTGCCAACCCTAGAAGCTGTAGGCTTGTAGATGCAGATGTACACAGCTTTCCGGGGAGTTTGGATTCTGCCAAATTAATTATCAGTGGTAGCAGGAGCAAGAGTCAGCGGAATGGTTGTGTAAAGATATGTCATTCCACAAAGTATCGTTCATCCGTCGTCGAAATGCGCAAAAATATCATAAGAACAAAAAGTAAACTCAGATATAATGAACTGTGTGGGTTTGTGCTTCGGGAATTATTCTAGTCGGGATAAAACTAGGGAAATTCCATGAGGATCAAGTTGTAGGAACAACACATTATTTCAACAAACAACCATAATCTTCCCTGATTTCTCCCGACGCCAAATTCATTTGTGATTAAGATTAGTACGAAATGGTGCGCACGATTGGGAGTTTCACAACCTCAACATAACTTTGAAATGTTTCGCAGTTATGCTCTCTTGATGATAGTGGCAATTAAACAAAATAAATATTCGTTCACCCTTACTATGGTAATTGATGTACGACTTGTATAACTATGAGAGTTGCACTAGTTTCTGATCAAGGAACGGTCGGGACACGGCCTCGAGCTGGGAGAGGCAGCGATGGTCAAGTCGTGCCATACGAGATGAGCGACACTCTCTCCGTTTCATGCACATTCCCACCGGTAAGGGTGCGAGAGTACTAGGGTCGGCAATTCGGAGCATCATTGCGATATCGCAATCTTCCCCTACTCAAATTTCGCAATATGCGAGGGGGGATTGTGATATCTCGCAATTCTGCTCCGAATTGCCGACGCTATAGGGTACGGAAGTTGATAGATCAAGCTGGTGATTCTTCATGTGTATAACTATGCCTTGATTTCGTTGCTGCTCTCTGCATGCGCTCGAATCTCCTTGTTGTACACTTTCTTTCGAATATTTGAGTGGTGATAGAGTGTTTACAATGAAAAGGCGATGGTATAGCGAACGCAGGTGCAACATTCAACTATATTATGCTCTTGTTATTCAAAAACATAGTTTGTAAATGAGATTGTGAGAAAATGAGCTGATTGAACAATAATTTGAAATATTTTATGCTGCAAAACCGGCGGGTAATTAGTTTGCGAGAGATTTGAGTAACAATAAATTGTTTCTGAAACATGAACCACGCTTTAAAAAATTTCACATCCGCTTTTACAATTAGGATTTTTAGGCAACTTGCGTAAATTATTTTTTAATAAGTTCTCATTTATCCTGCTGGATGGCGTTGAATTTTGCAATAAACAAACGAATGTATGGTGTATCTATTGGATTTTCATAGGCAATGAAAAGGGTCAATTTACACATTTCTCGCTCTTTCAAGCCTGTTGCCAAAGCCTGTTGCCAAACGAATCGAGCTGATCCAGGGAATGGGCGGAAAGTCGTCAAATGAGTTACTATCGGTTTTGGTCACCCCAAGGCATGCCTAAGAGACCCCCAAAGCCTCAATTAGCATACTTCATTTTGGAGCTCCCTACACCGGGTCGGCTCTCGGCTGCTCCCACTTTGACAGCGATTTTAACGCTTCGCGTGATAGATGGACGAAAAATGCACTCTGAGGGACCCCCTGTCATTTTTTGAGCTCTACCGATGTATGCAAACCAGATCCTCTAATTTTGAGTTTTAACCGAGATACATTCAAAGGGAAATTTCTCAAAAGTTTAGGTAAAATAGCAGCTCAAATTTTCGTAGTGTAGCTCACCGAGAGCTTTCTAATGAGTGGTTTGCGCCAAAAAGTGCAGTCCTCGAAATCGAGTTATCTCCTTTTTAGGGTTAGCGATCATTTGAACTTTTATTTCAACAGCATAATTCAGAGAAAACTCATTTCATTTCACTTCCCACCGCGTTTTTCGGCGCGCTCAATATGGAATGATCCGTTTTCTCGCAATTATGCTGTTGAAATAAAAGTTCAAATGATTGCTCACCGTTAAAAGGACATAACTCGATTTCGAGGACTGCACTTTTTGGCGCAAACCACTCATTGGAAAGCTCTCGGTGAGCTACATACACTGCGAAAATTTGAGCTGCTATTTTACCTACACTTTTGAGAAATTTCCCTTTGAATGTATCTCAGTTAAAACTCAAAATTAGAGGATCTGGTTTGCATACATCGGTAGAGCTCAAAAAATGACATGGGGTCCCTCAGAGTGAATTTTTCGTCCATCTATCACCCGAAGCGTTAAAATCGCTGTCAAAGTGGGAGCAGCCGAGAGCCGACCCGGTGTAGGAAGCTCCAAAATAAAGTATGCATATTGAGACGTTGGGGGTCACTTAGGCATACCTTGGGGTGACCAAAACCGATAGTAACTCATTTGACGATTTTCCGCCCATTCCCTAGAATGACGATTTTAGCTCGATTCTTTCGTGGGAGGCGTGATATCACGCCATTCACCTAAGAATCGATCTTAATTCCGGATTTGAAGGAATGGCCCAAATCGAGCTTTCTGCGCTTTTGTACTCTTCTGGTGTCCCTAAACATTAGCCTGATTTGTTATTGTCATAACCACATTCTGAAGATCCTGGTACCGGGTCGTTGGTTCTGGTAACCACCATTAACATCAATTTTCTCATTTATACTGCACTTTTGGTGAAAATTGCACCCTGAGTGACCCCCACCATTTTTTCGAGCTCTATCGATGTGTACCAACTAGAACTCATGAAAGTGATTTTAAACAGTGCTATATTCAAGACGGATTATCTCGAAAATTTATCGAAAGCAGCAGCTGAAATTTCAGGATCGTATAGCACTTGAGGAGAGCTTTAAAATGAGGGGCTTGCGGTCTTCGTACCCTTTCCGCAAGTATCCGTTTATCCAATTTGAATTTCCGAGATGATTTGAAGCCATTTAATTCGTCGCAGACCGCGCGAATCCTGAAATTTCAGCTGCTGCTTTCGATAGATTTTCGAGATAATACGACTTGAATATAGCACCGTTTAATATCATTTTCATGAGTTCTATTTGGCACACATCGATAGAGCTCGAAAAATTAGTGGGGGTCACTCAGGGTGCAACTTTCACCAAAAGTTCAGGATAAATGAGAAAATTAATGTTAATGGTGGGTACCAGAACCAAGGACCCGGTACCAGGACTTTCAGAATGATCGTACGAAAATGAAGTTCTCAGGATCTCTCTGATAGAGGTGGACCTACTCAATCCTCAAAAAACATCAAATACCCGTGTTTTGCCAACTCCTAGAAATGGGGAATTTAGCTCGATTCTTAGGTGAATGATGTGATATTATTTCTATGGAAAATTGTCAACGTCATGGTTTTTCTAGGCTTCTTGACTTCTTCATCACTGCAATGCCGGTCCGAAAATGATTTCGTGGAGTCAATCGCTTCAAACACAAATATAATTTATTATATAAATAACGGTACGGATTGCGGAGGTTTATATCACAATACCGCTCTCTCTTCGTTCTCCACACTATTTATTGGGAGAAGAGCGAGCAGATTGGAGAGAGTTAGACCTTCCCTCTCACTGACCACAGATACTCTACTCGATCTCCTACAGATGCCTCTTGCCAATCACCTCTCTCATCTCGTTTCATTCTGTTTGGTCTAACATAAATTTATTGCTTTAATATTTTTATAATATTTATCGCATATTGCAATGGTTTATCTATGCGCAAATACGCAAGAACAATTGCGCACGTTGTGAAACGCGAAATTGAAAATTTCCCGAGATCGAAATATGCATGTCGCAAAATTCGGACAATTTGATCTTCGGGTTATGCGACTATTTTTCACACCGAATCAATTTCTCAAATGAATCAGGGTAAGGCTGAGATCTTGCTTTTAGATGGTTACTTTTTGAGTATATTATGCCACCACTACTACTCAACATTGGCGCCAGCGGCTCGCGCGCAACATCAATAAGGGCGGCGCGTAGACTACGGTAGGCTCGGCAGAGGAGGAGGCCGAATGACGCATGCTGAAGAGGGAATAGGGATTACGGTAGGGCATGGTACGTGGTGTGAGAGGACAAAAGTTATTTTGATTATAATGGAGAATCTCTGCAGCGACCAAAGTCATGACTGTCAAAGCGCTTACAAGGAAATATTAAAACAAGCAATTGCCTGGTGCGATTTGAAGCGAATTCATCTCATAAAAACGGGAAAATGGGAATTGCTCGTCTTTTCATAATTCACGGGAATGGGGAAAACAGTGCGTTAGTGTTTTATGAATCTTGCTTAGGCTCGTGATAACGTACGGAGTCAGTGATTCTTCCGTTTGAACTGGTACAATAGATATATTTATCCTTGCCCTGTAACCCAGCGTGAACGCAGTTCATGATATTCGTTAGTACTCTTCGATACTGGCACTAGAATATGCGTGGAACGTGCTGCTCTTCATTACTGCCGCCCCCAGAAGAATCGGCACTGGTGCTATCAGTACCTTAGCTATGATGGCGTTTCATGTGTTCATGGGGTCTTGAAAATGTTGGAACCATGGCCCGCTATGCATGGTATTGCGTAGTGTACTGTAGGAATACTGTAATTATGGGTAATGGGAATATATTGTAACCCTGACAGTATTGCGCGTGTCACGTCAGAGCAGTACACACCCTTTGGCAGCTATGGATAAGTAAAATAAATCTTACAACCATGAACAGGTAAGCCAGTGAGCTTGTGGTTTTACGAATGTTACTTAGGCTGTGAATAAAGTCTTATATTAATGAATTCCATTCGTATCGGTGAAAATTAAGCTATCCTTGTGCCCCAGCGAGATTACTGTTCCGGATGCTTGAGAGTATCGCGTTTGGGCCTTGATGCTAAATCTGCACGTGAAAAGGGAAATGAAAACGAAAAAAAACACACAAATTTTGCTCACGCACCTCATCATCTGTGCGTGTCTTCCAGCTGGCGATGTCTACTGCGGGCTCTTTCTTCGACAATCTCATCCGACATTTCATCCCGGGATACAGGGAGTGAATTGAGAGCTCTAAATTTAAGTCCACTTTCTCTTGTGCACACAATTCGCAATTACTCGTTGAGGCTCTCTGAATTATTTTGCAACATTCTATCCATTTAAGCGGATCCAGGGATGAAATTAGCGAGTGCAATTGAGTTTGTGACTTTAATTTCGGAATTGCTGGTTGGTTGAGATATGGGCAACTGGTTTCTGTAATCCTACGTCGCGAGATCCTATAAAACAAATATTTTGGGTGCAATTTATTGCATTACTTTATTTGTAAAATAACGGTGCGTAAACTTGAATTGAATGGGGAAGTGGTGCATGCGTGTTGCACGTTGTCTGTAGTAGTGGACCAGAATCGGGCATTCGATGAATCTTTGTTCCTCAGTCAAATTACAAACAAACAATCTAATTCATCGTATTGTGCTGCGAATAGTTATTCAAAATGCACTCATGCCGTTTGGTTGATACGGTATCATAAAAAAAGGAGATGCAGTGGTAACTTCAATAACATGTGGCTGCACAATGAATGAAAGCTATTGTAAAACTATTTTTAGCCCTACATTGTAATGTTTCCCCCGCAAAATTGTTTAAATTTGACTCAGGCATGTTGCACGTTGTCTATTCTAGTGGGCTAGAATTGAGCACTGAAACCTGAAAATTATCTCATTCATTGGTCAAAAGTTTCTCAGCAATTTCAGGTTGCAGGCTCTTTCTATGTACGGGTGATAGGTTGACATTTAGTGCGAGAATTTTTTGCAGGTGAAAACAACAACATTATCATTCTAGTGTTCTAAACTAAGCGATAATCTTTACTCATTGCTTGCACTCTCAGTCTTATCCCTCTGCTGAAGCGAGATCATGTGTGAAACAAAGTTGAATCAGCAAGTAAATCGCAGGTCTCTGTCCTTCTGGACATCTTCTGGTGTGCGGAATGGAGCGAGTGCGGCTGCTGAGGGCGCGGAAGTGCGACGAGCTGGATATGGTATGGTAGCCTATCGAGAACTGAAAGAGCTTACTGTAGCAGAGAACTGAAATGGGTTACGATAGATTGGTGAAATGGTATACGGTCGATCAAAAACTGAAAACACTAAGTAATGATTAGCATGTAGTGGAATTACACGCGCAGGAGAAAGTACATGCTGAGCCCCGTTATGGAATTTCTCGTGTTCATAACATTGTTTTTATTGTATGCATATAACGTGCGTTGATTAGTTACCGCTGCAGAGCCGCTAGTACCGCACAAGTAGTTAGTGTGCATCACAACTTCACCTTGTCTCATAGTGCCATTTTCTTTTGCATAATTTTTGCATGTAAATTAGATAATGCATACTAACAAGCGCAATCGTGATCCATTTCCATTATGTAAAAAAGTCATTGTTCTACTTATCGCTCGCTGAAGTTCAAGTTAAACAACACCATTTAAATTATTTGAATTTGCGCTTTTCTGATCACGCCCGCTCTCTTGTTTTGCATACTCTCTTACTCCTTTTGCCGTGATCAGGCGCAGCAGAAATTTCAAAACTAACAAATCACCTTATTTGAACTGTTTCTCAAACCGAGATATTACGTTTATATGTCGTCCTTCATAATTATTTTTTTACTGGTAGGCTAAGCATATTAGGAAAGTGTTTGACGAATTCCAATCCCGGACAGCGCTGAATGCGTTGATGATTTGATGATAACGACCTACCATTAAATCGAATAATATTTTTTCAGTATCATTCATCTGCTCTCCTCCGTGTTGTTCGTCTTCTCGAAACTGCTGAGGGAGCGGCTGCTAGATGGATCGATCAACGTCCTCAATCCGGAGGTGAGCTTTGATATGTATTCTTTAATCTTATGGACAATGCATTAAGAATTGCTTAGATCATGCTATGGGAGAGTATTTTCGTATCCTCGCTCGTTTACGTCGTTCTCTGTGAGAGTGGGGTGGTTGGATATGATTTGACTCTCTGTCACTCGCGCAAACTCTCGTATTCTGACTTTCTTGAATATTCATTATCTCTCACTCTGTGCTTAGTATACTAGAGCGACCTTGTACGATGATGAAAAATGTTATTGGCTCCTTTTTCTGTATTATTGGGGCATTAGGGAGGTTCATGCGCCAGAAAATTCAATCTCAATGCGAGCTCGCGATCCGATGTTTCACAATCTCTTCATATTATTGAATAGATTCGCGGCAGTGATCTCTTTGAGAGAGGTGTGTGCAAATATTTATAATAAATGTTCTAGAGAGACTTTTTGACTCAGTGAACATATTTGTAGATACCCTTGGCACTAGGCCAAAAATGGAAATCCTACTAAATGTGCGCACATATAGTACTCGGTGAGTATAGCTCAGCCGTAGCCTATTTAGTGTTCTAGATCAATCGTTGAGAAATGCGCCGCACTTTAGTCTGAAATCCCTAATTTTCGAAATTTGCCATTCGCTACCGATTCAATTGGGTGTTACCTCTAAAAATAGGAAATATTCAGATGATCATGCAGGAAAAGTTTCATAATAATTGGGTTTAAAATATTAGAAAAATCTAAATTTTGAAAAATAATTTCCAATTTTAATTTGCATCTCCTTAGGATGATATGAGATTAACACTTTTTATTGTTTCAGTGTATAGCGCGGGATGCGTACTGCTTACTCTGAGAAATAAACAAAAATTAAAAATATAGTTTGGGAAATTTCAACAAAAAACGGAGGTCAACTTGAAATAAAATCAGTTCGTGATAGGCCCTGGCCTACCGTAACCCACAAACCGAAATGAAGGACAGGTGTTCTAGGGTTGCCCTACACGGAGTACTCGCTGAGGGAAATCCACTAGCGCGCGAAAAATTTGGATACGTTCTCGCGCGCGCCAGAGCGCTGATGTCAAAATATGTCCAGCGATTACGGTAGTTATTTAGCATTAGTGCTCTGGCGCGCGCTAGAGCGTATCCAAATTTTGTTGACGCTGGTGGATTTCCCTCAGCGAGTACTCCGTGTAGGGCAACCCTAGAACACCTGTCCTTCATTTCTGTTTGTGGGTTACGGTAGGCCAGGGCCTATCATGAACTGATTTTATTTCAAGTTGACCTCCGTTTTTTGTTGAAATTTACCAAACTATATTTTTAATTTTTGTTTATTTCTCAGAGTAAGCAGTACGCATCCCGCGCTATACACTGAAACAATAAAAAGTGTTAATCTCATATTATCCTAAGGAGATGCAAATTAAAATTGGAAAATAATTTTCAAAATTTTGATTTTTTCTAATATTTTAAACCCAATTATTATGAAACTTTTCCTGCATGATCATCTGAATATTTCCTATTTTTAGAGATAACACCCAATTGAATCGGTAGCGAATGGCAAATTTCTATAATTAAGGATTTCAGACTAAAGTGCGGCGCATTTCTCCACGATTGATCTAGAACACTAAATAGGCTACGGCTGAGCTATACTCACCGAGTACTACATGTGTGCACATTTAGCAGGATTTCAATTTTTGGCCTAGTGCCAAGCATAAGTTCACTGAATAAAAAAGTTTCTCTCTAGTTCTCCCAATGGTTGATCGTTGATCTTTCAGTTCAAGGAGCAGGCGGGTCGAGGCGGCGAGCAGGGAGATACAGCTATAGCAGATACTTTGAAGTACTCTCGGCTCTGTACCGTTTGGGGGGACAGATCGATTTCTGTCCCGTTTGGGAGGACGTATCAGAATTACAGTGGACGTATCAGAATTACAGTGGACGTGTCATAATTACAGTGGACGTATCATAATTACAGTGGACTTCCGTCCACCAACACCTCTTTTGGTAATTTTGTAGGCCTGTAGAAATTATATAGGCTTTTAAGTTCAGGAGAGAGGAAGGTGACGTTTGACAACAGGCTTGCGCCGTCTTCAAAATGTAGCCAACACCCTTCGTCTGGCCACTCCACTATGTGAGAATTGGCATAGCTCACATCTAATTGCCTTCAAGTTGTCGTAGTAGAAAGTGTCAGTGGAATGTTTTTGGATTGGCTCTTACAGTTGCCAAAAATGTGCTGCAAAAATACGCTGGTCCTGATACTCTGATGTGGAAGCAATGCTGTGGAGCAATTTATGCCCACTAATTCAGTGATTTTCGTAATTGTATGTGAAAAAGTGATCAGATTTTCGCTACAAAAAATGTGGGATGGTCAGCCTCTCGTGGATATTTTTATTCTTTACCAGGGATTTCACCAGGGATATTTCAGTGCCATGATTGATTAATATTCCCTTCCAAGATCGATACTACAATGCTGCTGGTTCTTTGTAGATAAAAAATTGTAAAATGATAAGAATTATTATGCTATGCGCATTTACAGGATGATGTGTCGGGATCATCCGCTCCGTTTCCGTGGGGTGTGCATGCGTTTTTAGGGAAAGGCAGATAAGTCGTGGAAGACAAGATGTGTCGCACTTTCTTAATTTTACAGACAACGAGGTAGAGAGCAAAAAAAATTAGAGATCCCGTGATAAATTGTTTTTTAAACATTTTCTCTAATTTGATATTTTGTTGATCTGAAAAAGCGAGAGAGTAAGTGTGTGTGTGCGTAAAATAGAGCGAGTCCTCCGTCTTTCAGATTCAGCCTCTTCTCCAGGCATTGTACGACCGGAATCATTCTTTGTTCGAGGCATTCTTCGACCGGAAACTGACCAAGGTGGTTCGTTTTGTTTTTTGATACTGACCCAGCTTCAAATTGGTGAACTAAGATTGGTAAACGGTTACCTGCCATGCGCAACCTGAAGTTGCCATGTTGTAACGAAATTTCGCTACGATGGTTTACGATGACCACGGGCTACTTTGTGTTGCGTAATATTGAAAAAGGCTAGGATTATCGTTGTGACGATATGGAGTACATTTCTTTGCATGTATTGCAAAAAGTTTTGAGAGCACACATTCAGAATATTTTTCCCACGAGAAATTTTATTATTCTCTGACTACCAACTTCTGTACAAACTATGAAAACGAAATAAGAGATGAGAGGTGAAGGCGTGTACGAGTTGTCTCTTAAATGCAGGTAAAGGCACAGGCAAATTGTTGTTGAAATTAATAAAACTAGATGAAAGGCGAGTATCGAAAACCCGATTTAGCGCGTCATAGGTATTATCTCAGAAACGCGAATGTGAGGGCCGAATGTTTGACGAACATGGAGGAATAGTTTCGATCTCGAACTACTAATCATATGTTTTGTTCAGATGACAACATAATTAACTATATTTAATCTCTTTTAAGCACTATTCCAAATATATGTAATAAATTTGCACTTTCAGATTCCTGCTGACGATGGCTCATCCCGTGGGCACTACTCTCTCGCGCGACAAGCGAAACACCTCGGTCAGTGACTGCCAGCGACGCATTTTGTACATAAAATTCGCCTTAGTCGTTGCATCGAACTGCAAACATTTGTAATGACTGACTCTCTAGTTGATTGCTCTATTTGTCTAAATAGGGAGATAAATGAGGATTTCCTTGACTAGAGATCACAAGCTCCGCCCACTTGGAGGGAGAAAGAGTGCCCTCAAAATTTGGCACTTCAATAGACAGCGCGAATACTTAACCTAAAAATATGGAAAAAAATATTGTTATGTACGTCTGACATGTGTCTATAAATAACATAGTGCTAGTCATGCATTATCTAATCAGAAATATCTTAAAATGACCGGTTTAGGGTTCATGGTTCCGACGATAATTCTTAATTCAGGCAAGGTGTGATGGATAGCTCCTGATTTTAAGCGTAGTTTGACACCAATAACGTAATTTTAGGATTTTTCTCCGATTAGTCGCTGAATTTCAAAGATACAAGAACGTGCGCTAATTGAACTGCAAAGGGGCGGGCCTTGCTCTCCACTTTCTCGCTTGTCTCTCACCCGGCGTGCATAGAGAGCGAGCGCTCTTGACATCCTCTCGCTTACCCCTCATTTTCGAGCAGGCTCGATGCGAAGCTCTGCTACAAGTTTTGGAGATGTACATAAAATCAGGCAGTGCTGGCTCCGCCCACTCATCTCTCGTCCCGACCTCTTCTCCGTTGTTACTCTTTGAAGGGGTTTTGGGCAGTAACTCAACAGTGAAACAAACGGTGAAAAGTATGACCTTATTTTGCCTCACAGGGATACATTAGAGCCACAATTATCCCTGCCACATCAATTCGGTCAACTACCTTGCGGTCTCTATCCTTGACAAGGCAACGCGGATCCCTTCTCGATGAGGTGAGTCGATTATTGATTTTCTGTATAATTTACAAAAGTTTCGCTGACGTGAAGGGCGTGGTGATTTCGTGTTGCATGTTATCTTTAAGTCTGGTCCGGAAATTGCCTTTCAGTGGGAGCCGGCATTTGGTGAGCCGAAAAAAAATTAATGATCTTTAGGCAGAGGGAGACTGTGTGTGGAAATTAGAGATTGTAACACTTTCGTAGAACTGTGGCGAGTATGATAAACGAAAAGAAGGACTAGGGAAAGCGACTCGAATGGAGGTAGAAGGTGAATTCTTGCCGTTGCGTTCAGGTATATGTGTTGATGAACTGGGAACGCAAAAGTTTGCACGTGGGCAATAAAAAATAATAGTAAATTTTGCACAATTTGAATGCAATACTGTTTGAGTAACGGGGGGTACTTTTCCGTTGTGCGTGTGCATGGCCCCCGGAGCATCGATTTAGGGCTAAGAATAACGACTGACCGCTGCAAAAAATTCTTTGCAGCACGTTTACTACGCATTGGAAATTTTCAAATGTTTACATGATTATGAGGGAGTTTGCAGTTCATTTCTTGCAGATTTGGGGTGATAGTTATGAGACCAGACCATCTTTCACTGATTCAGGTAACATTCTAACCTTACTCTTTTTGAGCTCGTGCTCCTTTTCCTTGATGCCCGTGGACGTTTTATTTTCCCTTGTGTATTTTCTCCAGGGGCCGTGCGTTTGTTCGTCTCAAGCCATATGCCAGAACTGTAAAGACATCGTCATCGAGTTCATGTAGGTATAAAGAGTGATCGAATGAGACAAAATGGATGAGAGAGTACTTCGAGTTCTTGACGTTGGGAGTTATTATTATGTATTTCAGAGGAAACGATGGATTGATTACGCAGCCCCTGACCCATGTGCATTAGAATATTCGTGTGACACAAATTTCCCTTGCTCAATTTCGAAACCCATATTTTTTGAAATATATAATTTTGAACAAGTTCTTCATAAAACCAACCCCATATTTGTAATTCGAATAGCTCCCTGAAACAATGCATAATGTCTACTCATCACTGCTTACTGCTAATTACACGTATTATTATTTTATTTTATTAGAAATCCATAACAAAATCTACTGCTCTACAGCGGCAATGGACCCCTCTTCGGAGCAGTCCTCGTTCGTATCCGTGCCGGGCGCGGCTCGAAGCAGCAACCAATGCTCGCGGCGATCGTGCTGGGCAAGAGAGCCATCGAGTACCATGTAGGATGGAGAGAAAATCATAATTAAGGATGACTTCACAATACGATCATTGTGTGCAGACAATTCGCAATAACTCGCTGCGGCGCATTGTAAGAGTTAGCAGAACGAGTGAACTTGTTGTTTCGGCATCTTGCTTAGGCGCGGGAAAATCAATAGTTTCGTTGTGAGGTGCTGAAATTATATAACACTGGAAGAGGCGAGGAATGTGCTGCTATTAATCACTGACACCTCCAGAAGAATCGGCACGAGAGCGGTAGTTTTGGTAGGATACGGTAGGAGTACGGTAATCGTAGCTAATCTGGAGGTGGGGGTGGTTTTATGAATATTGTTTAGGTTCGCAGTTATGTGCTGAGTCAGTGATCAGCACGCCGCCGTTTAAAAAAAAATTGCTTATTTTCGCTGTGCTATTTTCGCGAGTTCATGGTTCCAGTTGTTTCTTGAAATAATCATGTTTGGGTCCTGGCTTTCCTCCTGATGATGACGTGGGAAATAAGAATACACACATGCATCTCTCTTCACTCAGACACCTCATCCTCCCTGCGATCCTTCCAGCTGGCGACTACTGAGGGTTCCTTCTGCGGAAGAAAAAGATTTATACCATCGCTGCATTTGCGTAGATATGCATCATTGTTGAAAGTGAGATACTGAAAATAGGACAAGTAATGAAAAGTAGATCTGTGCCGGAAGGTGAATTCGTGCCGCTGGATTGCAGTATGAGTGTTGAAGAACTGGCAACTGCAATCAAAAGTAGCTCGGTAATAAAAGAATTTTAAAAAAATTCGGACGATCCTCGTAGTGTTTGTCAAATAACGGAGAGTCAACTAGAATTGACTGAAGAAGTAGTACATACATGTCGCACATTGCCTATAGCAGATGCTTAGAGTTGGATGTTCAATGAGAGATGTGATATCCTCTTTACATTATAAAGAAAAAGCTATAACGCCAATTTGTGAGGCATAATATTTATGAGAACCGCTCCGTAAGACTCGACCATATCGACCACCTTGCGGACACGTTTGCCCTAGCAACGGGAACCGTGGGAGCTCACTGTGGTGGGGGGAGTACCCTAGGCCCGCATTATTGAAATGTACCACTTATTATATGTTACGGCCATTGAGCAGCTAAATAATATAATTAAAGAGAAAAACGGACAAAAAATCATATTTTCTTAAGGATGCGAAATCGACTCAAAAGTCAAAATATGTTTCACTTGTGGTGCACCCATGTTGTTAAAATGATATTAAGTGTAGAAATCGATCGATTCTGAATACTATTTTTTGACCTCAAATTTCACTTTTTCTTTCCTGCCTGGCTCATTTCGATCCCAATCCCTTAGCTTTTTCAACCCCAATATACTCTGGACTATGACGCTTCACCTCTGCTACACAGCTAATCTCGACAGCTTCTTCGCTTTCGAGAAATAATTTTCGAACGTGTAATTTAAAGAAACGCAAAAATTCAAAAATTCATTTATGTCAATTCATTGAGAGCAGTGATCAACTTTTATCACTAATATTCATTACTTGCTAAGATATGTTTAATAACACTGAAGATATTGCATTTTCACACATCAAAAATTCACTTTTCACAACCTCGAAAATTTCAAAATTTGGGAATTAATATCTCGTCCCAAGTAAATCAAATCCCACCTATTATGCAAGATACTTGTATTATGCTTCCATATGAATAATAAAAAAATAAGCTCGGTCCCTCCTGTCGTCTTCGAATTTCACAAAATTGGCTTAAATATGCATAAAAGAGTAAATTTCAATTAAAATTGTTTTCAATTACTGCAAAACGAATGATCAATCTGGATTGCAATGATACTAAAACTATACAATACCACTGGGAGTGTTATAAGCATGAAAGATTAGCTGATTTCCTTGATTTAAAAAATCGAAATATTTTTCATTTTCCAATATTTGTGCACGATTTTCTCATAAACCGTTATTCCAATCCCTTAGCTTTCATGCTTCTAATATACCCAAGTCCACATTGCTTGACATTTTTCTGGTTTCGATGCTCGCCAGCATCTTCGCTTTCGAAAAATGTTCATCGAACATGCCACCACTGGAAGCTCCAAAACCAAAAGTCAACTAAATCAGCTATTCTTTCACGCTCAGAACACTTCCCCGGTGGTATTGTATAGTTTTAATATTAATGCAATCCAGATTGATCATTAGTTTTGTAGTAATTGAAAAAAATCTTAATTGAAATTTCCTTTTGTATGCATATTTCAGCCAATTTTGTGAAATTTGAAGATGACCGGAGGGACCGAGCTTATGTTTTCGTTAATCTCGTGGAAGTGCAGTACAAGTTTCTTGCATAATAGGTGGGATTTGATCTACTTAGGACAAGATTATAATTCCCAAATTTTGAAATTTTCGAGGTTGCGAAAAGTGAATTTTTTGAACTGTGTGAAAATGCAATTTTTCAATGTTAATAAACATATCTTAGCAAGTAATGACTATTAGTGATAAAAGTTAATCACTGCAGTCAATGAATTGAAATATATGAATTTTTGAATGTTTGGAGTACTTCAAAGTGACACATTCGGAAATCATTTCTCGAAAGCGAAGAAGCTGTCGAGATTACCTTTGTAGCAGAAGTTAAGTTACATAGTACCAAGTGTATGGGCGATAGAGAACCTAAGGGATTGGGTTAACTGGAGACTAGGAAATTATGCTCAAATATTGGTATTTTCGAAGTTGTGAAAAGTGATTTTTTTCAAAATTCAAGAAAATGAGATACATTCAGTATCTTCAAAAGTATCTAATCAAGGACAATCTATAAATGTTAATAGCTACTCATTGTTGTAAAAAGGTTGGCAAAAATGAATTTTTGAATTTTTGCGTTTCTTTAAATTACACGTTCGAAAATTATTTCTCGAAAGCGAAGAAGCTGTCGAGACTAGCAGAGGTGAAGCGTCATAGTCCAGAGTATATTGGGGTTAAAAAAGCTAAGGGATTGGGATCGAAATGAGCTAGGCAGGAAAGAAAAAGTGAAATTTGAGGTCAAAAAATAGTATTCAGAATCGATCGATTTCTACACTTAATATCATTTTAACAACATCGGGGCACCACAAGTGAAACATATTTTGACTTTTGAGTCGATTTCGCATCCTTAAGAAAATATGATTTTTTGTCCGTTTTTCTCTTTAATTATATTATTTAGCTGCTCAATGGCCGTAACATATAATAAGTGGTGAATTGCAATAATGCGGGCCTAGGGCACTCCCCGCACCACAGTGAGCTCCCACGGTTCCCGTTGCTAGGGCAAACGTGTCCGCGGAGTGATCGATTCTTACGGAGCGGGTCTCTTATAATTCACACTGTTAGATAGAGGAAGAAACCGAGTTTTCGGAAGAAAGAAAAGGAAGAAAGTAATTAAGACTCTTACATAGGACTATGGATTTTGAAAAAATGGATGCCACTCAAAACGAAATGGAAGGTTGTAGGACGGAGGTTGTTGGTGAATTCGTGATGTTTGGTTGCGTTATGAGTTTCCGTGAACCGGAAATTGCAATACCAGCAACATTTTAAAGATAGAAAAATATATTTTCTGGATGGCATGCAAAATTTGTAAAATATTGGAGCGCGCACTGAAATTGCTCATCCCGGCCTTTCTCACAAGAATCTGCCCAAGTCGTTAATATTTTTCCATTCCGCGGACAAAGCTTTTTTCGAAGTAAGATCTACAAACGGATATGTGCCATACGTACTTCTTCAGTCAATTCTAGTTGACTCTCCGTTATTTGACGAACACTACGAGGATCGTCCGAATTTTTTTTTAAATTCTTTTACTACCGAGCTACTTTTGATTGCAGCTGCCAGTTCTTCATCACTCATACTGCAATCCAGCGGCACGAATTCACCTTCCGGCACAGATCTACTTTTCATTACTTGTCCTATTTTCAGTATCTCACTTTCAACAATGATGAATATCTACGCAAATGCAGCGATGGTATAAATCGTTTTCTTCCGCAGAAGGAACCCTCAGTAGTCGCCAGCTGGAAGGATCGCAGGGAGGATGAGGTGTCTGAGTGAAGAGAGATGCATGTGTTTATTCTTATTTCTCACGTCATCATCAGGAAGAACTCCAGGACCCGAGAATGATACTTTCAAGAAACACCTTGAACCATGAACTGGTGCACAGCGAAAAGAAACAATATTTGTTGAATCGTCGCCGTGCGAAATACTGACTCAGTACATTACTCCGACCCTAAATAAGATTCATAAAACCACTAACTCCCTGGTTCAGGTCCACTGATGTTTCAGCTTATCCATTGCTCTCTCTCTCTCCGATCGTTTGATACTTCGATATGCCATTCGCAATACTGTCAGGAGCGCATCCTCCGTTATCCACAACTACCGTACTCCTACCGCATCCCTCTAAAACTACCGTACCTGTACCGATTCTGCAGGAGGCGTCAGCGAAGAAGCGCAGCTCGTTCCTCTCCTTGGTCAGTGCCAGTCGAGTAGAATACACCGGTCAGATTGTTTGTACGAGCCACTGAAAAAATGTTAAAGCTCTTTACAGGGTCTGTATATCCATATTTTCAACTATGTATATAAAACTAATTCGATACCCATGCAGATATTATGAGTTCAAAGATAAGTTCACAAATTCAGGATAATCCTAGGAAACCAAAAACTGCCTACTTTACAGTCTCCCATTCACCTGGTAGTACTCAATCTCTCCCTTCGGCGTGAAGGTGATGTGCGAGTGGTCACTGTCACGAGCCGCGCCCGACGCGGTTATGAACGAGGATCGGGAAGAGGAGGAGGGCAGAGACGAGGGAGAACAGTTATCCTGTAAATATGTTTCGTTATTTATTTTATTTTATTCTTCTAATTAATAGTGAACGTGTCACACTGTTCAGTGAAAAATAAAGCTTTTAAAATAGGTACTGACGAATTGATTTTTGCAATTCAAAAATATCAACGTGGGGAATTGGTGTTCCACTAATAGTTTAATATAAACGGAGCAGGTGTAGGTCGATTCCTCAGTGTTCAATACTTCTATAGCAAACAAATAAACTACAGATTATTCAGTATGCAATACGCAGATCCAACCCACTACTCCCTCAGATTTTCGCGCCTCAGCTACTCCAAGACTACGATCTCACCTTTACGGTCGCATCCACGAGCAGCTTGAACTGCCGCGATGAACGGGAGCGACGCGGTGTGCTGCGTTGCGGAGACTTTGCGGACGTCCCGACACATCATTCGTATTTCCGAGATCTAGGTCTTGGACATAAATTCAGTTTGGGCTTCGATTTGTGGTGAAAATGATTAATTTTAATCGATTAACGAAAATACAAATAAAGATATTGGCGGCCCAATTTTTTTCAGGGACACGCGTGATATTCAGTTACTGATTTGGCGACTTGCCTACTTCGCAGCATCTAACTACGAAATGTATGAACAAAAAAGGACGGAACCTGAATTAGAGCTCTCAACTCACTCCGTGGATAAAATATCGGATGAGATTATCGAAGAAGTAGCACGTTGTAGACATCGTATGCTGGAAAGAACGCAGGGAATATGAGGTGTGTATTTTTAGAACTATTATTTTTTCCCTTACCCTCGTCATGCAAAGCACCAAAGCCCAACTATGAAAAATTTAAGAAGAATCTGAAACCTCGGCATCGCTGGCACATAGGGAGAGGATGGTTGTATGTGTGACATGAAAATGTTGAGTTTGAAAAATCAATAAATTTGCTATGTTTCATGAAGATCAAAGCCATGTGAAGTATGATCCTAAGCTCGAACCTACACAATATCAGAGCGTCGTTTCGCTTGTTTTGAAGCACCCTAAGCAAAATGGCCCGGTGCGCCGGCCAACTAACTGACAGATAACTGACGTAGCGGAATTAAAGACAGCAAGCTCGGTTGAAAAACAGCTCGGTAGCCACATGCAGGAATCGATCTTTTTTGTACTTCTTCTCACTGCATTATTGGTTGTGCGCTGTTTCCTACGCAGTTGTGTGAAACAACAAGCACGTTCATTTGATATGTCGTGATCGTTTTACTCGCGATTATTCACGGTAAAAACATGGCATGCGTTGTTTATCGAAATTTCTTATAGATTTTTAAAAGATAAATTATTTTAATCATAAAAAGCAGTAAAATTCGCTCACACTTCCTCCTCCATTCATACCGTGTCCACGAGTGCCTTGCAGCGCGCGTTCAACGCAGGATAGTCATGCCTGCAGAGAAAGGAAAGTGAACTCTCGATTTACATTGCTCTCTCGCACTTAAGCTATATTACCCCATTAGATATCGGTGTATACGAGCACTGCCATTCATATCAAACTATGCACCGACATTCCCGTCTGACAAGAATGAAATTTTACGTTGTGAAAGTGCAAGCAAGATGCTTGGAGTCACGCTGAGGGATAGAAGGAAGAATGATCGCGTGAGAGGGATTACCAAGCTAAGAGACTAGAATGAGGAAGGATTGAAACGGATAGCGCGTTGGGCCTTCAATATAAGAGAATGGGAACGGGACAGTGGAGCCGTGCGGAAACTGTCTGGACTCCATACAATATGACTCGTCCCCCCGGAAAGCCTCGCGCGCGATGGAGAGACGACCTAACCTGAGCAATTGGCAGCCATTGGTGGAGTGAAGAGTACCGACCTACCATCTATTGAACGTTTCCGCCTAATAATATAAATTGATTGATTGATTGATTGATTAAAGTGCAAGAGAAGAATAACTGCCACTGTCCCACTCATCGTAACATATCATACTCCTGCGAGGTAAAAGCGCCTTGTCGACTCGAACCATTACTACGGTAGAAAAGCATTATAATTCCTTTTTTTAAAATTTATTTATCACGCCATGTAATCGTGCTTTCAGAGCTCGTTTTGCTCATCGTTCGTTTGGTCAATGCTCGAAACTATTTCTTTCCTCATATTCTTCATCAAGTTTTCATTCATTTGATGGATTCACATAGATATATTGTTTAATTTTAGAATACGATCGAAGAGATTCGAATTAATTTCTTCGTCACACGGGACTATTGACCAGGCCAAGGAATATCAGATCCACTGGCTTTGTAAACAGCATTATCCAATCTGTCGGAATATACAACAAAATAATTGCCAAATTTTTGAAAAATAAATAGTAAAAAATAATTCAAATTTCTTCTCGTATACTCTCGCAGATTTCAGTTCAATCGTACTATAACCGCCTATATTCATCAACTATTCAAATCGCCCAATCAAAATACGGTAGCGATGACACATTTCCTTTGATCCTCTCAAATGAAATTATGTTGGCTATAGCTCGATTAAAAAATGGAAAAGCTCCAGGGCAAGATAAGATAAGTGCAGAAATGATAAAGGCAAGTGCGGAGACTCTAACGAAACACTTCCTCGTATTGTTTAACGAGTGGATCGATAGGGAGGAGATTCCCGACGAGCTCTCAGATTCAACAATTTCATTGATATTCAAAAAAGGATCGCCACTCGAGATTGGAAATTACCGCCCAATAGCCCTGATGAACTTGACATACAAGCTCTTCACCTCAGTTATCGACAATCGTATTGAAATGATCAATCAATTTATCTTATCAGGCGGAAACGCTCAGAAGATGATAGGTCGGTAGTCTTCATAAGTTGCACTCCACCAATGGCTGCCAATAGCTCGGGATAGGTCGTCTCTCCATCGCGCGCGAGGCTTTCCGGGGGACGAGTCCTATTGAATGGAGTCCAGACAGTTGTCGCACGGCTCCACTGTTCCACTCCCATTCTTCTGATCTTGAGGGCCCAGCGCGTTTTTCGTTTCAATCCTTCCTCATTCCAGTCTCTCAGCTTGGTAATCCCTCTCACGCGGTCATTCCTCCATCTGTCCCTTAGCGTGACTCCAAGCATCTTTCTTTCCATCTTCCTCTGGGTGACTCTCAGCCTCTCCTTCTCGCTAGATCTCAGAGCCCATACTTCACACCCATAGAGAACTGTAGCCGTGATGCAGCTCTCGAAGACTCTCCTCCTGATCTTGATGGACAGAATTCGAGAAGATAGGAGGTGCGAGAGCTTACTCCAGGCCAGCCACCCTAATCGAATCCGGTGTTCTATTTCGTCGGAATGATCCAAGGGAAGAGCTATTCTTCCTCCGAGATAGGTGGCGCTATCGACGAATTCGAATCGCAGATTGCCGATGATTATTGGATTGCGGGTAGAGGTGCAGGAGGTGAGGAGGTTGGTCTTGCTTGCATTCACTTCGAGACCAACTCGGCTGCACGCGTCCATCAGCTTCTTCAGCATTCGTTCCAGCTCGGGTCGAGATTTGGCAACGAGAGCCACGTCATCGGCATACTCCAAGTGGCAAAGGTTCCTTCCGTCGATTCTAATTCCATCTGACTCCCAGTCAATGTTGTCCATGGCTGATCGTAGCACTGCGTTGAAGAGACGAGGGGAGAGGGTATCCCCTTGGCGGACTCCTCGACGCACAGTCACAGGAACGAGCTCCTCATTAACTCGAATGAGTGTAGAGGAGGACTCGTAGAGACGGCGCAACATGTGGACGAGGGAGGGATGGGCTCCGAACGAGAAGAGGGCTTGCCAGCAGGCATTCCACTCCACACAGTCGAACGCCTTCTTGAAGTCGACGAACGCCAAGTAGATTGGGATACCGTACTCGGAGGTTCTTTCAGCGACCTGCTTGATGGCATGCAGGTTGTCGAGAGTACTGTAGCCGCGCCGGAAGCCGGTTTGGGTCGAGGACTCTGTTTCTTCAAGCACAGTTTCGAGTCTCTGAAGAATGACTTTGGTCATTGTCTTCAGGGAAACGGTGAGGAGGGAGATGGGACGGAAGTTCCCAATGTTGGTAGGGTCTCCTTTCTTGTGCAGAAGAGTGACAATTGCTTCGGTCAGGTCGCTTGGAACAGCCTCTCCATCTACCAGATAGTTGAGTAGATCAGCGATAACGGGAGCAAGGTGGTTTCGAGAGTGGTATAGCATATCAGGGAGAATGCCATCCGAACCGGGTGAGTGACCACACTTGAGTTGGGACATCGCTTTGCTGACCTCATCGGGTAGGAAGGGAGGAAGGGGATCCAGAGGCTGAGGAGGGACTGGGAGTGGACACGGAACTGCAGGGGTGTAGAGACCGTCAAAGAAGCTCTGGACCACTGTCTTGGTAGCTGCTTGAGAGAGAGCACCAGTTACAGGGTCGGGAACTAGAAGGCGCTTCTTTGAGGTTTGCAGACTCAGCATGCTCTTCACGATGCTCCTTCCCATGGTTGCTGCTTGCCGTGCTTGCGCCTCCTTTCGCTTCCTGATGTCATCGACGAAACTCGTCCGGGCAGCTTTGCAGGCAGCTGAGTAGGCGACAGCTTGTTGGGAGTTGGATTGCAATTCATGGCGCATCGCTAGGAGCTTCCGCGTTCCACTCGAGATCCAAGAAGGGGATTGGCGCTTCCTCCAGCAGTTCGTTGCCGCGGTCTCCGTGAAAGCCTTTACCGTAGTATAGGCGTCGGCGGCAGAACTGGGGCGGGCAAGGGGCAGTGACGCGAGAAGGTTTGCGTTGACAGTAAAAGCGGTTCGATCGAAATCTAGCCGCTCCCTGCATCTTTTCTGCCTCGCCTTGTCAGGGAGGGAGAGGCACATCCGAACAAGGCGATGGTCGGAGTCAAACTCAAACCGACCAACGACTCCACAGTTGACTACTCTCGCTGTGGCGGGCGCTGCAACGTAGTCAATTTGGTGGAATGCGGAGCCGTTTGGGGATCGCCAGGTCCAGATTCGACCGTGCCGTCTCTTGGGGAACGTGTTCAGGATGCGCAGTCTGTTCCTCACGCAGAGCTCAGTGAAGCAGCGTCCGCGTGAGTTCGGTGTGGGAGAGGCAAAGTTACCGACAAATCTTTCATTGCCAGGTTCCCTCGCCACTCGACAGTTGAAGTCACCAACCAGAACTGGCATATGGCCTTTTGGGGCACTCCGCAGGGCGGTCTCAACCTGGTCTAGGAAGTCTTCATACGCGTCGTCATCGTAGGAAGACGTAGGGGCGTAAGCGCAGACCAGGAAGAGCCGTAGGTCGGGAAGGAGCAGAGTGGCCAACCGAGGGGAGAGGCCATTGAACACAGCTCCGCGCGCGAGTTGCGGTCGAAGCAAAAATGCCACGCCATGGGAAGCAGTGGGCCCGCCCGAGTGGTAGACTACAGTGCCTGAGGATGTAAGATTGAACGAGGCACAACCCACAATCCCGGCTTCCTGCACTGCAACCACGTCCCACTTGATCTTGTCGAGGGCGAGTTCCATCTCCGACTGCTTCTCCCTTGGGCCGAGCGTCCTGGCGTTGATGGTGCCGATGTAGAAGTGGCGACCCATCGTGGCGGCGTACAACTCCCGCGTGCCAACGCGTCTGGGAGAGGGAATCCGGGCGGGCGGAACCGGAGACGGAGAGACGAAATCGCACTCAACCGCTCGCCACACACTTGAGAACCCAGAATGATTGAAATGATACTATCAGAAAAGCAGCCGAGTGAGCAAGCAGGATTCCGTCGAAACTATTCAACCACCGATCACATATTCACTCTCTCGGAGCTAATCATCAAGTCAAAAGAGTATCAGTTTCCTCTATATTTAATATTCATTGACTACCGAAAAGCTTTCGACTCGGTAGAATTCCATCATGTTTGGGAGGCTCTGAATAATCAAGGCGTTCATAGCAAGATCATAAATACTCTAAGTGCAATCTATTGCAAAGCAAAAGTCTCGGTGAGAGTCGGCAGTGATCGAGTACCTGTCGACATTCGGAGAGGAGTACGCCAAGGAGATCCGATTAGCCCGCACTTATTCAATGCAGTATTGGAGGGAATATTTCGAAGAATGGATTGGTCAGCCTATGGAGTGAATGTAAACGGCCAGCGAATGAACCACCTTCGCTACACCGATGACGTAATTCTCATATCTCACAATGCAACCGAAAGCAATACTATGTTGCAAGAACTATCACGAAGAAGCAAAGAGGTTGGCTTGGAGATCAACATAGGCAAAACAGTCATAATGTCCAATACAACACGAGTCCCTATGTTCATCGGCAATGATCGAATAGATTACGCTGATTCATTCATATACTTGGGCACGCGTCTATCGTTTGATCAAACTCTCTCTCTTGAAATTAATAGAAGAATAGGAGGATCTTGGAGAGCCTATAACAAGTTCATCAACTTCTTTACGAATAGGAGATGCGCCGTTGGGCTGAAAGTACGCCTTTTCCGAATGTGCGTCGAGCCTTCGCTAACTTACGGAAGTGAAACTTGGAGCACCACAGCAAGAGACAGAAAACGGCTCATTGTTGCTCAAAGAAACATGATGCGCAAGATGATGGGAGTAACCCGAATGGACCGAATATCAAACGCATCGCTGTCTCAACGTGTCCCTTTAACCGATATCCGAGTTCGAGTAATGATAAGGAAGAGGAGATGGGCGGAAAGACTAGCCACGTTAACCGATGATCGTTGGTCCAAAAGAGTGTACGAGTGGATACCGTGGGATTGCACAAGACCCGCTGGACGACCTAGAGTCAGATGGAGAGACGAACTCACTAAAGAACACGGTGTGCACTGGCAACGCGTATACATAGGGACCACAAGGCGGTTACCCGAAATCGTCACACAGGTCTAATTGTGTTATTAATGTGTTCGTATTGGGCTAAATAGGGCCATGCATTTTGAATTAGGTTGATATCTAATGTTTGAGCAAAGTTATGACCCAAAATGTGGTTGAATTGATCATAACGTGAAAGGCCCAAAAAGCGAGACGAGAGAAAGAGGGGCGGAGCCTATTCCTCCATTGTCTGTTCAATTCTCGAAACGATCTGGTAGGGCTTCGCCGAACCCTACAGGGGAAGAAACCGAGCTTTCACGTAGGCGGGGCGCTCTCTAGTCACGCCGGGTGAGAGACGGGTGGAGGGAGGGGAGGGAGAGGGATGAGAGAACGCAGAAAGAGTTGCCAGCCATGCGCGCTTCGAATTCGAAGAAACACACTCTTCATTCCCAACCAAATCGCTCGTTCAAAATTGAATTTGGAAGCATTTTTAATCCTCTTTCGAATGAGCTTCCGTGACCCTGGAAATTCCTTTTCTGAGTAGGTCAGCATACGAGTTTTATAGGTTTCTTGACTAATTCGCTCTATAAAATTTGTATGCTGACCTACTTAGAGATGGATTTTCCAGGGTCACGGAGGCTCATTCGAAAGAGGATGAAAAGATCTTTCAACTTCTTTTTTGATCGAGTGATTTGGTTGCGAATGAAGACTGTGCTCCTCTTGTCTCGCTTTTGCGGGGTAAAGTGTCCGAGCCGAGTGGGCGGAGCTTGCGGAGTCTACGTATACAGGGAAAATCCGACTGAATGGAAGACTGGCATTGTTCGACAGGCCTCTGCCTTGACGCTCGAATAAATGATTATACTCTCGCATTCATTAATGTTGCCGAGTGGTTGCGGGTTGCAAGAGTTTTTTCTCGATTTATTTAGAGTAGTGGAAATATGTGCCATGGTAGCAGTTGATCCATAGATGTTCTAGCAAATATTTTGAAGATTTGATACTTGCGATATTTACAATTACATCGTCTATCCTTTTTTTCTATTCTTTATCAGTAGCCAGTTAGTTAATCCAATAATGAGAAAGATAAATTAAAATAAATGAGCAATAATTGTCTTTTTTATTATGACGAAGACATTAAGCGAAATTAAATCACGAGATATTCGAACAGTGATGAATTGCTGCTGAAACATGTAACACGCTATCCGAGAGAACCGAAATAGACTTGGCACTGGCCGAAAACTCGGATTCATTCTAACTTCGCCAACATGTAGTACTCGACGAGGGAAACATACGAGCGCGATATAATTTCGATCCGCGTCCGCGCGCGCGGCGGCGCGGATCTTGAAACAAACTACCGTAATCATCAAAATTTTGTACATCGGTTCCAATCACTGCGGCGGTAGGGGGAATGGGTCGGCGGGAAATGTTTAAGACTTTTTTACTCTGGAGAATTTTTCGACCAGATTCCATATAACGCCGGAAATACTACTTTCCCTTCCGACATTTTTGCACTTCCCCGAAAATTTTTCAAGAAACCTACAATTTTTTGTTTGTGTTTCCGCATATATTTATCACGCCTATCACGAGAGAATCGAGCTGACCGCGGAGATGGGAGAAAAAGTCAGAGTTGGGATTATCATGAATTTAGGGTGCTCTAGGGATTTAACTTCGACCCCCAAAGCAGAAAAACCATAACTTAATTCTTGGCTCCATGGCACCGGGTCGGTCGTTCTGGCACCTATATTTGATCGCGTTTATCTCTCTTCTGGTGAGTTTTAGAGAAAAATCCTATGAGGATGGCCCCCACTTATTTTTCACGCTCTATCGAACTGTGCAAACCAGATCGTATAATTTTGACTCGGAACAGCGCTACATTCAAAGGCACTTTTCTAAAAAGTATAGGTAAAGGTTCTGTTAAGCCTTGAACAATGAATAGAGATCGGCATGCTGTTTAAAATGAGTGGCTTGCGGTTAAAATATCTTACGACTGGGGGGAGTTATGCCCCTCAAAGTGTTCGAGATGATTTGAAGTCCGTTTAATTCCCTTTTCAACCACTCTATTTTCTGTGAGCAGCGTGGAATGAAATTGAGAGAGGGAGGGTGCGGAAATGAAATGAGTTTCACTGGGTTCATATAAAAAATCAGAACTTGTTCAATTAAGTATTTCGTGAAACTCACTTCAATTCTCACTCAATTTCATTCCACGCTGCGCAGAGAAAATAGAGTGGTGGAAATAATGAACTAAATGGACTTCAAATCATCTCGAACACTTTGAGGGGCATAACTCCCCCCAGTCGTAAGATATTTTAACCGCAAGCCACTCATTTTAAAGAGCACGACGAGCTCGATTCATTGTTCAAGGCTTAACGGAACCTTCACCTATACTTTTTAGAAAAGTGCCTTTGAATGTAGCGCTGTTCCGAGTCAAAATTATACAATCTGGTTTGCACAGTTCGATAGAGCGTGAAAAATAAGTGGGGGCCATCCTCAGAGGATTTTTCTCTAAAACTCACCAGAAGAGAGATAAACGCGATCAAATATAGGTGCCAGAACGACCGACCCGGTGCCATGGAGCCAAGAATGAAGTTATGGTTTTTCTGCTTTGGGGGTCGAAGTAACATCCCTAGAGCACCCTAAATTCATGATAATCCCAACTCTGACTTTTTCTCCCATCCCCATTTTATCCCGATTCAGCTCAATTCTCTCGTGATAGGCGTGTTATATCGATGCACACTTGATTACAACGGCGCAATTTAAACCCGCCCCGAAGTTAGGTAACCAGGTCAAAAGATACCTCGAAAGTGGATTGTGGTGTAAAGATTACTGTAACCGCTTTTTCATAATTTCGTTATTGTAATATGTGACGATTATTTTCTTTCACTTGCTTCGTCAGCGAAGTCCATACCACGCCTCTCACGAGAGAATCTATTCAAAAATGACAGATCTTGGGACAGGGGCTTTTTTCGCTTACGGGTTTTCGATGGAATTGAGCTTCCCTGGATACATCTAAGACCCCCTTGACCGGAATAGTCTTCACGACCATTCCTTTTCGAGTTGCTGCACCGGTCGCTGACTCACGCCCCACTTCGACGATCACTTAGAGCCCTTCAAAATGTAGTTTCAATGAGGTGTAATTTGAAAACTGTTCGAATGCGGAATTCAATTTTTCTATAGGAGATACGCATTTTCAAGACGAATCGATTAAGGTACTTATGCTATTGTATTGGAGCAGCCAGTGTTGATCGAGATTTAATTGAAATATGACGGTGGTTGCGTAAGAATCGAGCAACGACCTGAAGGATTTGGCACATTCATTTTTCGAAAACTTATGGAAAGGGGTTCTCAAGGGTGCTGATTAACGTGGTCAACTTCATTTTGCACCAACTCGACCGGTTAAGCCAGGCTGCATGTAGGCTGCATCTACCTTTACGTCCATAATTCATCAACCGATTGAAGAATCAACTTGAAATTTTTACAGTGATAAAATAAGATACGTACGACTCGGACGACAAATTATCATATTTTATTTTACGTTAAAATTGCGTAAAATCGGTTCTCGAATATACGGCAAAAACTAAAGACGAGATTTGTATGGGAAGATGCGCCTTTAGTTGAGGATCATTTTTCGTATACAGGGTATGGGGTTAGAAGTCCGTGTTTTTATGCTACGCACCATTTTATCGGCCACTTTTCGCTGCTTGACTGCGCTAACTGCACAAGGAGTGACGAATGAGAATGTGTTTCACTCTCAAATATACTCTCTCCGTCCCTCTCCTCGCAATTAGTGAATCTGAGAATATAGGTCAGTGTGAAACACATTCTTATTAGACACTCTTTGTGCAGAGAGCGCTGTCAAAAGCGATAAATGGCCTATAAAATGGCAAGTAGCAGAAAAAACGCGGACTTCTAACCCCATACCCTGTATATGAAAAATGATCCTCAGCACAAGGCGCATCTTCCTATAAAAATCTCGTCTTTAGTTTCTGCCGCACATTCAAGAACCGATTTTACATAATTTTAGCATAGTAAGACCCTAACTCATATTACGTAGAAAGCCAGGGCTGTCGAAGTTCACATAAAGAAACTTGAAAAATCAAAAGGAAAGAAACTTTTGAGACAACCTAATAAAATCTTATTACAGGGACATAAATAGAGACCACAAGCCACGCCCACTTTCGGGAGTACTGAATCGGCGCCTCAAATACTCAACCAAATCGGGTGATCAAAAGCATTTTCGGTAGCTCGTAGGATCCCTCATAAATGGTCACTGGAGCAGCTTGATCAGGCAACTCTAATCTGGTCAGCGTACGCTAATTAAGGACAGACATAGGTGTAAAATAGGCTGTTGTAATCGAATACAGCTGCTCCACTCGTGGTTTGTAGGTCTAATCATTAAGATACATCATGCAAAATTAGAAGACAAAAAAATGTATTTCCAATCCGCAGTCGAGGTAAAAATAATTTGTAAAAAAATTGCAAAAAAATGCAAACCACTTTCATCCGTTGAGATTCGACCTCGACCGTTTCGGACGCAATGACTAGATCTCTACAACCACACCAAACAATCAGTTGCTGGTTGGTGATAAGGAGTTGCATATTGCGCATTCTTCCCACTATTCCGATTTCGAGCATTCTCCCATTGAGATTGAGGTTTTTTGATAATAATTCGGAGCAGAGTTAAGATATCGCCCTAAAAAGAAAGCGTCTTATTCAGACCGTTAGGGTTACATTAGGCACACAAACTGCTTCGTGTGACGATTTTGGAAGAACGCCTTGTGGTCTCTAAATATAAAGTGCAACATTTTCAAATAATATGCGAGCTGTAAGGAGTTTCAAACATTATATATTGGGCGGGGGGGGGGGGTTGATATGTTATTTATTCCAGACAATCTCTGAAATTCCTGGAATCTTCTCCGCTTTTTCTGATGCTCAGACAGTCGTAATCTTCAGTAAGCTATTTATCGCATAATCTCGGATACATTTGATAAATTGTTTCGAGGAGGGAAATGACCTGAAATTGACAAGGTGCTTAGTGGCGAGTGGTTCAACTGTTGTGTTACGCAATGTGCCCGCTCGTTTTTTGCACATTTATTCGGAGATGGTCATTTTACGTATAGACGCTACCCTTTGACGACAAACTGAGAAGAAGTTGAACGAGGGTGAAGAGAGAGGCTATTGATTACGAACAATTTCTCGAAAACCGTTGTGTAGATATCCCGACTACTAATCAATATCTAATTTCCATTTTCTTAAATTATTGCTAGATAAAGTTGAACGAAATGAAAAGACAGAGGCAGGTTCTGGTTTCTTGTTTCACTCATCCTTGAAAGGATCATTCGCAGGTTGGAGCACAGTAGATATCTCTCGAATGGTCGCTTGGAAAATAACTCGGCACTGACGTGGAAAGTCAACTTATCGTATCCAATTGTTGCGTTATGCATTGAATTTTGCTATTCTCACATCATGAAGGTCGCTAAGTCATCAGAACGAGAACAAGAGGATGGTGATTGGGAAGGATCTGGAGAAGATATCGATATTTCGAGATCGAATGGAGCATCTGAGGTCAGTGGGAAGCAGGGATAACGAAATGCTCGTAGGTTAGCCCCGGCGCTAAGCGCCGGGGCAATTTTGGCCGGGAAACGAGAGATTCCCACAGCCGGAAAGGTTCCTGAGAGGGTAGGGTATCGACTAGGGTTGGCAAAATTAATCTTTCATTGAATCTCGAATCTTTCCTAATTGAATCTCCCGATCGAAAGATTCAATTGAATCGATTCGTTTGAATCGAGCTTCATTTAAATCTTTGCTCAAAAATCACTTTAAAAATTCGTATTTCTACTGAAAAAATATTTTTTCGAGCGCGTTCTGTCAGAACATTTTCAAAAAATTATTTCGGATGGTAATATATTTTTAAAAATATTTTTGCGGCTCGTTTTAAAAGTTCTGGGATATGTTTCAGCAGTTGGTAAAACTAACATTTCGTATGAATTTTGGGTCAAATGGCTTTTGTCAACTATGTTTCAGTATCAAGATAATATTTGTGTAAGCTTGTTCCCGTGGAAAGATTCATCCCCATCTGTATTTCACTTGATGATTTGCACGTAGAGATTCATTCTGCCAACCCTAGTATCGACATACTTTCAAACTGAAATCCAAGTATCCAGCTTTTGGGGATCCTCGGTGGAAGCCTAGGGGATGCTAAATCCGAAATTTCAAGTCTCTATCATAACCGGAAGTGCCTCAGGCTGACTCCGATTTTTGTCGGTTTCATGGCATTCCGGATTTTGCGATGTTGGTCGCGAGCATTGTATTGAGACGTGCTATAGCTCATTCGATAGAGCGTATACGGTTGCCCACCTAGAGACTTTTCAGAATTGTGAAAATCCTACTGGAAGGGTGCGGAAATCGCCTTCAAAGTTCGAAATTTTGAACCCTCTTGTGGTTCCGGCACATTTTCGGCTATCCAAGCTCTCAATGGAAAATCCAAGTTCCTACCGACATACTGTAGACTAATATTGACACGGCGAATCCATTGAGCATAATTTCGAAAAGATTGGTCTCCATCTGTAGGTGCTGACGCCTTTCAAACATTTTCCCTGCGCGAATTTATCCCTCTGCCTCCTCCTGCCCTCTCCCTCCCCCGCGCCTCTCTCTCAGGTCAGGTCAACGGTTGTAAACACGGCGAGTCGTCTCCATTTGTCAATACTCTGCCTACTGCGAAATACAAAGTTCAAATTAATGTAAAACTAGTACCATTTTCGAAATCAGCATCTTAAATTACCCATGGCTGCATGGTTTGTTGGGGTCGAACAGGCACTTTCTGTTTTATACTATTGTACCCTATGGTAGAGGAGAGGGCGTACGAGGGAGTCGAAAGCTTCCGACCTGAGTTACTTTACATTTGCCATCATTTACACTACATAAATAGGAGAATGAAGGGGGGATAATTCAATTATCTCGCGATATTTTGACGATAAGACATAGAAAAGACCCCTAGGTTTTCCGATGCTTTCCCATCTCTACCCTTTCAATGCACTTAGTTGAAAACGCTAATAACATAAAGAAATCATTCGCTCCGCGCCAATAAAAGTCCCGAGATCCACCTTCCATGGGAAGGTGGCGTATCCTGGCTTTGCAAGCAAAGTCAACAGCTGAGTGAATTTTGGCAAAATTTCAATTCAATAAAAGGAGTGAGATCATACTATTCACAACAATCAGTTCAATAAAGGTCCCGTGATCAACAGCCAAAATTCGCGCTCTATTTATTCGTACTTTGCAAATCTGTCAACAGCGACACCTGAAAAAAGAGCTCGAATTTTGGCTGTTGATCACGGGACTTGATTGTTGTGAATAGTATGATCTCACTCCTTTTATTGAATTGAAATTTTACCAAAATTCACTCAGCAAAAATATCCAAAACAACAAACGACGGAAAACGGGCCGAGGGGAGCGCTAAATAGAGGGGAGGGAGAGGGAGGTCAGAGGGCGATAGCGCCAGACGGTTAGAGCACGCGCTCTCGGGGGATTCTAGCCTACTTCTGGCCAACTTCCAGGCTCTGTAGCATGCTTCAACGATAAGATAGAGACTCACTTTCTTCAGACGAAATATTCAGCTCATCGTGCTCTACATTTCTAACCCGAAGCCGAGTCTCTATGCCTATTTTTACCGGAGTCACAGTTTTGCGTGTTTCCTTGGATTCTTCAGGTGAAATTTCCTCTTTTCAGTATCCCTTTTTCTTTGAGCTGTTTCGAGGGATGTATTTACATTATTTTAAACCCATTTAGTGCATTTGGGCCCATCCCGCACGTTGAAATTGGTCAAAATATGGAATTTCAAATTTTCGGTCATGTGGCCATTTATGACCAATGGAAGAGCTATAACATGGGGGGTAGATACTTAGAATGTTGTTTTGGATGTTTTTGAATGATTTTGAGCCCAAATCAGGCCAATTGAAGATACGGAAGTTCTCTTTTCCAGAACTCATTTTGAGGTCGTCGCACAAAAGTGCCACCTTTTTTTTTTCTATGCTCCGATTTTCCTAATTTTTGGCGAGAAGTTAGTTACTTGTATGATCTTAAACTTAAGCATGATAACCCAAAACGTTTTTCCGATTTCCAAAGATACGTCATTTTTGGTCCTCCCGACAGCCCTGCACCACGGTGAAGGCCAGGAATGATGTCTTTTAGATCATATTGTAGAGCATGATGGTAGCTTTCTTTCGAAAAAAGAGCGACCGTCTATCTTCATTTTAAACGAAGTTATGATCATTTAAGTGGCCCCGATTTGAATGTCGAAAAGTGATAGTACCAAGTTTGGCCTTCTGAATCATGACGACCGATATCAAAATTCTGACGACGCAGTTTAAAAGAGCATCATTTGAAATACTTATATTTGAATTTGTTGCCAGATAGGACACCTTTTTTTCCTACCGCCGCCCACCCCCCTCAAATGGTCGATGCTCTCGCGATTCCTCTCATAAATAACCTTCCATTTCAACACCTCTCACTATATTTTATCGATTTTCACCTATTGAGAACCATCCGATCCTGCTCCGCCCAACACATGTTATAAAGGACCACAAGACCTTTCGAATGAGATCTTGATCGCCCGAAATGGTTAAGTATTCGCGATGTCATTTCTCGGCGCAGGTTTTGCGCAAAACTAAGTTCCCTCCGAGTGGGCGGAGCTTACGGTCTCTACACTTATCTGAACTTCGGAAGAAAGCAGAAAGAACATGCATGCAAGAAGTATTATCTACCGTAGTGTTATAATATTTACTTAATCTTATTTTTTTAATTCTAAATTTTTTATGTGATTTATTATGAGACACTATTACACATTTGAAAAATCGATAATCTTCTATCTCAGAGCGAGTGCCATGGAGAGAGTGCAGCCTTGTCTGCAACGACTTAACCATCTCTCTGCTCGCCGTAGCGTCTCAATCACTTCTTGATCAGGAACTATAAGATCAAAAATGAAACTGATTCACGTGCCACAACAATTGTTAAGTGCAATATTATCTTTAGCCTCACGATCGTGCTTGCAGTGAGGGATCGAACTAGATACATTTCATGGAACAGGAACTTGGCAAGCATTGTAGGCATTTCAATAAACAATATCGCTCTAGAGATGTCTTCGCAAGAATAACTACATTCTTTCTGTGTTTTCTAAAATGTCAGACAATTGAGAGTTTATGTAGAATAACGAACCATACAATGCTATCCCTCTTAACCACATGGCTGTTACTATCAGGTTGGCGGGAAAGTCTTTGTGTATGGATTTGTTTTAACACTGCTCTTCGCAAGTGCACTTTGGCGTTCTCTCGTTCCTAGTGTATAACAGTCATGGCAGGTACGTTGGGCACATTTTTTTTCAATAATGAGAACAGGCATAATTGAAGGTATGCTTTTCCCTTCCTCAAGAAATAAAGTTTTGAAAAATACACAAAGACTTTCCCGCCAACCTAATAGCTGCACGTTTCAGCTAGATTTCGAGCAAAACCGGTTGATCCAATATGGCTGATATCGCGAATGGTTTTCATCTACATTGGGTGGAAGTTCCTGCTACAGGAGTAGATGATTCACCCTTCTCGTAAAGATAGCTTACTAATGCGCATAGGATTCGATCATTTTTTCAGACTGATGTCGATGCAAAATCAGTTACGCACTGTTCCTCCAACGGTTGAGGAGAGTGTGAAACATCGGACATCTAATATGCCGTTCTCGTCTTTTTATATCACGAAACGAAAATTACTAAAGTCATGCTCAACTCAACTAAGCGCGTTGAATTGAAGCTACTACCAATTGATTTTACTAGAATCATGACGTGTTCACTTGCGTCACCACCTGGCTGCTACTCGCTGCACGGTTCAATTACATTTCGAGCAGCACCGACTCCTCCAATAATGCACGCAAGGCCTCTTGTGTAACAAACATAAAATAAACCACTCAGGATGAGTTTATGAATTGTAATTACAAGATATTACATATATCATTACATTATTGTAAACAACTGCTAACCATAGAGATGAATGCCGTCTTGCGTCTTGCGAGTCTGGCGAGTCGGAAGAGGCGGCGCCTCTTTCCCGATTCCCACCGATTGCTTCACCTCGCGATTCAGCTGTTAAAGTGTTTAACATTTTTGTTTAATCAACACTTATCTCATGTCCAGTTGCAAGGCACGTATAGAGTTTCCATGCAAATTATGCTCAAGGAAATTGCGATTCAATAAAAGGATAACTCATGTTGCACTCCTTCTACTTGAGCACTATTAGAGGTACCGCCGCGATTTTTCATCTGTTTCTTTATATAATCCAAATAAAAGATTAAGATGAAAAGAATACGAGGAATGCCATAAGTAGGCTCGAATTTCTCCTTCATCTACGGAATTCAATCACTAGGAATTCGAGTATTCCTCGGGCTCTATTCTTCTCTTCATTTCACCTTCTCTCTAGCAGACTTTCAAAGTAAAATATTTAGCAATTATACAAATATTTGTTTTCCACTAAACAAATATTTGTTTACGAAACAACTATTCGGCTCCTCGAAAAACAGACAAAAAATGAGCGGTAATAGCGAGAATGATTGGACGATTTATCGCATCGTCCCGTATCGTCTCGCTTTCGAAAACACTATTTTAACAACAAACACATATTTACGAGGTAAACAAATATTTGTTTCTCTCGCAAACAAATATTTGAAATGAAAATAATCAAATATTTGTTTATTTTTGAAAGTCTACTCTTTAGTTGTGTTTAGCCGTCGAGAGAGTGCGTAAAATGGGGAAATAAAAATAGAAAAGTTGACTTGAATTTAGAGCGTTATTACGCACTCCCTGGGTGAAGTATCGGATGAGATTGTCGAAGAAGGCGCCCGCAGTAGACGTCGCCTGCTGGAAGGAACGAAGGGAGGATGAGGTGCCTGATCAAAGTCATTTTCACTTGTTTATTATTATTCGACATAGCAACGTCTCGCTGAGCATCTGAGCCCAACCATGATACTTTCAACAAACATCTGAAACCATGACCTCACTGGTGGTACATGGATAGTGCGAATTTTCTTTTAAAGGAGTGATCCGGGGATGAATGCAAAGGAGTCCCATCACGAAAATTCTGCGCTCGCAATGGGAAACTGTAATGATTTTATCCCTAGAACACGTCGACACGTATGTAAAACGAGTGAAACATAAACGAACCAGGCGCTATCATGCGCTTTCAATTACCTTTGCGCGTATCAGTGCGTTCGCCTAAGAATCGCGTACCTGCCGGTACAGCAAAATGAAGCACCTTACAATTGTAACATTTTCTGACAGTTCTAGATATGGTCAATCCATTTATGTATATGTTTTGTGTCAGAACATCAAATTTGAATCTTTGATGTAATTATGCAAATTTGATGTTCTGACACAAAACATATACATAAATGGATTGACCATATCTAGAACTGTCAGAAAATGTTACAATTGTAAGGTGCTTCATTTTGCTGTACCGGCAGGTACGCGATTCTTAGGCGAACGCACTGATACGCGCAAAGGTAATTGAAAGCGCATGATAGCGCCTGGTTCGTTTATGTTTCACTCGTTTTACATACGTGTCGACGTGTTCTAGGGATAAAATCATTACAGTTTCCCATTGCGAGCGCAGAATTTTCGTGATGGGACTCCTTTGCATTCATCCCCGGATCACTCCTTTAAAAGAAAATTCGCACTATCCATGTACCACCAGTGAGGTCATGGTTTCAGATGTTTGTTGAAAGTATCATGGTTGGGCTCAGATGCTCAGCGAGACGTTGCTATGTCGAATAATAATAAACAAGTGAAAATGACTTTGATCAGGCACCTCATCCTCCCTTCGTTCCTTCCAGCAGGCGACGTCTACTGCGGGCGCCTTCTTCGACAATCTCATCCGATACTTCACCCAGGGAGTGCGTAATAACGCTCTAAATTCAAGTCAACTTTTCTATTTTTATTTCCCCATTTTACGCACTCTCTCGACGGCTAAACACAACTAAAGAGTAGACTTTCAAAAATAAACAAATATTTGATTATTTTCATTTCAAATATTTGTTTGCGAGAGAAACAAATATTTGTTTACCTCGTAAATATGTGTTTGTTGTTAAAATAGTGTTTTCGAAAGCGAGACGATACGGGACGATGCGATAAATCGTCCAATCATTCTCGCTATTACCGCTCATTTTTTGTCTGTTTTTCGAGGAGCCGAATAGTTGTTTCGTAAACAAATATTTGTTTAGTGGAAAACAAATATTTGTATAATTGCTAAATATTTTACTTTGAAAGTCTGCTAGAGAGAAGGTGAAATGAAGAGAAGAATAGAGCCCGAGGAATACTCGAATTCCTAGTGATTGAATTCCGTAGATGAAGGAGAAATTCGAGCCTACTTATGGCATTCCTCGTATTCTTTTCATCTTAATCTTTTATTTGGATTATATAAAGAAACAGATGAAAAATCGCGGCGGTACCTCTAATAGTGCTCAAGTAGAAGGAGGGCAACATGAGTTATCCTTTTATTGAATCGCAATTTCCTTGAGCATAATTTGCATGGAAACTCTATACGTGCCTTGCAACTGGACATGAGATAAGTGTTGATTAAACAAAAATGTTAAACACTTTAACAGCTGAATCGCGAGGTGAAGCAATCGGTGGGAATCGGGAAAGAGGCGCCGCCTCTTCCGACTCGCCAGACTCGCAAGACGCAAGACGGCATTCATCTCTATGGTTAGCAGTTGTTTACAATAATGTAATGATATATGTAATATCTTGTAATTACAATTCATAAACTCATCCTGAGTGGTTTATTTTATGTTTGTTACACAAGAGGCCTTGCGTGCATTATTGGAGGAGTCGGTGCTGCTCGAAATGTAATTGAACCGTGCAGCGAGTAGCAGCCAGGTGGTGACGCAAGTGAACACGTCATGATTCTAGTAAAATCAATTGGTAGTAGCTTCAATTCAACGCGCTTAGTTGAGTTGAGCATGACTTTAGTAATTTTCGTTTCGTGATATAAAAAGACGAGAACGGCATATTAGATGTCCGATGTTTCACACTCTCCTCAACCGTTGGAGGAACAGTGCGTAACTGATTTTGCATCGACATCAGTCTGAAAAAATGATCGAATCCTATGCGCATTAGTAAGCTATCTTTACGAGAAGGGTGAATCATCTACTCCTGTAGCAGGAACTTCCACCCAATGTAGATGAAAACCATTCGCGATATCAGCCATATTGGATCAACCGGTTTTGCTCGAAATCTAGCTGAAACGTGCAGCTATTAGGTTGGCGGGAAAGTCTTTGTGTATTTTTCAAAACTTTATTTCTTGAGGAAGGGAAAAGCATACCTTCAATTATGCCTGTTCTCATTATTGAAAAAAATGTGCCCAACGTACCTGCCATGACTGTTATACACTAGGAACGAGAGAACGCCAAAGTGCACTTGCGAAGAGCAGTGTTAAAACAAATCCATACACAAAGACTTTCCCGCCAACCTGATAGTAACAGCCATGTGGTTAAGAGGGATAGCATTGTATGGTTCGTTATTCTACATAAACTCTCAATTGTCTGACATTTTAGAAAACACAGAAAGAATGTAGTTATTCTTGCGAAGACATCTCTAGAGCGATATTGTTTATTGAAATGCCTACAATGCTTGCCAAGTTCCTGTTCCATGAAATGTATCTAGTTCGATCCCTCACTGCAAGCACGATCGTGAGGCTAAAGATAATATTGCACTTAACAATTGTTGTGGCACGTGAATCAGTTTCATTTTTGATCTTATAGTTCCTGATCAAGAAGTGATTGAGACGCTACGGCGAGCAGAGAGATGGTTAAGTCGTTGCAGACAAGGCTGCACTCTCTCCATGGCACTCGCTCTGAGATAGAAGATTATCGATTTTTCAAATGTGTAATAGTGTCTCATAATAAATCACATAAAAAATTTAGAATTAAAAAAATAAGATTAAGTAAATATTATAACACTACGGTAGATAATACTTCTTGCATGCATGTTCTTTCTGCTTTCTTCCGAAGTTCAGATAAGTGTAGAGACCGTAAGCTCCGCCCACTCGGAGGGAACTTAGTTTTGCGCAAAACCTGCGCCGAGAAATGACATCGCGAATACTTAACCATTTCGGGCGATCAAGATCTCATTCGAAAGGTCTTGTGGTCCTTTATAACATGTGTTGGGCGGAGCAGGATCGGATGGTTCTCAATAGGTGAAAATCGATAAAATATAGTGAGAGGTGTTGAAATGGAAGGTTATTTATGAGAGGAATCGCGAGAGCATCGACCATTTGAGGGGGGTGGGCGGCGGTAGGAAAAAAAGGTGTCCTATCTGGCAACAAATTCAAATATAAGTATTTCAAATGATGCTCTTTTAAACTGCGTCGTCAGAATTTTGATATCGGTCGTCATGATTCAGAAGGCCAAACTTGGTACTATCACTTTTCGACATTCAAATCGGGGCCACTTAAATGATCATAACTTCGTTTAAAATGAAGATAGACGGTCGCTCTTTTTTCGAAAGAAAGCTACCATCATGCTCTACAATATGATCTAAAAGACATCATTCCTGGCCTTCACCGTGGTGCAGGGCTGTCGGGAGGACCAAAAATGACGTATCTTTGGAAATCGGAAAAACGTTTTGGGTTATCATGCTTAAGTTTAAGATCATACAAGTAACTAACTTCTCGCCAAAAATTAGGAAAATCGGAGCATAGAAAAAAAAAAGGTGGCACTTTTGTGCGACGACCTCAAAATGAGTTCTGGAAAAGAGAACTTCCGTATCTTCAATTGGCCTGATTTGGGCTCAAAATCATTCAAAAACATCCAAAACAACATTCTAAGTATCTACCCCCCATGTTATAGCTCTTCCATTGGTCATAAATGGCCACATGACCGAAAATTTGAAATTCCATATTTTGACCAATTTCAACGTGCGGGATGGGCCCAAATGCACTAAATGGGTTTAAAATAATGTAAATACATCCCTCGAAACAGCTCAAAGAAAAAGGGATACTGAAAAGAGGAAATTTCACCTGAAGAATCCAAGGAAACACGCAAAACTGTGACTCCGGTAAAAATAGGCATAGAGACTCGGCTTCTGGTTAGAAATGTAGAGCACGATGAGCTGAATATTTCGTCTGAAGAAAGTGAGTCTCTATCTTATCGTTGAAGCATGCTACAGAGCCTGGAAGTTGGCCAGAAGTAGGCTAGAATCCCCCGAGAGCGCGTGCTCTAACCGTCTGGCGCTATCGCCCTCTGACCTCCCTCTCCCTCCCCTCTATTTAGCGCTCCCCTCGGCCCGTTTTCCGTCGTTTGTTGTTTTGGATATTTTTGCTGAGTGAATTTTGGTAAAATTTCAATTCAATAAAAGGAGTGAGATCATACTATTCACAACAATCAAGTCCCGTGATCAACAGCCAAAATTCGAGCTCTTTTTTCAGGTGTCGCTGTTGACAGATTTGCAAAGTACGAATAAATAGAGCGCGAATTTTGGCTGTTGATCACGGGACCTTTATTGAACTGATTGTTGTGAATAGTATGATCTCACTCCTTTTATTGAATTGAAATTTTGCCAAAATTCACTCAGCTGTTGACTTTGCTTGCAAAGCCAGGATACGCCACCTTCCCATGGAAGGTGGATCTCGGGACTTTTATTGGCGCGGAGCGAATGATTTCTTTATGTTATTAGCGTTTTCAACTAAGTGCATTGAAAGGGTAGAGATGGGAAAGCATCGGAAAACCTAGGGGTCTTTTCTATGTCTTATCGTCAAAATATCGCGAGATAATTGAATTATCCCCCCTTCATTCTCCTATTTATGTAGTGTAAATGATGGCAAATGTAAAGTAACTCAGGTCGGAAGCTTTCGACTCCCTCGTACGCCCTCTCCTCTACCATAGGGTACAATAGTATAAAACAGAAAGTGCCTGTTCGACCCCAACAAACCATGCAGCCATGGGTAATTTAAGATGCTGATTTCGAAAATGGTACTAGTTTTACATTAATTTGAACTTTGTATTTCGCAGTAGGCAGAGTATTGACAAATGGAGACGACTCGCCGTGTTTACAACCGTTGACCTGACCTGAGAGAGAGGCGCGGGGGAGGGAGAGGGCAGGAGGAGGCAGAGGGATAAATTCGCGCAGGGAAAATGTTTGAAAGGCGTCAGCACCTACAGATGGAGACCAATCTTTTCGAAATTATGCTCAATGGATTCGCCGTGTCAATATTAGTCTACAGTATGTCGGTAGGAACTTGGATTTTCCATTGAGAGCTTGGATAGCCGAAAATGTGCCGGAACCACAAGAGGGTTCAAAATTTCGAACTTTGAAGGCGATTTCCGCACCCTTCCAGTAGGATTTTCACAATTCTGAAAAGTCTCTAGGTGGGCAACCGTATACGCTCTATCGAATGAGCTATAGCACGTCTCAATACAATGCTCGCGACCAACATCGCAAAATCCGGAATGCCATGAAACCGACAAAAATCGGAGTCAGCCTGAGGCACTTCCGGTTATGATAGAGACTTGAAATTTCGGATTTAGCATCCCCTAGGCTTCCACCGAGGATCCCCAAAAGCTGGATACTTGGATTTCAGTTTGAAAGTATGTCGATACTAGGGTTGGCAGAATGAATCTCTACGTGCAAATCATCAAGTGAAATACAGATGGGGATGAATCTTTCCACGGGAACAAGCTTACACAAATATTATCTTGATACTGAAACATAGTTGACAAAAGCCATTTGACCCAAAATTCATACGAAATGTTAGTTTTACCAACTGCTGAAACATATCCCAGAACTTTTAAAACGAGCCGCAAAAATATTTTTAAAAATATATTACCATCCGAAATAATTTTTTGAAAATGTTCTGACAGAACGCGCTCGAAAAAATATTTTTTCAGTAGAAATACGAATTTTTAAAGTGATTTTTGAGCAAAGATTTAAATGAAGCTCGATTCAAACGAATCGATTCAATTGAATCTTTCGATCGGGAGATTCAATTAGGAAAGATTCGAGATTCAATGAAAGATTAATTTTGCCAACCCTAGTCGATACCCTACCCTCTCAGGAACCTTTCCGGCTGTGGGAATCTCTCGTTTCCCGGCCAAAATTGCCCCGGCGCTTAGCGCCGGGGCTAACCTACGAGCATTTCGTTATCCCTGCTTCCCACTGACCTCAGATGCTCCATTCGATCTCGAAATATCGATATCTTCTCCAGATCCTTCCCAATCACCATCCTCTTGTTCTCGTTCTGATGACTTAGCGACCTTCATGATGTGAGAATAGCAAAATTCAATGCATAACGCAACAATTGGATACGATAAGTTGACTTTCCACGTCAGTGCCGAGTTATTTTCCAAGCGACCATTCGAGAGATATCTACTGTGCTCCAACCTGCGAATGATCCTTTCAAGGATGAGTGAAACAAGAAACCAGAACCTGCCTCTGTCTTTTCATTTCGTTCAACTTTATCTAGCAATAATTTAAGAAAATGGAAATTAGATATTGATTAGTAGTCGGGATATCTACACAACGGTTTTCGAGAAATTGTTCGTAATCAATAGCCTCTCTCTTCACCCTCGTTCAACTTCTTCTCAGTTTGTCGTCAAAGGGTAGCGTCTATACGTAAAATGACCATCTCCGAATAAATGTGCAAAAAACGAGCGGGCACATTGCGTAACACAACAGTTGAACCACTCGCCACTAAGCACCTTGTCAATTTCAGGTCATTTCCCTCCTCGAAACAATTTATCAAATGTATCCGAGATTATGCGATAAATAGCTTACTGAAGATTACGACTGTCTGAGCATCAGAAAAAGCGGAGAAGATTCCAGGAATTTCAGAGATTGTCTGGAATAAATAACATATCAACCCCCCCCCCCCCGCCCAATATATAATGTTTGAAACTCCTTACAGCTCGCATATTATTTGAAAATGTTGCACTTTATATTTAGAGACCACAAGGCGTTCTTCCAAAATCGTCACACGAAGCAGTTTGTGTGCCTAATGTAACCCTAACGGTCTGAATAAGACGCTTTCTTTTTAGGGCGATATCTTAACTCTGCTCCGAATTATTATCAAAAAACCTCAATCTCAATGGGAGAATGCTCGAAATCGGAATAGTGGGAAGAATGCGCAATATGCAACTCCTTATCACCAACCAGCAACTGATTGTTTGGTGTGGTTGTAGAGATCTAGTCATTGCGTCCGAAACGGTCGAGGTCGAATCTCAACGGATGAAAGTGGTTTGCATTTTTTTGCAATTTTTTTACAAATTATTTTTACCTCGACTGCGGATTGGAAATACATTTTTTTGTCTTCTAATTTTGCATGATGTATCTTAATGATTAGACCTACAAACCACGAGTGGAGCAGCTGTATTCGATTACAACAGCCTATTTTACACCTATGTCTGTCCTTAATTAGCGTACGCTGACCAGATTAGAGTTGCCTGATCAAGCTGCTCCAGTGACCATTTATGAGGGATCCTACGAGCTACCGAAAATGCTTTTGATCACCCGATTTGGTTGAGTATTTGAGGCGCCGATTCAGTACTCCCGAAAGTGGGCGTGGCTTGTGGTCTCTATTTATGTCCCTGTAATAAGATTTTATTAGGTTGTCTCAAAAGTTTCTTTCCTTTTGATTTTTCAAGTTTCTTTATGTGAACTTCGACAGCCCTGGCTTTCTACGTAATATGAGTTAGGGTCTTACTATGCTAAAATTATGTAAAATCGGTTCTTGAATGTGCGGCAGAAACTAAAGACGAGATTTTTATAGGAAGATGCGCCTTGTGCTGAGGATCATTTTTCATATACAGGGTATGGGGTTAGAAGTCCGCGTTTTTTCTGCTACTTGCCATTTTATAGGCCATTTATCGCTTTTGACAGCGCTCTCTGCACAAAGAGTGTCTAATAAGAATGTGTTTCACACTGACCTATATTCTCAGATTCACTAATTGCGAGGAGAGGGACGGAGAGAGTATATTTGAGAGTGAAACACATTCTCATTCGTCACTCCTTGTGCAGTTAGCGCAGTCAAGCAGCGAAAAGTGGCCGATAAAATGGTGCGTAGCATAAAAACACGGACTTCTAACCCCATACCCTGTATACGAAAAATGATCCTCAACTAAAGGCGCATCTTCCCATACAAATCTCGTCTTTAGTTTTTGCCGTATATTCGAGAACCGATTTTACGCAATTTTAACGTAAAATAAAATATGATAATTTGTCGTCCGAGTCGTACGTATCTTATTTTATCACTGTAAAAATTTCAAGTTGATTCTTCAATCGGTTGATGAATTATGGACGTAAAGGTAGATGCAGCCTACATGCAGCCTGGCTTAACCGGTCGAGTTGGTGCAAAATGAAGTTGACCACGTTAATCAGCACCCTTGAGAACCCCTTTCCATAAGTTTTCGAAAAATGAATGTGCCAAATCCTTCAGGTCGTTGCTCGATTCTTACGCAACCACCGTCATATTTCAATTAAATCTCGATCAACACTGGCTGCTCCAATACAATGCTTTTAAAAAATATAGTATATAACACAAGTGCTAAGAAACTATACATGTTAAAAGTGAACATGAATATGTCATCAATTTGCGACCTGATCACCTCTTGATGTACACAAATGTTACTGAGTAAAAATAAGAACAACTGCTTACCGTAGTGATGAATTCCCTGCGAGGCGGAAGCGGCGGATTTTTTCCCAGCGACTGCTTCACCTCGCGACCGCTATGCAGCTGGAATTATTTTATTACATTATGTATCACATTGACAAAACATGAATATCGACCAGTTGCAAGCCACTGGATTATTGAATATTTCCAATTTTCAGGAACATTATGCACAAGAAAATGGTGAGTAGCAAGGTGAATGCATGGCGCACTCGAATTACTTGAGCACTATTAGCTGGACTGCCACGAATATTCATCGACGCATGATATATAGTTCAAATAAAAGCGTACACTGTAAAAAACGCGAGGAATGTCATAATTAGGCTCGACATGCACATTCTCCTACTATGCATCTACATGCAATTCACTCGTAATATAAGTAATCCCCTTGTCGTCCCCGCATCACATGCTTTCTCGCTCTGTCTACCCGGCGAAAATGTATTGTTTACAAGAATAGATACTCAAACTGTTAATGAATTCCAAAACTTTCCGGGACTCTATAGAGCGCGTGAAACGCGCATGAGCCATCCTACAGCAAAATTTCAGATCGATCTGATAAATTACTAACAACAGATTGAAATGCATGATCGTCTAATTATTCGTGCTTGTTCTTGGACAGGATACAAAACAATTTCAGTTTCCACATCTTCCTCACTCTTGCCGCAACTAAATGAAATGAAGTGACCTTCTGCCTCTCTGCGAGTTGCAATTCGGTACTTTGTACAAATTCACTAACCGCCTTACCTAATTGAGCAGGATTCCGCGCTCAAGATAACAACCGTGGGTTTCTGGAGATAGCAAAGATCATTGGTAAGAATACCAATGCGCAACTACGAAACCCTTAGAAAACATCCAGAACAACGATCTAACCGAGTTTCAGGGATTGGATAAACATTTTTTAAAATTATTCTTCCTAAAAAATAAAGTAATCACTGATTTCCCAAATTATCCCGGGAATAAACAAAGATGCCGAAACCACCAAGTCACTGGTTCAGTGTTGAAATTTTTAAAATCATTCATTGCTCTTCGCATGCATATGTTATTTCGCCTATTTCAATATGGCGTAATCATCACAATTCATTCTCGTTTCTTATAGTTTCTGTAGGCGTATCCCATTCAAACCCAAAGTACGAGTACCCATTCTTCTGTATGCGTCAGCGATGAAGAGCAGCACGTTCCTCTCCTCTGCTAGTGCCACTCTTGATGAGTACAACAGCCAGATAGGGTGGAAGAGAATCAGATTCAGAATATCGGACCATGGTTTTTGCAACAAATGTTCACAACGATTCATTGATCTGACGTTTTAAAAACTATACCCCTAAATAGGAGAATAATACTCATAATATGCGAATAGTAATATCACAGCGTCAGATTTTCTAACTCAATCTTACTATCTCGCGCCTTTGGGGCAGGACGAGAGAAAATAGTTTTGAAATCGTTTCATCTAACATCGTGCTATTTCTAGGTTTCATAATTTCTTGAGTACTGTAATTTCATAATTTCTTCAGTGCCAGTTCCTGAGTGATCCCAGTGTGACGCCTATTCAAACATAATTATAATCTGCCGACAAGATGAGAAGGATACTTTCACTATGATGAACTCTCGTCATTCTTCACCTCGCTCGTCTATAAGACATGGCGAGAATCAGACCCATCCCTCTCACTAACCACAGATGCTCTGTTAGATCTCCTCCAGATCCTTGCCAATCACCATCCGCTTGTTCTCATTCAGATGAGAGAGACATTTCAGGTTCAGATTCGATATCCGCGCTGAACAGACTTTAGAAAATGCATACCATAATTACATAAAATTCAAATTATCTTTTTAAACTACGATGTGAACTTAGCACTGCTCTTCGGAATAAAATTCTCATTTCAGAAGAGTATAGAAAATAACAGTCTTATTTTTTGCAGGTGCAAGAAAATTTAAAATGGAGCGTGAAATTACTGAATAAATAATCATCACGCATTTTCTGCAATTCTACTCCTCTCATAATAATCTCCAATCGATAGAATCTTTCTCTCCTCACCCTCGCTCGATATCTTCTTAACTCGACGTTGACGTCGTCTGATGCCAGCTGACGCGCGAACTTCTCCACATTCAGAATCTACAAGGCAGATACATAAAGAAAGATAATCAAACTAATAACAAATCATATCATATCGTGATATAAATTTTTGCAGCAAACCTGTGAGCAACAATCTCGGCATGAATGCGCAAGAACAACAATTGGGCACAATGTGAAATCAAAAGTTGAAAAGTTTCCCATGACGGAATATTCAGCTCACCGACTCGAGCAGGTTGCCCACTTCGACCTCAGAATGAATGGCTAGAGGCTAGAGATATACCTTAATGGAGACTCGATCACTGTGACATAACAATTGGACATCTCTTTGCAAAGTACGCAGGCCAAAACAGAACAACTCCTCTTGCCAATTCGTGTTTCATGCTCTGTACGAAAGAGTGAGAACGCGGCTGCGATGATATGTAGTAGTTGTATTATGTATTGTAGAAATCATTTCTTAACAGGAGCGCAAATTTATCATCTCAATTATATTGTTTGTGATTTTATGAACGATAAAGAAAAGCAGAAAAATCTCCGAAAAAAATACATTCTGAACACTTGCGAAGCTATCATAAGTGTCATTGGAAATAATAATTTCTATCGGAAATTTTTTTTTAAAAATTGAAGAAAAAATGCATCGAAAGCAATATAAACACAGCATCAACCCTCATTGTTTTCCTGAATTGTGATTTTGGCCCTTTCTATCATCCAAACATCGAAAGGGAACTTTCGCAACAACATGTCAACTTTAAGTTGCACAAGTCGTCTCAGATAGTCTGTTATATTACATTATGTCTCGGTACGTCCGCTCCGTCTCCGCTACGCGCACGGCGCACGCAGCGTCGCTCGCGTTCAACGCGGCCGCGATTTGTTTGTATTTTTTCGTCATAAGAATCCGACGCAACACTACCACGGCAAAATCATGAAACTCTTAATAAGCATCCGGAACAACAAACTGGCTGGTGCACATAAATATTGTGTTATCCTATGCATCAACTTCCCCTTCACATGCATGTTCCCTATCGCACTATTTAACGATTCCTTATTTGTTATATAAAAAATTGTGATTCACTTACTGCACTTTTATTTATATTTTTGTAGACTACAAATGGGACTACCATCCTCATTGAATGCCCTATTCCGGCCCAATCATATAGAAACCGTGCAACACACATGAATCTTAATGCCGTACTCAATTAGATTGTGTGCATAACGAACTCTACAATGCAATCACGGCCATCCGAAATATTTGGCTTTATTTCGTTCAAGATTATGCTATTGTAGCTACCAGTGCACTCTCATTCATAACTTTACAAACCGGCACGAATTCACCTTCCGCCTCTCTTCGAGTTGCATACCCTAATCCATTATCCCACTGAAATGCAATATTTCAAACTCCACAGTTCGACGTAAGTCCACTAATTTTAAAAGCCTTCTCTCCCTCTGCGTACATAATTGTATTGGTTTTTTTCTGAACCTGAACAAGATAATCCAGTTATCAATGGATGTGTAATTCCGACCCAACCTTATAGAAAAAAATGTGCAACACACAAGCACCATTCCCTGCGCAGCATCAACAGACAATGAGAGATCTACAAAATCGGTATTCGGCTAACCTCATGGCTACACGGGCGCTCTGGATTGTCACCGTAAGGAGCTTCTGAAGAGTTCAAATATCATTGTTTTGTTCTGGAAACCCCTTCATCGAGAAATCTAACAGTGTTTATTTTATTAAGCCATAAAAGGAAGATGGCATTGAATCCGCACGTAACTAGGAGCATTATCAAACTGCCCAAACCATAAACAAACTGGTTTGAATGTTCAAGTGTAAGAGTTAAGCAAGTATTCATAGTTAGTATGCGCGTATCTCTCTTGCGCAATAAATTCCCATCATGGTACGCCTACCGTACCCCGCCATAGCCTAGGGCCACCATACGTATCCGTGCCGATTTTTCTGGAGGTGTCAGTGATTACGAGCAGCTCGTTCCTCGCCTCTGCCAGTGCCAGTCTCGTAGAGTACACCGGCCCGATTATGTGGAAGAGCGACTGAATAACATTACTATTTAAAACAAAATTTGACACGGATACGAACGCGGGCCGCGCAGAGGAAGATGGCGCAAACGCGGGCGAACAATTATATCGTACCTCATTATTGTCAGTCTAATTAACAATAAGCAGTGATGAGGAGACACGGTGCAATGTTTCAGGGAATTATTAATATTCCGTGCCGGTAAGGAGTTGTATGCCGAAATTCTTCAATGTACAGTTCTGGCTCACTTGTATAGACAACGTGCAACACGCATGCACCGCCCCCTACTCAATTTCAAATTTCGCTTCTTCTTTCACGAACAACACATTTCAATGCAGGATGCTCCAGATCACTAGTTTTTAAGTTCGCAGTGGATAAACACGATCTGAGAGGTCTTCTGAGAGATTGCATGAAATCGAGACCCCCATTGACAAACTGTTCAAGGTGCTTCAATCTTAATCAAAATTGCACCTAGTCCCCAATAACTTTTGGTTAACTTTATGGAGCCGGATTTTGTCAAATGCCGGCTCTTTAAATTTCGAAAATTTGAAAATTCATATCTGCTTCTACGTTGAGTGAAAACTTCTGTGAAATGAGAATATTGATCGCCTCGACGAGACGAACAACTTTGCTGTTGACGAGTAAATCGAACAACAATTTTGAAATCGTAATATTCCACAAAATTCATTTCTATGTAATGAATGTGAGGTGAAAATGGCATGTCGTGAAAAAAAAGTTCCCACTACCCAAGATGTTTCAACGGATTCTGAATCTACGACTTTTTTACCCCGGATGAACTCCAAAATTTTTTTCTCATCCACATAGACTACATACTGAAATGAACTTTTCCGCATACATAGAGAGCACCTGCAACACGCAACCCCTCAGCAATTTCTGATTAATGAGTGCGAAAAAATTCCAGTTTTCCTTGAACACACATTTTCTGGACCATCACTATACACAACGCCCGCACTCTTATTCACGGAAGAATGGATAAAAATCGGGTCAGACAATCAATTGAGAAAACTGGCTTTCCTAATAATATTTTTTTTTTCATTCACGCTGAACTCTTACTGAATACCAAACTCTTCCCCTTACATAAAGAGCGCCTGAAACATGTAACCGCTCGGCAACTTTTACTCAATGACTATGATAATTTACAGTTATTCTCTGAATACTCAAGTGTGATCCACTCTTATAGGGCAAATTACAACACGCATGAGCCACTCTCCTGCTGAATCTCTGATAACTACCTAATTTTCAGAACAAAACACTACCATGCATATTTTAACAAAGCTTTTAATTGTGCAGCCACAAGTTATTGTAGCTTAATTCCCTCTATCCAAACACAACCATTCGCATTAACATATGATGGATCAGTTGATAATTTGTTTATGTTTGTCCTCTTGGCTAAAGATGCATTGAATGTCTGATTCTGACCCAATAATATATACAACGTACAACATTCATGCATCACCTTTTTTCAATTCCACATCGCGCTCATTTTCGACAAATGACAAATTACAATGCAAGAGCATCTAAACTATTAATGTTTAGGCTGTGTAGGCTAGCAACGATTGTTGTTATCGTTACTCTTGCCGCAAGCAACTTGCACAAATTAACATTGCAGAACAGAAGAGGCGGCTCCTCTTTCTCGATTCCCAACGATTGCTTCACCTTGTAACCGATGCACAGCGGGGAAAAAACGGTATTAATCATTCCGCCAAACCATCAATTATCTCGTCTCAACCAGTTGGAAACTACAGAAGTATGCACTTTCAAATGTATATGAAAATTATGCACAAGAAAATGGTGATGTTTGACAAGGTGAATTCATGGCATACTCTAACTATTTGTGCACTACTAACGGCGCTGCCGCGATAATTCATCTACGCTGGTCAAATACTTCAAATCAAAGCCTACGTTGTAAGCAAACGCGAGGAATATCGTAACTAAGCTCGACATGTACGCTCTCCTGAATCTACGTGCAACTCATACGACTTTGACACCTCTGACATCTCACCTACTCTCTTTCGTTCTTTCTGTGTCCCCCGCGAGAGAGCGTGTGATATGGATAGAGAGAGGAATTTTAAAAAGCCAAGCCCACTTTTGATTCGGCATGTGTCTTGAGTCATTCCTCGACGGCGGCGTTCAGTCGTGCCATGGGCTGAGCAGCGTACCTTAAATGGAAGTATTGGGGTGTCCGGAAAGTTCGTATAATGCTTCGGAAAAAAGTCAATTCGCGATCAAATGCAGTGATTGCGCAATCTGTTTGTCAACAATGTATTGTATCATTCTGACGTTGAGTAGTGAGAGGATTTAATCAGTCTCCTAGTTGCTACCGTAGCGCCGGAAAGTATCCGTACGATTTGATCTTTTTCACATAACTTTTTTGCAGTTGACTTAGCAAGTTAAATGTTGCAGCGCTATATAGCAAATCCATAGGAGAATACGATGTGAGTATTGCGTCATCACGTGCATCATACCTGATTGCGTAGTGATGACGCAATCGAATGTCACGTTTTCAAACGGGCGTTATTCTTATATAGATTTTTTCCAGCTTGCCAAACTTTCTGACGTTGGAGATTGGACCGAGGCTTTTCTAGAATAAAAATTTGAAGTTGCTGCGCGGTCGCACAGTTGCTGCAGCCGTGCTGCAAAAACAGGGTCCGAAATTCAGATCTCGGCTTCTAGACTAGCTAGAGACTCGTTCAAAGCATCAAAATGATCGCCATAACAATTCCCGATGATCCTGAGAATAAGAAAACGATCGATCATTATTTGCCCTCAGGGCACCAAAAAATCCCTTTTTTGAATGCTCATTTTTTGACATTCATAACTTTGTGGGCAATTTTTGTAAAAATCTGGTTTTTATGTGTGAATGTTCAAAATGTATTAAAGATATAAGTCCCAACTTTTTAGACTGTTTGGATACCTTTCCTGCCCGCGGCGACCGTTTTTCGGAGGCATAATAGGGTCGGGAATCAACTTGTTTACGCACTCTCATCGTCTGCACTCTCTCGCACATAGGGGTAAACAAGGTGTTTTCCGACTCTAGTATGCCTCCGAAAAACGATCGCCGCGGGCAGGAAAGTTATCCAAACAGTCTAAAAAGTTGGGAATCATATCTTTAATACATTTTGAACATTCACACATAGCAAACAGATTTTTACAAAAATTGCCCACAATGTTATGAATGTCCAAAAAATGAGCATTCAAAAAGGTGATTTTTTGGTGCCCTGAGTGCAAATATTGATCGATCGTTTTCATATTCTCAGGATCATCGGGAATTGTTATGGCGATAATTTTGATGCTTTGAAAGAGTCTCTAGCTACTCTAGAAGGTGAGTTCTGAATTTGCGCCCACGTTTTTGCAGCAAGGCTGCAGCAACTGTACGACCGAGCAGCAACTTCAAATTGTTATTCTAGATAGGCCTCGGCCCAATCTACAACGTCAGAAAGTTTTGCAAGCTGGAAAAAAATCTATGTAAGAATAACGCCTGTTTGAAAAAGTGAAATTCGATTGCGTCATCACTACGCAATCAGGTATGATGCACGTGATGACGCAATACTCACATCGTATTCTCCTATGGATTTGCTATATAGCGCTGCGACATTTAACTTGCTAAGTCAACTGCAGAAAAAGTTATGTGAAAAAATCAAATCATACGGATACTTTCCGGCGCTACTGTACATGGATTCTTGTGATGGACTCCCATCTCTACCTCCGAGCAGTTTTACTTCATTACTACCGTCTTGGCCGATCCGTGAAGGAGGCCCACTCTGCCCTGGCCCAGTCGGAAGGAGCTGACGCCCCCTCCATACCCTTCTGCTATAAGTGGTTCTCCCGCTTCAAGAA